>CM031236.1:275601171-276801171 GCA_018340775.1 Taxus wallichiana var. yunnanensis | reverse complement strand
CTACACCAAACAAATCTGCACCCAGTTAAAGCACTTCCTATGTGCTAGCGCATATTCCTTGACATCAACATCTGAATGTTATGTGTAGCCTTTTCACACCCCATGCCCCTTTTGGCACTGCTTTCCCCATGCAACACTCCCTAAAAGTGTGCCTTGCTTTTCAAAGCCCCAGTAGCGTATAGTAAGGATGTGCCTTGTGCCTAGAGGCTTATAAGTTGATACTTTTTCATTCTGTAAATATTTTATGGACAACTTGATGGCTAACATGGCCCTTCTACGTTGAAACTCTCTAATTTTTCTTACAGAGAAACATAAATCCTCGAGTGCACTTATGTCTTTATCGAGTAAGAATTGAACCAAGTCCAAAGGCAAAGCCAAGTTGATGGAGCAATAAATGAAGTATAAATACCAAAAGCTCAGAATGCGTGATTCACTTGCAGAGTGTGATCTCGATATCAAAGATTTAGAACTTGGGCATATAGACATGGATGAATTTTGGGCCAGAACAAAGAAGGTCATAGGTAGCCCGTGGATGGATAAATTGGTTGGCAGTGGTCTGCACTTTGCTGCAGGGCTCCCAGTGAGCGCAATTAATAATGAATTCATCATGTTGGTGGGCTGTTGTTACAACAAGGACACAAGATGTGTTGAAAATGAGGAGGAAAAGTGATAATCAACCTCATAGCCCGACACTTTGAAATTATCTTGGGCATCCCCCACCACAGACATTTTGTGGCAGTAAGTCAAGAAGACTGCATGAAGACTTGGACCAATAATGAGGACAAGTGCATGTAGATGATGAACAAGGTATACCTCAAGAATAAAAAGGTGGTGAGCAGGTGGCCCCAAGTCATTCATCGTAGAGATTTTTTAGAAGAGCTGAGTGACACGATCACCTTCCTAAGTAGATTACATGGGCTCCCTGATGCCCATTACTTTCACAAGTGGATGGTCAGGTATTTGGAAATAATGAATAAGAATGCACCCGATCAGGATTTTGGTTGGGGCGAGATTATCAGTGATACAAACTCAGCAAAAATTCACCAAATTTCAACAACTGGGAGGTTCTATATGAACTCCTATGTAGTATATGCAGCTGCCTTAGAGAGAGACTACCCAGGGTTGAATCAGTATGGGGTATGGCCCCAGGTCAAAATATATGAATACTATCTAGAGTTGAGGCTCAAGAACAACATAGCTTAGTTCAACAAGATCAATGATGTCTTCTTCTATGGCATCATCTACCTCTTGAGGCCCAACATGACTCATGGTTACAAGAAAAAGTGTGATCACCACCACAATGAAGTGGGGAGCATTGTTTACGTAATTCCCTACCTTTACCTATCTCAGAGAGCTTATCAACTTCTTGGGAGAACCCACAAGATTTCCAAGATATGCGGGGCCCAAACTAATCCTTCTAGAGCTATCAAGGTAGCTTATCACCTATCACAAGAAGTATGAAGAGGAAGAAGGGAGGAACTCCATTCCCCCTCATAGTAGGCAGGTACACGTGCCCCTCACAAAGTAAATCTCGGGAGATGTATGCAGAGCTTGAATTTCTCAATTTGAAGCATAATTTCCCAGAAAGGCCAACCTTTGATCCTCGTGGTTGCCTTCCAAGGGAAAAGATCGATCCTATCCATGTTCCTTAGATCGAGGATATCTACATTGACTTAAATCATGAAGTCAAACTCAGATGAAAGGATCACTCCCAGCTGGCCCTGGTAGAGATCATTCAATATGGTGTGGCCATCATCCCAAAGGATTTCCTAGAAACTAATCAGGAAATTGATCAAGTTTACCTAGACACGGATGGGGATGATTGGCCATTTGCAGATATTGACAGGAAAAAAGCACCCCAAACCATCCAAGAAAGGGTTTAACCTACTTTGCAATGCACCGAGCATTGGTGTAAGAAAAATGGTATCATCTATCTTGGGGTAGATTTTACCACATCTCCCCTAGAAATGCACCCACTAGGCCAGAACACTTTCCTAAAGGCAAAGGGAAAGATAAAGTGGGAGAGGCAAGCACTGCTCAAGAGAAAGCTCCTGAAAGCCCTCCTGTTATCGTAGAAAAGCAAGTTGTGGACTTAGTGTCCCTAAGAAAAGAAGAAGCGGTAAGTGCTCCAACGAACACATCCACTCAGGATGTTGTCACAACTACAACTAGCGAGGTACCAACCATTCCCTCTCTCACTCCTCCTTCCCCTCCTCATGTCACTCAAAAAATTTCTCCTTTGGTTATGTCTTCTCCTCCATCTTCTCAGTTCCTCTCCCTCTCCCTCCATCTATTCTTCCCTCGGATCTGTCCCCCAACATTTCTTCCCTCATCTTGCAGATCCCTTCCACCCCCATGGCCTCCTCTCTTGTAGTGACTCCTAATCCCGTGAGCATTGGTGTGTCAGACCCTTTCTCTATGCCACCACCAAGTATCTCGACACACTTCCCTGTGTCCACTGCAGTTGTTCTTCCTTCCACCCCTGTTTCTTCTTCGTCCTCTGGTCCCACTCCCATAAGTCCAAGCTAGATCTCAGACCACCTAATCCAACACACGAGGAAATTCCCCATTACACCCATGGACTTCTCTATCATCCTGGCTAAAGGACCAAAGAAGCAAAAAGCTATAACTCACTTCTCAAAAAGTTCTTCAGGTGAAAGGTTTAAGGAGACAGCCTACCCAGAACCCATAAAGAAGAAAGAAGATCTGTCTCCTACAGATTTTATAGTGACCAGTCACAATGGTAACATCATTAGAGAGTCTCGCAAGGAGAGGCCTTGTCATTGCGTCAGTGCATTCCCTTTTAAGAAACTGTAAGAAGCAAAGGAGAAGAATAGAGTGTTAAAAGAACAAAATAAACATCTTCTCCAATCTCTGCAAAGAATGGGCAATGCACCTCCTATAGCTACCGCTGAAACTCCTGAAGTCCTTAGTCAGGAGAAGATAAATGAATAAAGATAAATGAATACGCCAAGATTGGTGAACAAGGTGTAGTAGTGTCCTCCTGGAGAGAGCAGATCCTCAGAGATAGTGAGGAAGTAATCACAAAGTTCACAGGCCTCTACCAAAGTATAGATAAGGCAAACAATGAACTCCAGGCAATAGTAAGACCTGTCTATGAAGAGTTGGACCATGCCAGGTTGCAACACGAGACATTCTAGAAAATGGTCGACTGCCCAACCGATGACTTGTTAAAATTTGGCATCATTGATCACCCGTGAGCACACAACAAAGTGCTTGTCGCTTTAGACTATCGGGTTGATCAAATGGAGTTTGTCCTAGAAAAGATAGACAAAATCAAGGAGGAATCCCTAGACATGAAACATCAAATGGAGCAGATTGTCTTGAGGATGTCTCTAGGGTTGCTTAGCGCATCGTTCACCTTGAGAGAAGCAAATGATACTATTCAGCTTTTCAAGGGAATTGCATCACAAGGTTTGATGCCAGAGGTCACTTTTGACCAAGAATCTATTAACAACCTTCTGGCTTGCCATGATTTCATCGAGTACTTGATAGAGGGGAAAAAATATTTCAAGCTCCCTGATAGGCTCAGAGATGAATGAGAAACTTGCGAAGTTATCGGAGATCACACAAAGGGTCCCGATCATGATCAACTTTAGAAGATGATCAGCAAGTTTATGGAGTATCAAGCTCAGTATCATATCACCTCTCCAGAGTAGAAACAAGACACTCCATTCGAGTAAAGGGATGATGATGAATAGGCTTCCTCCTCCTGGGATAAATCCCATTTTTGTAAAATTATTTAAAAGTATGTTGGCACACATGATGACATCATCCATGTTGCACCATGGGATGTTGTCATCCACAAAATTGCCCCAAAGTCAACATTTGACTTTTAGATATTTTGTAAATAAGTTGTTGGCTCCTTTTTGTCTTCTTTCTCCTTCTCCTTCTATAAATACTTGGATACTTGTAGTATTCAAAGGGTGGACAATCTTGTATGAAAAATAGAAGTGAGGAGAGAAATACTTTGAGCTTTCTTGTAACAAAAGAAAACATTAATACAAATATTGAGACTTTGTGCTGAATTCATGTGTTATATGCATTAGATATTTCTTACGTAATATCTGTGTTTATTCTGTTAGATTCATATCTACTTTTGTCATTTTGTTTATCAGTATTGCTTTATTTGTTTATATGAGTAAGTTTGGCTTTGTTTACTACCGGTCTAAAACATAAACTCTCTGACCTTTCTAATTTGAAAATCATTTCTTTTATCCCTTCATATCCATCTTTCTTCCATTCCTTCCTTCATTCCTTTATGTTATTACTTGGAACTAACTCTACTGGGATGAGATCCCAAACCCCCTTGAAGGTAGAATAATTGAGGAATTACACAGTTCCTCGCAAATAGAATAACAATAAACCGGTTTCACTTTGCTGTCTCAAAGTGGGTATATGCCCCCTGCATTGTGGCTGGCTGTCTATTTATAGATCTACCCACCCGAAATATTTTCGGACCAACACTATTATTAAGCTCAAGAGGTTGAGCCATTAAATTTTAACCTTAAACTAAATTGTTACTAACAATAGATCGCAATTAAGTTCAAGGGAACATGCTCTGATAAAAATAGAAAATTTGTTACACATGTTTGACCAAGTCAACCCTATAATTTTGACTGAATCAGAGCTTTGAATCCATTCGAAAAATGCCCACTAGGCTTAGTTGGGACCTACACCATCTATTTCTTGTTCAGGTTTCTCCTGATCCTTTTCCCACATAGCCAAATGATGCTTGTAATCAATGAAACGTTTGATAATTCCTTGTATCTCTTCTTCCTCTAGCCCACATGCATAATGATTTACGACATATGTTGTGTTAACCTCTCTCACAACCTTGAATGGAAGCCTTTTCAATTTGTTCACAACCTTCTTCAACTGGCTTATGAAATTTTGACATGAAACTAATCTGTAAATTGAATTAATATTGAAATTTTTAGTTACCTCATCATCCTCCTTAACTAAACCTTTGAAACTTTCTTTAATCTGATCAATTAGAAGAGCATCAATATTCTCATTGAAGAATTTATAGTTGATGTTATCAAACTCCTCTGAAATGTCACTTAGTCCATCCATTGTTTCAACACATTTATCCTCCAATTTCTTGATTAAATCCTGTAACACCTGAGATCTGAATTCCATGGCCTTTTGATACTCAAACAACTTAGAGACATTATCAATTACACCCTCTTGGAGAAGTAGATCTAGATTCATATCTCTAATTTCCTCCCAAGTAGTCAAATTCAGGTTCAAATTATTATTATCTTCAGAGAGGATTTCATCTAGCTTCCGAATAGAAACTTTCTCTGTCTGCAAATCATTGTATAGTTCCACAACTGTTTCGATTAAAGGGTTAGTCTCCTGGAGCATACACTCAATCTACACATCCACTGATCATCCCTTCTGACCTATCTTCTCAATTTCATGATATGAGATATCATCAAGATGGGAAGAGATAGTTAGAGTAGTCATAGTTGAAGGATTCGTGGTTGGAGTAGGTTGTGTGACTTTATTCAAAAGAGAAGTGAGTTGCTCAACCTTTTCTTTCAATTCATCCTTATAAGCCTTATCTTTGTCATACTTTTCTAAAAAATTCCCAAGGGCCACTTGAACATCCTATTTTGCACCCTCATGTGTTTCCTTTCCTAATGAAAACCTAGAGATTTGATAATCTCTACATGATAATGGTTTCTTTGGTTTTTCCTTTAGCGGGGGTGGTTATCTCCATGAACATTTCTCCTAAATGGCTTACTGATAAGTTAAAAACAATATTTGGCCATTTGGCGGGCATCTTTTGAGTGGATTATAACATGCTCATATCAATCACATCTACGAGGGGCACCTTATTCTTTTTCTTGCGGGTTTGACAAGATAGCCTTTCTCGTATAACAAATGTAGACAAAAGATGCATTTTCATAGGTGAAATTGGATAACTGGGTAAAATAATAACACTAGGTACAATAATTGAAATGGAAGTGGTAATGATAGATGGTGCGGGAGTTAGAATAGCTTCGGGAGAAGATGAAATGAGAATGGAAGGAAATGGAAGTTCTTTGAGAAAATGGAGTGGAAAGTGGAGACCCAATCATCTCTCCAACTGAGAGAACATGAAGGGATGAGAAAACTTGGGCCATAGATGGAGATGGAAAAGTAGAGATGAGAAGAGGAGTGGTAGAAAATGATGGAGGCGGTGGAGTTGAGGATGGTGATAATGGTAGTGAAAGAGAAAGTGGAAAACCTTGTGATACAACCGGAGAAGCACTAACATCAATAACTTTATATACTTGCACTGTAGAAGACACAACCTTGGTAGTAGGGATTTTTACAAGAGAAGAACCACCAACAACAAATGAGATATTTCTTGGAGCTATAGTGGCCTTCTGAGTAGACCTCTTACCTTTTGTAGGTGTAGGAAAACTTAGGGTTGGTGGGCTTCTATTATTATAGGTTGGTCTAACCCTTTGGGTGAGATTCCCAAGGTAGCTAACCAATCATATGTTCTTTGCAAGATGGGCCCCACCCTTTCCTTTGTATTAGAAAATTCTTCTTGATACCAATAAATCCATGGTAATGGTTGATTAGAAATATTATCACTCCTATAAACTGGGTCAAGCACATCATCATCATCTTCGATTCCATCAAGAACATCTGCAATACCATATTGTTTAACTTCATCAAGAGTTAACCTTTCAAACTCTCATTGTCTAATGATGACCTCATCTCGACAGTGGATCTAGATATCTTCTAACTGAGGAACATGGGAATTGGCCAACCCTGTTTTGCTAAATTTTCCCCAATAATCAAAGTTAGTTCTAGGGTGGAAAGTTCGCAAGGTAACTTTAGACATTTCTCCATCGACATTCTTTGCCTTGTAAATACTAGCACAAGTGTATCTTCCAATTGAAATGGGAAACTAGACTCTTTCCTTATGTCATTTATTTTGAATCTTATGATAATCCAATAACTGATGAACCAATTCTAACAAGACCCATTTATCAGTTAGGCATCTTGGTAATTTATTAGGAGTACCTAGAAACCTAGAACCTTGATGTATGTGAATGTTGGGAATTGGAGATATATGGCTCCCCATTCCCTTACCTCCTTGAAAGGTTTATCATAAATTATGAAATTGTAATAATTCTTATCAAAAAGATAAAGGAAGAAAACAAAAAGACATCATTCACTCTAGAAATGTTTATTTCCTTCTTCCATTGTGAGTTGAGGATAAAACTCATAAATCTGTGAAATGCTCCTAACACCTTTTGTATTCAACCCATTAAATTCTCCCATGGCAGCTGCCGCATAGATGAGGAAAGAAGTCATGAAGAAGTTTTTCAAGTCAAGACATTTCCCAATTGAAAACAAATTGAACTACGATATGTTCTCCCCATCTTATAAACTCCTTATTTTTCTTAATGGTAGCAATGTAAAGAAACATCCACTCTTGAAATTCTCTTATTAAGCAAGACCCAAAACTCTACTCAAAATAAAAATAAGGTCATTGAATTCTATATGAAGTCTGAGTGGAACAATGTTTTGGGGAGCTTAGTAACATTCTTGGCCAAATAATTCTTCATCGTGACCTTTCGCATAGTTCAAATTCCATATACCAATACTTAATTGCAGCCTCTCGGGAAATTTTTGCATATTATTTGACATCCAGATGTTTGAATAAGTATTCAAAAACATGGTTTCTAGCCTAATCATAACTTTGAAGTTTGAATAAGTCTATGAACTCGTGTTATTGTAGCCAAGACAAACTCATGGCAATGTATGGATGAAGGATTACTAGCAAGTGAGAGAAATCCCATCGAAATATGGCTTGCATCTAATATTTCTTATTAGGGGCCTTTAATATTTCCTAGAATTCCAAAATATCCAGCTCTCCCAATTTTATGTCTCTAATTTTTCCTAAATATGAGGATAGGCATGTATGAGGGGAAACTCCTAAGAAGGTATACTTCATTTTTTCCTAAGAAGGAAAGATACCAAATTCTTCCAGCACGCAACCCGAAAAGGATCCAAAGACACTAAAAAACCCAATGCAGATCTCAAGAAATCCAACAAACCCTAAAAATGTTTCCACATTTCCTTCGGCTTGGCATGAATCTTGAGGCGAACCCGTGTATTTCACTGCAACCACAAAAACCACAAAAATGACTACCTCCAAAAATGGCTGAGTTTACATTCGATCTTAGGGTTTCCCCACCTTCCGGATCCAATTGAAGCCTCTTTTTTGCACAAAACCGTACTCAAAGAACAAAATATGACCAAATCCCAAATATATGAATATACAAAGAATTTATTTGCAAAATAAAACTTATAGATGGATGTCAACAACAATCTCCAGCTCTGATGCCATGAAAGGAACGATAGCCGATTGTACCAAGCTAAGAACACGATGCTAATCAAACACCATGATCAATAAGATGAAAGAAATTAACCGAATAACTTTACATAAAACCTTTGCAAACAAATGAGAAACACTATCATATATTATTATGGAACTCAATGTAATACATTGAGAATGGGCCTTTACTTAAATAGGCAAGGAATAACAATCTAGGAACTAGTCAAGGTCATCGATCAAGCCATAAATCAAGGAAATAACTAGTCATAAAAGAACTAGCCAAGACCATAGATTTAGGAGAGAACTAGACATCAAGGATCTAGTCAATACCATAGATCAAGGAAAGAACTATACCTAACAACTAGATAATATCTCCTAGTATCTAAATAAGATAAAAGAAATATCCACACACATAAGTGGGTGAGGATAAATAAAATAAAGGTAAATAAAGTACCTAGGTGAACATGAGCTAAGGTAAATACCTACTCTAACTATGTCAGAACTGGAATCAATAATCCACATCGATGAAGGATTTATTCTAGCTACAAGGGCCTTTCCTTTCTTCTTCTTAGATTTATACTCCTTTTCTTTGGAAGACTCATCCTTTAGAGCATTTTGTTTGATAGAAATAGGAACACTAATTTTATTTTTGTCAAGTAAATTATTTAAGTTATCAATTTTTTTCTCATAAATTGATTCTCTTCATGACAAGACTTTTCCTTGTCTTTAGGCTCGAACTCAAATTGTTTGTGTTTGTTTTGGCTTAGTTGGTCTTTGTTTGTCTTGGTTTCCTTATTAGTTTGGTCCTTTTTCTCTTTCATATTTTTTTTTTCTTTTCCTTATGCTTACTTTCCACAAGGAAATGTGAATTTTATTTTAGAGTCCCCATATGAATGATTTTGTCATGTTCTCGAATTTGTTGGGACAAAAATCTTTTAAATGAGGGAATTTTGCATGTACTACCCAAGAGGATTTTATGGAATGGAAATTTAAAATGAAGAAAGAGTATTTGGAACCTACTTAGAAAGAATCAAAAAGATCAACTAAGAGTCTTTCTTCTCCACTTTATATTCCTTTAGAATCGATCTAGTGTGGAAAAAATTTGAGAAGAAAGTATGTAGGTTTTAAAAATCACTAGGATTTAATCATAGTAGTTCATTCTCCAACTCATGCATTATCATGTCATTTTTTTCTCAAACATATTGTTGAGCGTTTTCCACACTTCAAGTGTTGAGAAAGTTTCAATGTGGAAGAACAATTTGGGAGAGACAGCAGGACATAGAAAAAAGATCCAAGGGTTCATTACAATGGTTAAACCACCTATATTTTGTAGGTTCATCTTCAAGTTCAGTATATACTCCCATGGTGACATGAAACACACCTTTACTACATAATACCATATCTATTTTAGATCTCCATTTGAAAAAAATGAACGGTGTAATTAGGTACTTTATACGCATCCATAAACACAAGAGATAAATAAGGAAAGCAAAAGGAAAGAGAGAGAAACACAACCACCATAGAATAATATTATCACCCATTGAATTTAGAAATTAATATTTTAGTGTGTTGATTACAATAAGGTGCGAATGTGCATCGAAAACCACTTAGTCACTCACCTTGTAATCAATGTAATAACAAACAAGAGTGGAGACCACAATCAAGGTTCATTGATCATAGTAGTTTGACACCGTAAGTAAGCACAAATCGAGTAAAAAATAATAGAAGAGGAGAAAAAATAGTCCTATGTGAGAAATATTGTCTCGTGTCGCATCGAAAACCCCTTTGCCATAAGATCGTGGCATATGTGTTCACTACTTCACAAACAATAACAAGGGCTATACGATGCAAAATGTGACTCAAACAAGTCCAAAGGACCTTCGGGACATAGCGGGGCTCCTAGAAGGAAAAAAAATGCCAAAATGCTACAACCCACTCCAACAACATATTACTAGAAAAAAATGTCCAATAATGCTTAAAATCACACTTTTGAAAAGCCCTATTAGTATATTTTTAGAGATTCATAGTCAAAGAAGTAATTAAAAAATAATTAATTAGACAAAAATAATAATACTATTAATCTATAATGAAAGAGCCTAATCAAAATTAGATACCTAATTTACTATTAAATCCCTAAAATGAGATTAATTAAATTAATCTACATTAAATTAGATTATAATTTTTGATTAAAACTTAACTATGTATAAAATACACCATACCTTCTAATGAAATAAACCTTACCACTTTTTAGATACAACTGACCATTTTAATTTATTTCACCCCCTTTTAAAAACACCGAAAACATATTTAAAACCCACCGAATTTATATAACCCGACAATTTATTTTTAAAAATGATTTTTATATATAAAAACCAACACCTACTTTTAATTTTAAATCCTTTGAAATGTTCGGGTGGGAGGAATTGGTTTGAACAGTGGTCAAGGTGGATGGGAGCCAATGAAGTTTTGGTGGGTTAGCGGAGGGGAGGAACCAGTGGCTCGAGTAAATATCTTGAGTGATAGTGATGCTAATACCCAATGTAACACAACAAACATGGAAGCAAGACCCAAAGAATTGCCAAAACAGAGGGCTTGACATGGATAATGTAGAGTAGATGAAGACCAAGGAAAAAGCATAATGTAAAAACAATGCACAACAAGACAAGTGAACACTATGTAGGAAAGATACCGAATAGAAAAGGTAAGATGAGAACATGTAATGCAAACGTGACCCAACCACCAACTCGAGGTAGCAATGGAGTAATATGTAACTCGACCCCAATCCAAAAAAACAATGCAACAATGAGCTTGACCATGTAAAGAAGCTACTAGCTCACCTTAGAGCTCAACTCACCGAGTTGAGTTGAGGAGGATCTCAGCAAGATCTCACCGGTGTGAGCAGAAACATGGAAGGTGATAGGGAAATAGAGAAAACTAGGTAAGGGAGGATCAAAAATAGGTCCAAAGGCAATTATTTTTAAAAAAATTAACTTTTGATACAGAATTTATGATAAGACCGAAAATGCAAAACCTACGTCCAAGAACACTTTTCAAAAATATAACTTTGACTAGCTAAATCAAGCTATGAAAGTTGAAAACCCGCACATGTAAAAATGTCAAATATGCACAAACTCCAAAAAAACAGCAGCTTAATAATTTTTAGCAAGATTCTAATAAAATAAATGAAAACATGCACAGGGAATGATAATGTCGAAACCAGAAGTAATTAGCAACCCAAAAGACACAAGTGCACATTTACCATGTAGAGATCGGATACCATGTAAAAAATTTCAGTGAGGATCAATCTCGAACCCCGTGCACATCGAAGAGGATGCACTTTAGCGGTGACAAGATGCTCCAAGTAATCAACAAGAATCACACAACAATGGAAAATCATGCATAAGGTAAACATTTCTAATCATTCTCATAGATCAAAAAGGAGGGTACATATAGGAGTTTTGTGTTACTCTTGTTCCTACAAATAATTTTCCTTTAAGAGGGAAAGAGGAGTTATTATTACAAATAGGAAATGTAAGTCCTATGATATCACTAACACATATGACATTGACAAATGATACGAAGTAATCTTCCACTTGTCACATAAATCCTAAGACATGTGATTTTACTAAGCGATATGACTCACAACGTGATATGGATAAGACCCGTAGGATGATGTAGAAATTCACAAAATAACAAATTCGTGGATGACGGTGATCTAGAAGCCTTCGAATGATGAAAAAGTTTCATTTTTTTCTTCTCCATGTGATAATTGTGTGGTGGTCTTAGAACTATTGTGATGGTTGTATACCCAAAGTGATTTTCACGAATAACGATTACTCAACTATCACAAAAATTATGGGACTACAACCTCGGAACCGATGGTTGCACAACCTCCATAGTTGTTTTGAAACTACCTCCTATGTAAACAATGGTGGTTCTACATGAAATGACGCTAAAATGGGGAAACTCAACATTTGTAAATGTTTGGGCTTCCCAATTTGATTCATTTCACTTTTCCTTCCATACTTGGGTAGATAAACTATAAATGAAAGAAATTTCATTCATTTAAGTAAGTTATTTGGAGTGCCAAGTTGGGGGCCAAAATGGGGTCTTAGGTGGATGCATTTTTCTGAAAAAGAACTTCAACTTGTACGAGTTTTTCGAAATAGTTACACTCAAAATTGGAAGATGTTGTAGATATGTGAATCGTATAATTTTGAGTCTAGTTTCTAAGCTACTAAATTTTATTGAAAACGGTTAATTTTAAGTGGGTCAAACAACTAAAATACCAATAGATTCTCCTATTTTTGTTAAAAAACATAATACAGTGACTTTCGTGCCCCCCCACCATTTTTTGAGCACCATTTAGTATTTTTGAAAACCCTTTGGTAGAAAGATAAATAGGAGCCCAAACTAGTATAATTGTTTTTTAATTTCCATCACCCAAAAAAAAGATACACAATGAAAGATAAACATATTTACACTTCAAAAAATAGCTATAAAAAAGGCATAGTTAGAAAATAAATAATTTGGAAACCTTATATTAGTCAAAAAAATTGAAAAATTATAATTTTACAAAGAAGTGACTCTTCTCTATGTTGTGGTATAATTTGTTTAAAATGGATTGATTTTTTCATTTTAATTTATCATAGAGGAAGTTTCGTTTTTACATTTTCTTGTAAAAATTCACTGTTTGCTATGTTTGTACAAGTCCATGCCTCGGCTTCGGATTCAACTGGATCCCAAGCCTTGAGGCATGGCTTGGGAAAATAGAAAACACAAAATGCATACGCATTATGTAACGCATACACATTACATAACACGTACACATTTTTCTTTGTTTTATACATTGTGGCCCCCTAACATCCCTTTCATCTCTTTCACGGGAATTTTGCAAACATTCTATTTTGTCTACAATATTCTCTACATTCTTGCATTATAAAATTCAAGCTAAGGACAAGAGGAAAGTCAAGAATAAGAAACCGGTGCAATTGGAAGATAAGAGAATAAATAAATTGAAGAGAATGCAAAAACTTCGAAAGCGGGCAAGGTACATCCGCTATATCAAATGTATTAGAAAATTGGGATAAAATACATAATAAAAATGTAGAGAATAATAATTTTGTAATGAATAATGATATTTAATTGAATGATAATGTTGGTATGGATGAAGAAATTTATATTAATCCAATTTTTGAACCCTTACTTGAGAATCCAAATGTTAACCCCCGAAATTTGTATGAAAACACTTGAATGAAGAAAGTAACCTTATAAACGTATATTCAACTCTAAGAACACCTCCTTCCATTTCACGAAGAAAACCATTTCACTTAATATGATAACATTATAAAACCAATGCCTAACAAATTGTCTAAAAGAAATGTGAGAAGAAAAAGCTAGTGGAATTTGGGATAATAACTTTGAGAATTTAAATGACACATAAAGATATCAATTATTTATTTCATTGATGAAATTAATTAAGATGAGACCTATAATGAAGACCCTCGAGGTTAAGAAAATATAATGTTGTTGATCAAAATGTGTCAATTGTTGAAAACATACATAAAGCATACCAAACTATAGGTGGAAAAAGACGCACCAAAGATAGTAATGCTACACGACGTGCACTAACTAATTGTATAGTAAGTGATAAAAATTTTAATAAACGCTTGATTATAAAAATAAGAGGTTCTTTGAAGCTAAAAAAAATAAAATGCTAATGAAAGCAACAGAGAGACATAAACGCCTTGAGTTAATCAATAACATTGACTATTGGGCTTTCTCTAGTAGACTTCCATGAAAAGACAAGAATACATCGATATTCTAAAAGAATTAATTGTAAAATTTTGGAATGAGATGGTGAAAATCATGAGAGGATTTCATAGAGGGCCTCGACATGGAGGTCTCATATCTAACAAGACGTCTCTAGGTGCCATGGAGTCCGAGAAATCACCCATTAAAGATATGGCGTGTTTGGGCCTCAGGGCTCCTAAGCAACTACACCACTCGACGGGGTAGCTTTGAAAGCATAGGGAGCATAGGGAACTAAAAATAATTTTCCACTAGCATTCACCTGCCACCCCAATGTTTTTGCGTAGTTGGTTTGGTCCCATGAGCTTTCGTTTGCAAACTGACACCTCAGCCTGGCAAATTTCTCTACACTCGACTCACACCGCACTATTTCACACGTTTGCAAACAATAGCACATCAAGAGAACCAAATGGAGATGAATAAAACCGTGAGAGGATTTCATAGAGGGCCCCGACATGGAGGTCTTGGATCTAATGAGACATCTCTAGGTGCCATGGAGTCTGAGAAATCAATCGTCGAATATATGGCGTGTTTTGGCCTCAGGGCTCTTAAGGAACTACGTCTCTGACGAGGTAGCCCAAAAGCAAGGGAAGTGTAGGGAACCAAAAAAATCCTCCAAAGAGTGTTCACTGGACCATACGGATGTGGTTTCCTAGACAATTTGGTCCCACAAGCTACCGTTTACAAAATACAAAGATCTAGTAGCATTACACCGACTAAGAGTATATTATTTCGTGCGTTTGCAAACAATAGGACAACGAGAGAACCAAATGAATATGGATAAAACCGCGAGAGGATTTAGTAGGGCCCTGAAAATTTTTCCATGCTAGTGCTAAAGAGATTCAAATGAGCTTAAAATAAATTAGAATTCTAAATGAGTTTCGGTGCTCAATTATCATTTTTCCATTGTAATTTTTCTTGCCAGATATGCTGATTTTGGAACTACCTGGTTTGAGTTGTGAAGTTGAAGTAGATGAGATTAATAAAAATAATCAACTTGGTATGTTGTCCTTAAGATTATCCATGATTCTATCGAAAAAATCACATAGATCTCCCATTCCAGCTTAAGTTGTGATCCTTCCACGCTTCCCATTTTTCCTTTTCTTCTCGCTTTCGTATCTTCTCTTTAAGTTCTTCAAGATGGCTTTGGGTAATCAAATTGACTCTTTATGACTTTCAGGAGGCATTTCTTATTGAATCATAATGACATCTTCACCTAATTTTTTTCTTCACGATGTTCATTGTCATAAAAAATTGAAGACTGAAAATTTATATGGCCTTCGGCTTCTTTTTGGGCACAAACAACCTTTTGTAATGTCCAAAAAAATTCAGGCTCTTCATTCTCTATTTGATTGAAGATATTCATTCTTTCAAAATGAATAGTTGGAAAAATGGTGGTATCCCCAACAAAAATAAGTTCATAGTCTACATAGTTTCATCATGTGGCAAAATCATTGAACATTGGTGGTTTCCTCCACCCGTGCTTTCGGGCTACCTCATTCGGGCGTAGTCTCTTAAGAGCCCTGAGACCAAAACACATTATATCTTTGACATGTGATTTCTCAAACTCCGTGGCACCTAGAGATGTCTTGTCAAATTTGAGACCTCCATGTTAGGGCCCTCTACAAAATCCTCTCACGGTTTTCTCCATCTCCATTCGGTTCTCTTGTTGTCCTATTGTTTGCAAATGCTCGAAATAATGTAGTCTGAGTCAGTGTAGGGCTGCTAGGCTGTAGTTTGCAAATGGAAGCTCGTGGGACCAAACCAACTATGCCAACATGTTAGGGTGGCTAGGTGAATGCTATTGGAGGCTTCGTTTTGGTTCCCTATGCTCCCCGTGCTTTCGGATACCCCGTCCGGCGTAGTCACTTAAGAGCCTTGAGGCCCAAACACACCATATCTTCAACGGGTGATTTCTTAGACTCCGTGGCACCTAGATATGTCTCGTCAAATCTAAGACCTCTATGTTGAGGCCCTGTATGAAATCCTCACACATTTTTCTCCATCTCCATCCGATTCTCTCGCTGTGTTATTGTTTGCAAAGACATGAAATAGTGCGCCACGAGTTCGTGTAGGGCTACCAGACGTTGTAGTTTGCAAACGGAAGCTCGTGGGAAAAAAATGAACTACGCCAACACATTGGGGTGGCTTGATGAACACTAGTAGAAGCTTCTTATTGGTTCCCTACACTCGTGTGCTTTCGGCCTACCCATCCAGGCGTAGTCACTTAAGAGCCCCGAGGCCAAAACACGCCATAAGTTCGATGGGTGATTTATTAGACTCAGTGGCACCTATGCAGACATCTCATTAGATCCAACACATCCATGTTGGGGCCCTCTACGAAAGCCTCTCATGGTGTTCTTTTTCTCCATCTAGTTCTCTTGCTGTGTTATTGTTTGTAAACACATGAAATAGTGTAGTCTGAGTCAGTGTAGAGATGTCAAAGGTTGTAGTTTGCAAACGAAAGCTCGTGGGATAGAACCAACTATGCCAAAATGTTAGGGTGGTAAAGAAAATGCTAGTGGAGCATTATTTTTGGTTCCCTATGCTCCCCGTGCTTTCGAGCTACCTTGTTCGAGCGTAGTCTCTTAAGAGCCTTGAGGCTAAAACACACCATATCTTCAACGAGTGGTTTATTGGACTCAAGTGGCACCTAGAAATGTCTCGTCGTATCCAATACCTCTATATCGGGGCCCTCTAAAAAACCCTCTCACATTTTTATCCATATCCATCCACTTCTCTCGATGTCCTATTGTTTACAAATGTGCAAAATAATGTAGTCCGAGTCGGTGTAGGGTCACAGCGACGCCGTAGTTTGCAAACGGAAGCTCATGGGACAAAACCAACTATGTGAAAATGTCAGCATGGCCTAGTGAATGCTATTGGAGGCTTCATTTTGGTTCCCTATGCTCCCCGTACTTTGTGCTACCCCATCCCGACGTAGTTGCTTAAGAGCCTTGAGGCCAAAACATGCCATATCTTTGATGGGTAATTTCTTAGACTCCGTGGTACCTAGAGACATATCATCATATTTGAGACCTCCATATCGGATCCCTCTTTAAAATATTCTCTTATTTTTCTTTGTCTCCATCTAGTTCTCTCGATGTGCTATTGTTTCGAACATGTAAAAAAAGTGCAGTCTCAGTCAATGTAGGGTTGTTAGACACTGTAGTTTGCAAACAAAAGCTCATGGGACAAAACCAACTACACCAACATGTCGAGGTAACTAGGTGAACACTATTGGAGCATTTGTTTTCATTCCTTACACTCCCCATGCTTTCGGGCTACCTCGTTTGGGCATAGTCTCTTAAGAGCCTTGAGGCCAAAACATGCCATATCTTTGACAGGTGATTTCTCAGACTGCGTGGTACCTAGAGACGTCTTGCCAGATCTGAGACCTCCATGATGGGGCCCTCTATGAAACCTCTTGTGGTTTTCTCCATCTCCATCTATTTCTCTTGGCGTCTATTGTTTGAAAACACACGAAATAGTGCAGTTTGAGTTAGTGTAGGGTTGTCTCGAATATGTAGTTTATAAACGGAAGCTTGTGGGACCAAACCAACTACGCCAATATGTCGGGTGGCTCAGTGAACACTAATGGAGGCTTATTTTTTTTCCCTACGCTCTTTATGCTTTTAGGCTACCCCATCCGGACGTAGTCACTTAAGAGCCTTGAGGCAAAACATGCCATATTTTAGATGGGTGATTTCTTAGACTCCATGGCACCTAGATATGTCTCATCGATCTACGACATCCACATCGAGGCCCTCTATGAAATAATCTCTTGGTTTTTTTTGTCTCCATCTAGTTCTCTCGTTGTGCTATTGTTTGCAAACACGTGAAATAGTGCGGTGAGTCGGTGTAGGGATGTCATACACTATATTTTGCAAACAGAAGCTCATGGGACCAAACCAACTACGTAAAAATTTCATGGTGGCTAGGTGAATGCTATTGAGAATTATTTTTAGTTCCCTACGCTCCTGTGCTTTCGGCTACCTCGCCTCAGCGTAGTCTCTTAAGATCCTTGAGGTCAAATCATGCCATATCTTTGACAGGTGATTTCTCAGACTTCGTGGCACCTAGAGACATCTCTTTAGATCTGAGACCTCCATGATGGGGCCCTCTAAGAAATCTCTCATATTTTTCTCCGTATCCATCTAGTTCTCCTAAGTGTCCTATTATTTGCAAACACACGAAATAGTGCAGTTTGAGTCAGTGTAGGGCTACCAGACACTGTAGTTTACAAACGGAAGCTTGTGGGACCAAACCAACTACGCCAACACATTGGGGTGGCCTGGTGAACACTAGTGGAGGATTCTTTTTCTTTCCCTACGCTCCTTGTGCTTTCAAGCTACCCCATCCGGCATAGTCGCTTAAGATCCCCAAGGCCAAAACACGCCATATCTTTGACGAGTGATTTATTAGACTCTATGGCACCTAGAGATGTCTCATCGATCACGAACCTCCATGTTGGGGCCCTCTACAAAATACTCTTACAGTTTTTCCATCTCAATCCGGTTCTCTCGGTATTCTATTGTAAGCAAACACGTGAAATAGTGCGGTGAGTCGGTGTAGGACTACTAGACACTATAGTTTACAAACGGAAGCTCGTGGGAACAAACCAACTATGAAAACACATCATGGTGGTTATGGGAATTCTATTAGAGCATTTTTTTGGTTCTCTACGCTCCCCGTGCTTTCGGGCTACCCCGTCTAGGTGTAGTTTCTTAAGAACCTTGAGGCCCAAACACGCCATATCTTCGACGGGTGATTTCTCAGACTCCGTGGCACATAGAGACATCTCATCGATCCATGACCTCCATGTTAGATCCATGTATTAAATCCTCTCATACTTTTCTCCATCTCCATCTAGTTCTTTTGATGTCCTATTGTTTGCAAACAATCGAAATAGTGCAATGTCCCAGTCGGTGTAGGGTTGTCGAGGTTGTAGTTTGCGAGACGAAGCTCGTGGGACCAAAAAAACTATGCCAAAAATCATGGTGTCCATGTGAACACTAGTGGAGCATACATTTTGGTTCCCTACACTCCCTGTGCTTTTGTCTACCCCGTCTCGAGCGTTGTCACTTAAGAGCCCCGAGGCCAAAACACACCATATATTTGACGGGTGATTTCTCAGATTCCGTGGCACCTAGAGATGTCTAGTTAGATCCAAGTCCTCAATGTTGGGGCCCTCTACGAAATCCTCTCATGGTTTTATCTGTTTCCATCTTGTTCTCTTGCTATGTTATTGTTTGGAAACATGTGAAATAGTGCAGTTTGAGTCAGTGTAGGGCTGCTAGATGCTGTAGTTTGCAAACAGAAGCTCATGGGACCAAACCAACTATGCGAACAATTTTTTTTGGCTAGGTAAATGCTAGTGGAGCATTATTTTTGGTTCCCTATGCTCCTCGTGCTTTTGGGGTACCCCGTCTTGGCGTAGTCACTTAAGAGCCTTGAGGCCCAAACACGCCATATATTTGACGGGTGATTTCTCAAAATATGTGGCACCTAGAGATGTCACATTAGATTTGAGACCTAGATGTCTGGCCCTCTACAAAATCCTCTCATAGTTTTAGTCTTCTCCATCTAGTTATCTTCTTTGATATTGTTTACAAACACACAAAATAGTTAAGTCGTAGTCGGTGTAGGGCTAGCCCATCTAGGCGTAGTCACTTAAGAACCCTAAATGACTAGATTGGCTTAAGAATTAATTTGATAGGGGTATGTCTAAGAACACATGGGAGTTATCAATCACCCAAGAAATCTTTCTTGTTTAGTTCTAGATGGGAGTCAACTGGCCTACGGTTTAGTGACCTATCATTCATTGATAATTTATGTTATGATAAACCCATGGATGCTTTCAAAAGCACCTTAAAAAGGATAGGGGTAGTCATCAAGCCTAGTGAAGGGTGTGATGTGATTTCCAAAAAAATTGAAATGCCTATAGATTTAAAGGTAGTAACACGAATTAGACATGATTAGACAATCAAGAATCATTGAGTGTCCGAATCGTAAAATCATTACATCTGGAGACATTCTCAAGAATTTGAGAAATGTATATGGAGATACATTCTTAAAATATCAACAGATGAAAGACATCAAATTTTAATGACTGTCGGGTGTTTTAACAAGGGAGAAGACTACGAAGCATAAAAAAATGTAGTAAGTACATGATAAGATAGGAACCAGTCAAGACAAAGAGACCATGAGCAAGAAGAAGCATAAGTAAGGTAAATACACATATACACATTGATAAATTGAATGAATAATTACTCGATTAGGTAACTCTTTATATACATAAATTATATAAATATTGATTTCCAAATTTTGATGCATATTATACATTGAAAATGCTAGTACATGTACATCACCGATAAATGAAAAAATAATCCATAATGTCTTAAATATTGTCAAGTGCACATCATATTAGATTCATGTGAAAATAATCTCAGAAATGTAAGGTCTAATACAAACTTATTAAGTTCCAAATAGTATTTTAATGTGCATAATAAATTAAAAATGCCGAAATAGGTCATATACCATCAAGTTCAAATTCCATATAGGCATACATACAATGCCATGCACTTAGGCATATAAAAATAATGTCATGTAAGACATATATATTTCCTACTCATCAAAATCTATCCCTCTCTTTGCCTTGCTCAAAGAAGGCCCTCCCTTAGACGAAGATGGAGATCTATGAGATGACTTTGGATCATCTGAGCCCATGCTTCAAGTCCTTTTATACTAAATACTCACCTATAAATGAGTCTGTAAATGCAAACAATGTTTTTTTGTCAAAAATTAATTTATATATGTTTTGTACATGTATTTAAGACCATGCTAGAATGAAAGTATTTACATAAATGCACAAACTTATTGCAAGTTGTCGATCACTCGAATTTTCATCTCACGCTCGATGAATCATCGGGAGCTCCCTGCATTTAACGGGGTAAGTGAAGACCACATGATGGAGGATTCTGTGCCCTTGAAGTCAAAATGGAGGGGTTGAAGTTCCCTACATACACATAAGATAAGAAAATCGAACATCATAATTAGCAAAAATAGAGCTAAGTACATGTATCTACATAATGACAATATTTTAACCAATTTTATCAATATAGAAGTATTGTTTTTACCCCGCCACACCCGTGAATAAAATGAATAGGGTTCTTTACCTATCACGAGTAACTCCTACATACACACAATGAAGGGAATTATTAACATAATTTAATAATTCTACAACGAAAAGAAATTACTAATATGTAATTTAACATAATATGAATTACACGAGAAATTTAACAAAATTTACGTGTTGTTTGAATACCTCAGTGAGTTGCTGCATGCAGATGAAATCGCAGCGGCAACACCTTTATCTACTTGTCACAGAGATGGTGGGGTGTCTAGTGAAGTCAACATCTTTATCAAACATGTACATCCTGTGGGTTAGATGGACATACAAGAACATATATAAATTTGACTTCAAAAATAATATATATATATATACACATGCAAATACACACACACACACACACACACACACACACACACACACACACACACACACACACATATGTATGTGAAAATTTTACATAATTAACATTCTAAATTACCTCTATGAATGTATGTGTATGCATGGTGCTCGCCGCCTATGGTTGGGATGAAGATGTGCCTCCCATGTGCTGTAATATCAATGCATGTACATGTACAAATATAATTATTTCAAAAATTTAACATATATAAGTAAATCAGGTACTCCAAAATTTTTATAACACACATAACAAAACATAACAAATTTACCTACGAAGGTGACACCGATGAATGTAATCCAAATGTCTCACTCAAAAGGACATCTGACATAGTGACATTATCATGTTCATCCCTAGCACCAGGTGCACCAAAATCAGTATGCATGAAAGTATCATCCTCCTCGGGCCCCAAACATATGCTACCACATGACAAGCAAAAATGTGGCCTCATGCTAGTACTCCCTGAGGGAATAATTTGTGTACTTCCACGAGCATCTGGATCAGAAATCTCCCTCGTATGTCAAACAAGGGTCACAAATAGCCCTTGAAGTGTGTGGAGTGTATCAATATCTACTGTCTCATTCACTACTTAAGGGACAATATCGGTGATGGGGATTTTGTGTGGGGAATATAACTTTCTTTGAATAGGTGCATGTTGTGCACCTAATCGATCTGTGTAGATCCTTTTGCTTGCCCTAGAAATCTCGAAATCAAAATAATTTAGGATCTCATTGAGAATAAACTCACAATAGAGTTTCCTCAGAAAGTATAGTGGCACCTCGTTGTTATTACAAGGTGGAAAATCAAACACCATCCACCATCGGTCCCAAAAATTAATTTTAATCAAATTATTATTGCACCAATGGATGGGAAATCATTTACATGTCAATGGAATAGGAAAATTAGTGCGGGGGTCCATGAATAAGGAGCATATGGGTTCTTTTGAAATTTATTTTTTCTTTACATCCACATATGACAATTTGTTGGAATAATAAACCCTCTCTGTAAGTTGTCCAATGATCAATTTTCCCCATTGCCACGCCAATTTGAATAAGTAATTCCTCCAATGCGTTTGCAAGAGAGATGTGGTGGGGATTGTAGATTGTGCATCCCTCATTGTTTTGATTAAATCCTCAATTTCAATTTTGTTTTCAATTTTTTTGGCTCGCTAAACCTTGTTGACTACCCGAGGGATGTTGAGCAATTGTGGGAGTGTCGAGAGGGATGTCGGGAATGACAGGGTTTGATTTTGGTTCGTTCTCTCGACCTCTAATAGTAAAAATAAAAAAATATGTATTCAATTCAAATTTTAATCTATAATTATCATATTTCAATGCAATTTTGAGAAAAGAATTGTGCTTACCTCTTCTCCGTGGTGCCATCTTCAATTCAGATCTTCCCGACGATCTAAAAATGATCCTTTGAGCTTGAGATCCAACTAAATGAAAAAAACGTGAGGGCACGAACAAGCTCTAAAACTCGTGTTTGAGGGAGGTAAAATGATAGAGGCTCGGGCCTCTTTTTTTGTTTATAGTATGCATAACACGTACACGTTATGCTTTAGTGATTCCCAGAGCCAAAAAATTAAAAAGTGAGCATGTTTTTCTTTTTTCTAGATTCTTGTCTGCCTTTTGGCCCCTCAACTTTGTGCACTTACCCCAAAATAATGATTACTCAACTATCACGAAAATTATGGGACTACAACCTCAGGAACTGGCGGTTACACAACCTCCATAGTGGTTTCAAAATTTCCTCCTATAGAAAATGGTGGTTCTACACCAAATGACACCAAAATGGTGAAACTCAACATTTGAAAATGTTTCGGCTTCCCAATTAGATTCATTTCACTTTTCCTTCCATACTTGGATAGTTAAACTATAAATGTAAGAACTTTCATTCATTTAAGTAAGTGATTTGGAGCGAATTCAAGTCTAAGAAAAGGGGGAAAGTATGAATTGTTCTTTTTTATTCATACATAGTTGAGTTCTTCATCATTGAGCATTATAACCAAGTAATGCAAGTATAAGGAGCTCAAATGATTCTTGAAGGACATCTATTAGTAGTGAACTTATGTTGTATTGGATATATACACACTGAAGGGAAGAAATTGCATACCCATCTAGATTTTTTCTCATATTGGGTTTCTCTAAGATTAAATTATTTTCTCCTTATCTTCCATCTCTCAATTTCAGGATTGTGTGAATATTTCCTCCATAACATACTTAATAAAAAGGACTTTTTAAAGTTTTCATTCATTATCACTAAGATAATATCTCTTTATTGTATAAATAATGTAGTTTATGGATCGAAAAAGTGAGGAAATAATCCTATATACATGAAAATGTTGAGCCTTAGAAGTGCATCCTTTATAACATGAATATGAAACAATACTTGAAGCCTAGGCTTTATAAGGTGTGAAAAATTCCAATTCTATGAGGATTTATTTTATCAACCTCAAAAGGAAGGAGAGATACAAGGTAAGACTCTAGCAATAATTTAGATATAGAAGTATAGTAAGTATTATAAGCATACATACGATTATGCAAAGTAAATGTGACGTAGGGATAGTAAAATCCCTACGAATCGACATTATAACAAGATTAAGGGGGTATGGTGTTCCCCAAAATATATAGGCATGGTATATGTGTAAATAGTAGGTATATCCATCGAGAGAGGAGATATCCTTAATGTAAGTTCACACAAGTAGTGAGAAATATTATAACATCATGACCTATGGGTATAACACAACATGTAGGATTGAGAGATAAACCATCAATAATGTCATGAAAATAATTTTTAATAATAATAGAATACACAATTGCATCATTGTTACTATAAGAAATATTTTACATAGAAATAATAAAAGATTAAAAATAGGTGTATGTTGGTACCCAAATTTGTTCTCCTTTTCAACCTGAGCAGCATTAGAGATGTGGCATGAAGCTTGAAGACAGATAGATCATGATGTGTGTCATTTTGTAGTTGGGGATGTGATCTAACTGGCACTCAGGTTTGTGGAGAGATGGGTGGCACTCAAATAGGACTTGATCTTGTCCTAACTGTTTTAGGTTGTGCCTTTCAACCAAGGTAAGAGGACCTATTTTGTAACCCTCAAATGGTGAAGGAGATGAAAATATCCCTCAATTTTTGCAAATAGTATGAAGAGGCCTTGGGAAAATATGATCAACACTCCAAATATGACTTTCACAAGTTGTCACTTCCAGATTATGGAGATAATTTCAATGCAAGGCAAGGGTTACTGAAGACATTGTAGGATCCTGATTTTCTTTGTGCATTTTTGTAGATGGATTGTATTCTTTTGTTGACACACAATGCAATGCAGGGGTAGTATGGGTAGGATTAGTTTGTTTGAATGAATTTTTGGTGGGAGATTTTAGACAAGACTAACTAATTTTCCAAATTCTTTGAGGACCTTTGCAAGAAATTTGTAAGACCTAAACAATAGAATGCTTCAAATGGGTTAAGGTACTCCTTCAACCAGGATATGTGCACCAAATGGAAGCCCAGATCTGCACTCTTCCACACAATATTTGACAACCTACCACAAAATCTTGAAGTAGATGAACCAACAAAGCATCCAGAAATCTCTATTTTATCATGACCTAAGGTGCACCCAAAGGTTTACAAATAATCTCAAAATTCAAGGAAGGTAAAGTGATTTTAAATTTGTTTATCTCTTTATCAGATGAAAGCTCTTATGAATGTGAGATTGCAAATGCCACTAAACTATCAACAAGAAATGAGACCATGTATGATCAAGAGATATTTTAAACTCGAGACCGCATGACAGAACAAGAAACACAAATTGAAAACATTCTGAAACATAAGTGTATGCAAATTTTTCAAGGAGACAACACAAAATAATCTAAAACGACAAAATTTATTAGTAGGGGAATGTTATAAGAACAATCTTAGAGCTTCTTGATGGATTTGCAACTGAAACCAACTCAACATGATACAAATTTGATGCAAAAAGGAATTATAAATGGTTCTCGGGTGGTTTCTCAAAAATGGGTTTCTTCCCATTTTTCCATGAAATTCTAAGTTTCTCGACCTCTTGCATGTCAAAAACATGCATTATATAACATTCTATTAAATTAATTTGATCCTTTTTCCCAAGAAAAGAATATGCCAAGCATCAAGTTTGTTACAAAATTCCAACATGATTCATAGATAGGGACGTTTAACATATTTGCAAAAAAATTTCCAGTGTTTTCAAAAATGGTGAATCGTTACAAAACTTCATCATTATCCATTTTGGAGGCACATTTTTATCCTCAAAGCATGCAGACCCCTTTCATTTCATTATTTCATCCTTATCCATCTAAAATTTGACTCTGCAACTTCTTGATTTGATCTTTCACATTTTTGCTCGAGCCCAAACAAAATTTCATTTCAAAAGCACCCCAAATCTACAAATTGAAATTTCAAATTGATCCCATTGTTCCTTGAAGGCCAAAACGACACGAATTTACTAAAGATTTGATCAAAAATGATGCAAAATTCACATCTCCAAGCTTCCTGGAGCTCAAATGGTGGCCAAAATGAAAAATGCACAGTTACCATTGATTTTCCCTTTCTCCTTTTAATCTGAGCCCTCCACATGTCAAAATGTGATTGGGAATGGATTCAGGATCACTTTTTTACTTTTTAACATTTTTTAAAAATGTAAAATTTTGACAATTTTCTTCGCCCCTCCACCATTGAGATTTGGTGCTGACACATGGAAAAAGGTGGGCCCCATTGGAATCACAGCTCAATTTTCCACATTTCCACCCTTTTTGAAATTTGAAAAAATTTCACTTTTTTTCCCTATGGGCCCACACCTCGACTTCGCCCTTAACATGTGTCACCTTCTCTATCACTGAGAATCTACGGGCTCAAATCACATTTTAACTCCCTTTTTTCACCGAGGGAAAATTTCCCACTTTTCTTCCATGGACCCAAACCTCCGAATTTGTCCCTACCACGTGTATCCTTATGGTTCATTTGCGGGCCAGTGCTTCAAATTCTCACTCTAACTCATTTTGCAAAAAGGGAAAAATTCCCTTTTGCCTCTGGTGGCCCACACTCCCTTCTACTGACCTGAAGCCACCACATGTCTCCCTTCGCTCTGTTTCGGATCTGCGACCCTTTCCTCAACCTTTTTCCTTTTCACCAAAAAGGAAAAAATGTTCTAAGTTCCCACCGGCATTCCATCCCACCTTTGAATGAGAACATGACACGTGTCCTCCTCTGGGACTGCGGAGTTGATGGGAAAAGTTGCACTTTTTTCCAAAAATTAAAAAACGCTAAGTTTTTTAGAACAAACCAACAAATCCCTGTCCAACTAGAAATGACCACATAGGAGATGACATTTGAGATAAAATTTGATGGGCAAAGTACACCCGTATGACCGTCAAAAATACAAAATTTGCTAAAGATGCCCGAATTTGATTTTTTCTTCGTGGGTGAGGATTTTTTTAGTCAAAAAGCAAATGGAAAGTGATTTTAGGTAGTTTACGACCATGGAAAAGGATTTTTTAGGGGAAATATGCATGAAATGAACAAATTTGAGCTCCAAAGGCCAAGAAAAGTGGAAAAAACGATAGAGGCCCGTGGATTTGGAAAACTAGGGCACAAAACAGGGCATACATGTATTTTTCTTTCAAGTTGGGGAAAAATAATAAGTTTATGAGCTTTCCAAAGCATCCAATTTAGAGGGAAACTTTGTAGACCACCAATTTTGGGAGAAAAAAATTTCAAAGCATGCAAACCAAAGGAAAAATTAGGTCAAAATGGTAGAGAATAAAAAGGACACCAACATCGGCTCTTGCTCGAGGATGGGAATTCCCAATGAGTGCCACAAGAAAATAAGTATACCAAGTGTGAAAAATAATCCATTGGGAAAATAGAGTCATGATCTAAAGCCACCAAAAACCAGCTAAGAAACTAAAAAAATGGGTTGCACACACCGAGGAAAACCACAAACTGACAAAACACCAAAAAATAGAGAAAAGACCAGACACTATACACTGTACAAGTTGGTGCATACCTCAAATTTGGGGATTAATCCAAGAAATGCTTTAGATTCCTATCATTAATAGGAAATTCAAGTAATTCCCCATCTAAGTCCTTGAGAAAAAAGGTATTTTCACTAATTCTGATATCAATGGAGTAAGGGCCCATCCATAATGCATCAAATTTACCATGTTTTCCCTTATCTTCATTTATGCTATCCCACAACAAAACTAGATCTCCAATATTAAAAGCCCTAGGAGTGACCTTCTTGTCAAACAACCTCTTTAACTTCTCTCTAAATCTGACATGCCTTTGGTGGGATGCTCTTCTTTCTTCATCCAGCTCAACAATCTGATTAATCCTTGTTTCATATGAATTAATCTCTTGATCTTCAAGTTTTGAACAAACTGAAATGAAGATAATTACAGATGTAAAGGGCAGTAGAGCTTCAGCTCCATACACCAACTCAAATGGGCTCTTACTAGTAGCTCTTTTAGCATTGATTCTATCAGCCACTCTCCATACACCAACTCAAATGGGCTCTTACTAGTAGCTCTTTTAGCATTGATTCTATCATTAAACTTTGTAAATTTCATTTGTTCACCCCATTTTATTTTGTTCAAATCCAAGGTTCTCCTCATGATCTTCAACAAGTTATTATTGTTGGACTCATCTTGTCCATTCCTTGGGGTTATAGTTTGAAGAATTATTCAGATTGATTACATACTCCTTACACATTTCCATCAAAGGTTTAGCTCTAAACACATGGCATTATTAGCAACAATCTTGTCAGGTACACCAAATTTGCATATGATATGATTCAACAAGAAGTCCATAACAACTTGGTGTGTTACTTTTTGGTGGGGATTGCCTCTACCCATTTGGTGAAGTAATTTGTGGTTACAAGGATCCACTTATGTCCAAAGACTAGAAGGGTTTGAGATGTCACCAATGAAGTCCATCCCCCACTATTTGAAAGGAGCTTCAACTGATACAAGATGCAAAGGAAGGGGGATTGAAGCTTTCATTCTTCTAGAGAAACACTGACATCTCTCACATTTTCTAACCAACATGGTTGTATCTTTGAAGAGATTAGGACACCAATAACAAGGTCTCAAAACTTTGTGTGTTATAACCCTTCCAATAAGTGTCCTCCACAAACTCCCCATGGAAATCAGCAATTACTTTGTGAGCTTCATCTTGATTACACATTTCAAGAGGACACCTTCAGGGTTCTTCCAAGCCATCCAAAAGTCGGTGATGATGTATTTGTGAGAAGTTAGCTTGAGGGCTCTTTTATAATTTTTATTTAAATGATCGGGACAACATAAGTGTCTCGAGGTAAAATATTGTATTTTTGTACCACTCAAACTTACCAATTTCTCAAGAACATCTACCCTTTCTTCCTCTACTTCATTCACTTCCACAATTTGTAAGTTTCTCTTAGCCATGAGCTTAGCAAGACCCAAACCTCTTACCAATTTTGTGGTTTAGATGTCCATGTCATACTCCCGCAATTTGTTCACCCATATAAATATTTTACTTGAGATCTCCATCTCTAATAAGATGATTTTTACCATGGTGTGGGAACATAAGCAACAAATTTTGAACTTAAGATATAAGGCCTGATGACAACCTTTGTTGCTTTCACCAAGGAAAATACTTGTTTTTCCATGATTGTATACTTCAACTCAACAACTTGTAAAGCCTTACTAAAGAAGGCAATAAGCCTTTCAGCCCCATATTCATCCTTTTGGAGCAAAACAGATGCAATAGTATTTTCAGAAGAAAAAGAGAATATTTGGAAAGGCTTCTTGTAATTCGGAGCTGCCAAGACAGGTGCATGTTTCAATGCTTCTTTGATTCCTTCAAAAGCTTTAAGGGCAGCCTCCTCCCATTTGATAATTTGATATTTCTTTAACATGCATGTGATAATAACAGTCAACTCAACAAAATTGGACACAAACATTGTAATGAAATTGATATTCCCAAAGAAATATTGGATACCCTTATTTGTTCTTAGAATTGGGACCTTGCTGATTGCTTCTACTCTCTCAGGGTCAATCATGACACCATCCTTTGAAATAATATGACCAAGCAACTTGGCCTTTTGTACTCCAAAATGACACTTCTTTGGATTGAGAGAAATGCCATATTCTCTACATCTAATCAACATTTTTTCCAATAGCTGCAAGTGATATTTTCTGCTCCTTGAAAACATAGTCACATCATCCTGATAAAATACAATTAAGTCATTTATGTAACCAGAAAAAGCAACATCCATTTCTCTTTGGAAAGTATCTCCACAATTCATAGGACCAAAATGTATTCTTACATAAACATATGTTCCCCAAGGAGTGGTAAAGGCAGTTTTAAATCTTTCTGACTCCTTAACAACAACTTGATTGTAGCCGAAAAACCATCCAAGGTAGACAACAATTCAGATCCAGTCACTAACTACAACTTGTTTTCCATGTTTGGAAAAGGATAATTGTATTTTAATGAAGCTCTATTCATATTTCTGAAGTCTACACAAAGTCTGATATCTCCATTTTCTTTCTCGATCGTAGCACAAGGTTTGCAACCCAAGATGGATACATTGTGGGTTGAATGATCCCTCCCTCCTTGATTTCTTCAATTCATCTTACATTTTCATGGAGAGGAGTGGATTAATTGGCCTTTTATTCTATCTAAATGGTTTGGCACATTTCTCAAGAGGGATCTCATGTTGGAATAAGTATTCTCTATATGCTTTCAGCTCTGAACAAAACCAAGCAAGACAGTCTGGTATTTTTAATAATTAGAGAGTAGGAATGTCTTTACTCCTTATTTAGAATGCTGCCCAACCAAACTTTTCTTGGTTTATTACTACTTACCAAGTTATTCTCTTCCACATTCCTTGAGGTAGACATGTTTCTATTAATGATGCAATCAACATGTTAAAATTTGACTCAAGTGCAACAAGACCTCTAGGAATGGTGTTAGTTTTCAATTGGATAATATCCTTTCTAAATAAATTCTCTCTTCATTCGATCACACATACCATTGGTTCCCAATCAATATTCTAATATGTAAACTCACCTTGATTTTGTAAGAACCTTTTCACTTGAGCATCATCATTAAACACTTGCCAATGCTTGATGTTGTTAGGGACAACTAGCCTAGTTAACACTTCAACATTGTACTCAAAATAAGGTGAAAGGGTGCAATACCCAAATCTTGAGCCCAAGACTACCAAATTATCAGCGAAGCATTCAAAATTCTATCATGATGCACAATATTGAAACAATCAAACATCTTAATTAGATCCCAAACTATGTGCTTATACTATTTCATCCGCTAATGTTTTAAAGCATATATTTTTCTTATTTGTTTGACAACTAACTCTGAATCTCCTTTTGCAATTATGTCATTGACACCATACTTCCATGCAATTCTCAGACCCAAAAACAAGGCTTCATACTCAGGAATGTTCTTAGTACATTCAAAATTAAGCTTGAAGGAAAAAACGAACTCTTCCAAGCTATAAGAAATTAGAATTATACCAACACCATTTCCAAATTTAGAGTAAGTTCCATCAAATAGCAAGGTCCAAGGAGAACCAAATTGTTCAAGGAATGTTTTTGATCCATCTTGTGTTCTTTTCCATTAGAAAACCCAATAAAATTATCAACATCAACAAACAACACCTCATAGAAAGCATTGTTTGTATCCTCAATTAGATGCAACATCTTCTTTTCTCCATAGAGCTTGACAAGGCTGCCTTTAATGGGAATGGTGGCAAAATACATATCCATTTGGAAACTCCATCCAACACTTACAATGCACTTTCTTGAAAAAATCATACCCCATTTAGTAAGGCAATCAACAATCACAACATCCAATTTTAAATTCCTCCGAGGATAAGATGCAAGTTGCACCACCAAACCCTTCACACAACCAAATACCAACACTTCTCTTGAGTCCATGGTAGTACACTTTCCATAGGCTATTGTTACTTTGATATCTAACTCATTCATGACTTCTAGAGGCATGACATTACATGATGCACCAGAATCAAACATACAATTGTTAAGTAATCTATCCTTTATGATCAAAGTTATGAAGAATGGATCAATATTCAAGTGGGAATCAACCAAGGATTTCCCCAAGTATACCTCAGGTGTTTCTCCAAGATCCTCTACTGTGGTGGTGTTTCAAGGTCTTCAATGATTTGAGGAAGAATTTCAATAACATTTACATTTCTGCTCGGAGTAGTCTTCTCCTCCTTCAATCCCAAGTACTCAAATACTCTCTTATTATTCTCAGGAATCCTAATCAACTCAATGATTGGAAAACTCACTTTGATTTGGCTCAATACCTAGGCTATGTCATAGGGAACACTCCTTGGTAAAGGCAACATTGGAAGGGAGACAAGCAAATTCATCAGATGGCATGGGATTCTTGGCAGCTTGGGCATGAGGAGGACTGTAATTTTTCTTGGGACAACAGAAATTTTGGCATGTGTTTCCCTTCTAGGAGCTTATTTTGGAATGCTTGTAAGAAAAGGTGTTTTAGGTTTTGCTTGAGGCCCAACTCCTTTAACAACCTTGCTCCTAGTGTTATAGTCTTTCTCTTGAGCTACAACAACATTCATCAACAATTGTCTATCTTCCTCCAAAGGGATACCACCATCATACTTCTTAATCATCAAAGATCTTAAGTATTCAAAGTCATTGTTGGGAATTTCAAAGGCTTGCACTACATCAACTTCAAGATTATGAGAGGGAAGAAAGACTTGTACCCATTTGATGCAATCCCAAAAGGTTACAACTATCCTTGCACTTATCACTTCAATAGATGATGTTCCTCCTTGTGAGCTTGAAGAACAACCCACCATGTAGATATCATCATCAGTACCATCATCATTATTAGCTTCACCATCTTGCTGGCCCACTTGACATGGAGGATGGGACAAAACACCTATCACACCATTTAATATCAGAAACTTCCTCAACAACAACAACCCTAGCGGTTAAGGGATTAGGTAGCATTCTTCCTTCATGTGCTTGAGTATGTCTACTTGAAGACCCCATGGGTCCTTTCCCTCTATCATCTACCCTTTGATCACCCCTAGGATGAGTGGGAAATATGTCATGGTTTTGTGCTTTTTACTGACCTTCTGAAGTCTTCCCAATTCCCTTCTCTTCCCAGGCTAACTTGTATGAAGTTTCTTTGACAACCCCTGCCAAATTTTTCACAACCTCCTCCAAATCAGCACCCTTGCTAGCTTGAAGTTTTTCAGGGTTTATCAACTTTACATCATCTCTCTTGAAAGGTTTCCCAATTTCTTTGATGTTGTTTTCAATTATAATTTCCATGGTGAAATATTGCCTTATATTGGTAGGGTTCTTGTCTCTTAAGTAATAGGATGCTTTCTTATCAAATGCATCTGCATATTTGATTAAACAAGACTCATCATAAGGCCTCAAATTAACTGGAAGCCTTCTCAAAGTTTTGTTAAACATTGTGTTGAAGTCATGAACTGATTCATTGGGGTTCTTCTTGATATTCTCAAATTTAGACAAGAGAAATCTAGGATCAGTCTTGTCACCATATTGTAACCTAAATGAATTCTTCATCTCAGTCCAAGAATCAATTGAATTATCAAGCAAAGCCTTGTACCAATCCCTAGCATCCTCTTCTAGTGTATGAATGAATAATTTGACATACACATCTTCAAACTCTATTTCAAAATCCTCCATCATGTTAACAAAATTTTGAGATGTTGATCACCAGTTATAGCATTGTTACCTTGGAACTTTGGCAACCTAATTCTAACATCTTATGCGACAACATTTGGGTAACCATCCATTCCTCTAAAGCATATAGGACCAAAGGTTTTAAAAAAAATGGAGGTCTAGGATGAACCATATTTTTTAGTGGAGGTGATCTTGGGGGTGACATAAGCTAATGAGTGCAAGGTATTTAGGGCTCAAGAATGTGATTCACAAGACTAGTATTCTCTAAGTGCTGATTTTCTTGGAAATTTTTATTTGAATTGAAATACAAAGATGTAGATTGAAGAAGGAAATCACCAGGTACAATAGAAGGAACTTCACTAGTTGAGGTAAAAAAATTATAAGAGGATTGCTTGAATCGAATCTTTGGAAGAAGAGTGATAATCCTCTACCAAAGGCTGATCTCTCTCACCAATGGATATATCTTTTCCTGATGTCTGACCTTTAACAACCTTCCAAACTCTTCTCCCTTCCAACTCTGAGTTCCTTGAATCTGAAAACAAATTCTTAGCAGAGTCTTTAATGAAGAGAGATCTTCTTCCTTCCAGTTTTGCAGAGATTAGCAACACAAAAACAAATGACATAAATGTAAGACACTGGTATTTATCAAGATCAGAACAACATGGAGTCACCACTAAGGATTTTAAACTTACTTGTGTAAATGCACTAAAATACTCACAAATACCTATCAACACTGAAAATCTTGCAAAAATTTATAGATAAAACCTTCCTTTTCTTGAATCTATCAAAAAAATGCAAATGAAGTGCAACTACTACTTTGAAACTCATAAAATCATATATAGAACTTGAAACCTTTTCATAAACCTTACAAATATAAGTATAGAATGATTCCTTAACTATATATTTGTAGTCATAACTTACAAGAGAAATTTAAATAGTTTGATATGCATTCAAATATCTCAAATATGTATGCACATGGATTAGATTGAGCTAAGAATGTCCTCGATAGTGGCACGCGAAGGTGATGGTACACAAATTTGATCTCCTTTTCAGCTTGAGCAAGGCATGAAGCTTGAAGATAGATCATGATGTGTGTTTTTTTGTAGTTGGGGATGTGATATAGCTGACACTATGGTTTGTGGAAAGATGGGTGGAACTCAAATAGGACTTGATCCTATCCTAACTGTTTTAGGTTGTGTCTTTCCACCAAGGTAAGAGGACCTATTTTGTAACCATCAAATGGTGAAGGAGATGAAAATATCCCTCAATTTGTGCAAATAGTATGAAGAGGCCTTGGGAAAATATTATCAACACTCTAAATCTGACTTTCACAAGTTGTCACTTCCAGATTATGGAGATAATTTTAATGCAAGGCAAGGGTTATTGAAGACATTATAGGATCCTAATTTGCTTTGTGCATTTTTGTAGATGGATTGTATTCTTTTGTTGACATACAATGCAATGTAGGGGTAGTATGGGTAGGATTAGTTTGTTTGAATGAATTTTTGGTGGGAGATTCTAGACAAGACTAACAAGAATTAGCCAAATTCTTTGAGGACCTTTGCAAGAAATTTTTAAGACCTAAACAATAGAATAATTCAAAGTGGTTAAGGTACTCCTTCAACCAGGTATATGTGCACCAAATGGAGGCCAAGATCTGCACTCTTCCACACAATCTTTGACAACCTGCCACAAAATCTTGAAGTAGATGAACTAAAAATGCATCCATAAATCTCTATTTTATCATGACCTAAGGTACACCCAAAGGTTTACCGATAATATAAGAATTCAAGGAAGGTAAAGTGATTTTAAATTTGTTTATCTCTTTATCATATGAAAGCTCTTCTGAATGTGAGATTGCAAATGCCACTAAACTATCAACAAGAAATGAGACCATGTATGATCAAGAGATATTTTAAACACAAGACTGCAACAGAGCAAGAAACACAAATTGAAAACATTATGAAACATAAGTGTATGCAAATTTTTCCAAGAGACAACACAAAATAATCCAGAATGACCAAATTTATCAGTAGGGGAATGTTATAAGAACAATCTTAGAGCTTGTTGATGGCTTTACAACTAAAACCAACTCAACATGATACAAATTTGATGCAAAAAGGAATTAGAAATGGTTCTCAGGTGGTTTCTCAAAAAATGGGCTTCTTCCCATATTTTCCCATGAAATTATAAGTTTCTTCGACCTCTTGCATGTCAAAAAACATGCATTATATAACATTCTATTACATTTGATCCTTCTTTCCAAAGAAAAGAATATGCCAAACATCAATTTTGTTACAAAATTCCAACATGATTCGTAGATAGGGACGTTTAACAATTTTGCAACAAAAGTTGCTAAGTGTTTCAGAAAAAGTGAATCATTACAAAACCTTCATCATTATCCATTATGGAGGCACGTTTTTAATCCTCAAAGTATGAAAACCCCTTTCATTACATTATTCCATCCTTATCCATCCAAAATTTGGCTTTGTAATTTTTTGATTTGATCTTTCACGTTTTTTCTCGAACCCAAAAAAAATTCATTTCAAAAGCACCCCAAATTTGCAAATTGAAATTTCAAATTGATCCCATTGTTCCTTGAAGGCCAAAACGACACGAATTTGCTAAAGATTCGATGAAAAATGATGTAAAATTCACGTCTCCAAGCCTCCTGTAGCTCAAATGGTAGCCAAAATGAAAAATTGCATAGTTACCATTGATTTTCCCTTTATCCTTTTAATCTGAGCCCTCCACGTGTCAAAATGCGATTGGGAATGGATTTGGGATCACTTTTTGACTTTTTAACATTTTTTTAAAAATGTAAAATTTGGACAATTTTTTTCGCCCCTCTACCCTTGATATTTGTTGCTGACACATGGTAAAAGGTGGGCCCCATTGGAATTGTCGCTCAATTCTACACATTTCCACCCTTTTTGAAATTTGGAAAATTTTCACTTTTTTCCCATGGGCCCGCACCTCCACCTCTGCCCTTGACACGTGTCACCTTCTCTATCGCTGAGGATCTGTGGGCGAAATCACATTTTAACTCCCTTTTTCACCGAGGAAAATTTCCCACTTTTCTTCGATGGACCCGCACCTCAAATTTGTCCTCTGCTATGTGTCTCCCTATTGTTCGTTTGTAGGCTAGCACTTCAAATTCTCACTCTAACTCATTTTGCGAAAAGGGAAAAATTCCCTTTTTCCTCCGCGGCCCGCACTTCCTTCTACACACAAGGCTGCCACATGTCTCCCTTCACTCCATTATGGACCCGCGGCCCTTTCCTCAACCTTTTTCCTTTCAAAAAAAATGAAAAATGTTCTAAGTTCCCTACCAGCCTTCCATCCCACCTTTGAATGAGATCATGACACGTGTCCTCCTCTGGGACCTGTGGAGTTGCGGGGGAAAGTTGCCCTTTTTTCCGAAAATAAAAAAATGCTAAGTTTTTTAGAACAAACCCATGGATCCCTGTCCAACCAGAAATGGCCATGTAGGAGATGACATTTGAGATAAAATTTGATGAGAAAAGTATGTCGTATGACTGTCAAAATATAGAATTTGCCAAGAATGCCCGAATTTGATTTTTTCTTTGTGGGTGAGGATTTTTTTGGTCAAAAAGCAAATGGAAACTGATTTTATGTAGTTTATGACGCTAACAAAGGATTTTTTAGGGGAAGTATGCATGGAATGAACAACTTCAACCTCCAAAGGCCAAGAAAAGTGGAAAAAATGACAGAGGCCCGTGGATTTGGAAAACTAGGGCACAAAACAAGGCATACATGTATTTTTCTTTCAAGTTGGGGAAAAATAATAAGTTTATGAGCTTTTCAAATCATCCAATCTAGAGGGAAACTTTGTAGACCACAAATTTTGGGAGAAAAACATTTCAGAGCATGCAAACCAAAGGAAAAATTAGGTCAAAATGGTAGAGGATCAAAATGGACACCAACAAAGGTGCATTCATCAAAGAGGATATACCCTTAATATAATTTCACAAGTAGTAGGAAATATTATAACATCATGAACTAGGGTTCTAACACCACATGTAATATTAAGAGATACAACATCAATAGTTTCAAGAAAATCATTTGTATCATTGGTAGTATAAGAAATATTTTCCATAGAAATATTCAATTATATAATTTTTATCTCCATTATTGTATCACTTTCCATTTCAATAGAAGAGAAAACATCATTTCTGAAATTTTTTAGATGATTGTGTATAATAGGAAAAACAATATCACTATGCCCAATATTATTATAATTGTTACTAGAATCATCATTAAAATTGTAACCATCATTAGAATGTCTAACATATGTATGCCGAAAAATAGGTACAATTACTAGATCACAAGTATATATAGCCTAAAAGAGAGGAAAGGAGCTACTAAACCTTGTAGGATGAAGGTTGGATAGGTCAATACACATGGCATACATATCTAATTCTACCCTAATAGGATAGTGTATTTAGCATCATGAGGCAAAACATGATACACAATATAAAGGTTTATTTACCAAAAGGAATGTGTAATGTGATTTTCTCAAACACCTTACAAGGTACAATATCGAAGCTTTGGAGATATATATTGGATGGTGAAATATAAACTATGGATATACCTAACCTATTAAGAAAATTGATTAAAAAATGGATCATGAATATCATCCAATTTAGATAGTGATATAATCATCTATCAAAATTTGATAAAAACATATAAATTAATATTAAAATTCTGTATGATTATTTAATTCAATATATATGTTTTGATTACATATTTGGATTCTTCTTGTAATAATATACACTTTCCTAAAAATGACACCCAATATTGAGTTTGTATGCAAAAGTTGTGGTCTTTAGAATTTACAAGGTTTTTAAGCACATGAAACTGCTCCAAAGTGGTTTTGTCTCTCTCAATAGTAGTTTCATGTTTCAATAGTTGTTTTGATTAGTGGTTCCATGTTTTAGGGGTAGTTTTTACTTCAATTTTGGTTTTTATTAATCATTTTGTAAATACATCTTACAAACAATGGTGGTTCTCTTTCATGACAAGAAAATTCCTATAACATAACAATTACAAGTTTTTCTTCTTCAAAAATGATTTTATGGTAAATTTTAAGGAAGAGAGTTGTCTCACCACAATGTTGCATATTAAAAAATAAGGTAAAGGTGAGGTGAGGAGGAATACGTGTGAAGTTGAAGAAGGTTACAAACCATTGAGAAGACCGTGCTGATCATGAAGAGATCCTTTTTGGTGAGGAAGGACTACTTGTAGATGCACAACTATACAACCAAATAGATTTAAATAGTATATGATAGTGGACTTCCTAGCATATGCTAGATCCAAGAAGTGTGATAATTCCTAGAAAGGTTGTTAATCCACTATTTAAAAAAACTTAATGTCAAGAAATGGTAGTAAAATAAAGGTCCTCTGCAATAACAATACGATTTAGGTATCTCATATGCTAACAATAGACTAGATTTACACTAAATATTGAATATACAACTAAGTCTAGAAAAGGAAGACCATTTTCAAGGCTGGAAGGTGTGGCAAAGGTGTTTAGGAAGGTCTAGGTGAGATTGGGTGAGGTTTGGGAAGGTTTTGGGTAAGTTAGGAGCTCACTGGTCTAAGGTAAATCACCGATTCACAGACCGGTATTAGTTGGGTGACCGATGATGGTACTCTAGTAATAGCTAACGCCGATTAGGTGACTGATGTTGGTAGAGGGGAAATTGGGTGTAAAGATTAAAATGATGTGGTTTTGAGCTCTCTGTGATTGCACAGAGAGTTGGGGAGGATTAGGTAAGGTGGTAGGATTTTATTAAAGACTCGAGAGATGAAGAAATAGGTATTTGGGATGGGTACAAAGGTCAAATGGAAAGTGGTTGGGTTTATGTGATACGAAAGAGATATCGGAAGGGTAGAAGGTGAAAGAAAGAAGATAAATGATTAACAACTGAAATACTAAAAGAAATGACAAGGTAGAAATAACTTACTTGTAGATTGGAAGTTCATTGTAGAAATAATAGTTGTGGTTGAAGGAGAGACAAGTCTCGATCCCATGCACTAGAAAAAAAGGCTCTAGACTTCCTTGTGAGTGATCCAATGCTCTTGAACACATTATTACTGCTTAGCGGAGGTTTTCAATTCTTGGAATGATCTCTGTTTGTCGTGAGGTCTCTTGGATGCTCAAGAGTACCAATTCTAGAATGCACAAAATCCCAAGAGTAGATTCGGACAATGGTGAATGAGTTGGAATTTTCTTCTTAATAGAACCGATGATAGTTTTGTGACCAACATTGGCCGAGGGAAAAATAGATGAGATATTTTTATAGGAGCAAGTGGTTAGTCATTAATGAAAGGTCTAGAATAAGTCTTAGTTAGGTTTAGAATGAGTTATGGCTAGTTAAGGAAAGTTGTTAAGTTAGGGTTAGGTGGTTAGGGTTTGGGAATGGGTCCAAGGTGAGGTGGCTAGGTGAGGTAGAAATTAATTTAATTTAGGTAATTAAATTAATAATGATGTGAGGTAATAATTAATTTAATATAAGTGATTAAATTAATTATAATGTGTGGAAGGGGCCATGATCGGGGGATGTGTCAAATTAATTAATTAAAGGGGCTTAGAGGGTTACAACCTAATTTTGGGTGTCTATATTTTCCCCTTTTTATCACATAACTTGTATTGATAAGTGACGATGACAAAAATAGGAGGTGGTTGCCCCAGGTATGGGTAGAGGTGATCCCCCTCAAACCATGAACTAATTAAGGAGCAGGAAAAATTGGTGATGGGTTTGATAAAGTGGTAGGTGATAAAAATTGAGGTAAGGTGCGTGTATAGGTAATGGTGATATCGGTGAGGGTAATAGGCAAAGGCATTCAAATACACACACATGTATAGAATGCGGAAAGGAACTAGGTTAAAGAGATCACAAACTCTACATTGTCAAAGCTTGTTAGTTTATCCAAACAAGGTTGATATGGTCTAGGTATCAAAGGTACAAGTAGTGCTCCTAGAAACATAATGAGACTAGGTTAAAGAAAGGGTATAGGTGTGTTTTGAAGCACCAAAAGGTTTGGTCTAGTCAAGAAAAAAATCATGACATAAGGCAAGGTAAGATCGGTAGGCTACACAACATGAGTAACATCATTGCATGGTATAGCGAGTAAGAAAATTTGAGTTTCAAATGCATGAGGTTGGCGTGGGTGTATAGGTAAGTCCATGGGTAAGGCCGAGGTGTAGACAAAAATGTGCCCCTAAGTATAATTAAGGAGATGACTAGGCTGGTATGTGAGCTAATAAGCATGTGGTAAGGATGTGGTTGGAAGAAAAATTGCATTGTTGAAAAAACATTTGAGGAATATGACATATTGGGTGAAAGTAGGGTGACCGATACCAGTTTAAGAGGATTTAAGGCCATGGGGGTGACCAATTTCGATCACGTAGGGCATGATCCGAGTGACATCGGTTGGCCTAATGTTGGGTTAAACATAAAAGCTACATGAAAATATATCATTTGATCATTTTTACTTTGTTCAAAATGACTAAGAGAGGGCATATTCGTGAGGAAAACAATAGAGAGACTGAGAGAGATGATTTAGCGAGAGGTTAGTGATTGTAGGATTATAGTTTACGGGCCCATGAGAGCTACCTAATTGAGTTGATTGGTTGAGATCTAGGAGGTTGATTTAGAACCGATAGATGTAAGAGAGGGCTCACGGGGAGTTCTAGTGGAAATACATGACATCCCACCATGGAGACAGAGTCGAGTAGAGGTAGGATTTAGACCTCTAGTGTGATGTTGTAGAAAAAAATTATGGTTTGTGAAAATGTGGGTTAAATTGGGTGCGCGGAGGGTGAAAATAGTTTATGTAGGAACAAATTAGAAGGATTTGGGTGGATAAATGAGGTGCATTTGTAAAATTTTAGAAATTGGGAATGCGTGGGTTCAACCTAGGGCCAAATCGATGGCGACATCGATCGGCTATCGATCGACATTAGTATGCCTACCAAAGATCGGCGAAGTAAAAGGGGGACCGATATCAATTAGGGTGGTGATACTAGTCACTTTGTGATAAGTGACAAAGTTTTGGAAAAGGGTAAATTAGGGAGGTGAAAGGTAAGGAAAGGGTGAGTATGAGTGTCTAAGGTAGGAATGGGTGGGTTTAGGCTAGGTAAGGGTGGGTAGGAAGAAATGAGAAGGTGTAGGGACATATCGAAGGTATAGGTCAATAGTGTAGGATGGGCGCAAGATGGATGAGGTAAGTTAGGTCAATAGGTGAAGGGGGAATAAATGAAACATAGAGGTGGGCAAGAAGATAGAAGGAAAGGAAAATAGTGTAAGGAAGATAGGTCATAGGGTAAAAATGGTAAGGCAAGGTAGAATGTAGATCCAGGTAGGCAAGGGTAAATGATTAACTAGTGTGAATGTTGATGATGTAGGAATGACAACAATTGATGATGAGAGATAGAATGTTTCCCCTATTAGTATAGATGAGACCTAGCATCACAGAGGACGAGTGGGATCACATGAGGGATGTTAGAATAGGTGGGATTAGGTGGTATAGGTGGATAGTTTGAGATCATAACATGATGGTTTCCCTCATCGATAGATGGGACCCGACAACCAACACATTCCACCTACCTACGGGGAGATGAATATCACCAAGGAGGATGTCTACCAGATTATGAGACTACCTATTGTTAGGGAGCTATTATATCAAATCACTTTGGATGATTCATACGAACTCATGGTTATAATATTTAGAGAGGCTATAATACATTTGTCTTATCACAATGTCAGTATTAGGTACGACGAGATGTATGTCGCACATCCAAAAGAGAATAGATTAGCAGTGCTAATGATGGTGGGGATTGATTGTTATGCACTCCCAGACTCAGAAGGTGGAATCTTTCCATAGGAACTGATGGGAGTGTTACAGGATATGATTAAGGATATGGTCATTTTTGCATGGGTGCTAGTTTTCCTAGTGCGGTTATACAAGGAGTCATGGGCATATAGGAGGATGCGGTGGTTTTGGTTTGTGCTATAATTTTATTCTTCACTGTTGGGCCTATGAGCATATAGTATTTCGTGTCCACCAGGCCTTCCATGAGAGGGTTTCTAGAGAGGGGGGTCTACAAATTAGGATACAAATAATGACATGGTATCCTAGGATTGGATATACTACAGTGGTTGTTAGATAACATATCAATAGTCAATATCTTGGTGAGCCCATATATTGGTTACCCTTCATTTGAAGGTATGATTGAGGAGTTGACAGGTTTACAACTCCTATGATGGATAAAAGGACAAATACCGGATAGTATGAGATGATACTAGTTGACCCGATCGACAATAGTTCAGTTCAAGTTCTGGTAGGATGTGCCTCCACCCTTCCCATAGTACCGTAGGGAGGACGTGGAGAGACCATTATCTCCACATCATCTGGAAGATCTAGCAGGGCTAGAGGAGCATGTGCTAGATAGAAGGATAGACAATTCAGAATATACAAATGGATATAGGAAGTGTTGGATTACATAGCTATAGGTAGAAAATCTAAGGCAAAGACAACCTAATTTGGATACTATTACTATTGATAGGGATATATTACAAGGATTGGTGACTACATTACAAGCCTAGGTCATAACATTATAGGGCTAGCGAGCTGCAACTCAGGCATAGGTGGCCACCTTACAGGGGCAGCTAACAATGACACAAGTACAAGCATAGGGAGAGGTACATATACTGGTAGGTAGTGGGGCTCAGATACAGGGACATGGTCCATTAAGGAAGGTGCGGGTATCAAGAAAGGGTCCATGATTACTGGGACATGGTCCACAGATAGGTGTTATAGCGATGGAACCTCCATAGGTGATATCTATGGACAGATATTGAGAGGTTGTGGTGAAGGCCAGATACTATGAGGTTCATATTACAAAGAGTGGTATCCCATTTGTTAGCTATGCCACCTAAAAATCCCAATAGGTAGCTAGTGAGAGGTCAAGTTCACAGACCCGTAGTATCAATAGTTCAGGGAACCACCAGTTTCATGGGCTAGGTCAGTAGAAGGTGAATAGTTCATGGAGATAGAGGGTAGATGAGGGTGGTGGAGAGAGTGGTAGAGGTGTCGGGACCTCCCGGTGATATATATATGGAGATGTTGTTTATTTTTATTTTTACTTAAATATATTGGCTGCATGTGTGAAGAGAGGTGAGATATACATGAGATTTTTTGAGATACTTGGTTGATATCTGTATATACATTATATTGGCATACATACTTTCCAAAGATATAGATAGATGATGGGATTTATATATGTTGTGTTTGTTTTCATTTCCATTGTATTGTTATCATGGAAAATAGATGTGTAGGCATGGTTTTGGTGACGAGATGTTGTGAATGATTGATTTTATTTGCATTATATTGATGTCATGACAACTAGATGATTTAAACATGGATGTAATGTATGAGTTGATTAAATGGTTTGATTTCCAATGTATTGATTTTAAAACTAGTTGATTAGGCATGGTTTGGTTGATGTTGTTGGGATATGAGATGATGTTGTTTTTTTTTCCAAGGTATTGTTTTATGAAAACTAGATATGTAGGCATGGTTGAGTTTGATTTGGATTTCCAATGTATTGATGTTATGGAAATTAGATGTAGGCATGTTTTATTGTGTTTGTTTCTATTTAATTTCCACTTTATTGGTATTATGGAAAGTAAATGATGATGTGTATGGGAGATGTATAGTTTGTTTTTGTTAATTTCCAAGTTATTTTCTTTATGGAAACTAACTAGTTTTTTTATGGGGAAAAAATTGTGGGGAAAAGAGTTGCCAAGCTAACCTCGAGGGATCCATGCCCTCGATTGCTACCTACATAGCACTTGAAAAAGGGGCCTTAGGCTGATTTGGTTCTCCAATAAACCGGGAAGAATGAGATTGGGTTCGGTAAGTTGAGTAGGTAGGTTAGACAACCTAATTTGGATACTATTACTATTGATAGGGATATATTACAAGGATTGGTGACTACATTACAAGCCTAGGTCATAACATTATAGGGCTAGCGAGCTGCAACTCGAGCATAGGTGGCCACCTTACGGGGGACAGCTAACAATGACACAAGTACAAGCATAGGGAGAGAGTACATATACTTTGGTAGGTAGTGGGGCTCGAGATACGGGACATGGTCCATTAAGGAAGGTGCGGGTATCAAGAAAGGGTCCATGATTACTTGGGACATGGTCCACGATAGGTGTTCTAGCGATGGAACCTCCATAGGTGATATCTATGGACAGATATTGAGAGGTTGTGGTGAAGGCCGATAGTATGAGGTTCATATTACAAAGAGTGGTATCCCATTTGTTAGCTATGCCACCTAAAAATCCCAATAGGTAGCTAGTGAGAGGTCAAGTTCACGACGCGTAGTATCAATAGTTCTGGGGAACCACCGGTTTCATGGGCTAGGTCGGTAGAAGGTGAATAGTTCATGGAGATAGAGGGTAGATGAGGGTGGTGGAGAGAGTGGTAGAGGTGTCGGGACCTCCCAGTGATGATATATATATGGAGATGTTGTTTATTTTTTATTTTTACTTAAATATATTGGCTGCGTGTGAAGAGGTGAGATATACATGAGATTTTTGAGATACTTGGTTGATATCTCTATATACATTATATTGGCATACATACTTTCCAAAGATATAGATAGATGATGGTATTTATATATGTTGTGTTTGTTTTCATTTCCATTGTATTGTTATCATGGAAACTAGATGTGTAGGCATGGTTTAGGTGATGTATGTTGTGAATGATTGATTTTATTTCCATTATATTGATGTCATGGCAACTAGATGATTTAAACATGGATGTAATGTATGAGTTGATTAAATGGTTTGATTTCCATGTATTGATTTTCTAAACTAGTTGATTAGGCATGGTTTGGTTGATGTTGTTGTGATATGAGATGATGTTGTTTTTATTTCCAAGGTATTGTTTTTATGGAAACTAGCTATGTAGGCATGGTTGAGTTTGATTTGGATTTCCAATGTATTGATGTTATGGAAATTAGATGTAGGCATGGTTTTGTTGTGTTTGTTTTGATTTAATTTCCAAGTTATTGGTATTATGGAAAGTAAATGATGATGTGTATGGGAGATGTATGGTTTGTTTTTGTTAATTTCCAAGTTATTTTCTTTATGGAAACTAACTAGTTTTTTTATGGGGAAAAAATTGTGGGGAAAAGAGTTGCCAAGCTAACCTCTGAGGGATCCATGCCCTCAGTTGCTACCTACATAGCACTTGAAAAAGGGGCCTTAGGCTGATTTGGTTCTCCAATAAACCAGGGAAGAATGAGATTGGGTTCGGTAAGTTGAGTAGGTAGGTTAGACAACCTAATTTGGATACTATTACTATTGATAGGGATATATTACAAGGATTGGTGACTACATTACAAGCCTAGGTCATAACATATATAGGGCTAGCGAGCTGCAACTCAGGCATAGGTGGCCACCTTACAGGGGCAGCTAACAATGACACAAGTACAAGCATAGGGAGAGGTACATATACTGGTAGGTAGTGGGGCTCGAGATACAGGACATGGTCCATTAAGGAAGGTGCGGGTATCAAGAAAGGGTCCATGATTCTTTGGGACATGGTCCACAGATAGGTGTTATAGCGATGGAACCTCCATAGGTGATATCTATGGACAATATTGATGATATATTGAGAGGTTGTTGTGGTGAAGGCCGAGATATATGAGGTTCATATTACAAAAGTGGTATCCCATTTGTTAGCTATGCCACCTAAATAATCCACCTAAAAATCCCAATAGGTAGCTAGTGAGAGGTCAAGTTCACATCAGTAGTATCAATAGTTCAGGAACCACCGGTTTCATGGGCTAGGTCGGTAGAAGGTGAATAGTTCATGGAGATAGAGGGTAGATGAGGGTGGTGGAGAGAGTGGTAGAGGTGTCGGGACCTCCCAAAGATGATATATATATGGAGATGTTGTTTATTTTTATTTTTACTTAAATATATTGGCTGCGTGTGAAGAGGTGAGATATACATGAGATTTTTGAGATACTTGGTTGATATCACGTATATACATTATATTGGCATACATACTTTCCAAGATATAGATAGATGATGGGATTTATATATGTTGTGTTTGTTTTCATTTCCATTGTATTGTTATCATGGATAATAGATGTGTAGGCATGGTTTTGGTGACAGATGTTGTGAATGATTGATTTTATTTGCATTATATTGATGTCATGACAACTAGATGATTTAAACATGGATGTAATGTATGAGTTGATTAAATGGTTTGATTTCCAATGTATTGATTTTCTGGAAACTAGTTGATTAGGCATGGTTTGGTTGATGTTGTTGGGATATGAGATGATGTTGTTTTTTTTTCCAAGGTATTGTTTTTATGAAAACTAGATATGTAGGCATGTTTGAGTTTGATTTGGATTTCCAATGTATTGATGTTATGGAAATTATATGTAGGCATGTTTTTTTTGTGTTTGTTTCTATTTAATTTCCACGTTATTGGTATTATGGAAAGTAAATGATGATGTGTATGGGTGATGTATAGTTTGTTTTTTGTTAATTTCCAAGTTATTTTCTTTATGGAAACTAACTAGTTTTTTTATGGGGAAAAAATTGTGGGGGAAAAGAGTTGCCAAGCTAACCTCTGAGGGATCCATGCCCTCAGATTGCTACCTACATAGCACTTGAAAAAGGGGCCTTAGGCTGATTTGGTTCTCCAATAAACCAGGGAAGAATGAGATTGGGTTCGGTAAGTTGAGTAGGTAGGTTGGTTAGGTAAGTTGGTTGCATAAGAAATGTTTAACAATAGGAAAGGTCGAATGTTGAATATGTAATATGTAAGGTGAATTAGGTGTAAGAATAGATGAAGGTGTTATGGTTGATTTAATTTCAATTGTCTTGTCCTGTTGAAGAAACAACAAGTAAATAGATAAGAAACCAAAAACCAATTTTTTTCAAGGAACATAATTGTCATACCCCTAGACTTATTAAACATAAGTCACTAGATACACTCCATGAAATTTTTTTATAGATTTGAAAGTTGTTGCATGGTAAAAATGTGTAGAATACATGCGACATACCTTGAGTTGATTTAGAAGATAATAAATAGAAGGTAAAGTGGAAGATTTTGTTAAGCGTAACCTTATTGTCGGACAACATACCTCTTCTCATAGATACCTAAAACCAGAATAGGCAATTCCATAACTAGAAGTTGGTATTTTTATTGATTTTTTCTTTTTCTTTTTTTTTTTGTAGGTATAGAATGATTGACATGGGAACTCTATATTAGGATATATAAGTTCTCCTTGAGGTATTCATGAAGCTGATTGATGCGGGAAGCTCCAAGATAGTTTTTGATTTTGGCGAGATAAATATTAGTCTTCTTTTTATTTCATATACTAAGTAAAACATGTGGCTAGCTTTTAATAGCTTTCATTCGAGGGAGTAATTTACTTATAGTAGAGCGAGAGAGTGATAGATTTATTTTGAGGGAATCATCTATTTGCAAGAATTTTGACTCAAGGAGTAAATTTTTGGTTATCCCATATATATTTTTATACTTGAAGTCATGGACAAGACTATAAATAAGTATAGTCCTCTTTTATGAAGGAAAAAACATAGCATGAAAAGGTTAGCTATGAAATAGGGGTTTCAAGTGATGAACGACCATGGGATTCCATCCTGAAAAGGATGAAAAGTATCCATGAGAATCATGCCATGAGTAGAGCCATGGTACTCATATTGAAGACAAGGCTAAATGGTGACAGATAATCACACAATTCTAGTTTAGTTTTGGTCCTTAAAAGAGGTAGGTGGAAGGAGAGGTTCACTCAAGGGATGAGCATATAAGTGACATAAAGTGATGTAGTACTTTATTCAATAGTAGAACGTTTAAAGATGCAAGGTATTAAGGGGCAAAGGTTCAGGTTTTTCCTCAAGGGAAGATAAAAGATAAGCTCGTGATCCATATGTATAGGTGACAATATAGGGTCCAATCCAATTAGAAGCAAACTTGCCACATTTTCTTTTCTCCATTTTGGTCACGTGTTGATTTTCCTTTAGGAAAATATTGTTGATCTTGAAACTTTTCTCATGAAAACATATTTCATTGGCACACTTTATATTATTTTGGTAGATTTGGAGGTGGTCTAGAGCATTTAAATGATGTTTTTCCAATAGCTCAAGTTATGAAAAACAATCATGGTGAAAATTATTGTCTCGAGAGCATATCTTTCAGTGATATATGAAGAGATGGAATTTAGACTTTGAGATGTAAGACGACCTCTATACCATAGACCAAAGAGAAAGGTATGGTGTCAAGAGAGGTATGAATGGTAGTAGGATAGGCCCATAAGGTGAAAGGAATGTGCGTGTGCTACTCCTTACCAATGTCATAGATGAATTTCATAAGAATTTTGTTAAGTATTATAGGAAGATTCTTCTTGACCATTTACTTGTGGGTAATATGGTGAACAAAAATTGAGTTGAATGTAAAAGTTGTCACATAGTTTTCATAGGGTTTTTTTTTTAATTTTTTTCCATTGTCGGTGGTGAGCCTATGAGGAACACCAAAATTGCAAATGATATGGTGGTTCATAAATTCAGTTATATTCTAGACTTTGGTAGAAATGAGAGGGTTGGCTTCCATGCGATTAGTGTAATATTCAGTCGCCATGATGATCCAGCAATGATGTTGTGAGGAATGAGGGTTAGTCTCTCTAATGAGATCAAAACCCCATTGAGAGAAGGGACAAAATTATTTAGTGACTTGTAAGGTGTGACTAGGGGTGTGGTGAAGGTTAGCATGATGCTGAAACTTCACACAATATTTGACGTAGTCACAACGTCAGCTTGAGTCTTAGGTTAAGGGTTGTCTGTAATAGTCGAGACAAAGGAGATCTTTTGCAACCGCAAGGCCACTAAAATGTCCCCCAAAAATCCCATCGTGAATTTCTTTGATGGTGTATAGGATTTCAGAACTGGTGAGGCATCGCAAGAGGATACCATCAAAGCCAAATTTGTAGAGAAGACCTCCCATGATGACATAATGATAGAAACTTTTGAGGAAGGTTCGTCATTCATTGTGAGTGAGATCTGTAGGAAGGATTGAAAGTGAGAGGTAGTCAAAAAACTACTTATACCAAATGTTACATGGGTCAGTTTTGATTCTTCCCATAAAATTTATGCCACAGATAATATAAGAGGGTGACTACAACCTTTTACCATGACAAATATTTTGGATTCCAAAGGTGAGGTAGGTATTTGAGAAGTAAGACAAGACATGGTATCCATGAATTTGTTAGTGGATTGTGGAGTGGTTTGAATGAGTAAGTGATCAAACATGTTCAAAAGTATGTTGACATGATTTTTATACTTTTTAAGTTCCTTATTACGAAACTAGTACAAACCATTGACTTGATTCACAACCAGTTGAGAGTCACCAAATATATTAATGGATTTAACATCCAAGGCAATGGTAGTTTGAAGATCTAACACAAGTGCTTCATAGTCGGCAATGTTATTAGTGCAAGTAAAAGTCTAACTTAAATGATAGTGGCATAGACTCACCATTAGGAGGAATGAGTATTATCCCCGCACCTCCGCCACGTTGACATTTGGTAAATGGTGTCACCCAAGGAAATATTGGCATCATGGATTTGTCGGAAAATCAAATTTATAAGATTTATTTCGGGAAGAGGAGCGTATGCAAGATTATATGAAATGGTTTTTCCTTGACATACTTTTGATGAATGAATTCTAGGTCTATATCCTGTAAGGAGCATGAGCCAACATGCGTGTGCGTGCGTTGCTTGGTAAGGTTTAGCACATGTAATGCATAACGTCGGTGCTTGTGATGATGAAGGTTTTGTGGTTAAGTAGGTACTAGTGAAGATTAGTGGCCATAAAGACCAATGCTAGGTAAATCTTTTCAATGTTAGTATACCTAGTATCATAGTCTAAAAAATTATGGATTCTTTAATAAAATGTTTGTTCCCCTGTGTTGTTCATTGTGATGAGTGAGCATGGCACCCAAGGAATGGTTAGTGGCAGAAATGTATAGGTAAAAGGTTTGTCATCTTTAGGTGGGATGAGCATAGGTGGCTGAAGAAGGTATTTATTCAATGCTTTAAAGGATTTGTGGAACTCATCATTCCAATTGAAGGAGACATCCTTTTTAAGGAGATTATGAAAATGGTGACATCAATCGAAAAGTTGGGAAATAAAGCATCGAATGGATTGCAATTTTCCTTGCAAAATATGAAGTTGTCAAAGGTTAGTAGGTGGAGGAATCTCGAGAATAACCTTGATTTTGGTGGGATCGACTTCGATGCCTCACAAAGAGATGATGAAACCAAGGATTTTTTCAGAGAGAACGAAAAAGACAATTATTTGGTTGAAGGTGAATGCAATATTGGATGAGATGATCAAAGATGAATTTAAGAACTGTGAGATGTTCAGCATGATTTTTGGACTTACCAAGAAGGTCGTTGACATAATATTCCAATATTTCATGCATGATATCATGGAATATATAGGTCATAGTGTACTTGATAGGTGGTACCAACATTTTTCAAGCTAAAGGGCATGACACGATAACAAAAGTTCCCCCAAGGGGTGATGAAGGTAGTTTTGTGTTGATCTTCTAGAGTGAGTAATATTTGATTATAACCCAAGAATCCATCCATAAGAGATAGAATCTCATGGCCAACTGTAAGATCAATGATTTGGTCGATGCTAGGTAGAGGAAATTCATCCTTAGGGTAGGAAAGGTTAAGGTCATGGAAGTCCATGCAGATGTGGAGTTCCCCTATCACTTTGGTGACATGAACAATGTTATAAATCCATTATGGATAGTTAATGGGTATAATGAAGGAAACAAAAAGGAGGCACTGGAGTTATTCTTTCAAAATAAGGGAAATGCATGGATGTATTTTTTTGCAACTTACATTTCACAGGTTTTATGTCGGTATAGTCACAATATTTTGGATGATGATATTACGGTCAATACCAAGCATATCAGCATAACACCAATAAAAATCATTGTTATGATCTCAAAGGAAAGAGGTGAAGGATTCTTGTTTAGAAGAATCTAAAGATTGGCCTATCTTTAGAATTTAAGGGTCATCCTGAGTGTGAATGTTGATCTTTATGGTTGATTCATTCAACATGGTTTGTGTCTCATAAGGTAATTACTAGTGAAGTTAAGAATTTTTTGCATCTAAACAGGTGAGAATAGAATCATCATCCTCACATTGAACGAAATTGATAGAAGATGTCTCATCATCCAACATGTCAGGATAAAGAAGAGGAATGGAAGAGGGCACCTCATCATCATGATGATAGGCCAGAGGTCTCAAAGAAATGGTGTTCATGAAAAAAGAATGTTAGGAGGGATGGATTATTGATGCATGGAATCCGTCGGTGAAGGTGTTGTGGTAGGTGAATTAGGAGGGGAGGCTTATCTTCCTCTATGTGTTTGATTCTATCCTTCTTAGGAATAGGGGCATGGGAAATTTGATACCATGATTGTCTTTGTATTTTTGGTTGGTGCAAGGTATGACTGTGTGATGACCTTTCTCATAATTACCAAATCCAAAGCCCTTCCAAGAACATTGATGAAGAAAAGTGTTGGCGAAGCAGCGGTGGTGAGGTATTGGATGTTGGATGAGAAAATATGGGTTTGGGTAGGTGGTTCAGAAGAATAAGAAGTGTTGAGTCCCCCATATGTTAGGTTTTTGTGAAGGTGGGGAGGAACGTATGTAAAAAACTCTCCTACATGACGGTCGTAATATGGGTGTTAATGAAGGATTTTGTAGTCTTGAGGAGTAAGGAAAGTGTCTATGTTGTATATGCAATACTCCCCCAAGGAAAGGCATTGACAAAAACCTTCCAAGGGGTCTGAGGTCAGTACTTTGGTAGCGAGGATGGATGAGATACTTAAAGGATGAGAAGGTGGGGCATCAGTTGCCAGTGAAATATGTGGGTTGGTAGATGGGATAGCTCTGGAAGTTATGGTAGCAGTGGGGATAGATGGGTTGGATATGGAAGGTATAATGACAGAAGTGGTAGATGAGGTAGCGGAAGAAGATGAAGCAGCAAGGATGGTAAATACTTTGACTAGAACAATGGCATAATTTGGTTGGTAAAGCATGTTGTATGTTTTAAAAGGTGACGGATCCACCTGAATGGTGTAGGTGTTCCCTTCATATTCAAATTTTAGGAAATAGTGAATGGTTGAAGGTACACACCCCATGGCGCAAATCTAGGGTCGGCTAAAGAACATGTTATATTTAAATTCCCCCTCAAGAACATAAAATAGTTTGGAACTAGTTAAGGGACCCATGCGAGATGTGGAGGATGATGGTCCTAAGGGTAGAAGTCGGGGCATCATTAAAATAATGTAGCATAATAGGGTTACCATGCATATAGTTGGTGGGTATGTGTCATTGTTTTTACACATGGGAAGAAATTATATTAATTCTATCACCTCCATCAATCATAGTATGTAGACCGTGAGTATCATTAATGTAGGCGAAGATGAAGAGGATGGGATTATGATCATCTGATTGTAGAGGGGAAATCTCTCGAGTTAGAGAAACCGACGGCAAAAACCTAAGGAGAGGTAATGAGGGAAAATTTTTGAGGTGGATTAGTGAGGGTGGCCACATATGTAGGATCATTTGGTGGAACCTTGATAAATTTTAGGACCTTAATGAGGACCTACTAATGAGACTCAAAAGATTGAATTAGGTCATATAATTACATAGTCTGAGGAGATTGATGATTATGGTTAATCATAGAGTGATGTGAGACTCAACGAAATAGGATAATCTAGCCCACTGATGATTAGCTTGGGGGTAGGTACAAGTGGAATGGTGGGTGAAGGTACAGTGGATGGGCTACAAGTTTTCTCTTTTGCTTTATCTTTTTGCGATCCAGTGGCTACTCAAACCATATTTATTTCAACGATGGGGGGAGGAAATGAGAGTTGTGGAGATGTAGGCAAAGGCCACTACATAGATATAGGGATAAACCATGTGGCAACGGGAAAGGGAGAATGGAAGTCTCCTCTAATAGGTCATCTTCGTCAAAAGATACCATCCAAAGTACAAAGTTGAAGGAAAATTCTTTTAAGGGCCTTATAACCTTCGACATCATACCCTGGTGAGTGATAATATGGAAAAATTTTGGTGTTGTCAAACCCTATTGGTTTTGGTTTGAGCTGGTCATAAGGATTGATAGGAAGCAATGAGAAAAAAAAGGTTTCTAACAACCTAATGAGGATGTTAGAATAGGATCCTTCAAATGGATTACAGTGAGAAGTCAGATTTTCCCGGATGAACGTGTAAGTGATTTTCATGGGAGAGGTGTTACTGGAGGTAGAGTAGGTGTGAATTCCTTTTTGGTAGGTAGTAAAGGTTTTAGTTTTAGTTTAGGTTACACCTTCTTTGGTAAAGGTGTAGGAGAGTTGTGCAAGGTAGAAGGATATGTAGAAGTAGGGGGTACCATAAAAAGCCAATGTGAGTTTATTGGTGTTATAAATAGTGTGGTTGTAGGTAATGGAGAAGATGTAGGAAGAAGAGGTGATGAAGGTGAAGGTGTGGGAAAAAGAGAAGGTAAAGGTGTGGGTGTGGGTTGTCGCACCTTGGATTTTCCTTGGTGAAGAGGTAACTTGACCAAGGTGGAAGGGTGTGGGCCTAAAATTGAAGGTAGAGGTGAAGGTGAAAGAGAAGGCGTGGGAGAGACCAAGGTTCAAGGCCTAGGAGGTTGGGTCTTCCTCTTAGGTGGGGGAATTGGTTTTTGATGGTTGGTGGTTGAGTAGAAATGTAGAGTTTCACTATGGGATGCAATAGGGTAGGTGTTGGTAGGACTCCTAAGGAAGTGGTAGGTTTAGGTACGAGTAGGGGTTTGGGTGAAGGGGAAACTGAAGAATAAGGGGATGATATGATCAGCTTAGGTGTCATAGTTTTAGTTTCCTTGAATACCTTATGATAGATAGTTGAGGTATCTAGGGACAACATCTACATTTGGGTGGATATTGGGAGTTGAAGGCGCCCCTAGAGTGTGGAGTAATAAACATACTCTAATAGGCCAACCAAACATGATAATTTTTTTGGTTAATAAGACGACGTACCAATGGTGAAACCCATCCAGAAATTTGAGTCCTGTGATACAGGGAATATTTTCACCTCTGATTCAATAGGCAGGAGTGATTTAAGAAGGTTGATAGGATCTTGGAAGACCCTAGGAGAATCATCACCTATAGGAAGAGGAGATAAGAGTGGCTCCTCTATGGGTCAAGGAGAAGGAAAAACAAGCAATGTGGAATCCTCTTTAGGTAGAAAGGTGGATAGGGTTAGCTCCTCCTTGGGTAGAGGAACAGGTGAGATAGGTTCCTCCTTGGGTAGAGGAATAGGAAAGATAGAATATACATTAGGTAGAGAAATAGGTGGGGTAGGCTCCTTCATGGGTAGAGGAGTAGGTGTGATAGGATCCTTTGTGGATAGAGGAGTAGGTGTGATAGGATCCTCCATGGGTAGAGGATTTTGTGCAAGAATTTCCTCGATAGAAGCTCCTGGAGGAAACAGTCTAATTTGAACAAGTAATGTTTTGAAAATGACATAAACCTCATGCACATTGGTGTCACTAGTAGAGGTATCTGAAGCCTAGTTTGATGAAGGGGTATGATTAGGAAAAGGTTTCTTAAACACACCCATATTGGCATTGGCAGGTGCATTAGGGTTGTCCAACATGATTAAAGGTTTTGTAATTTCCATCGCTATGTCCCCTAACTCGGTGATAGTTACAAAAATTGTTTTCTTTATACCACAACGATGTAGGATGAGAAGGATAAAAACCAATGTTTGGTTTGATAGGTGGAAGGGTGATGGCTCTAGATTTTAAAATATTTTCCAACATAGAAGAATATGGTTCTCTGATAGGAGTGTAAGCCCTTTGTTCATACTTGTATTGGAAGTTTTGAACATGAGAGAGGTTAGCAAGTGGTTTTGGTTGATTAGATGGATGAGAGGGGCCAAATTTCAGAATCACTATGTTGGTGGATCCTTTGGCCTTGGAATGGTTATTATAATGGTTGTTTGGTGGTTTAGAAGAAGAGTCATTTGATTTGAAGTTAGTGTTCTTGTTACATAACTTAAGTTTCTCTTCTTCAAGGACATGGATCTCCGCTTTACGGAACATGGGGAAGGATTCATCAAACATGAAAAATATTTGAACCTAGAGAGTTGGGGAAATTTTTCTAGAACATGCCCTTGTGAGAAACTCTATCAGATTTTCTTGTGGTAGCTAGAATGCAATTTGATTGATGAGGTCGTGCCAATGTGTGATGAAATCTACGATAGATTTGTCGTCGTGTTGGTGAATAGAATAGATATCACTAATGGAGACCTTCCTAAAGATATTTATTGATAAATGATAAAGGAAAGTACGAGCCAAATGATTGAAAGAGAAGACTGAGTCTTGAGGTAAGGCATTGTGCCGGTCTAGAGTGAATCCTATTAAGGACATGCATCAAGGTTCTAAGGAGTCGAGGCATCATCATGTGTGATCAAATAACACACATGTTTGAATTATCATAAATATTATTGAGGGTCTTCCTTGCTATTGAAATGGTTGAATTTGGGAAACTCCCATTACACGGGATAGGGATGAATAGGTATGGAAGGGTGAATGGGTTCATTGCAAATCTCATCATAGGTTAGGACGTTATGAGATCCAGAAATGGAGGCCTCAAGTGTCTACATTTTTTCCATCATCATTTTGATGAGATCTATAGTGGGATTTGATTGAGGAATACCCCTTGAGGATATGGGACCTGATAAAATGAATAGGTCATGGAAGGTACACCACTATGTGGTGGTGCCGAGTAATAAATTTGATATGTAGGTATATAGGCACGGAAGAAGAGAACGTAAAATAACTCGAAAATTAAGTGGAGGCAATAGGATGTGTCTGAGGTAAGGTGTAGGTGGGAGGAACTTATGTAAAGACCCTCGTAGCGATGGGTGGAAGAGTTTAGGGTATATAAAGGACCAAATTCTGAAAGGGGGTATAGGATGTTGATGCAACCGGATGTTGCGTAGACACATGTATATAAGGTATTGGTGATCAAGGGACTCCTATATGAGGGGCCATACATAAGGGTTTGGAAGATTTAGAGGGCATGTAAGATAATGAGGGGATGGTAGATGTTGAAGAGATGACTGATGTTGAAGGTGTATAGGTCACTTATTAAGTGGGTGGTGTGAGATAGGGTTGGTCAACATTAGAGTATTTTGAGTATCTATGTTAGTGTGTGCCAATAAAACAAATAAGGTGAAGGTGAGATGAGGAGAAATACATGTGTAGTTGAAGAAGGTTACGCACCATTCAAAAGACTAGGATGTTCATGAAGAGATCCTTTTTGGTAGGAATGACTACCCGTAGAAGCAAAACAATACCATTGAATAGAGTTAAATAACATATGACAGTGAACGCCTAGTGTATGCTAGTTCCAAGAAGTGTTATACTTGTTAGAAAGGTCATCAACTCACTATTTAAAATCAACTTAATAAAAAGAAATGACAGTAAAAATGGTCTTATTCAAAAATACGATTTAGGTATCTCATATGCTAATAATAGACTATATTTAAGCTAAATATTGAATATAGAACTAAATCAAGAGAAGGCAAGGGGTTGTGAAGGATGACAGGTGTGGCATAGATGTTTAAGAAGGTATGGGTGAGATTTGGTGAAGTTTGGGAATTTTTTGGGTAAGTTAGGAGCTCGTTGTTATGAGGTAAATCACCAATTAAAGAGATAGGTATCGGTTGGGTGACCGATACCTGGTACCTAGTAATAGCCGATGATAATTGGGTAACTGATGCCGGGGGAAATTGTGTGCAAAGATTAAAATGAGGTGTTTTTGAGCTCTGTGATTGCATAGAGAGTTGGGGAGGCTAAGGTAAGGTGGTAGGATTTTATTAAAGACTCAAAGATGAAGAAATAGGCATTTAGGATGGGTATAGAGGTCAAATGGGAAAGTGGTTGGGTAAAGGTGAGATAGAATAAATCTAGGAATGGTAGAAGGTGAATAAAAGAAAATAAACAATTAAAAATGAAAATACCGAAAGAAATCACAAGGTATAAATCACTTACTTGTAGATTGTAAGCTGGTTATAGAAATAATAGTTGTGGTTTAAGGATAGACAAGTCTCAATCTGTGCGTAGTAGTAGTAAAAGGCTCTAGACTTCTTTGTGAGTGATCCAATGTTAGTAAACACATTGTTGATGCTTGGTGGAGGTTTTGAATGCTTGAAATGATCTCTAGTTTTTCTTGAGGTCGCTTGGATTTTCCAGTACCAATGTCGAGTTTCCCAAAATCTCGAGAGTAGATTCAAAACCTAGTGAATGAGTTGGAATTGTCTTCTTAATGAACCGCGAAAGTTCCGTGACCGGAACCAACCGAGGTAAAACCGGTGTTGGTTAGGGAAATATGGTTGTTTTTTTCAAAAACAACTGATTCTTTCCTTTTCTAACATGATTGAGAATGGTCTGGGTCAAGAAGATTGATTCTTTCTTATAGTGGCGGGATTTTGATAGGAGAAAGTGGTTAGTCATTAATGAAAGGTCTAGAATAAGTCTTAGTTAGGTTTATAATGAGTTATGGCTAGTTAAGGAAAGTTGTTAAGTTAGGGTTAGGTGGTTAGGGTTTAGGAATGGGTCCAAGGTGAGGTGGAGAGGTGAGGTGGCTAGGTGAGGTAGAAATTAATTTAATTTAGGTAATTAAATTAATAATGATGTGAGGTAATAATTAATTTAATATAAGTGATTAAATTAATTATAATGTGTGGAAGGGGCCATGATCGGGGATGTGTCAAATTAATTAATTAAAGGGGCTTAGAGGGTTACAACCCAATTTTGGGTGTCTACAAGAGAGTTGTTATAGATATAATAAAGGTAATTTATAATCAAAAAACATTATAGGCATTTTTAATTGGATTCACATTTCCAATTAAAAGGTAAGTTGGATTCTTGATTCAAGATTCATTTATTGGATTGGTTTTCATTCATCCAACATAGAAGGGGGTTTTGAAATCATTTTCCCATAGTTGATAGGATTTGAAATTCAATCCCGATTTATCATTCTCACTATCCATAGAAGGAAGATTAGAGAGAGAGAGAGAGAGAGAGAGAGAATGCACAATTGTTATGGTTAAGTTGAGTATTATTCCATGAGGGGAGCCTCCCACTAAAACTTACAAATTTTATTACAAGTCTAGGATCCAATGACATCAACATCCTTGTAATTATATTAAGGAACAAAACTTGTAAAATACATAACATAGTGGATATGTGGAAGGATGGATTCATTCTTTCTTGATATTTCTCACATTCAGTTTCTCAAGGGTAAAAATAATATGTTTCTCTCTTGCACCTTGTGTTTTCTTCATTATTTTTATGTTCCATAGCTATGTAACTAGTCTAACACTTAAGAGAGATCAAGAAACCTCATTCTCAAGTATGACACTTGGTCAATAAAGGTAAAAACCTTTCATTCACTTACACTCTCATACAAGAACAATATAATGCATTCATGTATGAAATAGTAGTACGTTTAGGGTGACAAAGAAAGTATGCAATGGATATAGCATATAAGAAATGAATGTTAAGGTTTTCATTAAGGAGTTATATTCTTAAATGTCACAATCAAGAGCTGAAATATTTCTTGTTATATCATTCTTAAGGATGTTCATTTATATAGATCTTGAGAACCAAATCCTTAAGTTAGAGAAGCATTTTTATTTTTAAGTTAGGAGAGGACACCCTCCAAATTACAGATCAGATGGTATTTTAGTTTTCCATTTTTTGAAAATGTTTTCTAGCACATTTTTGTATTGTTTTTATTTTTGCCTTATTTTTATCAACATGAAAGTGCAGGGATTTTTTTGCAGAAGTATAGCCATGGGAAAATATCTAGAGAGAGAAAGGCTTGAAGATCATGAAACTAAAAATAGCCAAATATCAAAGGAAAATTTTGAGTTAAGAAAGATGTGGCAGTGCTTCGAGGATGATAATCAAGAGATACTATGTGTGTGTGTGTGTGTGTGTGTGTGTGTATTGATGAGCCATGGATATTTCTTCGTGGGTATAATTAAAGAGTTGTAGCTAGAGTTACAAACCAAGTAAGATATATTGGAAAAGTTCCATGAGGATGGTGAAATAATGAATGAGAGAGAATATTATACCATGAAAATGATATCATCCTCTACCAAATATTCAAAAACTAGTTTTTTTCTATGAAAATAAATAACACCACCATATTCTATTTCTTACCATCAAGTTATAGATGTTTTTTTAGTAAATTTTAGAAGCATGTTAATGTTTTTATCTCCAAGTTGCTAACCAAGATGGCTTATGATGGAAAAATAATTGGAATTAATGGCCATGGAATGACTAATCCCATAATGGTTTAGGAAATGCATCAACATTCAAGTTTATGACACGTTATTAAACAAGAGGTTTTAGAATGCTCTAAGACATATGAAGAAAGAAGATGTCACAAATTCCAAGATATCAATCCACTATCTTTAAAGAAACAAAAAATAAAATGTAATGGAAATATTCTCTAAATAATGGTCTGGTATCTCATGAAGAGGAAGGAATTATTGAGCCACCTCAAAGGTCCAAATAATATCCTTGAAAACTAGAACAACTCCTCCACAAAGAAGGAGATAACATGTTGTAACTCCATGTGAGTGGATGTAAGATGAAATTAAGAACAAAAATTATTTCAACCATGGTAAGATAATCAAATAATAATTCAATACATCTCCAAAAATAGGTGAACATTCCAAAGGAAGATGTAAGCCATTATCACTTCATAATGCTGAACAAAGGGCATCACAAAGAGGTATGAAAAGTACAAGTATTCCATTATTTTTTCCATATATAATAAGATTGGTCATGTAGCAAAGATTTTTTGGTATGGATATCCATGTTATTTTGTGGAATGAGTAACCATTTTATGGCCATGTTTTGTAAGAAAAAGTTCCTTTGAAAATTAGAATATATCCTTAAAATAAAGGAGGCAAGTTGTAAAGACTGCTCTGTAAATAAGAATGTGGAGAAGGACATGTTGTCTAAGAAAATAGGAAATAACTATTGTACTCATTACAACATGAGTGGTAATTTACATTCCAAATATTAGAAACTCCATACATAACTTCACCAAAATAATTTCAAAGGGAAATACATAAATTAAGAGGCATATATGATAAATACCTAAGTTACTAAAGAATCCCAACAACAAGAGGAAGAAAATGAAGGATCTATTTAATAACCTTCTAAGAAAGAGGTATACAATGAATTATTTCAAGAACCTTCAAGAAAAATCTAAAAATTAAAGGACTTGTTCAATAACAAACAACCGAAGAGGAGGCACATAAAGAATCCAACCTATTTAATAAAGAATCCATCAATAGGTAGAATACCATATAATATCACCCTTAACTATTATAAAGAGTTAAAAGTGGTAAGAGATCAATCCTTACAAGGGAGTGCATATGTAAGCACCTCCAAGTAATTTTGATTTTAGTTTCCATTGTTGTAAGAATCATGTTGGGGACTATTCTCATTTTTATGAGAAATTATGGAAGTATTTCACTCACTAGGAGTAAATATGGAGAATCTAATGTGAAGATTATTGCAAGATAGTTTTATTATTTTAAACATTCTCATTTCATGGCATATGTTAGTTATCATGTGCACAATGATTTTAGCATGGAGTTATAAGATAGTTTTGGTAATCAAGATTTTTTTCTTGCCTATGTTAGTTTTGGTATGTACTTAAAAAAATTTAATAGATGTAACAAAATTATAGCATATGGCATGCACAAATTAAATGGTTGCAACAAATTCTATAAAACAAATTTGGGTATGGAATCAATTGGTAAATATGTATTCAACATCTAGTAGCATACTCATGAGTTGAAGTGTTCCTCCATGGAGTGGGAAAAAGTGATAAAACATTAAAAGGTCAGAGATGTATCCATGGTGAGTACTACTCCATAAGAATACTAGTCTTGATGGATGTTTGTTTTAACATCAAAATTTCTTCATTGAAATATGTTTTCCGATGTTTTTAGCATTTTTTCGATGCAAATAAGTTTAAATATCCATGAAGGTAAATATTGTAAATGGAATTATTTATTTTTGATACGTATGTTACACATGTTGAATTTTAAGACCCAATATAAGGTATGTTTATTAAATTGGTGGCCATTTTGTAACACCATTTACATTGTGTAATGTATTTTTCTTCACTTATTGATAATGTTTCTAGCAAGGAGGATTTTAAATAATATATCTATGAGAGAGTTTCAATCTATCCTACAAGTATGTGAATTTAAGGGGATATAGTATCATCCAAGAGGAGGAAAAGACATTAATATTTCAAGTAGGTACTTTTTTAATTTTAAAAAGGGCCATAAACTATTTTTGCAACCTGATTTCAAATGTTTCAGTTTGGACATATACTCTCCAAGTAAGAGAGGAACAAATTGCAATCTAAGAGGGTGATAAGGTAATACATATATATTCATTATAATCTTTTATGATACTAAAATTCTATAGTGTTTGGTGTATGATCCAAAAATGGATCATGAACATCATCCAAAATAGTTAGTGATATAATTGAATATCACATAGGGTTTGAAATATGTAACATGCATGAGAAAAATAATTATAATAATAGTAAAATGACTTTATAGAGTATTTAATTCATTCTATATATGTTTTTATTATGTATTTGGGTTCCTCTTTTAAAACTACAAACTTTCAAAAATAACGACACTCGATTTCAAGTTCATATGCAAAAGTTATGGCCTCTGGAAGTTATAAGGTTTTTAAAGGACACATAACCACCCTGATAGCAGTTTCATGTTTTAGTTGCAGTTTCTACCGGAGGTTATATGTTTCAATGGTGCTTCCATATACAAATAGTGGAACTTTGACTTGTGGTTTCGTAAACCCCACTTGCAAATTACAATGGTTCTATCTTGGGACAAAAGAAAACACCTAGAATGTAATGGTTAATTTTTTTCCTTCCTTTGAAATGTTTTTTTGGCATATTACAAAGCAGAGAACATCATTACAAGTGTGATGGAGGTCAATTATGATTAGAAAACCTCAAATGAGTTTTGGAATTGGATTCCGATTGACAATCAAGGGAAGCTGGAGTTTTGGTTCGTGTTCATTTATTGGATTTGTTTTCATTCATCCACCATAGAATGAGAGTTGGAAATAAAAGTTATATAGCTCAAATGATTGGAAATTCAATCCCATTGCATCATTCTCATTTTCCATAGAAGGAAGAGTTGAGAAATAGAATACACAATTGTTATGATTGAGTATAGTATTCTTCCATGAGACGATCCTCCCATTGAAAATTGTACAGTTCATTACATGTCTAAAATCCAATGTGATTGGATTTATCATAAAACCATGAAGGTATAAACCTTGTAAATTGTAAAACATAGTGGATATGAGGAAGCATGGCTTCACTCTTGCTAGAGTTTTCTCACTTTCTTTTTCTCGAGGGTAAAAATCACGTGTTTCTCTCATGTTTCTTATTTTTCTTCATTTTTCATGTTTCATAGTGTTGTAACTAGTCTAACACTTAAGAGATCTCAAGAACCCTCATTCATAAGCATAACACTTTTTAATAAAGGGAAATCACCTCTCAATAAATTACATTCATACAAACACAATGTAATGCATTCATGTATGGAATAGTAGCATGTTTAGGGTGAGAAGGAAAGTATGCAATGTATGTAGCATGTGGGAAATGCATGTGAAGGTTTGCATTAAGGAGTTGTATGCTTAAAGGTCACAGTCAAGAGCTGAAATATACCTTGTTACAGCATTCTTAAGGATGTTCCTTACTATAGATATTGAGAACCAAACTTTAAGTTAGAGAAGAATTATATATATTAAAGTTTGGAGAGTAATCCCTCCAAATTATGGAACAAAAATGAATGTGACAATATCAAGTATCGGCATTATCAACAAAAAAATTCTCAACCCAGTGGTGTTGCACCTAAATTTTAATATATAAGGGTAGATCACTATTGATGACATGATTGGAATCCATGATAACACGGAGGAGAAAAAATAATAGGTTTAGAAATAGGATCATACAGCAATTATTAAATGGAAGTATGCAATTAAATAGATCATATAGGGTAGAGGAAAAAATAAGGATCTTGAAGATGAATAATAGTAAAAGGAAATCACAAAATATTTTTAGAAGAAAAAAAAAAAGATATTTTCCAAATAAAACAACTAGTACTTAAAATAAAATATTAATTTTATGAAACAATAAGATGATATTTAGGACCTTAATTTTATGGAAAAAAACATCTAAGGGATTTGAAATTAATTGTGTCTTTTTCATCTTATGTCCTTGTTATGTGAAATAAAGATTGTTGAATTTCAAAATTATGCTAAAAATTATGAAAAACGAAAATATTTTTTAATAATTTTTTAAAATAGAAAAACCTCCAAGTTATTTAAAAATATTTTTTTAAATTCTAAGATATTACATGAAGTGTGTTTTTGACCAACAACAAACCTTATAAATAGGCCCTTAAAGGAGGACGAAGCATGATAACCTACATAATAATTTTAAAATAATATCTAGGTCATAAAATAGATAGAAATTAGAATTAAATTTTATTATAAACCCTAGATGATTAATAAATTTAAAACCCTATGGTGGGGAAGGTTGTGTAAGATCAAAACATGGGTTCACTAAGGATTAGACCCCAAATTAATAAATAAGGCTTTTTTGTTGAGAAGTGGTTCTTATTTATTTATGGGAATAAGTGTTAGTAACATGTTATATATTTAGATTAATTAGTAAATATTAATGCATGAATTATAATAAAAATCCAAAGAAATTTGTAAGATACAATAATAGATATTGTTTCTCAAACTACAAGAAGAGAAGTACACTTAGACGAAAACACAAACATAGATTTTATTTGGTATTATAAGGTGGCTATAATGACTAGGAATGATCTAGAGGTTCTTCTTTTCTAGAACTATAGCTGCAAAATGGGAAAGTAAGAAACCATATGAGTTGTCTTTGATCAGGTTTAAATATGATATGGTCCTTTTATATGCTATTTAAAATAGTGATGTGTTGGCCCTTTTAGATTTCTATGTGGCTACATCACTATTTGATGACCTTCACACTAGAACCCAAGGTACCACACAATTTTTAAACCCAATGTATGATGAAAAATATCTAAAAACCATAAAAATTGTAGGAAACCCTACAAGTATTTTATTATTTAGGTTGAGGCACACCGAGCTTCCTATATTGACACTACTTTGAATAGGCTCAAACCACACATGTAGTTCTCCACCAAACATGTGATTTGTGTGTGTGTGTGTGGATCAAAATACTTTATAAAATAAATCACTCGAAATGAGAAAAAATGTCTTGGTACACTAAAAATTGTCTACGCTTATCTCTAAAATTCTATTTAATTGAAATCTTGACTTTTGAACCTAGTTACGAGTTCTTGAGACTAATGTGAGGAATAATATAAGGTTCTCATTTTACTTGAATAAATTTATGAGAGCTTTGAATTATTTAGGAATGCAATTTCAATAATTTATCTTTAAAGTGTTATGTGATTGCTAGGTGTAGACATTGAAATTTGGTAGTTTATCCTTTGGAAATGAAAAGTTTGACTATGTTCCTTTACCAATAAAAATTCTCACATTAAAAACACAATTAGCACATATTTTAATCTCTTTCATGGCTTTCTCATATTTACACTCTACTATGTCAATAATTTAACCAACTTTTCATTAAATATGGACATATTCCTAGTATAGATTTAATAACGAAATCCTATATATTGGTGTTAATAGTATCAAATATTGGAATTTGATTTTACTATTATTGGATTCCAATTTAGAGATTTTTGGAATTAGATATCAAATTTTAGGATTTCAATTTTAGGGTTTTTATTTTAGTGTTGAAAGGAGTTTATGAGAACTTTTTAAAAGGACTTCAACTTGGTAAGGAATCGCAAGAATAAAAAATATTTTAGAAATCTTTTATTCAGTAATTGTCTAAAGATATAATATTTCCCAATACTTTTCGAAGGAGATGAAATTATCGCAAATAATTATTCCTTTATTGAGCATTCATTGAATGTAATTTATTTACAACTTTTATTACATCTATTAAATCTTTCATGCATAACAAAAGTGGCCATAATGCATTTAACAAGTGATTTTCTGTAAGAAAATAATTATTAAATTTTTTCCAATGATATATTTTTGTGACATCTGGTTGTCTTGAAAAATAAAAGGTGATTGCAATTTTAGATTTAGACCTCTTGGTGAACCATTTGTATCTAAACATAACATTTCATGTTATATTTCTGAGATAATAACATTAAAACTTTCTAAAAACATTTGAGAATGGGAAATTGCATATTCTAAACAAGGTGAAATATTGGCCTCTATTGATAAACTCCATTTAATTCAAACACAACCAATGATAATATTTATTATTCGCAATCTGAGAGCACTAAAAAAATCAATTAAAAAATAAATTAAGCCCATATAAAATTCACAAAGTAATTTTTTACACATAATTGATTATGTACTTAACAAAAATTCTAATTGAGTATTAAATCTAACCAAATTATTTATATATGTTAGAAATTGTAGGCACTAGGGGGAGGGGGTGAATAAGTTCTCTTTAAAACATTTTAAGAAATTTATAGTGATTCAATTAACCATACTTAATTATCTTAAATCTGATAAGCATGAATATTCAACCATGAGAGAGAGAGAGAGAGAGAGAGAGATCAAAAACACACTTGAACACATGAAAAGACAAGATTTAAGGTGGAAAACCCAAAAAGGGAAAAAACCCACTAAAATTAGAAAACTAGCTTAGAAATATTTTCCTATAAGGTTACAATGATTTTACCCTCTCGGTGAGCACCCACTCTAGTAAAAATAAAAACCCACTTTGGAATAAAAGTCCAATAACCCACATGAAAAACTAGGCAAGCACCTAATTGCTAGAAAGAACCAATTCCAAATTGTTGAGCAACAAATCATACTTTTATCATAAAAATTTTGATCACATTCTTCACCTGGTTTCTTACATCAACATAATTTGATCACTATTTTAGCTCTTTACTTCATTTCACACAAGATTAAAATGGCTGAACATTTGAAAAATAGGAAAATTTTCTCCTAGATTGGCTTCCTTAATTTCAAACAACTATCTATAATTCTTAACACCTTCATTATTTTCCCCTACAATCATTAAACTCATCACTATTCCTATAGTTCTCTGAATACTTACCTTTCCACTTCTTTCTCATGTTCTTTCTTAACTAGTTGTTGTCTCAATGGTATGCCTTAGGTCATTATCCTTTTCTCATATTTTTAATACCTCTCTCTTGTTACAACACTTCATATGCATGTTAGATTCACTAAATAAATGCATCTAAAATTTCTAAATTGCACATTACTCTTTCTTTCACAAATATGTCCCTATAATACACTCTTGTCTCAATATTTTCACCTCTTATCTTTAGGATTTTCTAACCACCACATAGAACATAAACCTTGCCTCACACTCTAATTTACTATAGAATAATTACTCATTGATGCAAGACTGCAGGGAATCAACTCTCTAATTTTTTCAATAATAGTCACTCTACTTGCTCACAAGAACACATTTATTTTACTCACCTAGGATATCCAATTCTATGGCTACCATCAAAATGAAAAATCACCTCTAATATTTATATCTCAACACATATGACATGCTTGTAAAACCTCAAGGCTTAACTTTTTTTCAACTCAAACTTCACCCTTTGCAATTTTTCTCTTAAGCCCTCAAGTAGGTCGGGAAAGGACTCGATGCATATATCTCATCACTCCTCAAAACACAACATCAAATTTGATGTTTTTGGTCATAACATTATGGAAAACTATGTGTCTATGGAATTTCAAGGATTAAATATCATTTTAAAGGGTAATTGATTTGTTAAATGTCCCCTCCAATTAGCCTTAATATCGTGTTTGCACTCCCCCTCCTAGACAACCACAAAAGTAGGGAACTTGAACCATTAATTTCAAAAAAAATAATCATTGTCCCACTCTATAGATACTTGGAATTATATCTTGAATTGTTTAAGTCAAATGAGTTGGTTAGATGCTTGGAAAAACAAACCCTAGCTTAGGCCTATAGAAACCTTGCTAGAGAGTCTAAGAGGAGTTATTTCATTCCAAATTATTCAAATATTGGATTCAAATCATGATATTTGCACACAAGACCTGTTTAGTTGTTGTTCAAATGTTAGGTTTATCAAGTAGGAACTCATGAGCATGTAAAAACCTCTTTTTGTTCATTCTCCACTTCCTATACCTTGTAGGAATGCACTATTACAGTTTTAAAGTGGCTATAATCATAGTTAACATAGATTACTTATGGGAAAATGCATATAAACTACTTAGTGGAATTTATACATCAACCTAATTAATTATTCTCTTGTCGGACCATGGGAGTGATTAGGAATTCACACTCTTCACAATTTCTATACAATTTTCCCATACTTCTAAATATTAGCAATTTAAAAGATTCATTATTGTGCATGCAAGAACCTTAATGATGTTAGTGGAGAACTTCTTACCTTACCTTTCTTGTGATTCAACTGAAGAATCCACCTTCTTTTCCTCTTCACATGGTAGCATAGTCATCTATAACAATCCAAGATTCATTGTACATCCAAGGACATAACACTAATGTCTTATATCAATCAAGAGAAAAGCATGCATTTCATTAGCAATTATTCAAAGGTTCATTAAGCATCGAGAGATGGAGGTTATCAATAACAAAACTTAGAGCACACCATCAACTCATAACTAGACCTCATGCATTCACCCATACTTTCTGTAATGCCTCTATTTAAAAAAATAAATAAATAATAAATAATAAAATAAAAGGATTCAAATTTTAAAAGAAAATCAAAAAAACATGTGACTTCTTATGAGGGTGGATCAAAGAAAAGAAGAGAAGGATGGAATGCAAAAACACCAAGTGGGGTTTGTGGGCGGCGGCCATCAAAACAAGGGAATTTTCCTTGGGTGTCCCCAAGCAATGCTTCACCGAGATGACATCTCATGGAGTGCCATCATTGTTGGGCATCCTCCCAGCCTCCTAGCTACACCAGCCTTCTCCCAGTGCGCGCCACTCACTGCACGGAAGATCAAGTAAAACAGAGGAGGATTTGTGTTTGTTTGCGTTTTAAACATTCTAGCATCCTTCCAAATTTCGCACCTAGACCTACGTGGGCTCCCATCATAGCAAAAGGGAAGAGGAACTTTGTCAGATGTTGTTGTTGCAAGCACCCTAGTAGATTTACATGTAAAAATGTGGAAACGTGCGAACTGGTCGTCTAAATGCGTGGGAAAAAAATGTAGTTCCATGGACTGCAATGATTTCAGGATATGCACAAGTGTGTTTGTTGAAAAGGCCTTTGAAACTTCCAAGAAAATGTGTTGTTATGTGTAAGCTAGACCTCCCAGCCGCTGTCAAAGTGGGAGCTTTAGAACAGCGCATGGACATCCATCAACATCATGGAAATATAATAGCTTTTTTATATGTCTTGTCAGGTGCCCAGTTTGGCACATATATAAAACGTGAAGGCATACACAAATCATGTGAACTTTTTGAAAAAATACCTGAAAGATATGTGGCCTCCTGAGTGGCAATGATGATAGTAGGTATGCAAAAATGGGTCTGTTAAAAAGATGTTGAACTGTTTGATTTAATGCCTCAAAGAAATGTTGTCTCATGGAATGCCATGATGGCAGCATATGCACAAAATGGATGTGTAGAAAAGGGATTGAGATGTGTTTGGCAGAATGCCTCAAAAGATGTGGTTTTATGGAACATACCCTGACCTTGTAAGCTTCATTTTTGGTTTAATTAGCTTTCAGACATGCAAGTTCAGTGCATGAGGGTTGTAAATACTTCGATGGCATGAGTGCCTCTTATAGAATCATGCCTAGAATTAATCATTATGTTTGTTGGGTTTTGTTGAGCACATGAAAATGTACAAAATGTGGAGGCATGCTTAAGGCATGTGAAGTGTTTGACTAAATGCCTTCAAAAATAAATCATGGTCTAGTGGTTGCAAGATTTGAGGCTACGCACAAAAGGAGGAAGATCTCATCCTATCCAAACAACAACAATAAGAAACCATTTGATCATTCGTAGCAAGTGGTGGGTTGAATCCAAAAGGAAGGAGGAATGTGATCAGAGTAGTGGAATGGTTTTCAAGTCTGTAGTTATAGATTTTATTGATAGATGTGTATGAAAAATGGTGGAGTTGAGGACGCTCGAGGAATGGTTGACGAAGTGCCCAAGCAAGAGACTGAACCCAAGACTACATCTTTGACTGAATTCATTCTCCAAGCATGGTTCTTCTTTCCTTACCTCTCATAATTATCGTGTTTTAGTTCTCTTTTGTTACTAAATAAAATATTAAGTTATTATATTTTTAATACGCTTTAATGTCCCTTAAAATCTTTGCAAAACAATAAAGTGTCATGTCGCAACTCTCGAATTCACTATAACTCGTTTACTTCAAAACATGAACTATCACCCTCACTTTGAGATGATATAGAAAAATCTTACCCTTCTTGATTGCTCCAATAGTGTTTTATCGACCAGACAAATTTGACTCCCCATTGATAAAGTTGACCTTCTCCTTGTGTTAAATAGTTAAATTTTGCAATTTTTGGAGACTCACCAAGTACCCTTCACAACTCTAGAAACAAGATGTGAAGTTTCATTTGTGTACCTTGGTATACGAGGAGTCACCTTGATTTTTGGTTTGACCCGAAATGATCATATGAAATCCCTTTGATGCTCTTATAGGAGCCCTATTACACCGGTTTACAACAATAGAGAGTTGTTAAAAATAGAAAGTTGGCTTTCGTTTGGGACCACCATTTGAAACCCTAAGGAGAAATCATGTTCCGTCTTCGCAAACCTCTAGCATTTATACTAGATAACTACATGGAAATTTCAGATAGGAAAGAGAAATTTTTAGGATAGTTTGGCGAAGCCATTTTGTAGGCCTCCGAGTCGTAGTTTGATGAGGTCAAACTGGTCCAATTTTGTCTTATCGCTCTAGAGAACTTGTTGCCATTTGAGAATGGTTCTCTAGTTCTCGATCTCGTCGCGCGTGATGAATTCTATTCATATAGGGGAACTAGTATGAGATGTCTTGTTGCATTTTTACTCCATCAAACGTCGTTTTGGACGTGGTTTTCTAGGCCCTCGAGCTAACTTTTGTCAATTTACAACTTTGTGAATGACAACCAGTGGCCCCATAAAACTAGCCGCCAAACGCAAACTGTGTGCTCTTTTTCAATTCCGTCAGTTGCAATGAACTCTTGGTATATCTGGGGACATGTAGAAAGTTAATTGTGATGTGCGTGCTCATCGAAGATAACCTTTGGAAGCATTTTCTTAGCCTCCGAGCCCGTTTTGTACATTTTGTAGCTAGTGAGAAAATGTAAAAGTAGAAAGCTGCGGACCCTCGTAGGGTTACCAAATCACCCTAGAAACTTTTAACACATGTAAATAACTGTTTAAAAACACTATAATGAAACTTGTTGTGTGTATTATAACTTTTGAAAAAATGATGTTTTCTCTCTCTTCCTTTCTCTTTCTCTCTCCTGGGTTTATAAAATGAAGAAAATGAAATGCAATGAATACATGTTTCTAGACCTTTTTATTTCGATTGCAAATTATAATTATTTTCATATGTAAATGGGAAACTGAAAAATGATAATTATGATTGATTAGGATGGATGCCATGCTAGCGATTTATCACTGATATCATGCTCATGTGGGTTTTACAGGATGGAAGAATGACGATGAAAAGGGTGATGTGTAATTTTTATAGGTCATTGTAAAATGAATAAGCTGTCTAATGTAGTCTCCTATTACAAAAAATATATAATTGAAATTTGTTAATATGCATGAGATGCTAGTTTTAGGGATACTTAGGAAATGTGCATCTAATCACCGGTTCAATTTGTTTCTTAGTTGTGTATGGAAAAATAGGGTTTGATTTATACATAGTAAATTGAAATTGTAGTTAATATATTGTAGTTTTTTCTCAGCATTCAATAAATGATTAAATTAATCACTGGGTTATCTTTTTACCTTGCAAACATAATAAAGAGTTTTAATGGGAACACTCAACCTTAATAAAATATTCATGCATAAATTTCCTGCATGTGTGATCCTTTTTACCATATAAGAAATTTAAGACCGTAGAATGAACTTAAGCTTTGCACTTGATGGAACACTCTAGGTTAGGTAAATAAAACCCCTAGTTGGAGTTTACCGTCATAGTCATTAGGTTTAGAGACATTGTCGTGAACCCATATTTTAGGAATGACATAGTTCAACCTATGCGAGTATGTGGTTTCCTTCTAGTTTTGGTAATCGTGAGAAGAATGTCCTCTCTTCAGGTCCGACACGGGTTGAGTTTTGAAGACCGTCTTAGAAGTCACCTTATGAGTCCTTGTTCAAAGGAACGATTAAGCGGTGCTACCTTAGTTTCTATCAAAATAACACCTTGGTATTTCCTTGAATGTGGTTTAGTATAAATATGTCCACTTACCTTAAACTCTTATATAGTTGAGGCGTAGATCATTGAGTGCATATTGGAAGAAACCAAACCTCAGCTGATTAGGAGGTGTCACTTGTGGTTCGTGTATGGTTTAGAATTCTTCCGACCGTATACCCCTTCAAGAAGTTAGTCAAATACTTATGTAACTCCTGGTTTCAAAACAATGCTAAGAACGATACCAAAGTGTGATGTATAATCATATCATATAAGATGAGAACGAGAGTGGAGATTAGGATTGAGGTCACTCTTGAAGTCCTTTAAATTTAATTAAACATAATCATGTGTTGCAAAGAATATGTATTACCTTGGTGTGACCAAACTTTGAGAAACCAAAAGATATATAAATATAATGGAATTCCATAAGTTATTGAACTTTATCAACCATGGTAGCGAAATAACTATTCCGTGATCGATGGATGTTCTTGGGGAAAAATCTATCTCGAATCTATGTCTTCCTTAATCCCAAGATTTCACCTTGACATCATGTTAGATTCACTTGTGTAGCAAGGGTAAATTTTAAACATTAAATAAATGTTTGAGAAGCACATTCTTAACATAAGAACAAGATAATTAAGTATTGTATATGTGATTTGAATTGTGCCAAATAAGCCAGTAAGTTATGGAATTTTCCGTGATGCATAAAGGAAGCCAACCTAAATTGGTCGAACTGTAAATTAAAAAAATGGAATGAACTTAAGATTTTGTAGATGGAGAAAGGAGAAAACTATACTTGCACAATAATGTTCCTATAATGTTAATCGTAACTAAGATGCAATTAAAGAAACGGTGTATTGTGGGTTTTCCGTTCTTGAAGTCATGTTTCTTGTGGTTGGGTCATTGCTAGTATTCATTCATGTGGAAAAGTGTGGTATAAATAGGTTTATGGTGTTGTCATGTGTCTATGTGATTTGGTGACTGAGGTAGGTGTCGTATATGTTGTTGAGTTGTTCTACTTGGAGTCCTTGTGGCGTTTTGCATTAAGCAATGTAAGTCAAAATAAAAATAAAAAATTATCCTGGTATTTTACTGTTGTATTTGGGTGTGTAAAATGTGGGCACTACATATTGTATCGAGCAAGGTTGATGCTCTCGAACCTCTCGGGATGGATTGGATTTGTGAAGATTTTTCATGATGGTGATGGTGTTACATGATGGGTTGCGTGATGGTGATGGTGTTTCATGATGGTGATAAATATTGGAAGAGTAATGTGTTTTAAGAGTGATATGATCTATGTCATAATTGTGATAATGTGAACGTACATGATGTGTATGTCATTTAGTGTGTGTTAGTGCAAAATCACAGCACCCCTGGATGCAAATCAGGTTTCTAAGTTGATCTTCAGGCATCCAGTGTGATTGCACAACATTGAATCCTTTCTCCAAGTGTGGGACTTGCAAGAATGAGAAAGGAATCTCCAGAGAAGGCTGGTTCCTATTCCTCTGTTCAGATGCACATGAAAAATGCAGAGGGTTCACTCAAAGTCTAATCTAATCTGCCAAGGAGACAGGGTAAGGAGATGCATAAAAAATAAACCTACGCTAATAGAGGTGATGCACCAAGGAATGAAGAACATCTATCTTGCCAATAAACACAGACCATTCAAATGTGATGCAAGATCATGCACAGATAACAAAATTCGTAGTGAAAGATCAGGAGGATGCAAATGAACACAGAGAGGGTTGAGAATCATCCACAGACATGCATTACTTACTCCAAAGATTGATACAATACACTACAAAATTCCAAGAGGTAGAATCACATTACAGTTTCAAATGGGAGGTTCAAACTCCACAAATTCACCTGATAAAGAGAAGGGAGGAGCAAAACAAGAAATGTTTGACCTTTAGAAAGAAGCCCCTCTTTACAATATATAGGAAGAATGAGAGAGGGAAGAGAGAGGAAAGTTGAATCTACCACAACCACTTCTGGATTGCATTTAACTCATCTCATTATGGTAGAAATGGTGAATCCTGGTAAAATGGCGGACTGTCTAGCAGAAACGGTGAACTGTGTGTTGTATTAAAGCTGGTTGTTGAAAGTCACTTGTGTCTATTATTACGTGCCAGAGGAATTTCTCAATTTTATCTCTCCAAACTGAACCAAAATTCAATATTGATCTCGGAATCATGTATATAATTTCTCCAGATTTCCACCGATATAAAGAACGCAAAAATCCGAGCTCGGATCAAAAGATATGGCCATCTCAAGATTTAGGGCAAAAAAGCCCAAAAAGGATTTTGAATTTTTTCCGCTCTGCCACTGGATGACAAATGTCGAACTGATTGGATGAGAAATTCTCTCTCCTTCCCTTACCTGTGGGTTTTCCTTGAAAGTTTTGACTTTTTTTAACTTTGGAAAATTTTCCATTTTTTCCCCGCACTCCCGCCACTTGAGACACGTGGCATCGTTTGGTTGGAGGACAGGGGCGCGGGGTTATCCTTACCTTTTAATTTTTTGGGCCCAAGAATTTTGCTAAATTTTTTAAGTCCTCCCCGAGCTCCATACTCCCCTGCTCCTTAGGACACGTGGCATGTTCTGATTCGTTGGTGGCTTTTCTAGGTTTTCGCGTCCCTCGCATATTTTTAGCCCTGATGTCCCAAACCTTCTGGGAAAAATTTCTCTGATCCACCTGATTCGGGCCTCTGTGTCCCTTTTTTCGTTGAAGACACGTGGCAAGATTTGATTGGATTTTGGCTCCTTCAGCTTTTCGCATCCCACACGTCCCTTTGTCCCAAATGTCATGGACGAAAGTTTCTTGTTTCGGCCAAACCAGGCGGTTCGCGTCCTACGCGTACTCTCTGTCCCTAACTGTCCTGATCGCCTAGGACAAATACTTCCAAACCACTTGAATTGGATTGACTTGTGCCAAACTAGCCGATCTGCGTCTTTTGCATACTTTTGGCCTGGATGTCCCAGACTAAGCGAAGCGAGACTTAGGAAAAATTTTCCCATTTTTTCGGCTAATTCAGCTATTCACGCCCGTGCGTCCTGTCCCAACTGTTCCAACTGCTGTGTGGACCGCCCGGAGGCTTTTCAGCCGATTCATGCCCCGACGTCCCAACTGTCCCAAGGACTACCTAGACTAGGACTTAGCCAATTTTTTTCAATTTCTATATTTCGGCCCCAAGCTTGGTTTTCTGCAATTTTTCCATTTTCTCGACCTTTTGGGATTCCTTCTTGGATGGGAGAGTTTGGGAGAAGCCGAGGGACCCCAAAAAACATGATTTTGGGCCCTGAATCAATCTATTTTCTCGGGACTTGAATATTCTGATGCATGTTATCAAAATTACCCTAGGGGGTGAATTTTGGATAACAATTTGGCGACTCAGCGGGGTCACCTGCCTGCTAGGTAGAAGATCAGTGGCCTGAAGCAATCCATTGGGCATGGAGTCATAAGCAATAACCTGAAACCAACCTGATATCTGATCCCGAGCCTGATACCGTAACTCCTTCTCTCGAGAGCACACTGAACTATAGAAATCCAACCTAGGAGCAACAAAACCTGTGCCAAAGCACTTAGGGAAACAGAAACCTAACTACAACAAGACAATGTGCATACGCACTTAGAGGAATTGAAATCTAGGCTAATATTTACAAGGGTAAACCTTTTATTTTCAGTAGCAATGTTTAAGATAGATTCCGTTAACTAGAATCGGGAGTTCTTCTCCATCCAATGTAGACAATTGGAAGGCATTACTATCCTTACATCCCGTGACCATGTATGGGCCACTCCAAATGGCATCAAATTTTGAATGCCTTCCCGGCTTTTCTCTATCCACATCCCATTTCAACACTAGATCTCCAACTCGGAAGGATCTATCCTTGGCCTTCCTATCAAAGGTCTTCTTGATCAAAGCTTGATCCTTTTCCATTACTTGGGATGCCTGATTTCTGATCTCTTGCAGCTCCATCAACTCTGCATACCTGGCCTCCATTGGTTCGAACTTAGCCAACTCCAACTGCTTCATGAACTCCAATGCAGGCAGTTCTAATGATATAGGCAATACTTGCCTCTTTTCCATAGACCAACTTGTAAGGGGAATTACCTGTAGACCTCTTTGGTGTTATTCTATCAGCCCATAATGCTGATTTTAGCTTGGTATGCCATGTTCTTTGATTTTCATCTAGAGTTCTCCTGATGATTCTTAGCAAATTTTTGTTCGTGGACTCTGCCTGTCCATTACCCTGCGGGTAATAATTTGAAGAGGTGCTCAAATAGATTCCATTCTTGACAGCCCATTCTGTAATCTTGGAACCTATGAATGCCAATGCATTATCAGAGATTATTGTAGCAGGTATACCAAATCTGGTTGTTATCCCCTCATAAAAGTCTAAGATGCTAGACTCAGTTGCCTCTTTGAGTGCTACTGCTTCTGTCCATTTGGTGAAATAGTCCATGTGGCTATCAAAATCCATTTGTGCCCTTGGCTTGAATTGGGATTAATGACTTCAATGAAGTCCAAACCCATTGCATGAATGGCTGGTCAACCGAGATTGGATGTAATGGAAGGGCAGCAAGTCTCTCTTTCCCGTGAAGAATGCACAATTCTTACATCTCTTGATCCATGCATAGCAATCACTTTGAATATTTTAGGCCAATAATAACCAGCCTTCATGATTTTTAGAGATGTCACTCTTGGTGCAAAATGACCACCAGCTGGTCCACCGTGGAACTCTTCCAACACCCTTTGAATCTGATTTGTGCTAATGCATCTCAACAGCACTCCATTCACATCTTTCTTGAACAAAACTCCATCAACAATGGCGTACGGGACAGCCTGCAATCTGAAGTGTCTCCTTTGGGTCTTGTTCATCCCCGGAGGGCATAGGCCTGTGCCTAGGAAGTGCATAATACCTTGGGTCCAGCAAGGAGTGGGCACATCATCATTTTCCTATTCTTGACCATCCTGTAGTACCAAGACAGCCTCTTTTCCATTACCTACTTCAACTTGCTGACTCAAGGCTAGTTGTTCGCATAGTCCCTTCCCACGTACTAGTTTGGTGACCTTAATCTCGATGTCATATTCCATGACATGGGTTATCCATCCTGCATGTTTCTCATTCAGATCCTTGTTTAGAAGGAAGTCCTTGACTCCCGCATGAGAGACCAATAATTGGATCTTGTTGTTCGAGACTAGGTGCTTGAATTTCTTTAAACTCCTGATCACTACAAGTACATGCTTTTCAATGAAAGAGTACCTAGTTTTGTATTCCTCCAAGCCTTGACTGAAGAAAGCAACTAGTTGTTCTAATCCTTCTTTGTTTTGTTGTGCCAGGATTACAGAAATTGTGTCTCCACCACCAAAGGCGTATAGCATGAAACCCTTGGAGAAGTCTGGATTGATGAGAGTGGGGGCTTGAGATATGGCCTCTTTTATTGCCTCAAAACTTGCCTTACCTTTAGATGTCCACTTAAATTCCATGCTCTTTTTTAACATCAGCGTTATTGGCTTTATGAGAGGTGCAAAGCTTGGAACAAACCTGCAAACAAAATTGATCCTTCCCAAGAAGCTTTGAAGAGCCTTCTTGTGACTTAGTAATGGCAATGCTCGAATTGATTCAACTCTTTCTGGGTCAATCATCAATCCCTCCTTTTAAACAATATGGCCTAGAAGTTTTCCCTCATGAGCCAGGAATATGCATTTTTTGGGATTCAATGATACCCCAAATCTTCTACACCTCTGAAATACCTGCCTCAGATGAAAGAGGTGATCCACTGCATTTTTGGAGAATATAGTGATGTCATCAAGATATATCAGAACTATTTTATTGATCAACCCTTTGAATGCCATATCCATTACCCTTTGGAAGGTGGCTCCAGCATTTGATAGGCCAAATGGCATCTTCTTGTAGGCATATGTGCCCCATTTGGTTGTGAAGGCTGTCTTGAACTGGTCTTCCTCCTTCACCATAATCTGATTGTAGCCTGAGTAGCCATCAAGCAATGAGAACCTTTCTGAACCAGCTACAACCTGCAATATTTGCTCCATGGAAGGGAGTGGGTAATGGTCCTTGAGAGAGGCTCTATTCAAGTCTCTGAAGTCAACACACAATCTGATCTCCCCACTCTTCTTTCTGACTGGAACTAAGTTGGCAACCCAACTAGAATGCTTGATTGGGAATATGATCCTTGACTCAATCAGCTTCTCCAATTCTTTTCTCATGAGAGGCTCCATGTGTGGGTTGACTGGTCTTTGTTTCTACCTGACAGGCTTAGTATTCAGATCCAATTCAATGGTATGCTGAGCTAAGTTGGGATTGAAACCTTTCAAGTCTTCATAGCTCCAAGAAAACATGTCAGGGAACTCTTGACACAGCTATATGAACTCATACCTTTCTTGTTCAGTTGTCATCCTTCCAATTTGCAATGGTTTGTTCTCTTCCACCAAGATGGACACTGAATTCTCTCTCTTGACCTAAATGTTTGCTTTCTCCTTTCTAAACTGATCATTGGGATTAAAAATGGACTCCAAAGTGATAAGTCCCTTGGGTAGCTTGTTAGTTCTCAGTTGTACCACCCGATCACCATACTTTTGCTGTCCCAATTTTTCTTGATTCTTGGTGAGAGCTCAGCTTCTTATTGTAAATAAATGGATGATTTACTAGTCATTTTCAAACACTTGCCAACTAACATTGTTATCCAAAGACTTTGAAGGCCTCACAATCACGTGGATGTTTGGCTGTACCTTGTCTTGTTGAATATTTTCCACAATGTCAAAGGCTGCCCCTATCTGCCGCAAGCTTTGTCAAAGAGACTTGATTTTCTTTCCTAGGAATGGATTTGATGCCAAAACCCTCAAAATCTTCCATGAGGTCCCACACCCTGTTCTTGTAGCACTTGAGTAGATCATTCTTGGAAGCATGTTGTCCCTTGACCTAATTTACAATCAATTCACTGTCCCCAAAGACTTGTAAGTTCTTTATTTTCTTCTTGATTTCCCAATGCATCCCTTGCACCAAGGATTCATATTCAGCAGTGTTATTGGAGCATGCAAACTGAAATCTAAAAGCTGAATAGTACTTTATTCCTTAAGGTGAAACAAGCATGGCTCCACCTCCTGCACCTTGTCTACTCCTTGATCCATCAAAAACAGTGGCATACCTCATTGTCATCCTTGTGGTTTGGCTTGGTGATGCTAGGAATAGGTTCATTTTCTTCGTGTATACAATAGACCCCTAGCTCAGATTCTTCCACTTCTTGATAAGGATCGAATGCATGTATCTTGTTTTCCCATTCATCAAGAGTTAGATCCGGGATGCTTCCAACCTTGGTGTCAGCCTCATCAGTGCTTGGGTGGTCTTCTTGATCAAATGTTGAACAATTGGCGTTGATTTGACTTGGAGTGTAAGGCTCAATATGGAAGTTTGCAATAGGTTCAGACCTGATTGTAGCTTTGGTTCCATACCTCGTTTTAAACAACATGTGTGACCAATCAATGCGAAAGATAGACTCCAATTTTGGTTGTGAAGTCCCTTGATAAGCATAGGGCAAAGAGTGGTGGAAGGTCTATAACGATACATCTTGTAAAACAACCACATTTGGACATGCATGCAAGGTAAGACTCAAGTTTCTAATCACTCCAACTGTTGCTACTACTGTCCCATCTAGCTGCACTACCCCTTTGGATATTGTTTCATAATGGATCCCTAGCTGATCAGCTCTTTGTTTAGGTATTACTGATCTACTTGCCCCAGAGTCTATCATGTAATTGTGCACTAGTTGATTTCCAATGATCAATGAAACATAGAAAGGAGGGGGTTTCAACATTTTACCTTGCTGTCCTCCATGATTTCCCTCAGGTTGGGCAGCATTTGTAAGTACCTTCTCTTGCCTTTGGACTGTTGATTTGAAGTTGACCAATCCTTCATGGCAGCTTGCAGCAGATCTCTTTGGCCTGGGATAGATAGGGATTCCCACATTGATATATTGACATTTGTCTTCTTCATCTGATCAATGATGTTGAATGGGGATGAAGTATCCTTTTGCTGTCCCTTTTCTTGTACATTCACTCCTTGCATGTGGGCAGCAATAACTAGGTATTTGAGTTGGTCTAGGAGCTGTTCTCGGCTGTCCTTGTGCATTTGAAATTAGATTTTACTTGCCAACAATTTGTGGAACCATGGAAGGTTGTGGATTGGTTGGGGCTAATGGCTGTTCTTCACCCAAATTCCTCCTTTTTGACCTTGTGTTGGCTGCAACACCTTGAGAAACTACCTAGTTCATGCCACAAAAATCCTCTACTTGCCAATTTACCAATGTGGTGTCATTTGGGGCTAATTGCTGTTGGAATGTATCTTATTGTTGGCTGTTTTCCTGACTGCTCTCACCCTCCACACAAATAGTTGTCACCATTAATGCTTGAGTCAAAGCACCATTGAAGCACATGGATTGATTATGAGGCTCATTACATGGAAAACACCAATCATACTCTTGGCGATGTTGTTTTGTGTTGGCACCAATGCCTTAGAGGCGAGATATGACATTTGGATTATAGGGCTGAAATGGTCTATTGGCGGGGAGGCCTTGCTTGATTCATATTTGTAGCTAGATTAGGTGGCCTTTGTGGTTGGTATAGCTACCTTTTAGGCTGAGCTTGGGGTTGATAAGAAGGTCTAAAACCTTGGGCTCTTGCCTTTTGAGAGTAACCAGCTTTATTTCCTAGGTTTTGCAATTGCTTCATGACTTCTTGAAGCTCATTTGGGGCACTTGGAGATGAAGTGGAAGCTTCATTTGAACTCTAATTTCTAGGAGTGGGAGAAGGAGCCAAATTAGGTGCTTGATTGGTGTTTGGACTCTCTAAACTTGGAAACAATGGCATGGGAGGTCTAGGGGCAAGTTTGCCAGCTTGGATCAAACAATTTTCAGCCCTAATGGCAATGCTATAAGCCATAGGGATAGTTATGCCTCCCATGGACTGAATCAACATAGAAATATCATAATTTAGAGCTTTGAGATAGTAGAGAAAATCACCTTCTGCTATTGGCCTGACTGCCACTGGAATTCTCTCCCAAGTCTTTTGAAATCTGAAGTTGAAATCGGTCAGCTGCTCATTGGGAGCTCTCTTGATGGTTGTCAGCTACTCCAAAAGAGACAAGTTGTCTCCCTTCTCTCCAAATTGCTCATGAAGTGCTATACATAGCTGATTCTAGTTTGTGATAGAACCATCTCCAAGGCTCCTAAACCATTGCAATGCTTTACCCTTGAATGAAGATGCCAGTAACTTGACAGCCACTTGCATTTCATTGATTTCATGAATTGCACAAAGGTTAGCAATATCTTTAACATGATCACCTAGAGTAGTCTGATTTTCTCCAGTGAAGTATGGAATGTTCTTCAAGGCTGCAATAGGAATTGGATGTTGTGCATTGAGGGCAAGTGGGCTGCTTCCTGTGAAGTTGACATAGGGGTTGTTTTGTGCCATTCTAATTGGTCTTAAAACCCTTGTTGACTGAATGAAAGGCCTATCAGGTGGAGGAGTTGAGAGAGTTATGTTTGGTGGAGATGGAGACCTTTGAATCCTTCTTCCTCTTTTCCTTCTTCTTGGAGATAATTGCAGGTATTCAAACAACACTTCTTCTTCTCCAACTCTTGACCTTGTGGTGACTCTTCTCATGAGTTTTCAGGCCTACACTGTTGAAACCAGTTGATTCTTCCCCTTGGAGTCGCCAGATATGAAAATAATAGCTCTTTTCAAGCAAGAAAATTGCAGCAGATGCACATCAACTTTGCTGCAATAAAAATGAGACCTCTAGTGTCCCACCGGGTGTGCCAAAACTGTTAGTGCAAAATCACAGCACCCCTGGATGCAAATCAGGTTTCTAAGTTGATCTTCAGGCATCCAGTGTGATTGCACAACATTGAAACCTTCCTCCAAGTGTGGGACTTGCAAGAATGAGAAAGGAATCTCCAGAGAAGGCTAGTTCCTATTCCTCTATTCAGATGCACATGAAAAATGTAGAGGGTTCACTCAAAGTCTAATCTAATCTGCCAAGGAGACAGGGTAAGGAGATGCATAAAAAATAAACCTATGCTAACAAAGGTGATGCACTGAGGAATTAAGAACATCTATCTTTCCAATAAACATAGACCATTCAAATGTGATGCAAGATCATGCACAGATAACAAAATTTGTAGTGAAAGATCAGGAGGATGCAAATGAACACAGAGAGGGTTGAGAATCATCCATAGACATGCATTACTTGCTCCAAAGATTGATACAATACACTACAAAATGCCAAGAGGCAGAATCACATTACAGTTTCAAATGGGAGGTTCGAACTCCACAAATTCACCTGATAAAGAGAAGAAGGGAGGAGCAAAACAGGAAATGTTTGACCTTTAGAAAGAAGCCCCTCTTTACAATATATAGGAAGAATGAGAGAGGGAAGAGAGAGGAAATTCAAATCTACCACAACCACTTCTGGATTGCATTTAACTCATCTCATTATGGCAGAAACGGTGAATCCTAGCAAAATGACCAATTTTTGCAAGCGAAAACGGCAAACCGTTTGTTGTATTAAAGCTAGTTGTTGAACGTCACTTCTGTCTATTATTATGTGCCAGATGTGTTTCTCAATTTTATCTCCCCAAACTGAATGAAAATTCAATATTTACCCTAGAATCATGTAGATAATTTCACCAGCTTTCCATTGATATAAAGAACGTTAAAATCTGAGCTCTGGATCAAAAGATATGGCGATTTGAAGATTAAGGGCAAAAACGGGCCAAAACGGATTTTGAATTTTTTCCCATGCTTTGCCACCTGGATGACACGTGTCAGGTGCTGATTGGATGAGAAATTCTCTCTCCTTCCCTTACCCATGGGTTTTCCTTGAAAGTTTTGACTTTTTTAACTTTGGAAAATTTTCCATTTTTTCCCCACGCTCCCGCCACTTAAGACACGTGGCATCGTTTGGTTGGAGGACAGGGGCACGGGGTCATCCTTACCTTTTAATTTTTTGGGCCCAAGACTTTTGCTAAATTTTCTAAGTCCTCCCCAAGCTCCACACTCCCCTGCTCCTTAGGACACGTGGCATGTTCTGATTCGTTGGCGGATTTTCCGGGTTTTCACGTCCCTCGCGTATTTTTGGCCCGGATGTCCCAAACCTTCTGGGAAAATTTTTTCCGATCCACCCGATTTGGGCTTCCCTATCCCTCTTTGCGTTGAAGACACATGGCAAGATTTTATTGGCTCTCGGCTCCTTTGGCTTTTCACGTCCCACGTGTCCCTTTGTCCCAAATGTCCCGACGAAAGTTTCTTGTTTCGGCCGAACCGGGCGGTTCGCGTCCTACGCGTACTCTTGTCCCAACTGTCCCGGACTGCCTGGGACAAATACTTCCGAACCGCCCGAATTGGACTGACTTGCGCCAAACCGGCTGATCCACGTCTTCCACGTACTTTTGGCCCAGATGTCCCAGACTGAGCGAAGCGAGACTTAGGTAAATTTTTCCCATTTTTCCAGCCGATTCGGCTTTTCGTGGCCCGCGCGGCCCGGTGTCCCAACTGTTCCAACTCATCGTGACCACCACCCGGAGGCTTTTTGGCCGATTCACGCCCCAACGTCCCAACTGTCCCAAGGACCACCTAGACTAGGACTTAGCCAATTTTTTCAATTTCTGTATTTCGGCCCCAAGCTTGGTTTTCTGTAATTTTTTCCATTTTCTCGACTGTTGGGATTCCTTCTTGGATGGGAGAGTTTGTGAGAAGCCGAGGACCCCAAAAACACGATTTTTGGCCCTGAATCAATCTATTTTCTTGGGACTTGAATATTCGGTGCATGTTATCAAAATTACCCCGGGGTGAATTTTGGATAACGATGTGTAATTGATGTCATGTTGATGTGCTTGTGATGAGAGTATCGACTCTCATTTTCGTGGATTCAATGAGGAATCCGTGTGTGATGTACCGCCTTGTTGTTGTGAATGGAATGATATTGTGATATGGGGGTGTGTCGATATGTTGTATGACTGGATTGATGTAAAGTGAATTGAATTGTATCATGATGTTTTACCATGTTTTGAAGAAATGTGTGTATCACCTTGTATGTAGAAAATGAATGTTATGTTGTGATGTTACTATGTCCATTGTATGTATGATTTGTGTAATATGTAATGATTCATGTTGTGATATAGGGGCATACAGTGAGCCTATGAACCCTATTGTATAGTGATTGCACTTTGGGTGCGGGGATGTGGTAATGTGATGTATCATAACCCATGAAAGAAGTGATTATGTTATACCCTATATATATAAACCATGCATAATACGTTATGGTTTTTGTGTGTGAATTACCATTGTGTTAGTGACGTAGTTATGTGTATGTCATGGACCCTACACTAGATGACCCTAAGGGGATAAACTGTCAAGAGTGTATGTGTGGAGAGAGGAGGCATGGACCAAGTTTTTATAATCTTGAGCCGAGTATAAGTGAGGAAGTGGAGTCTTATATAGACTGAAGATCCACTTATATCTATTTAGTATACTTGAGCCTACTCGGTATATTGTGGATGCGCACCACCTTAGGCTCAACTTATGTGACTAGAGTTCCCTTCTTTTTCCTATTGGATTGTTCATTGAATAATCCTATGTGATTTTGACTATGTTGATCCTTGTGGGAGTTTGGAGTTATGATTCAGGAAGAGATGATGACAGATACATTATTTGGTATACTCATTTCTGGTTACATGTATATTTTCACAAGCTGAGGCTCGATGTTCAAGTGCCAACAACTTGATGAGTACCCATTTGGTGGTAGTATGAGGCCACATAGTGATTGTGATGTGTTATTTTTCTCATTACGTATTTTATTCGTAAATTAATCTTTCTCTTTTCGCTAGAAACAACCGTTTCCTTGATTGACATGTTCTTATATTTTGGGCATTTATTTGATTGTTGTATTAACATTTGGATTTTACACTAGCCAAAGCTAATTATCCATTTGTTTTTCTTGGTTTTAAAAATTTCTTTTCATATTTGAGAGTTTTGTAGCCTAGCCCAAGGCTTTTGATTTTGCCACTTGGCATTTGATTGGATTGTTATGCTGGTTCTAATGTCGTAATGTGTTGGATTAGGGTTATGGGATTAACCATGGAGTGGTTAAACCTATGGACCCGCTTTGTTGTATGGGGGTACGCCCCAAGGAGTTATAAATAACTAGTGGGTTGTTGAACCATGAGTTATTATGTCACTTGGGTTTGGGGGTGATGGGGCTCTATGTGCCCAGGGCCATAAGGTGACCCAAACTCATTAAAAGGAGAAAGGAGACGGGCCTCTATGGTTGAGTGACCTGATATTCTTGATGGGGCTCTATGTTTGAGTGACCCGGCTTGGCTTTGACACTATGTTTCTTTCTCTCTGGGAGGTATATGGAGATTATCTAGTGATGCTTTGGGGACGTATATGGAGTTGTATTCTATTGCTTTTGGAGATATCTGGAGTTGTTTCATGATGCCTTGTTATGTGTGGAGTTGGTATAGTGAGTTATGTGTCCTCTTGTGAGTCTGGTTAGAATTTGTTATGATTGGTGGCGTGACTCTCCCCTTGGTTGGTATGGACTATTGGATATTGGATTGGAACTATGTCATTATAGTCATGGATTTTTGTGAGTCATGTGATACCCGTTGTATATGTATTAGCATGTTGATTATGTTTGTTAGTCATATGTGTGTACTAGATCTATGTCTGGAATGTAACTGTTGGAAATTAATTGTTATGTGGTCTACTCATTGTCATTCCATGGTTTGGTGAAACCCTTGTGATGTGGTACGGTCGTGAAAGTATGTAAAAGTATGTTGTGAAAATTTGGTGTTGTGTATGACCCTGGTAGGGTGTTATGACTGTAGTTCATGATGGGAACCCACAGGAATGAATAAACTAAAATTTGAAAAAATGAAATTTTAAAGGACTTGAATTAAGAATAATGTTAATGGAGAGAGATTAATGAAATAACGAATAAGAGAGAACTGCCAATCTTCACAGAACCTTGAAAGTTAAAATTTCTACCTAATGTTCCTAGGGCCACCCCATGACCATGCTTTTGTGTCTGAAATCTTAACCTTAGCACGTGCCTTTGCCTTATTCATTCCTTTTTGTTTACCATTTCTCCTTCTTCATTGTATGTCACATCGAGGACGATGCTTTCTTAAGGGGAGGAGAATGTAATGCCTCCATTTTTTAAAAATAAAAATAAATAATAAATAATAAAATAAAATAAAATAAAAGGATTCAAATTTTAAAAGAAAATCAAAAAAACCCGTGACTTCTTGTGAGGGTGGATTAGGGAAAGAAGAGAAGGGCGGAATGCAAAAACACCAGGTGGGGTTTGTGGGTGGTGGCTGATCAAAACTAGGGCGTTTTCCTTGGACTGTCCCCAAGAAATGCTTCGCCAGATGACATCTCATGGAGTGCCATCACTGTTGGGCCTCCTCCCAGCCTCCTAGCCACTCCAGCCTTCTCCCGTGCTACGCCATTCACTGCGTGGGAATATCAAGCAAAATGGAGGAGGATTTGTGTCTTTTTTGTTGTAAACATGCCAACATCCTTCCAAATTTCCGCGCCTAGACCTACATGGGCTCCCATCATAACAAAAGGGAAGAGGAACTTTGTCGATGTTGCTATTGTAAGCACCCTAGTAGATTTACATGTAAAAATGTGGAAACGTGTGAACTAGTCATCTAAATGCGTGGGAAAAAAATGCAGTTCCATGGACTGCAATGATTTTGGGATACGCATAAGTGTGTTTGTTGAAAAGGCTTTTGAAACTTCCAAGAAAATGTGTTGTTACGTGTAATCTAGACCTCCCACTTCCTTTGCCGCCAAAGTGGGAGCTTTAGAACAGCGCATGGACATCCATCAACATCATGGAAAGATAATAGTTTTTTTTATATGTCTTGTCAGGTGCCCAGTTTGGCACGTATGCAAAATGTGAAGGCATACACAACTCATGCGAACTGTTTGAGAAAATACCTAACAGATATGTGGCCTCCTAGGTGGCAATGATAGTAGGTATGCAAAAAATGGGTCTGTTAAAAAGATGTTGAATTGTTTGTTTTAATTCCTTAAAGAAATGTTGTCTCATAGAATGCCATGATGGCAGCATATGCACAAAATGGATGTGTAGCAAGGTCCTGAGATGTGTTTGGAAGAATTCCTCAAAAGATGTGGTTTTATGGAACATACCCTGACCTTGTAAGCTTCATTTTTGGTTTAATTAGCTTTCAGACATGCAGGTTCAGTGCATGAGGGTTGTAAATACTTTGATGGCATGAGTGCCTCTTATAGAATCATGCCTAGAATTAATCATTATGTTTGTTGGGTTTTGATGAGCACATGAAAATGTGCAAAATATCGAGGCATGCTTAAGGCATGTGAAGTTTTTGACTAAATGCCTTCAAAAAAATAAATCATGGTCTAATGGTTGCAAGATTTGAGGCTATGCACAAAAGGAGGAAGATCTCATCCTATCCAAACAACAACAATAAGAAACCATTTGATCATGCTCAGCAAGTGGTGGGTTGAATCCAGAAGGAAGGAGGAATGTGATCAGAGTAGTGGAATGGTTTTCAAGTCTGTAGTTACAGATTTTATTGATAGACGTGTATGTAAAATGGTGGAGCTGAGGACGCTCGAGGACTGGTTGACAAAGTGCCCAAGCAAGAGACTGAACCCAAGCCTGCGGCTTCGACCGACTTCATTCTCCAGGCATGGTTCTTCTTTCCTTACCTCTCATAATTCTCGTGTTTTAGTTCTCTTTTGCAACTAAATAGAATATTAAGTTATTAGATTTTTAATACAGTTTAATGTCCCTTCAACTCTTTGCAAAACAATAAAGTGTCGTGTCACAACTCTCGAAGTCATTATAACTCGTCTACTTCAAAACATGAACTATCACCCTCGCTTCAAGATGATTTAGAAAACTCTTACCCTTCTTGATCGCTCCAATATCGTTTTATTGACCAGATGAATTTGAATCCCCATTGATAAAGTTGACCTTCTCCTTGTGTTAAATAGTTAAATTTTGCAATTTTCGGAGACTCACCAAGTACCCTTCGCAACTCTGGAAATGAGATGTGAAGTTTCATTCGTGTACCTTGGTATATGAGGAGTCACCTTGATTTTTAGTTTGACCTGAAATGATCATAAGACATCCCTTTGACACTCTTATAGGAGCCTGTTACACTGGTTTACAACAGTAGAGAGTTGTTAAAACTAGAAAGTTGGCTTTCGTTTGGGACCACCATTTGAAACACGAAAGGAGAAATCACATTTCGTCTTCACAAACCTCTAGAATTTATACTAGGAAACTGCATGGAACTTTCAAGACAGAAAGATAACTTTTCGGGATAGTTTGGCAGAGCCATTTTATAGGCCTCTCTGGTCATAGTTTGATGAGGTCAAACTAGTCCAATTTCATCTTGTCGCTCATGAGAACTTTTTGCTGTTTGAGAATGGTTCTCTAGTTCTCAGTCCCGTCGGCTCTGATGAATTCTTTTCATATAGGGGAACTAGTAGGAGATGTCTCGCTACGTGTTTCCTCCATCAAACGTCATTTTGGATGTGGTTTTCTGGGCCCTTGAGCTAACTTTTGTCATTTTACAACTGGGTGAACGACGATTAGTGGCCCCGAAAACTAGCCACCAAATGCAAACCGTGCACTCTTTTTCAATTCCGTCAGTTGCAATGAACTCTTGGTATATCTGGGACACGTAGAAAGTTAATCATGATGTGCATGCTCATTGGAAGATAACCTTTGGAAGTAGTTTCTTAGCCTCCGAAGCCCGTTTTGTATGTTTTGTATCTAGTGAGAAAATGTAAAAGTAGAAAGCTACGGACCCTCGTAGGGTTACCAAATCACCCTAGAAAATTTTAACACACGTAAATAACTGATTTAAAAACACTATAATGAAACTTGTTGTGTGTATTAGAAATTTTGACAAAACGATGTTTTCTCTCTCTTCCTTTCTCTTTCTCTCTCCTAGGTTTATAAAATGAAGAAAATGAAATACAATGAATACATGTTTCTAGACATTTTTATTTCGATTGAAAATTGTAATTATTGTCTGATGTAAATGGGAAATTGAAAAATGATAATTATGATTGATTAGGGTGGATGCCATGCCAGCGATTTATCGTTGATATCATGCTCACGTGGGTTTTGTAGGATGGAAGAATGACGACGAAAAAGGTGATGTGTAATTTTAATTATTGTAATTGTAATTTTTATAGGTCATTGTAAAATGAATAACTGTCTAATGTAGTCTCTTGTTACAAAAAAGTTATAATTGAAATTTGTTAATATGCATGAGATGCTAGTTTTAGGGATAACTTAGGAAATGTGCATCTAATCACCGGTTCAATTTGTTTCTTAGTTGTGTATGGCAAAAAGGGTTTGATTTATACATAGTAAATTGAAATTGAAGTTAATATATTGTAGTACTTTCTCATCATTCAATAAACGATTAAATTAATCACTAGGTTATCTTTGTACCTTGCAAACATAATAAAGATTTGTAATGGGAACACTCAACCTTAATAAAATATTTGTGCATAAATTTCCTGCATGTGTGACCCTTTTTACCATATAATAAATTTAAGACCGTAGAATGAACTTAAGCTTTGCACTCGATGGAACACTTTAGGTTAGGTAAATAAAACCCCTAGTTGGAGTTACCATCACAGTCATTAGGTTTAGCGACATTTTCGTGAACCCATATTTTAGGAATGACATGGTTCAACCTATGCAGAGTATGTGGTTTTCTTCTAGTTTTGGTAATCGTGAGAAGAATGTCCTCTCTTCAGGTCCGACACCAGGCTTGAGTGTTGAAGACTGCCTTAGAAGTCATCTTATGAGTCCTTGTTCAAAGGAACGATTAAGCGGTGCTACCTTAGTTTCTATCAAAATAACAGCTTGGTATTTCCTTGAATGTGGTTTAGTATAAATATGTCCACCTGCCTTAAACTCTTATATAGTTGAGGCGTAGATCATTGAGTGCATATTGGAAGAAACCAAACCTCAGCTGATTAGGAGGTGTCACTTGTGGTTCATGTATGGTTTACAATTCTTCCGACCATATACCCCTTCAAGAAGTTAGTCAAATACTTATGTAACTCTTGGTTTCAAAACAATGCTAAGAACGAGACCATAGTGCGATGTGTAAGCATATCATATAAGATGAGAACGAGAGTGGAGATTAGGATTGAGGTCACTCTTGAAGTCCTTTAAATTTAATTAAACATAATCATGTGTTGCAAAGAATATGTATTACCTTGGTGTGACCAAACTTCGAGAAACCAAAAGATATATAAATATAATGGAAGTCCATAAGTTATTGAAATTTATCAACCATGGTAGAGAAATAACTATTCAATGATCGATGGATGTTCTTGGGGAAAAATCTATCTCGAATATATGTCTTCATTAATCCCAAGATTTCACCTTGACATCATGTTAGATTCACTTGTGTAGCAAGGGTAAATTTTAAACATTAAATAAATGTTTGAGAAGCACATTCTTAACATAAGAAAAAGATAATTAAGTATTGTATATGTGATTTGAATTGTGCCAAATAAGCCAATAAGTTATGGAATTTTCCGTGATGCATAAAGGAAGCCAACCTAAATTGGTCAAACTGTAAATTAAAAAAATGGAATGAACTTAAGATTTTGTAGATGGAGAAAGGAGAAAACTATACTTGCACAATAATGTTCCTAGAATGTTAATCGTAACTAAGATGCAATTAAAGAAATGATGTATTGTGGGTTTTCCATTCCTAAAGTCATGTTTCTTGTGATTGGTTCATTGCTAGTATTCATTCACATGGAAAATTGTGGTATAAACAAGTTTATGGTGTTGTCATGAGTCTATGTGGTTTGGTGACTGAGGTAGGTGTCGTATATGTTGTTGAGTTGTTCTACTTGGAGTCCTTGTGGCGTTTTGCATTAAGCAATGTAAGTCAAAATAAAATAAAAAATTATCCTGGTATTTTACTTGTATTTCGGTGTGTAAAAATGTGGGCACTACACTTTCTTACCTATTCCTTATAGACTTGTGCATGTGCATTGAGTGCTCTTGATCAAATTTTTATTTTATAAGCTCTCTCTCTTTTATTGAAACCCTACACAAATTATTTATCCTTTATAACTAATGTAATGTTTGAATATATAAGTAATAACCCTCTTCATTGATTAAATACACAATCACACTTCATATAGGTAACTTCATACACAATTTTTACATGAAATAAAGGAATTTTATTGATAAGACACTAAGATACATACTTCACAAGCCTTCAAGGCTTAGAATAGAGATTCCACTCTTCTTCGACCTCACTATCTCCTTTTAAATATGAGTTTTCCATCCTCTCTTATTAAGTGAGCGGTAGTTACACAACTAATCAACCATAGTTCTGAAGTGACTAGGGTCAAGAAACCTAAGAAAAGGTTTTATAACAGCTTATACAACCCCTTGACGTCTTAAATGACCTTTATAGCACAAAATTATCACAATTACCTCATGAATTTACTTTAGACTAAGCTTCATATTTTCGAATATTTAAATCCAAAATTTTGGAGCGAAATCTCTTAATTTGAATTTACATTAAAAATAGAGGTCCTCGTGGACTCAAGAAACACTGAAACTGCTAAATGACTCTTCAACACCTATAGAAACCAAAAACCCTTTTTATTCAATTGTGCACTTGATTCTCCTACATCATTTATACTCTGCTCTCAACATATCAATATGCTCTACAACTAATATTAGGTCTCAAAGATGATTTACATAATGATTTAAGATATTTTCTTCTTAAGGGTGATCTTCTTATATTTCTATTCCTATCCAATATGACTTCATATCACCTTCTTTATCCAAGATGACTTATTTCATTAACAATTCCTTTCGTGATTCAATATTTATCAACAAAATCCCTTAATAGTTCAACAACCCCTTCATATAGAAAAATTATCTTTTTAAGAAAAAAATAAAACTATCTCACATAAATTTTGACCTTCCATTTCGTGACTCTTCAAGTTACTTGCTTGATCATACGCACAAGGACATTTCAACTTCTACTTAAATGACTTTTTCTCTTCACTTTCCTTGTCTCTTCACCTAACTCTCTTTTCTAGTCATACCGGATGATGAAATGAATTGTATTTTAATATTCCTCAAGGAGTTATAAGTGCATCTTACTCCCTTGACTACATGTAAAAAAAGGTAATTGGTTTTTCTTATAAACTTCCTCAACTTTTTCTAAGTACTTGACATGTTTAAGTATTGTTTTTTTGATCTCGCATGCTCTTAGAAGATTATTTTTAGGAAACAAAGATGAGAAGGAGTGTTTTCAAATTTATAAAATTTGGCCATAACTTAGGATGTTCTACTCAAACCTCTGAAATATGTTTGTAATGGTTCATGTGACTCTTGACCTTTCCTTCACCAATTATACACTTGTCTTGTAAAGTTCATGAAACTCTTGAACTTTCCTTCACCAAGTAAACACTTGTATTATAATGGATCATGTGACTTATGAACCTTCATAGAATCTTCTCAAATCCTCTAAATCCTTAGAAATTCCTCCTTCTTTGTACCTTATTCTTCTACCTTCATCATTCATCTCACATTATTCATTTAAGTCACAGAGGCAAAGATAGGTGCAAGGATGGATCACCACAGTTTTTCTCATGAATATTGAACATACATATAATATGAACTTCAGCTTGGGATCGGGTATGTGAACTTCAAGAGTCTCTTGCTAAAATTAAAGGCTTGAAGATCATATAAACATAAGAATCAATGATACTATGAGTATTGTGCAACTTTTTAGGCCCATCAACAAATTCTTCATGTAATACATTTTTGTTGTCATACGTGAAGACATTCTTGTTGTCATACGTCAATACCTTCATGTTATCATACGTTAAGACCTTATTGTACATAAAGAACTTTTTGTTTTTTTACGTTAAGACCTTCTTTTTATGAGACCAAAATTCATTTCTTCAATCTAGGGTATACATTCACAATATTCAAACAAGAGGTAAGATAAGTCCACCTTGAATTAAAATTTTAATCACACACATTTAAAAAAAAAAATTGAGTACTTAGCAGAAATGAAGAGTTATGTGCTACACTAATAATTTTTTTGAAGTATACACCATACCCTTGTACTTAAAAATTTCATTAAAACTAGTCCTTTAATGTATTTTATAGTCGATATGTAGATGTACAATTCATTTTTATTGAACCTTGGAGATTCCTTTGCATTTCTAAGACACCAAATAAGCTTAACAGATTCATTTTATATCCATATCTTGCATATTTATTTTATCGTTCAAAGAGAGTTCCTTAGAGGTTTTACAAACAACTTGGACAAATAGAGATAACTTTTTCATTTCATCGTATTTTGATCTCAAAACTTTTGCATTTGATTTTTTATTAAATTTCCTTTAAAAAAATTCTTATAACTTATTTAAAGAATCATTGAAAATTTAGAGCAACTGCTAAGAAATATATGTGCTCAATTTACAGTTCTCAACAACCAGATCTTGAAGAATGTGGCTATATATGATTTCTTTTTAATTTCTCACCCAGAAATGTTTCTCACACCATGAGAACTCATTCCTATAAAATATCTCATGATTTTTTTGACATGATTATATCTAAATTTTCTTGTCCCGTCTCATTTGTTTATGACTTCACTATTAGTTCTCAAAGGCAGTTTTAGTGGAAAATTGAAATTTACCTCCAGAAGCTAAAGTAGGCCCTATAGATGCTCATATATGTCGTAGTGAGTGTTCCTAAACTCATACCATGCTTACATCATCTTTTCATGTCCTAATTTGTTCTCATTTACCTCATTAGGTTCTTGAACTAGGCCTAAATGAGCTAGTTTCAACTAATACTTCCAACACCGACCCGATACTCACTCTAAAAGATATTTCTCATGCTAGAAACATCATTGATGACTTGTAGGAAACCTGGTACAAGATCAAAAACCATTTACATACCCCTTATGGGCATGTACCTCACTGACCGATCCTACAACACACTGAAGTCATCCTGAAACTACTCTAGATCCACTCTGTGAGCTACAACCATTATTGAGAAGACACTACTAATCAACCTTCATGTCCCTGAATAATCCTCACTTCACCACTTCACACCTTTTCCATCAATACCTCTTGACATCAATGGAAACATCAATGACCGGGGTTCAACAATATCCCCCTTTATCATTGATGGTAAGAAACTCAAAAAATTTGATGGAACCAATTTGTAATAGAACTTTATCCCCCTTTGACATCTATGACAAAGGTTTAAACATACAAAAATATGATCAACATGCAAATAAGCATTGATAAAGAATAATCTTACCTCAAGAATAACCCCCTTAGATTAGGCATGCTACCTTGTCAAGTAATGGTATGAAATTATGGATAGATTAATTTACCAATCAACCTAAATATTCCCCTTGAACCTCTTTTCTTCAACTTCAAACTATTCACCTTTTTTCCCATGCATTTCTTTGGTCTTCGCAGCTCATGCCTTGAACTAATAACTATCTCTCTGTGAAAATCCTCTCATGTTACCTACCCATGCCTATCTCCTAATTATTTGAGTGATGAATTTTTCTGGCTCATTAGAGTTTATATTTCAACTTAAGATTCTCGAACAATTATTCCATTCTTCATAGTCAAATTGCTTGACTGATTTAAGTCTTGCAATCCTGAACAAGAATTGTAGTGCACCTTTGCCTAACTTTTTCCATCCAAAACAACTTAAACATTACATGAGATTTTGTGTTGTTGCTCCCCTGAGCTTGTATCATGTCCATTTCATTTATTGTGCATGATTTAGGATTAATTCCTTGTACTTGAAACATGTAAATGAGTTCACATTGTTTCCTCTTCCTATGTTGTCTTATTAGTATTGAGAGCCTCCTTTGTATGGGTAAAAAATATCTTAGATTTTCACCTTGCTCTCTTTGTTAAGTAACATTCTAAAAACATTTATCCTTCCCATCCATCATCTTGATCACCTAGAGTACCTGAAAAAGAACCAATATGATATTTTTATAATATATGAGATCTCATCAACTTTGTAGGACTATGTTCTAGTCTTACAACACCCTTCACCACCTTGGCATAAAGTGTTCTTCAAACTAAAAATTATCTCTTCTCCTATATCCCTCTATTCTCATGTTGGGATCCATATTTTAGGCTTGTAGTTCATTGCATTAGGACTGCAACAACCTCACTTTTAAATATAATGAGTCTTTATTAAACCTTAGTTTACCCGATCCTTGTAATTTAAGTGCACAATATTATGCATATTATTTACCTCAATGAACTTGATGACATACCTCAATTTCTACCTCATTTATAGATCCTCTTTTTCAAGGAAATGCGAGCGAGTTAGACTCTCATATATCACTTTAGATACCATATAATGATGTGCATATATATGACTTTGTGTCAACATAGATTCTTTCCTAAACATTTCTTGTAAACCCTTATCTTCATGGAATTTGTCATGGTCTCTTCATCCTGACCCTATTAACACCATTGCATTACATGTTCAACATTAGAACCATTCCATTTCATGTTGATTATCCTAGAAATGTTAAAAGGAATAAAACAGACCTTAAATATGCATCTACAAGTATGAAACCTTATACATAGTATACACCATATTATTTGTTCAACTTGAGCATGGTTATGACCTTTGTAACTCATCAACTCAAACTTATTTGCAAGACAACAAATTTTATTGCTCCCATGAGACACCTTCAAATTTTTGACTCGAAAATATTTTCATTCATTGAGGGCTTCACTTTTAGATATCTTTAGCCAACCATAAAGAATTTACCACCTTTGAAACATTTTGAAAGGATAGATATGGCACTCATGAATTCACATAGTTTTCTTCTTTATCAAAATTTAAAATTTCTCATACCTTAAACATTATTTATTGTGTCATACTAATGTTTAGAGGCATAACTTGTAGATGAGGATTGACATCTGATATATCTTCTTGTGGCTAATCAGACGTTGTATGGTTTTGAATCCTTACAACAGCATTACATAGCATGAATTTGACACTTTTATTTTTTATCCTTTCATGATTTAGGCATAAAGATGATGAAAGAGACATATACTAACATTTTGTACCATGAACCACTCTTTCTTGGAAGATACTAAAATTTTTCACAAGGAAACCACTAGGACTAACCATTAATTCAAATTCAATTTATGATAGACATATTAATGGACCTTGAATTACATAATGTTTCTTTCATGACTCAAGGCTTGAGAACACTATAATGTACCTGAACATGTATTCTTATGCATTATTCCAATAAAAGTATGATTTCTCATGACATAAACATAGCTATAATAGATCAAAATTTCTCATCATAACATAGTTTATGGACTAACTGAGATCTTCTTGTAAGAAGTTAGACATTTTCCACCAACCGAGAGGGATGAAAACCTAGAATAATGACTTAACCATGATTCAAACTTGACAGCATAGAGGAAGATAAGACCAACCATGATACCTTTTGAATGCATTCCTTTTGCATGAATAATAGAAAAGGCATTTAAGAAAATCAATGGATCTCAACAAACATCCCTTGAACTAGACATACCTTTGCAAGATGATGAAGACTCCAATCTGAAACTAATGAAGGAAAACTTCACTCAAGAGTATACTTCATACTACTTACTCAACTTCATCATGAAGAGAGCTTACTTTGCAAACCGGTAGACTATTGAGGAGAAGAAATTTCTTCTTTCAATTTATATATTCCTTCTAGAAGCATAGAGAAGGAACACCACCATGTGATATCAATTCAAAATAGAAGATAGTCATGAAGTCAATATGATGACTCCATTCATTCCCTTATTATCTTTAAGGATTTTCCATTCTTCTTGGGTGAACTCATTGTTGTGATAATATCATCACCTAAGCTCTCACTTTCTGATTAACTTCCTGACAAACATTCATGTTGCATTTCATATATCTACTTTAGTATAATTTAAGGAAGAAATTATTTGTCACTTTCACTAGATTTCTCTTTCTTATTCTTGGACTAATCATCATCTCTAGATTCATTTCTTGAGCTTGTATTTTCATTTTCTAGTTTTGATTCTTTCTTGGTTGCTTCTATAGGAATGATCTTGACTTCATCCTTTCTCTTATATATGATATTCCTCTTATTAAAGTGTCTTGAAAATTGGCCATCTTTTTTACACTTAAAATACAAGATCACTCTTTTCTCTAGGTGTTACCTTTATCCAATCTTGTTTTATAGGCTCTTCAAGACATAATTTGGCTATGTGACCCTTCTCATGATAGTTGTAAAAAACTCTATTATTTTCATATTTAGTCCTACAATCTCTCCATGGGTTTTCTTTGTCTACTCTCCTTATATAATCCCTAGCTATATGTCTAAAGAGATGACATGAAAGAAATACTACATGAAACTTACCTAGAAACCTCCCGTATTTGGCTTCGTGATGGTCTTATTGTGTCCTTCATATGATACTTGGATTGAAATGCCCTTCAACTCCTTTTTTCCTTTTTGTTCTAGTTCATCTCTTAGATTCTTCAACTCGTACTTAGTTTGTCACATTCTTCAACCTTGGATTTGATAGCTTCTTGACATGGCTCATGACTAGATTCATGCTTTAATTCATTCTTATTTTCTTCACTTTTGAGAATAAAACTTGATCTATCATTAGGATGTTTTTTTTTTTTTATAAAATCATCAGTGGCTGCTTGAACCTTCCTTAATTATTTGATACATCATCAATTTACTTGTGGTTTTTTCTATCTCATCCTTTAGAGTCTTCAATTATTCTTCATATTTGAGATAGGATTTTTCCTTGACACTTAGATATTTTTACACCTTACCAACAAATGATGCCACCTCTTCAAGTTCATGGAGATGATTTGTTTCCATGAACTTGATTTTAGTCTTTAACTCATTTATCAGGGCTTGAGCAATCTCATACTTATTCTTCAGTATTGTTTCATCTTTACCAACCATGTTAGTTACTTAAATACCTTCTATTAAGCTACTTGAACTTGTACCAAGAGAACCAAGTCTGATACCAATTGTTAGAAATTCTAGTCACTAAGAGGGGGTGAATCATTGCTTTTAAAACCTTTCAATAAATTTACATTGATTTAATCAACCAGACTTAACTATATTAACTATGATAAGCATGAATAATCAATCATGAGAGAGAGAGATGAAAACATACATGAGCACATGAGAAGACACGATTTAAGTTAGGAAACCCAACAAGTGAGAAAACCCATTGAAATTGTAGAACTAGCTTGGAAAATTTTTCCTATAAGGTCACAATGATTTCACCATGTGATTAACACCCACTCACCTTGCAGCACCCAATCAAATTTTGAAGCACCCACTCTAGTACAAAATCAATAACCCACTTCAATATAAGATTAAGGACCCACTAGAGAAATTAGGCAAGCACCTACATGCTAGGAATCACACACTTCCACATTGTTGAGAAACAAATTAAAAAAAAATCATAGAAATTTTGATTACCTTCTTCACCTTGTTTCGCACACCAACCTAATGTGATGATTGTTTCATCTCTTTATTTTATTTATACTCTTCTACCAACATATCAAACGGATCTACATTTGATATTGAGTCTCAAATATGGTTTACATTATGATTTAATATCTTTTCTTCTTAAAGATGATCTTCACACACACACACACACACAATATAAAGTGAAATCATGTTATTTATCCAAGGTTATTTATTTTATTAACAAGGCTTTCTGAGGATTCAATATCTATAAGAAAAATCCCTTCATAGTTCAATAACCCATTCATATAGAAAAATTAGCTTTTAAAGAAATAAGGAAACTTCCTCACATAACTTTTGACCTTCCATTTCATGAGTCTTTAAGTTACTTAGTTGATCATACATAAAATTACATTTCAACTCCACTCCAAATGACTTTTGTTCTTCACTTGATTTGTCTCTTCACCTATTCTTTTTCCACTTGTACAAGATGATGAAGTGACTTGTCTTTTAAGTTTTATCAAGCAATCATAAGTACATCTTACTCCCTTGAATACTCATACAAAAGTTAATCGTTTGTCTTCTAAACTTCCTCAACTTTGTTTTTAAGTAATTATGATAGGTTTAAGTTTTTTCTTTTGATCTACAAGATTTTCAAGTTTCTTTTTTAAGACACAAATATGAGAATGAGTCTTTTAAATATCTAACATCTAATCATAACTTATGATATTCCATTCAGACCTCTGAAATGGGATTGTAATGGTTCATGTGACTCTTAACCTTTCCTTCAAAAATTACACACATGTCTTGTAACAGTTCATGTGATTGTTGACCTTTCCTTCACCGAGTAAACACTTGTCTTGTAATGGTTCATGTGACTCTTGACATTTACTTCACAGAATCTTCTCAACTCATCTAAAGAATTATAACTTCCTCCTTCATCATAACTTATTCTTCTACCTTCATCATTCATCTCACATTATTCATTTAAGTCATAGAGGAGACAAGGATGGATCATCAAAAAAATTCTCACGAAGACTAAATGTACATATAATCTGAACATCAGTGTGTGATCAAAGTATGTGGACTTCAGGAGGCTTTCACCAACATTCAAGGCTTGAAGATCATAAAAACATAAGAATCAATCATACTATGAGTATTTTGAAACTTTTTAGTCTCGTCGACAAATTCTTCATGCTAGACCTTCTTGTTATCATACATCAAGATCTTTTTCTTGTCGTGTGTCAATACCTTCTTGTTTTCATATGTTTAGAAAATCTTGTTGTCATGTGTCCAGACATTATTTTTTTGATACATCAAGACCTTCTTGTTTTCATACATTAATACATTATTTTATTTATGTCAATACCTTATTTTTTTAGACCAAAATTTATTTCTTCACTCTGGGATATACAAAAACTTACACAAAACACCTTGATTAGTTTTAGCATACACAGTCTTCAAGCACTAGGAAACATAAGTCCACATTCAATTCAACATTTTTGACACACTTTTCTAAAAAAACTTCACAAAAACTTAGGATACATCAAGATATATTTGCAACACTAATAATTTCTTCATGAAGTATCCATCATGCCCATGTACCTATAAATTTCATTAAAACTAGTTTGTTTCTTTACTACACAGTCAGATTTGTAGAAACAAAAATTGTTTTTCTTGAGCCCTGAAGATTCCTTTGCACATATAAGAAAATAAATAATCTTACCAAATTATTTTTATGGCCATACCTTGCATATTTCTTTCATCTCTCAAAGAGAGTGCCTTGGAGGTTTTACAAACAACTTGAAAAAATATATAGAACTTTTTCAATTTGTCTCCTTTTTATCTAAAAAATTTTGCATTTTATTTTAATACCAATTTCATTCCAAAATTTTTTTATGACTTATTGGAAGAATCCATAACAATTTAGAACAATTGCTAACAAATAGAGGGGCAAAATTTTATCTTCTCAAAAACACTGGTCTTAGAGAATGTGACTCTACATGTTTGGTTTTCACTTTCTAACACTAAAATTTTTCTCACACCATGATAACTCATAACTCCAACATCTCCCATTATTTTTTTGATATGATGATGTCTCAATTTTATTTTCGCATCTCATTTTCCTATGACTTTACTACTAGTTCTCAAACACATTTTTAGTGATAATTTTAAATTTACCTCAATAAGATAAAGTAGACCATGTATATGCTCATACATTCCCTAGAAAGTGTTACTAGGATCATATTATGAATATATAATATTTTCATGTTCCGTATTGTTCTCATATACCTCATTAGGATATATAATTAGGCCTAAATGAGCTAGTTTGAACCGAGACTTCCAACACTTGACCTGATGCTTTGACACGAGAATCTCTTTCTCATGCTAGAAAAATTATTTATAACATGTAGGACACTTGATCCAAGCACACAAACCATTTCCATACCTCCAATGGGCACCTACCGTACTAACTAAGCCAACAACACACTAAATTCATCGTGAAACTAGTATGGATCCACTCTCTAAGCTCCAAGCATCATTGAGAAGGAACTACCAATCAACCTTCATGCCCTTGACTAATCCTCACTTCACCACTTCACACTTTTTCCATCAATTCCACTTGACATCAATGAAAATACCAATGCACAGGGTTCAATAATATATACAAAAGTTATTTCAACCGACTATAGAAATAATCTTCTATCTAAAAATGGAAAGCTAAATATTCCAAAGTATAACACATGTAAATATAATTTCACCAAATTGTAAACTTTAAGCAAATTAATTATGTTTATTAAACAATTTAATAGTATAAAGTAAACTCTATCAAAGTCACTAATTGTTCTTTTGTATGTTTTCAAAGAGTGACATATATTTGGGTGTGGCCTCACATGATCTAACCATGTACTTAATTGTGTCAATTTTCTATCGAATGCATTGTGTGATTAAATTTCCACCTAGAAGGAAATCCAAAGAAAAGGGTTTCTTTTATATCATGAACAAAAATAAATTTCACCTATGAACAATATGCTATCTATTACATATATGTGTGTAATTTTAAAGAATTTTTTTCTTACATTTTTATGTAAACAAGCACAATATTCCCCTTCTTAAATATAATATAATGTTTATAATTTCACACTTCATTTTACCCCAAGATAAAAAAATCAATATTTCATAGCAGTCAAATTTTTTAATGAAAGGAAATTTTTATCTTGAGTGTAGGTATGTAAAACAAAACACAATATCAAAAGGTATTCATTGTAATTTTTAATAAGTTAGGGATAAATGTATTGTAGTTTCACAAACAGGACGAAAGCCTATATATTTTATTAATGTGAAATTGATTAACCATTACAATGGAGTGCTGCAATATTTATACATATTGGACAAGTAATGTGCGAGACAAAAAAAATATGTTTCATAGGTAAAACCATACTCACAACTGCTTCCAATAATACATCCAGGAAGCATATAAATTGTTATAATAATTGTAACAATTATCCCTATGAAACAAAAAGACAAATATGGTTTAAAACCATATAACAAATTACAATTATATTATGGTTTATAATATAACCATATAATATTATTATTTAATTAATAAAATAAATTAAATAATAAATCATATAATGCATAACTAATTTATCTTGACATTCCCCCTTAATTGTGCATTGTCTCAAGGGATGAGGAGAGGAACTCTCTGAACAACTTGAACTTGTCACGTGCAAGTGATTTTGTGAAGATATCTACTCATTGTTCAACTGTTGAACAATATTGAAGCTAGATGTTGTGCTTCAACACATGTTCGTGTATGAAATGAACTTGTACCTCAATGTGCTTTGTTCTCTCATGAAAAATTGGATTGCAAACAAGTTTGAGAACACCTTCATTGTCAACATACATGGTGGTTGGTTTGTCCTATGGTATTCCAAGTCCTTCTAGTATGTGACGTAGCTAAATCACTTCACGACATCTTCTCTTGTAGAATGATACTCAGACTTCTTGGAAGAAGAAGAAACAAAGTGTTGTTTCTTACTTCCCCATGATATTGGTCAAGATCCCATAAAGAACACAAATCCTGAAGTGGATTTTTTTCATCAATGTTTCCTGCATTATCTGAATCCAAATATCCAAACAAGAAGAAGTTGTCATTCTTCTTATATTCTAGACCAAGATCCACTGATCCTTTGAGATATCTCAATATGTGCCTTGCTACTTTCCAATGACAAAATTTGGGTTCCTGCATGAACCTAAATAGATAGCTTATTGCAAAGCTAGTATCTGGCATAGTGTAGGTTAGGTAAACGAGACTCCCAATCAACTGCCGATAGAGAGTGGCACTTACCTCGGAGATGGATCTCAAGGAGATAACTACAATCTGCTTTTCCATGGGTTAGCAATTTGTGTGCAATCCATCATCATAAAATTTTGTCTTGGTATATTTCATCTGAGAAACAAAAATATGATTCTCTTTCTGCCACACTTCTAATCCAAGACAATAGTGCATCAACCCAAGATCAGTCATGTCGAACTATCGATTAAGATCTTTCTTCATTGCATCGATCATCCTCACTGAACTGCCAGTGATGACTAGATCGTCGACATAGACAACAACAATCACCATCTCCCCCTTTCTTTTTGAGGTAGAGATTGGGATCGTATGGATTTATAACAAATCTATGTTGTACAGATGCTCATCAATCTTGATGTACCATGCCCAAGGTGCTTGTTTTAGACCATACAGAGATTTCATAAGTCTGCATACCTTTTCTTCTTGACCAGGTACAACATATCCCTTAGGTTGAGTCATGTAGACTTCTTCTTGTAAATCTTCATTTAGGAAGGCACTTTTTACATCCATTTCGTGAACTTTCCATCTAAACTAAGTAGCTAGAGCAAAGATCATCCTGATCATTTTGATCTTAGCTGTGGGAGAAAATGTCTCCTCATAGTCTATGGCTTCTTTTTGTGTGTACCCCTTTGCTACAAGTCTTGCTTTGTACTTGTCCACTATCCCATCTGATTTGTACTTCATTTTGAATATCCATCTGCATCCAATGGGTTTATTCCCTGGTGGAAGATCGACAAGCTGCCAAGTGTTATTCTTCATCACTGATTGATATTCAGAATCCATGGCATCTTTCCAAGCTTTTGACCGTAGGGCTTCTTGGGTATCAGTAGAGGCTCATCCGATTCAATAACTCTACTCATCAAAGCAAAATTAACTTCTTCTATCATGTTACTATGAGTCTATGGTCCAGGGGTGGATGTATCTGGTGGAGCATCCAATCTTGCATCTTGTAATGTACTTTTACACCATTTAGGCATACGCTGAACTGTTCCCATGGGTTGTGGTTATAGCTGATCATCATCATCCCCATCATCAATTTCATCTTTTAAGGGAACATCATTTTCAATTTTTACAATAGGTGAAAAATCTACATCTTGTGAGTCTGGAGGAGGAGTCTCTGCTTCCTTCTTCTTGAAAAACTCAACATCTCTGCTAGTGTAGAATTTTCTGGTCTTAGGATCCATCAATCTATACCCAAGAGTCTCTTCACTGTACCTAATGAAGATGAGTTTTTGTGACTTCATGTCCAATTTATTTCTATTCTGTTTGGGTATGTGCATGCTTGCTTTGCACTGAATACTCTGAGGTGTGCAATGGATGGTTTCCTTTTTGACCATGCTTCTTGTGGTGTAATTCCATCAAGAGTAGTTGTGGGTGCTCTATTCAACAAATACACTATTGTCTTTACTGCTTCTGCTCAAAATTTATTTGCAAGTTCGAATCATCGATCATGCATCGCACCATTTCCATGATAGTATGATTTCTTCTCTCAACAAAACCATTTTGTTGCAGTGTGTGTGGAGGAGGCATTTGTCGATGAATCCCATGAGTTTGTAGGTAGTCTCTGAACTCATCACTGGTGAATTCCCCCCCTGATCTGAATGGAGACTTCTGATGTGACAACCAGTTTCTTTCTCAAGTACTACTTTGAACTTTTTGAAGGTTTCAAATGCTTCACTTTTCTTGTGAAGACAAAAAATCCACATTTTCCGTGAATAGTCATCAACACAAAGCATGAAGTACTGGAACCTAGTATGACTTGGCTGCAGTGGACCGTAAAGGTCGGTATAAACCAGGTCAAGTTTACCATGAGCTCAAAATGTACTCCTCTATAATGAAACTCTTTGTTGTTTACCTACTAGGTAGTGAGGACACTTGTTTGTATCCTTCTGAAGAGATGGTATCCCATGTACCATATTACACTGGTGAAGTTTTTTGAGATATTTGAAACTTACATGACCAAATCTTCGATGCCGCAATTGTGCTGAGGTGGTGTTTTTAGCTATAAGTGCTTGATCTTCTTTGTGAACAAAATCAAGTTGGAACATGCGTCCCACATTAGAGGATTTTGCAATTATTTTTGAGCCTCTTGATTTATCTCGAATCAAACACATTTTCTTGCCGGATTGACTATCAAAGTCAATTTTCATGTTGTGATCTAGGAGTTGACTAACTGAAAGAAGATTATTTGTCAACCCAGGGACATATAGGACATCTGATAGTCTACATTTACATGAACCAAGGGGTAGAGAAATGTTCCCAATCCCCTGAACTATATATGAAGAATCATCTCCCAATGAAACATGATTTTTCGATGGCGTGTCCCTCATTGAAATAAACCAGTCTCTATGGCTGGTCATGTGTCAAGTGGCTCCCGAATCAACATACCAGACATCACTAGATGATGTGGATGGTTCACTTGATCGAGAAGTGAACAAGAATTCTTCATTGTCTGATTGTTCTTGTTGCTCAATAATATTACCTTGCTAGTGGAGTCTTCTTTTCCAGTTCCCATTTTTTCTACCCATGATATTTGTTATAATTTCCCTTGTAAGATTGTTGTTCTTGTGGTCCAGAGTTGCTTGATGAACCTTTCTTATAAGTTTTATACTAACAATCTTTTAAGTCATGTCCTCTTTTGAAAATTGGACATTGCTTCTTTTGTTGATTATCCCCATGATACTGATTCTGATGTTGGGACTTTTGATAGGAATTAGGTTTTCCTTTACCTTTTCCTTTCCATTTTTGATGTGAAGATAGTGCTTACTCCTCTTCATCATCCTTATTGTGCATTGCTTCCTCTTATTGTAGTAGGTTTACCAGTTTGTCAAAACCAACTATCGTATCTGTCATGTTTAGTGTTGTGAAAAAAATGTGGTAAGAAGAGGGGAGTGCTCTCAGAACAATGGGAAAAAGAGCATCATCTGTGACTAGTCCTTCCAGGGCTTAGAAGTGAAGCCCTTAATTCTGTAACTCTTCTTAAGAAAGCTTCAATTTTCTCATTCTGCTTGAATTTTAGTGTATGTAACTGACTCTACAAATTCAATATGACATTCTTGTTCTTGGCCTCGTATACTATACTCAATTTATCCCATGCTTCTTTTGCTATTTTGGCATCTCAAATGTGGGGTTGCACATCATTGGACACTCCAAACAAGATGATGATTTTGGCCTTCTGATCTGCTTTATCAAACTATCATTGTTGTGTTGTATCAGTGGCTGATCTGGTCAGAGTACCATTCACAATAGACTAGATCTCTTCAAACTCAAGTTGTGTCTTTATTTTTGTCTTCCATGCAGCATAGTTTCTTCCTTTGAGTAATTGTGAATCTAGAAGAAAAAATTTGGGGGCATTGGTGCCCATTTTGTAGAGATCACTCACAGGGTTTGGCTCTTATCACTCCAAGTATTAGGTCTCCCAATCTATATACTTTACTAAATATACCGAACCTTTCTATATATGTGCCCTTCCGATATACCCGTCGGTACGTGGAAGAATCTCACCCTTTCTATATACTCGGTGGTATGTGAAAGAGGCATTAACGCACGTGAAAGATTTCAATATGTGGTACCAAGACAGTACTTATGGGGTCTGTACGATTATTGACACTGGCTCAAAGAAATATCCTCATATGCATGTGTAACTTCGCTATATGCTCGGATAATTTCTCAGTTCGGATTTATGTCGTGCAATCGTTCACAGACAGATGGCATGGCTCATAGTGTGTGTACTGTGACCTTATTACTCCCCGTTGATTTAAAGGGTCGATGCCCATATGACATTTTTGTAGCTATATTAGGCATTAAGTGCAAGAGTAGTCATGACGGCTTTACCCGTAAGAGCTTCCCGCAGGCACCGTATATACCGAACGCGTTGCGAATGAGATCTAGGATCTTGTGAGTGTTATAAAACAAATTTTATAATGTTTTTGATTAAAAATTTCCATTTTCTAAGCGATTACAAAGTTTGCGAGCTGATTATGGAAACACGCAAATTAGTACAATATGTCAAGCATGTAATTACATTCAAAATTTGTTTTTCTGGGCCCTAGTGGCCTTCAAGCCCAATACGGCTTGCTTGAAAACAAATGTAAAAACTAGCTCAAAATGAAGTATTTAGATAGCCCTCCTTTGGTAAAAAGTGCTCTAAATACAAAAATATGCAGAGTGAGAAATTTTTTTACCCTAAAATAGGGTTTTTCTCGCTAAATTTAGTTAGTTATAACTAAATTTGAATTTTTCGCTAAAGTTAGTGGTTCCACTAAATTTTCCACCAAATTTGGCAGTGGGTGAGGGAGGGGATTTAACCCTTGACCTCTCTTAATGGGAAGTGTCTTACAAAAGTTATACTAGCCACTTGGGCGCTAAGCTAAACAAGTATATGTAAAGAGAAAATTATATTTAAACACTTCTAAACTATAAAACCATACCTCTTCATAAAACCATGGTTTTGGAAAGGTGGTTTTGAGAAAAATTCCAGCATAGAGAAAAAATGACAGGCGGTTTTGGTGAGAATGAAGGCGGTTTTGACTGTGTATGGCGCCTTAGATCATTTTTCTTCCTTCCTTTGAGCTTGTAATCTCTTCCTTGGTGAATTTTATCCTCCTCAACCTTAATTGCAATGAATAAAGGTGGTTTTGAGGAATTTGATGGCGGTATTGCAAGGGATGGGGTTGGGAAGTTGTAGAGGCAACTCTAGCTCTCTTTTGCTTACACAAGCTTCTCCAATGCTCCTCAAACTCTGCCGCAATCCTCCAATATCTTTCAACCTGCTCTAAAACCAAATGTAATTTCACAAACAAGGACAGAAGCCTGTATATTTTATTAGTGTGAAATTGATTAACCATTACAATGGAGTGCTATGATATTTATACATATTGGACAGCAATGAATGTGCGAGACAAACAATTATGTTGCACAGTAAAACCATACTCACAATCGCTTTCAATAATACATCCGGGAAGCATATAAATTGTTATAATAATTGTAACAATTATCCCTGTGAAACAAAAAGACAAATATGGTTTAAAACCATATAACAACTTACAATTATATTATGGTTTATAATATAACCATATAATATAATTATTTAATTAATAAAATAAAATAAATAATAAATCATATAATGCATAATTAATTTATCCTAACATGTATCGAGAAGTATCGGTATCAAAAATATGAAAAATATGGTTATGCGGCCGACAATCTAAGTTCAATAATCCCTATAAATCCAAATATAAGTCCTTTTGTTCCATATACCAATAAATTCCTTCCAAGTAGAACGAGATCTAAAAAAATTCAACCTATACACAACAATTCCTTTTTAATAACTCAAATAATAATTTATAGTGTATGATTTTGTTAATAGAAAATTCTTTCAATCATTGTGATATTTTTTCTTAAACACTAATAATGAAATTTTCATAACAAAAATGATTGTTGAGATATTTTAACATTGTACTTGATATTATATTATTATTATAAAGTCAATTTTATGTGTAATTTCTCTTTTGAATAGCCATTCTATTTAATAAATTAACATTAATTACACAATTATGTGTATTTAAACTGAAAATCGAAACCAATATGAATTAAAACATCTAACTATCAATAACATTCTAAGAAGTAGATAATAACCCAATATGAAAAATGGTCAAAAAAATAATGTTATAGTTATTATAAATTCAATTTCATGTATTGCCTTGTTCAAGAGTTGATTGAGATAGAGTACATTTTTTAGTAACTTTTCTTACATCATCTTCATCCCCTATTAAGGATAGTTGTGTAAATAATTTCATCATAAGACAATTATAATTTTTAAATTCTATATCAAAAGACACATTCAAGGAAACACCACAATTCTCTTTTAAGTACGCATGTGTTTAGTGTGTTGACTACAATAGTAGTTTCACAACTTTATGGAATTTCATGTTCCTTTCAAATTGTATCTTAATTTTTAATAAAGGTTTTCCCCTTTTATGAAAATTCTCAAGACCTTAAAAAATGACAGTCTCCCTTTAGGTTTTTATAATATTTTCATTGCAACTTTTCTACATTGATATCGATATAAAATGTAGACCAAAATGTTCTTTGAAACTATATAGATGCAACAATTAGAAATTAGGTAACATATGCTCTTGGTTGAATGTGCTCGTTTTCTAATTAGAATGTGCTTTTATTTTACAAGTATTTTTTGAATTAACAATACTTCTAAATCAAGAACAAGAAAATATTTCTTTGACACAAAAAAATAATAATATTTAGACTCATTATTGTATAATATTTAATTTCAATGTAATAGGACTAATTCACAATATATTTTGCCTCTACGCGATCAAATTTCTATAGATTGTATATTTTACATAGCTATATCTACACATAATAATTTTAAATAATAAATGTTTGAAAATTTGATTCCAACCAACATTGAGAAGTACTTGAAAATTTTCTCTAATGAAGCAATAGTATTTAATACATGTTTGTGAGCCAATTTTCATAATCTAAGGTTTAGGTTTTGATATATTTTTATGTTAACCACCACCAGCTACTTGTTTTGTTGAGAAACCTCTTGTTGGTTGGATGCGTGAATTTTTTTACTATCAATAACATGTGTATCAAACTAATTTACTTCATGATTTAAATATGTATCTTCACTCACACATGTTTGTAAAGGCTCAACAAAATATACCATGAAACATATAATTTTAGATTGAGAAGAATGACAAATTTCCCATTTTTAATTTCATAAAAGAGAAAAATATCTAGAAAATTAAAAAAATTAAATAAGGAAATCACTTGGAGTCATAGTTATACATTTTTATTAGAGTTTAAACATATTCTCTTGATTTGGATTTTCTATTGAACATATTAGTGAAGGTATCTTTAAAATATTCAGTTCTTTTATAACATATGTACCTCAATAATGTATTAAAATTGGGGATGAATATGAGTTGCATCTTAAAATCATGTGCTCTTAGAAATGCACATATCTCTCATACTTGAATGATTGTTCTACAATGAAAATCCCAATATTAATTGGACTTATAATATTAAAGGGCTCGTTATGTGAGGAGTCACATTCTACTATCACTTCGCATTGACCATGGCATTCAAATTATGGACACCATAAATTTTAAAAACCATTAATATCCCCTAAAACCCACCTTCCTCATTCAAAATATGATAACATGCTTTAAAGCATGTATTTAATTCATATTTTTATCATTCCTCATGTAGATTGTTAGAGAATAATTAAACAATTAATCTTGTACATTTGGAATAATAAATACGTATACACAATTCATTGTGTTAGAACCAATGCATGAGAGTAGATCTATAATATCAATTTGTCATATTTTACTCACAATATTACAAAAACAATAATAACAAATTTTGCACTTAGTGGAGAGATTTTTTATATACTTGCCAACGTTTTTCTTAACAAAAATAGAAAAGCACATTGACATGTAAACTCGTAAGTATCCTTCTCCCTTGGTTGAGAATTTCTAGTAATTGATTTACACATATAATTATGGGAGATCAATAGAATTCTTTGATATTATTGGTTCATTTCCATGACTCCCTTATCATGTTTGAATAGATTTTCTTTTTTATTTTTTTATTTACATATCCAAATTCTTCATAGAGATGAAAATATGATTTTCTTCTATGTCAAGATTTTTTACTACAATTTATTTAGGACATCCCATTAGATAATCTTGTTCAAGAACTCGCGAAATTTTAAATATTCCATTACTTTTTCTCTTGTGGCGCTGTCCTTTTTACTCTTTAGCAATAGGCCCATGAAGTTACTTCTTTCACACTAGGTTCAATAGTGTTTCTCAACCAAACTTCTCTACTTATGCATTTATATCAAAGGATTTCTAATTCATCTTAAGTCACACCACTTGTTCCTTTAAAGAAACATGTTATAATATTATCCAATGAGTTCACCTTGAAATTAGGGTCAATATAATTTCTTGGGAAACAATCAAACCCACCATTTGTGTAAAAATAAAACACCAAAACCTATTTTCCTAAAATTTCATTAGGAAGAAGAAGAAATGATAGCTTATCATTCAAACTATCCAATTTTTGTTTTTTAAAAATATGCATCATCTTTGTTTCAAATGTTTGTATGTGAACATAAAAATAATTTATATTAATCAAACATTATACAATAAAGTGTAAATGTTGTGTTTAGCTCATTTATTTTTCTATAAAAATGAAGTAAAAATTACAAATGCCTTGTAATTGTCTATCTTATCATGGTCGAACTAGGATATTATGGTCTTCTTTCCATAATCCATATTAACTTGACCTTGTACAACTAGTCAATAAGTTTTATTTGAACTCATGTTTTGTTTGTAATCTTTTTTATTTGTAGAAGTTGATTATTTCCTCTTTTGTTTCTTTAAAAGATAGAATACTAGAAGAAATTTGTTCACTCTATCATGAATAGATGCAAATTCTGATTTACCAAGTAAATGTTTTGAGCTATGATGGTATGTTGTCCATCGATAATATAAAAATGAGTCTCAACATCTTGTAATTCATGATAAAACTCAATGTTGAAGATATCACCAATTGATTTTTTGAAGGGAAGCAATATTGCATCCCTTTAAAGAGGCACAATGTTACACAACATAGAGCTAACTAGCATATCAACACTTGTTGAATCAAGGGATCAATATTGGTATTTTAGAGGAGCTTGATGGTAATTCTCAACTCCAATCTTAAATAATTTTTCACTGAACAAGAAAATTTGAATCTCTTGATATGTTGAAGATTCTATTTTATTAAATTCATTTCCATATTGCTTTAATATATATTTCTCCCTTGTAAATCCCCTTAGCTATTAGAAGTGTGATACAAAAGTATTCTTTTCAGTAGCTTTGATAATATTTTTCTTCTCATCATTGTAAAAATTTGGAATGTACATTTTTATTTCATAATTCTTTTTTCATATTTAGATGGTGGGAAAAAATGAAGTGAATCCATATTGGTAAAAATAAATAAATATAATTACAATTCCATTACAAATACTTTGATTATTTCCCACACCAGGGTTGTCGCCATCTGTATAGGGTTCTATTTTACAACCATTACTATAAAAAAATCCTTATGATGTTTTGTTGAGCGTACCATGCAACATTTTTATATAATGAAACTTATAATTCCATCTGAATAATTTGACATCATGTAACTTGGTTATTTATATGTTCTACATGAACACTTACCTTAGTATCTAAAATATGTTTCAAACTCAAAATATCCCAATTGGTTGATGTTTTCCTAATAATGAATGAAATAACCAAAGGTCATTGTAATAATTATCTAGACTATAAATCTCCACAAACCATTCTTCATCTCACCTTTCCCAATCAACTACACCATCTATAAATGAAATATCTCAATATGGGGTAGTGCTAACAAGAGCCATTATTTTCTATTGTAGCTTAGTAAAAAAATAGTTAAAATATGAATATATAAAACTAAATATATTATGAAATCATGCTAAAATATGAAACCAAAAACTATTTACATACAATAGTCACCATTTTTTTAAATTTGACTAAATGATTATTCCAACTTGCTAAGAATAGGTCCCAAAATTGTTAAAATAAACCTAAACATTTAAAACAATAATCAATTTTATAATGCCAGTGAGAAGAGGCATTTTATCATTCCAAACATGATATAAAATAATCGATATTAATAAAAAGATTGATTTGGCCCTAATCTTCAAGCACTTACTAATATTCAGTCAAAAATTCATAACAAAAATTTAATATGCATACACTTTATAGCTTAAGCCATTACACTCCCTCTATAAATCTTATGAGAATGGGAAGTTGTCCATTCTCAGAAAATAAAATAAATGTAACCTATATTCTTCCTCTATTAATATTACATGTATGAGAATGGGCAGCCACCCATTCTAAACATTCTCATATATGCAATATAGAGGAAGAATAGAGGTAACATTTGTATTTTGAATAGAATTGGGAGCTACATATTCTCGTAAGCTTTATAGATGTGTTAAAATAATGAAAAATAAGTTTGACCATTAAGGTATATTTAATTTACAAATTTGACACCTCTCCCACATTGAACTTATTAATTTAGAAATATTTAAATTTTTAAGTTGAATAGTGTTTATATTTATTTTCTATATTTCATATATGAAAATGCATAGAATGTGAAGATATCCATTCTCATAAAGACAATACAGAGAAATAATAGAGGTTACACTTTATTCTTTGTATAAAATTGGTAGATGCCCATTCTCCAAGGAAATAGAAAGGAAGGAGAGTAATTTTCATTTTATTTTATATAGAATGGGAAGCTACTCATTCTCATAAGATTTATAAGGATATTGAAATAACGATAAAAAGATTGACCATTAAGGTATATTTATATGAACTCACTCATTGATTTATATGCATGTGTTTCACAACTCAAACCATTTCCCATATATAAAGCATATAGGTAGGGGAAGTTTCCCATTATATGAAAAATTAAAATGTAGCATCTATTCTACCTCTACATTCCTTATATGAGAATAGGCATCTACATATTCTAAAAATTCTCATACGTAATATAGAGGAAGAATAGATGTTATATTTTTATTTTGTATATAATGGGAAGCTACCCATTCTCATAGGATTTATAAAGGTATTAAATAATTAAAATATAAGTTCCACCATTAAGGTATATTTTCCTTATAAGATTATCATCTCTTAGATACGTAACTCATTGATTTAGAACTATTTAAATAATTAAGTTAAATATTTACTATATTTTTGTATATTGTTTGTATGAGAATTTTTAGAATGGGTAGATTGAAAAAGGCTTACTTGTCATTCCCTACTAATTTTTAGACATAAGGAATCACTTATAAGTTGGAATGATAATTTATTAAACAGTTGAATAAAAAAATATAGAAATATATTGGTATATACATGGTGATCACAAACGCTCTCATACTCGTAATATAAAGGAAGATTAGAGGATACACTTTTAAAGCAGAAGTATATAACTTCCCTCATACTTATATTAAGAATATGAGAATGGGAAGCTTCCCATTGTTTATTCTTCCTCTACATTGTCTTTATGAGAATTTTTAGAATAGGTAGATGCCCATTCTGATATAGTCAATATAGAGCAAGAATAAAGGCTAGTTTTTTCATTTCATAGAATGGGAATATTCCCATTCTAAACATTATCTTACAAAAATTCATGCAATATTCAACTTGAACATTTACATAAATATAAATAAATGAATTCAGTATGTGAGAGGTGATAGATTTGTAAAGGAAATATACCCGAATGGTCAAACCTATTTTTCTTTATTTCAATACCTTTGTAAATACTATGAGAATGTGAAAATTCTTATTCTATACACAATAAAAATGTATAGAATGGGCATCTTCCCATTTTAAACATTCTCCTACATGCAATAATCAACACAAACATTTACATAAATTTTAATAAATGAGTATAGTATGTGAGAAATGATAAGATTGTAAAGAACATTGTCCGAACATTTTCAAGAACATAAATATAAAGTACATTGTCGAGAACATTGTCCGAAAATACCCTTTTCTATCCATTTTTGCATCTTATCCTTTTAGTAGTTGGATTTTAGGGGTTAATTTAAAACTCTAGAAAGGGAATCAAATAAATATAAAGTTATGTGACAATAATAAAGGACCAAGCACTAAGCATTAGCTATCACCACCTAAGGTTGCATCTAAAGGAATTATCAAGAGAATTTAAGCATCCATCTAGTATCCACACAAGGGAAAGGGACTGCATTATTATGCATACACTTCATACGAGGGGAATTTCATTCTATTCCATGCACACATCTACTTACATCTCTTACATATAGGTATTTCTCGCTATCAAGTGTGACACACACAAGAGCCACCTAGGAATAATATCTTCACACACACACACAAACACATAACTACATTGGGTCTGAAATATAGTGCAATGCTCAGTTGTAAGATCACTTGTTTAATAAACGAGGATAGTATGAACCCTTATTTTGATTATTTTCTTTTTGGGATTTGATGCACTCTTAATGGGTTTGCAGGTCGATTCTTTATTGTAGGTTATCAATGACATCAAAAATAATTTTGTGACATACTAGAGATAAGGAGATAAGGACAAAGAACACCTTGCAAATATTCGAAGATGAGTTTCGAGGTTTTTGAAGGCACAACTTCCCAAACATGGTTTGCAGTGCTGTAGGCACCCTTGACCCATCTTGGGAACCCCAATCTAGCATATTCCTCGATATCTACATTTTTCTTTGTTTCATTGTGATTGTCTACACTTCATATTTTTCAGTTCTTCGATTTGTAAACCTCTGAGATCATAGTGAAATAGCTATGTCATTTTATATCCTCATTTTAACTTAGGGTTTTAAATCTTAATTTCTTATTTGCTTGGGTCTATTTTGTACTTAATTTTTATTCGTTTACCACTATATTACAATTAGATTTAGGTATCTATTCATTTAAATATTTTCTTAATCAATGAAGAGGTTTTAATTCTCCCAAAGGAATCTAAGACATTTCGATGTTTTGTTTGCTATACAAAAAGAAGAAGAATAAGATTTAGGATACAAGGAAATCACCCTAGGTGTGGTCTTCTATTATATCCCAACACAAAATAGTTTCGTTGTATGATAAATAACGGCTCAACTTGTTCACAAGATCATTTTCCATTGCGAATGGGTGAGAGACCCTAAAATAATATGAAACAAGTTATTCACATCGTGTTTCTTGAAACTTATACTAGCATGGAATAGATTTTGTCTTTCTTTAGAAAGACCTTGTTTTTATTAGGTCCAAGACACGAGGGTTATCGTATTTAAACTTCCTTTTAAAAGGAAGTCAAGGTTTAATGCATAGTGGCCCCAAAAACATAAAAATAACCCTACTTACCAAAGTGATGGCATTGGTCCTAAGATTACTTATGTCATCATGGATGTGTATTGCCTCGTTGGATCCCAACTAGTAATCAACTTCAAGTTCACTAAAACACTTGTGGGTGGAGCAATAATAGATGCAACAGGAGTTCCCCTACCAAATCAAACTTTAGTTGCCTCGAAAGAATCACATGCAATTACTACTTGCAGCTCTTGGCGGTATAAATGGGATGATAACAAACCTCACTTGAGGCCAAAATGTGGATTGCTTGGACTTTTTCCTAGTCTTGGCATGTTTGAAAATTTACGTCTTGTTGTCATTTTTATTCAATATGCAGATTCTTCTACTTTGAAGTGACATGTTTCCAAAGGTGTTGATATTATGGTGGTTAAATAACTAACTTGAAGTGTCTATTGTGGAGAGATAAAAAGGTTTTCATTACAAAGGTCTATTCCACTTCGAGGTTGATCACATTTCTTGAGTGTTTTTGAGATTACTAGGAAATGATGTGGGAAGGTTTTCTCTATTTACAAGGCCAATGTGTTAAAGGCTTCACAACTTTTGCTGATTTATTTTTCCTCGGCATGGTCTCCCTTACCTTCATCTTTTATAAAATTTTTATTTTTAGTTCTTCTTTTGGAATAGAATTGAAATATTAAAGCCTTATATTATTATATAATTAGATATTTTATTTAAAAAGTTAGTATAAAACAATAAAACTCCACCTTGTGATTTACATAGCTGATTTATACTTTGACCATCAACTATGCTTACTACCAAAAAATTATACATTTATAAATCCAGGGTATCATAATTTAGTGCTCGTATTTGTTGGTACTGGTGAGATTTAGATCATTTGTCAAATAAAGCAAAATTTTGTCTACTTTGCAAAGTTAGAAAAACATAATATTCAGAGAACCACAAAAATCCCTTCAAACCTAGAAAGGAATTATCAAGTCTTTTATGTTTTCTTTATTATTTGGGGATCCCCATCAATCCTTATATCAACCTCAATTGAACATTTTTCTCTTTTCACCACTCGCCTAAGAACCATGTTACCCTCATTTTATAGTTTTAGGACATTGTGAAAAGTGGAATGTTTGGTTTCATTTGGGCTTGTCGTTCAAACCCCGAGTAAAGAAATGATTATTTTCCCGTGTAATAATCTAGTTTTTTTATGTGATGATTTCTAGTAACCATTAGTTCAAGTAAAAACACATTACTAGCTAGTTTTGCAAAGAGGTTTTGTGGGCCTTTGTTCATTGTTTGACTAGGTCAAACTAGACTAATTATGATGAGTGGCTCCGTAAAACTAGTTGTCATTTGTATCTTCTTTACCAGCTCTTAGTTTTGTTGAATCAAATGAATTCTCGATATATAGGAGAGCACATAGAAATTTACTTTTTGTGCATTTTCCCATCAAAAGACAACTTTTGAATGTATTTTCTTAGCCTTTGAGATATAACTGGATGTTTTCACAACTAGTAGGAAAAGGTAATTGAAGGCCGTAAGACCCTAGTTAGGTCAACAAACCAAAAAGAAAACTTTTGACAATTATAAATAATTGTGTGAAACTTTATTTTGTGGTTTGTTGTGTAAAATGTGATTTTGGAAAAATAGTTTTTCTCTCTCCTCCCTCTTCCCTATCTCTTTCTCTCTCCTCAATTAAGTGATGAAATGAATATATGTCTCTAACCCTCTCTTATTGTGTGTGAATTATTATGATTATGTAAATGGAAAACTAAAAAAATTAATTATACTAGATTTATGTGGATGCCATGTGAGTGATTTTTGTTGACTCATGCTCACATGGTTTTGCATGATGCAAGTAAGATGGATAAATGGCGTGGTTTTAATTAATTATGTGGATTATTGTAATTGATATATGTAAATGGAAATAAAATATGTATTTTTATGTTTACAAGAAAGTTTATTTCCTATTTTCTGATCAAAATAAAATATTGTCATTTTCGTGCATGAAGTTTTAATAAACTCATAATTATTCTTTGTTATCAAGTTTAAATAATTAGCTAAATATTATTTAATTCTCTTCTTGACTTCATTTATAGCTATGTTGTGAAACTTACATCATGTATGGTAGAAATAAGTATCTCTATATAAATTAAAATGGAATTGTGCTCTAAACCCCTTCAATTCTTCATCTTCCCTCGATTATTGCATGACTAGTAGGTGAGCTTTGACACTAGACAATTGAGAACAAATTGATATTTATTCTATATTGAGTGATCCCAGGTCTAACCATGACCATCCTAAGTATGGGTGCTAGCATTTACCAACTAATATTTCTTATCTTAGGTGTTGTTCTTTAATAGAACCTCATGATGATGAGTTGTTCCCTTATGTTTCTCTTTGTAAATATCCTATCTAGTATAAACCTATAGACTTGCTCTTAATGAGGTGTTGAACCTAATGTAAATTAAAAATCATGATTTATCATGTGGACATAGCATTAAGCATGTTATGTACTTATGAAATGAGGGTTTGAACCATGAGAGGAACCCATGTTGTAAGATACTTATGTATGAAACCTTTAAGTTTTAATCCCATTTCTCTTCACAAATAGGGGTGTTATCTTGGCAAGAGTGCCTCTAGTTATGCATAAGTTACAAGTTCGAATAATTGTTTTCTCTAGTTTTTCCTATTGATATGGTGTAGGCCCCTTTTAGGTGTTAATGGAAATTAGTCAAATGTGGACCTCTTATGAGAATTAGGGTGAATTACACATTAATATATTTTGACTAGTGAGAAGGGTAGTGGCTAGAAGGTCATAGGGTGTATAAAATTATAATTGAATATCTCCTTGTAACATGCATCTAATACTTAAATTACCTAGGAATAATCCAAACTTGGTTAAGTGTGAAATCATACTTAGGATCTTTGTGACTAAGTAAAGGAAAAATAGTATATGAACCTTAGTTGTTTTAAAAAGAAGTCATTATGAAGTCAACATAATGATGTAAGGGTTACAAGAACATGAGAGGAGATTTTGGAATTGTTGTTAAATGTCACATACACTTGAATGATGTCAACATTCTAAGATGACTAAGATGATTTTTATAATAAATAAAATAAAATAATTCCTCATTAGTGATCTTTCAACCTAGTAAATGGGGAAACTTTTAATACGTAAGGGATAAACATAATCACCACCACCCCTCAACGTGGTTTAAACAATAATATTAAATGATTAAAATTAAAAAATGGAAATTGATGGTTTGACCCTTTTGACTCGAGGAAAATCCTATATTTTGTATCATGATCGATGCAAACTAAGTATTTAAGGGAAGTAGTTAGAATATATAGTTAGTTGTAATAACTTAAAACAAAATAGTGTAACCCTAGTGATTAAATGCTAATATGAAAGGAACACGTAATCTATTTACTCTTGAACTAATAAAATTCCTTTTTTCATATAGACCTCCTTGTTTGTAACTAAGATAAATTGCAAAACAATGAAGTGTGCCTTTACAAATGAATGCTAGGGATGATACCTAGTCGTCTTGTGTGTATATCAATATCCCTATTAATAGGTAAGATAAATAATTAATTGAAATAATGTATATGATCTATATTAAATGAGCACACATTAATTTTAATGTTAAACAATGTAAAGGAGTTTTAGTCTAGAAAAGAAAAGGAATGTATGATTCACATATTATGATCCTTTCTAGACCTTAAGTTAAATTTTGAAACATAATTGTAATAAATATGTAATCATAAAATGTTGTGTTGTGGGAAGATCTTATCCATAAGTTTGTAATGTGGTTAGATTGTTGTTCGATTCATCTTTTTGGGGATGTGATCATTGTTTGTTCCTTATCATTGGGAAATGTATTAATGATTTACATCATGTGTATCATGTGGTTTTTTTATTCTTATTGGCATGAGGTTTCATCATTGTTTATTGGGGAATAAGTTTTAGCTAGTGAAAGGAGGAATACAAGAAATGTGTGTATTATTTTGGAGGAAACAAGGGGATTCATGGCTAGTCTTAGTGGAGGTATAAACGTGTGCTATTTTTTAGGGAAAAGCATTCCTATCAAATTTGATGTGGTGTGTGTTATTTGAAGGAACCAAAGGCTAGCCAATATTCCTTCTTAGAAGGATAAGGGTTAGTTTTAATGATTACCTCTCCCCTATATAAGAATCTTAGGTAGGCTTGGATGTATGTGTCATCCTACCTTGTGAAGCCAATCTCTTCACACCTTGTGATATGTATGGGTCCATGTTTGTATAAATGTCTTGTGTGATGTTGGATTACCCAAATCATCCCCATGTGGTTTCGAGTATACAACAATGTAAGTAAAATAAATTATTGTAGTATTTTGTGTGTCAAAATTTTGGGCATGACATATACAATATCGACCGTGTCGTATTATTTTAAATTAAGAGCTCTAGAAGTGTAGAAGAACATTTTGATTTCACTTTTCTTTGAATCCTATTTCATTTCCTTTTAAATTTTTTACATTTTTTATCATTAACATATATAACAACAATGAAATAATACAAGTGGATATTCTGATTTAATTAACTTCTAAAATTAATTACAAAAATAAGAATAATGTTTTTCAAAGTGACTATTAATCTAATAACTTTGAAAAATACAAGGGATAATTTTACTTAGCTAATTGTGTGTGTGTATGGGAGATTTTGGTTTATCTGAATACATGAACATGTTGATTTGAAACTAAAATTCTTCATTACAAAAATGGTGTTTCACCTCAAAGTATGTGATAAAATAGATAAGGTAATAGTCAAATAGGAACACCTTTGATTATGTAGTTGATATGCATGTGTTGTAGAATTTGATCATACTTGAATGTGAGAGCTTTCCTTTGGATAGAAGGAACAAATTTTATAAGAAACAAAACAAGACCACCAAATAGTATTAAATAGTAAGATTCATAGGACTACCTGACAAGGCTAGATTTGGGAAGCGTGATGCTTCCTCGAATGGTTGTTAATCCTCTATTTAATACAATTCAATGTAAATCAAATACTTAAATAAATAAGTCTTATTGCAATGTAATGATTTAGGTTTCTCATACACACATTACACTATATTTTATGCTACATATTAAAATGACACTAAATCTAACTAGATCTAGGGTTTTTTTAGGTCGAATGGTCTATCAAAGATCCATGTAAGGGTCTCGGGCTGATTGTTTAAGGTCCGGGTTGATTTTGGGTGAGTGGGTAGATTTCTTGTCAAAAGGAGTGAAATGACACAAAGACTAATATTGGTCGGGTGACTGATGTTGGTATAGAGGTGAAACCTACGGTGGCTAGGTAATCGTGTCGATGAGGTGTAATAGGTAGTAAATTATTAAAAATGGGTTTTTAGTCTCTCTGTGATTGCACAAAGAGTGAGGGTAGTGTGGTTTGGATTGTAATATGGCTCAGAAGACTTAGGAATACTAAGAAGGAGGTTTAGGATGGTGAAAAATCTTGGGGTGATTGAATAGTAGGTTGGTGGGAAGAAGGTGATGTACGGGTAAAAAAATAAATAAAAGTAATAAAGGAAGAAAAGGGATTTGGAATAAAGGAATCATAAATGATTAATATCATGTTACTTACTTGTTATGAAGACCTCATGGCTAGATGAAGGTTGGTGATTGATTTGTGAGGTGGTAGTTGGTTCGGTTCCACAACAAGACAACCTATCTACTCCTCGTGAGTATTCCAATGCTCTGGAGGGAGAACTAGATGCTTGTCTTGCAATGTGCTTGTGTGTGTTCATCTTCTAGATGCTAAGAGCCTTAGGATTCATGATTGAATGCAATAGTTCTCCCAAAACTAAAAACGGACAACCTAGGTAAAATGTTGAAAATTTGTATATAAAGTAACTAATTATGGTTAGGTGACTAACATCAGCCAAGGTATAACTGATATTGGTTAAGGAAAGAAAGTATAGGTTTACCAAAAATATTCAGATCTTCCCACATTTGGCATGCTTTCTCATTGAGTCTACTTAAGAAAGTGGATTTCTCATCAGAGAAGGAAAGAGAAACTTATAAAAGGTCTAGTTAGGCTTAGGAAGAAGTCTTAGGTAGTTAGGTTAAGTGAGTGACTTAGCAATGCGATTTACAACTCAAGAATGACTCAATATTGAGGGTGATTACTCGGACACTCTAAGTTAAATTCTCTTAGAATGGGTTCAGGGGTGAGGTGTATAAGTGAGGTGGAGGTGTGAGGGTGAAATTAATTTAATTAATAATGTGAAGGTGAATATTTAATAATGGGGCGATGGTGTGCTTAATTAATTAAAAGGGACCAAGGGGAGTGTGACCCAAATTTGGTGTCTACATTTTTCCTCTTTTTTCATGTAGCTTGTATTGGTAAGCAAAACTAAAAAAACCAGGAAGTCGATGTCCCAAGCATAAGAAGAGGTTAGGTTTCCCAAGTAGGGTTGAAGGTGATCCCCTCAAACCATGAACCGATGAGGTAGGAAACGTAGTTGGGGAGTGGTTTGATAAATAGGTTATTGAGAAAAGTTAGAGTATGTAGGTAAGGGTATGGTCATTATGAGTAATGACAATCAAATGCACACAAACGTAAAGCTTGTAATATGGTACAAAGTGGAAGAGATTACCAACTCTAAGTTGTCGAGGAAGGTTGATAGGTTTATCCAAACGAGGTTGAAGTGATTCAGGTATCCAAGGTATAGGATATGGTCATGAAGCACAACGAGGTCAAGTGTAGGAATGGGTAATAGGTTTTGTTCCATGGCACCAAAGGTATGGTTGGGATAAACATCAGGTCATTAGGAAAGGTAAGATCATTAGGATAAACAACATGGGTAACAATATCGTGAGGTATAGTGAGTACATAAATTCAAATGTCACAATGTAGTTCGGTCGGTGCACGTGAGGATGAGGTATAAGTAAAGAACCGGTATCGAAATGCAATCAAGGAAATGTATCAGCAAGTTAGACTTGTGGATAAGGTATAATAGGTGTTGGTAAGGGTAAACGTTGTTTGATCAATAATGTTGTTAGGAAAAATGGGTATAGTATGGATCAAACAACTACGGTGGGTGACCGATGTCGCTTAGATCTTAACGATGTTAGTTTTCTAGGGCACGACATGAATGACATCGATTATGTCAATTGGGGAAAAACTAAAAATCCACTTTTTATGGATTTATTTGAACCTTTCTACATTTATAAAATGATAAAGAAGAAGTGTAAGATTGAAAATCAATGGTACAAGGTGTTTAGGTGAGTTAACGAGCTACTAAGTAGGTGATTGGCATATGGAGAGGCGGTCAACAAGATTGATTATAATGATTCGATTGGTGGTGAGGTGAGGAGTTTATTTTGGCATAACAGAGGTGGGAGAGGAAGAGGGTGGACCACCGACACAATGAATAGACATACCACTATGGAGACACTTTGTTGAGTAGAGGTAGAAGATAATCAATCCTTCATTTGAGTTAAAAATATTGAAATCTTTTTTTTTTTTATTGTGGGTGAAATTTGGGTAGAAATTTAATTTTGATATCATGGAAAAAAAAAAAAATGGTGGAGTGGGAAGGTCAAATGTAGCTTAAATAGGGTTGGTAATGAAGGTAGGATAGGTTTGGGTGGGTTGGGGTAGGTGTTTAGGTTTTTTTTGGGTAATTTTTTATAATGGGGGATGGGGGTTTTAATTTTTTTCTGAAAAAATGACCAACATCATCCGGGGTTAGCCGACGCGTCTTTGTTTTGGCAAGCATCGGTCAAGGTTTGGGTGACTAACATTGGTCAAGATGACTGATTATAGTCAAGGTGACCAATGTCAATCACGATTAAAAGGGACTAGGTGAAGGAAGGGCTAGATAGGAAAGTTGAGTAGGTGAGGAAGGGGTAGGTGAAGAGTTATATAGGTAGAAGAGGGTAAAACAATAGTGTGTCGATGTGTGATAAGTATGTAGGTGGAATGAATTAAGATATTGTGTAAGTATGATAAGGTAGACAATAGGTATTGAGGTGAAGTGGGTAAAGGGGTAGGTATTGGAAACCATGGTGAGGGTTATGTATGAGTGATGTGGTTTGGGTATGAGAGGTGGGTAATAGGTGACTTGATAGGGTCAAGTCTTGACAATGTTGTTTTGGATGATGTAGGTGAGAGATCGAGTTGACAATGAGGGACAAAGTACAACCCCTACTAGTACAGATGCAACCTAGTGTGACAATGGAGGAGTGGGGACATATTACAGATGTTGGACTTAGTTCGATCAGGCACTATAGCCGTATAGGCCAAGATCTTACCTTGATGGTCAATCTCATCAATATATGGGACTCATCGACCAATAAATTTCACTTACCAATGGGTGAGATGACTATCAGCTTAGAGGATGCTTATAGGATCCAGTGGCTTCCTATTATTGGGGAGCCAGTGTATTCAATTTCCTCTTAGGCATCAATGGAACTGATATAGCAATATTTGGTGAGGTGATGGGCCTCTTGATCTATCACAATGTGAGTCTGAGCTATGGAGACATGTATGCTACCTACCCACAAGAGACCATGTTATCTTTGTTGATTATCCATCATATAGAGGCATCGTTGAGGAGTTAGAGGAGTTGCAATTAATGAGATGCATATAGGGAGGTGTGTCGGGAGCATGATTTGATACACATGGATAGGGTTAGATGATAATTTAGACTGCACATCAGAATTCCCCCACCTTTCCCATAGTATCATAGAGATGACTTGGAGAGACCCAATTCTCCACCACATCCGTGCGTTCGCATAGGATAGGAGGAGTAGGTGCTTGATAGATGGATCCATGATGTAGGCATCACCGAGGGATATAGGCGGTGATGGGTGGCACAAATGACAGGAAGCATCTATGAGGCTAGGTTAGCCATATTTAATGAAAATAATAATACATAGGAATATATTATAGGGTCAAGTGGTCATCCTATAGGCATATATTACATGGTTTTAGGGACATTTGACAGGTTAAAGGCACACATGACCACCTTGCAAGCACAAGTGATGACCATAAAGGCCCAGGTAGCATAGGAACATGCTCCCACATAGGGTGGAGATGGGGATGGAGGGGGGTATTCACCCTATAGGCACATGTGGATGGTTTACGAGGTCGAGTTTTCCTTTGCCGCACAGAATAGGTTGTGGCCCTATAGGCCTTGGTAGCTACACAAGTACCAACATAGACATAGGGATAGGGTCCGATACTATAGGCACCTGCACCAAGACAAGGTACACTTTTTGTTGGGAATAGTTCACAAGGGGTAGTTAGGCTGATGGAACCATTACAAAATATATCCATGGTGAGGTTTAGGGATGATCTAAATGTGGCACGCTATTATGAGGACCATATAGCCACCGCAGGGATTGATGTGTCATCATATGACAAGTTCTGAGCCCAACAGGAAGCCAGTGAGAAGACTAGATCTAGGACTCATAGTTATGGTAGCATAGGGGTTCATCGACCCTAGAGATAGGGCCATGGTGAGGTTACTAGATCTCAGAGACTAGGTCTAACAGAGGTCTAGGAGGAGGAGACATGTCGAAATAGAGAAGAGGGCATCAAGTTGGGGTGATTGGTCATTGTATTTGATTGTGTATCATTATTTTGATTTGTGATATATATACCGGCCTACGTGCTGAACACGTGAGATTGTAAATGAGAGGTTTTGAGATACTGATATTTATTTATATTTGTGTATATAAGTATTGATACACAGACACTCCCATTATATAGTTTGATGATATTTACTGGATGGATGTAGTCATTTTTAATTTCCATTGTTATTGTTTATATGGAAACTAGTTGAATTAGACACGATTGATTCGAGGTCATGTAGGCATGGTTGATTCTAGGTATAGGCATGGTGGAGTTTAGGTGATTTAGGCATGATGGATTTTAGGTGATTTAGGCATGATGGATTCAATTTTAGGCATCATTGAATCTAGGTATAGGCATGGTTGAGTCATATGTTAGCGTTTGATTTAATTTTAAAGTTATTGGTATCAAGGAAATAAATGATGATGTATATGCATGAGGTGGTTTAAATTTACCCATATATTCATGGTGATGAAAATGTGAAATGAGTTAGCTATAAATATAGATATGGTGGTAAAATGGTAAATGTGATGAAACAATGCATGTTTGTTGTGATATATTAATATCCAAGTTTTTTTTGTAAATGGAATCTAACTAGGGTAGAATTTGAATGGAAAGGGGGAAAATTATTTAGGGGTAAGAGTGGTTGAGCTAACATCCTCGGGCCCCATGCCCTCAGAGTGCTGCCTATATAGCCCCAACGAAAAGGGGGCCTCAGGCCTATGTAGTTCTCCAATAAGCTAGGTAAGAATAAGAGGAGGATAGAGGAATGGGTTAGTAGGTTGTAGGCATGATTGAGTCTACTTAATTTTAGGAATGGTTGTTAGATATGGTGAATAAATATGGGTGATTTGGTGGAAGAGGAATTCCCAAAATGTAGGTTTTAAAGGTCCAGTCCGTGAAGGAGGATCAATAAGTAATAAAAGAGGTGAATGCTAAGAGGAGACAAAAATCCTCCTAATTGGTAGGAAAAAGTACAATTCTATCATACCAAAGATTGGCTTATGAACATAAAACCCTAAAGGTGTTACATGATTGACTATTCTAAGGGTGAAGAAGGTCACATGATCATGAAATGTCACATTTGTGGCATCTCCCTTAAGTATGTAGAAGATTAGAAAGGAAATATGGTGAGGTTAAAGAGGGTGTTTTAGCAAAACCTAGTGTGAGAAAACATTCCTCTCTGTGAAGAGACCCAAGATAAAAATAGGCAATTCCATGATGAAAAAATTATATTTTTCTTTCTAATTTTGTTTTATAGATCGACAGATGCGGGGAAGTCTATGTGGGATGAATAGAATATCTCCCGAGGTCTTCATGAAGATGATCAATGTGGGAAGCTTCAAAATATTTTTATTTTATTTTTGCAGAATAGTCTTCTTTTGTAATAGACTATATACAATATGGCTATCTTTGTATACATGTCCTTCAAGGAGCTGTCTATTTAAAACAACAATATAGGATGATTAGATTTCCTTTTTGAGGGAGTCATATTTTTTCTAGAAGTTTAACTCAAGGAGTTTGAATTTGAAAAATGTCGTATATTATTTTTAGGTCATAGACAAGACTATAGAGAAGTATAGGCTTATTTTATGAAGAAAAACTATAACACATAGGGGTAACTATGAAAGAGAGGTTTTAAGTGACAAACAACCATAGGATTCCATATTGAAAAAGATGAAAAGTATCCATGAGAATCATGCCATGATTAGAGTCGTGGTAATAATATTAAAAATAATGCTAAAAGGTGACGGGTAATCACATGACTCTTATTTAGTTTTGATCCTTAAATAGGTAAGTCGAAGGTAAATGGTGCCCAAAGGATGATTGTTTAATAGACAAAAGGTGATATAGGACTTGATTCAACAATAGAATGGTTGAAGATGTAAGGCATTGAGGGTATTAGTTTTGGGTTTACCTTCAGTGAAGACAAATGATAAGCACCTGATCTATATGATATAGGGTCCAAGCCAATTAGAAGCAAAATTTCCCCTTTAATTTTTCTCTTTTTTGTTAAATGTTGATTTTTCTTTCAGGACAATATCACCCACTTGAAAGGTTCATTCTTGGACATGTTTATCGTATGCATGTTTGATACATTTTTGGTAGATTTGGAGGTGATTGAGAGTATTTAGATGACATTTTATCTGATAACTCGAGTTGTGTCAAATAGTCTTGGAAAAAATCATCATCGTTAAACATATCTTTGAGTGAGATGCAAAGCGATGGCATTTGGACTTTGAGCAGCAAGACAACTTCTATACCATAGACCAAAGAATAAGGTATAGAAATAGTAGAGGTATGAATACTAGTGCGATAAGCCCATAAGGAATAAGGAATGTACGTGTGCCAATTCTTACCAGTATCGTCAAACAATTTTATAAGAATTTTGTTTAAGGTTTTATTGGTTGATTTGGTTTGGCTGTTTGTTTGAGGATAATAAGGTGAAGAAAATTGAGTTGAATTCCAAAGGCATCACAAGTTTCGTAGGGTTTTATTTTTGAATTGTTTTCCATTATCAGTGATGAGGCGATGAGGAACACCAAAGTGAAAAATGATGTGATGATTGATGAATTCACATATTTTCTCAGCTTTTGTAGAAATAAGAGGCATGATTCCACCCATTTAGTATAATATTTAGTAGCGGTAATAATCCATTGATGACGTTGGGAAGAATGATGGTTGATCTCTCCGACAAGATCCAAACCCCATTGAGAGAAATGAAATAGGTCTCACGCGACCTATAAGGAGTGAATATGGGTGTGATGAAGATAAACATGTTGCTTTGAAACTTCACACAATGCTTGACGTAGTCACAAAAATCATGGTTTAGGGTTGTCTGTAATATTCTAGATGAAGAATACAATTAGCGATAGCTAAGCCATCAAGTGACCCCAAAAAATACCTTCGTGAACTTCCTTGATGGTGTATGGAATTTCAGAATTTGTAAGGCATTGTAAGAGGATAGTGTCAAAGTCAGTATTTATAGATAAGACCTCCCATGATGACATAGTGATAGACACTTATTTGAAAGGATCGTTGTCTATTGTGAGTAAGATCTGAAGGCCGAATTGAAAGGGAAACATAGTCAACAACTCCTTATACCAAAGGTCACATGGGTCAGTTTCAATGTTTCCTACAAGGTTGATGTCTCGAATTAGATAAGAAGGTGATTGTAACCTTTGTATTGTGACAAAGATTTTCAAGTCGAGGGTGAAGCAGGGATTTGAGAAGCAAGACAAGCCATGGTATCTGCAAATTTATTAGTGGAACGTGGGGTGGTTTAAAGTTCATAACGGTCAAAGGTAGTAAAAGTATGTCAACATGATGTTTATACTTTTGAAGTATCTCATTATAACACTGGTATATACGATTAACTTGGTTCACAACGAATTTATAATTGCCAAAGATATTAATTGATTTAACATCTAAGGCTATGGTGGTTTGAAGACCTAACACGAGTGCTTCATATTCAATGATATTGTTAGTACAATCAAAATCTAGTTTGAAAGATAATGGCATAGGCTCACCATCAAGAGGAATGAGGATAACTCTGACACCACCTCCTTGATGAGATTTGGAACCATCAAAGAATAAGGTCATCTGGTAAATGGTATCATCCAGGCAGAGGGTACTATACGCACCCAAATTTATATGTGCTACATTTTTAGAAAAATAGTTACAAAAGTCCCCAATGATGATTCACATACTTTCGGAAGATGTTAAAGCTCTTAAACCCATCTAAAATATATATTTGTAGCCTAGATTTCCTTATCTTTTTCACTCTTTTCCAGCTTCCCCCTCCATTTTGTGCATGTTTTTTCCTTTAGTGCTAGGACCGCCACCTTGCCCGAGTAGTGGTTCTCAAACGCCACCCAGAAAGGCAAAGGGTGGTTTTTTGACCTTGACCCTACGTAGGGTAGTGGTCCTGAGCAATTTTTCAAAATTCTGTCATGCGTGTTTTAACTATCGACGATTCACTTTTAGGATGTGTTTGTGAACTAATTTTTCGAAAAATAGTTTTGATTGTTTGGTTCTCCTTACCTCTTCTATTTTTACATGTGCTTTAGTCAACTAGAACTACCTCTTCTTGCATTGTACATAAAGTAAAATACCAACCCCAATTTTTATATATTCCATGCTTTTGTTCAAGAAAAAGGCCAAAGAATTTTTGTGCATCTTGCATAGTATTGCTACCACAATCCTCGCTAGGAATTCCATATCCAAGCTTAGATATTTTGTGATATCTCCCTTCTACTTGCATTATAACCAGACCGAATTCAAGCTAATATTGCTCAACCATATTCCTTTCCTCTTATTCTTACATTCCCAATTCCTTGGACTCATATGAACACACAAAGAAAGAAAGGAAAAAAATTAGGGGATAGACACATATACAATTGTATTTTCCAAATATCTTGTTTATCTAGGTATGAATTACTTTTTTGTTTGTTTTGTTTACCAAATTGTCAATTTTCAATCATTAGTTTCAGTTTCATATCAATAGAGTAGTAAAACTATTCATTTCAATTGATCAGCAATTACAAGTAGATCAAATCATTACAAAGTTGGCTCTTTGACATTACCAGGGGAAGTTGTGGGGAACAATATCTCTTCTACGGTCATGATTTTTCCTTCACATCCGAGGCGGGTTTTGAAGGGTTTTGATTAAATTAGGTTATTTGTTTTAGATTTAGATTCACATATTCGCACAAGTAACTGGCTACATCCAGATGATTACTTGTCTTTAGTTTATTTATTATATTAGGACACATTGTCTAAAAACTATAAAAGATAAAAAAACATTTACTTTTGTTAGATTAGTTGGTTTTCATTGGTTTGCTTCGATAAATTGTGAAAATGCACAAAACATAAATTAGATTTTCCTTTGATAGTTAGTTTGTTTTATCAAGATCATTTCAATTCATTTTTCATGACCATTAATGGCCCACAACGAGAAAATACGTACGGTTGTGATCCTTTGGTCCCACAACCCAATGGGCTGGAGTTAATAACAAAAATTGATACAAATTTACGTTTGATAGTATTACGAACGCTTTTTAAATTATATGAGAAAATAGAACAACTAAACATGCTAAACAACACCGTTAATTAAGTGTATGATTATTGGATTTCTCTTGGCAATAAGGTTTGATTACGTGCATGACCATAATAGGTCCATAGCCTCCATGAATTTTTGGTTATCATCCTCGGGTTGTGCAACCTAACGAGCCTTGTTAACTAATTAGATATCAAAACTCATTTGCGTGTATCAACATTCAAATCATCACGATACCACTTGATATCATTGCATAAATCTCATTATTGAACATAGCAATTGATTAGGATAAGAATTTTTGGACTAGACCAGAAAATCATCCATAGTCCTTATGGCTTCATTACACCTCTCATTATTACTTCCATGACCTTGTATGGAAATCGATACGAGGTGCTGAATGTCACTTTCCGTATGTTCAATAATCAGTGAATAGAATCTTGGTAGAGCTCGATATTGACTAGAATCTCTGAGCAGCTATCATATCAAATTATTCCATCATGCCACTTCAGGTTAGGAGAGTATTATTTTCCTTATATTCACATATCCCATTATTATGTTTCAAGAGATAAGGCCACCTCATTAGATTATCCATCATCACCACACACACACACACACACACACACACACACACACATCCATTTCTATTCTACTCCAGTTGTCTCGACATGACCTCGGGAAGTCAGGTGTGAAGAAGGTCATGTGTTTATTTTCTTTCGTACAAATTGGTGAACCCAATGTGAAGAGCTAGTCTCTAAGAGTTTCCACTTTCTTCATCCATCCTTTATTTTGTGAGTATTCTTATACCCCCAAATATGTCAGGATATGATAAGTATGGTTGACCCATCCTGAGTTTTGACATGTACAATTACAAAACAAGTATAACAAAACAATCACCTTCAATCTCAACGTGCGATAAACGCTCAACCGCTCAAAATCCTCTTCTTTAGGGAACCAATGTTGGTTCCTTTGTGCATATTGAGGAAATTGACTAGATCACACAGACATATCCTCACAAAAATAAAGTTCAAACAACATGACTTTAAGTAGGAAAACAAGTTCATCTCCTCGGGTGTTGCTTCAAAACCCATTAGCATGTAATCGGACCATCTCGCATTTAGATGAGTACTTATCACGATATGCTAGGAGTTAAAAATGTTTCCAGAATATGAACCGATATTTCAATAGGTTGCAAGGAAAAAGTGATGTTCTACTCCAAAATAATAACACTACCCCTCCACCAACCAAAAATATTGTCAATGAGGGGTGACAACATAGTGAACAGCTTCATAGTAGGATACTACACTCCTCAACAACATCCAAATTTTTATACCAAAAAAGCACCACCCCATCAACAAGGGATGTCATTTTAGTGTTATTTAAAAAATTCAAAGAGTTAGAGATTTCCCAAAATGCTCAAATTTCATATGCAGGGAAAGAAAGAACTTCTCCTATCCATAGAATTATGGACAAGTACCTACTATGCAGAACCCTCTAGCTTATATAGGCACTCCAGGACTTAGAGATTTGCTAACTGGGATGGACACATTGGGTATTCCCCCTCATGCCACATATAGATATCTAAAATAGGCACCATCTAGAAGTGCATTTTCAAATGCCATACCAAACGAAAATGCAACGTTCACTGTCTTTGTGCCTTCAACTTCATATCAAATCAATCAACCCCCTTATGTACACATGTATTACAAATCACCACATGGGGATATGTACACTTACCTAGGTCCGTATGGATATCCATAGGGGGTTCCATATGCCCCAAAAATATTTACACAAAGGTCATTTCAACAACCGATGTAACCTCCACCTTCCCAACAAGAATCTTCACCGGTTGAAATGTTCATAATGGGGACCTATTCTCGAATATTTGAAGGAGCCTCTACGATTATCCATCTAGAAAGTCATGCTCCCAAGAATATTGCTCAACCTTCTAAATTTCAAGGGAGAAGGTGATCCTAATGCTCATATCAAAGCATACTCAATGGAAATTCGAGAGATGCTCCCATGGGACGCAGTCGTTGCAAATATTTTCCCTAAGACGCTAGAAGGCATTGCTATCGATTGGTACAATAGGATATCAGAGGCTTCAATACACTCCTTTAAGAAACTCATATCAGAATTTATTAAGGATTTTTATATGAAAAAACTTTTGAGAACAAGAATTAGATAATTCCTTCATATCAAACAAGAGCACAACAAGTCTACAACCCACTTCATTCAAAGGTGGCGATAGGTTCTCTACTCCTCTGTAAGCACCCTAACTCTAGATCGATGGAGAATTGTGATTTTTCCTCCATTACCTCAATAGGGAGATAAAGGAAGAAGTTCAAAAGATTCCACTAAGGAGCTATAAACAAGTGTTAGAGGGTGCTTTTCAAATTGACTAAAGAGCCATTGACAAAGTGGTCGTAAGACTTATGGAGAAAATGGAAGGTTAGTCACTCTTAACAAAAATAACCCTAGTTACTCCAACAACAAAAACAATAATCAAGGGCTGAAGGTCCTTAATAAGAATCATGGGGTCATGATGGATGGTGTTACTGACTAGACCAAGAATCCTAATGTTGTTAGTCATCCTAATACAAATACTACCAATAACAAAAACATGGAAAGAATAAGAGAAACAATAAATTCTCACCCTCAACCAATGCTATAGACTTTAATCGTCCTCAAAAACAACAAAAACAACAACCTTAGTAATCAAGAGAGATGCAAACCCAAGACCCTAACCAATACCCAGACGGGTATTTGAACAAATTCCAAAACCAAGGGCAAGGGTTCCAAAATTTTAACTATAACAATCAACAGTGAACAATAATCATAATTTAAGACCACAACAAGATGTAAACCAAAGGCCTTGAGATTATGATCCCGATTTATATTGCGGTTTCCATAGGGTTTGTGGGAATGAATCAAGAACATTCTGCAGTGATTGTAACAATTTTCTACAACATTTTATATAGGATCAAAGACAGTTATTTTTAACATGTTTTGGAAAACCCAACAACACCAACTTAGAACACTTACATGGGACCAAAGTGTCCCCACCGAACACACTACTCGGAATCTTTAACAATCCTCTCCCACACACCCAAGGATGGTAGAATAGATACCAGTGGTTTAAAAAAGGTATTGAGATAGGGACCCATGATCGCAAAGCCCGAAATTCATCAAACCCACAAATGAAACCTCCTTTGGATGGTCCCTAACAAAAAAAAATTATGGGATTGGTGGAGTTGATACTTTGAACCTTAGGTTAATGCTTCCACTACAAATAAATATTATTTTTCACATCCAATCTCGATCTACCCAACTATGTCAAATGACATTCACAATACATTAGACAAGCCAAGATGATGAGCTTATGACTTTATAAGTGATCTAAATAAGACCTTCTCTCACATTTCCTTCTTGGATCTATTGAATAATTCCCCTACTCACAAAGCTGCTCTATTAGAAGCACCGTGTCTTGGCCATTTGATTAATGTCACCCCTCCTAGATAGGCACAAATAAACCAAGTGGACTTAGATGTCTATCCCATGTGGAAACCTGAAATAGATGTTGGATTCGTATTTGACATCGGAAGATAACCATGAATGCTGAAATAGATCGTAGAGGTGACTCAACATTGTTTTCACAAGTCTAGATTTACAAAAACTATGTAAAGTGTGTGATGATTTATGATGGGAAATTGGTTAAAATATTCCCCTATCTTTCCTTCAAAATTTGGGTTACAGAGAGACCAATTTCTCTTCGACGTGAAATACACCGAAAGGATATGACAACCTCAAGGAAATATCGATCATAACTATAGTGTTGTCAATCACCCTTGGGCCTAAGTTGGTTCTAACCCAATTTTATATTATTGATCGGGAAACCAACTACAATATGATCCTTGTCCATCCTTGGATTCATCGCATGAAGGTGATTCCCTTAACTTTGTTTGAAAAAGTTAGGTTCCTACATTTAGGGAAGGTCTTTCCGCACAACATGATCCAAAACCTTTAACATACATCTAGTAAACTTGAAAAAGAGGCCAGGGGTCCACTCTGAGTTTGAGCTTCCTAAAAATTAGTTAAATAAACCTACAAGCTCAAGTCCAGAGGAAAATATGGTTCCTACAATGGAATTAGAAGTCATGGGTTTGATCGAAGGAATTCTAGAAGTCAAAGATGAAACTACCATTGTAGAAAAAGTGTCATTAGGAACCACAGGGAAGATTATCAAGCTATTGGAGAAGGATTTACCTATTCTCCTTCCTTTCGATTATATGGGTATGGGACATACCCTAGGACTCTTTCTCTTACGCGAGATGAGGTTTTTATGGTTGAAGTAACCGAGGTAAAAGAAGAGGATGCAAAGGATGATCTAACATCCATTTTTCCAAGTAACTATTGGACTCTCCATTTTTATGGATCCAAGTATCATGTTGGCACCGGGGTAGGTGTAATTATTACCTCTTCTAAGGGAAGGATTATGCCTTTTGTATTCAAGTTAAATTTTGAATGTACAAATAATGGGGCTGAATATGAAGCCCTTCTACTAGGTCTCATTATAGCCAAAAGAATAGGTGATCTTAATATTATTTTTTGGGTGATTCACAACTTTTCACAAATCAAATGACTAAGGTATATAAGACTAGAGATGAGCATATACAACTCTAAAAAATATCAGTGCTAAATATAACAAAGGGGTTTGAATTTATATCGATTGAAGCAATTCCATGAGAGAATAAACTCCTTGCAAAATTAATAGCAAATTATAATTCTCACTTTACTTGAATAAATGAGTTGGAAGATACAAACTTCACGGTCTCAGTTCATGTTGAACCTTTGGTTCGTAAAACACTAATACATCTAATGTTTACATACATAGAAACTGAGAGTCAATCTATCATTTTAGATCACATTGACATTGATAAAGAAACTCTAGGATATATAAACACTCTTTCATAATTACATATTACTCATCACAAGGTTGATCTTTCCCTAATTCCACACTCTTCTTCCTATTTTGGAAATCCCATGATATAATCTTCCCCTAGGAAGGAAATCAAAATTTATGAGGTAGGAGAAGAGGGGGATTTAGAGTTACCTCTAGCCCTCCAGATTTTGAGGAAGGAAATGCCTCCTTAATCAAGGGAATGATTGATATAAACATTGGGACAAAGGAGGAACCAAAAATCTTGAAATTGGGATCCTCTTTAACTCATGAGGAAGTTGAAATACATACCTGTATCCTCAAGGAGCATCAAAAAGATTTTGTGTTTAGCTACAAGGAAATGATGGGAATTACACCACACATTGCAGTTCACAACCTCATCACCAAGCCATATGCTAAGCCAATTAAGAAAAATTCAAGGCCCATGAAGCCAAAGGTGGCCCTCATGGTGAAGGAAGAAGTGATGAAACTCCTGTAGGTAGGGTTCATCAAGCTAATTGACTACTCACAATGTAGGTGTCTAATATCATCCCCATTCTCAAGAAGAATGGAAATATCTGCATTTACATAGACTTTTAGGATATCAACAAGGCTTGTCCTAAACGTGATTTCCGTTACCATGCATCGATGTTATTTTTGATGGAACAACTAGTTTTGAGTTATTTTCTCTCATGGATGGGCTTTCCGGTACAATCAAATCAAAATATCTGAGGATCAATCCAAAAATACTTTCATAACTCCTTGGGAACCTACTATTATGTTGTCATGCCATTCAGGCTTAAGAACACTGGTGCCATGTACCAACGGGTGATGAATTATATATTTCATGATATTATACAAAAGATTGTGGAATCCACTTGTGGATGACCTTATGACTAATGCAAGAAAATGATGTGATCACGTAGATGTGCTTCATATCATCCTTTCTTGCTTAATCAAATACAAGTGTCATTTTGAATCTAGAAAAATGCATGTTTGGTGTAAAGGGAAGGAAAGAATCTAGAATACATCATATCTTCATGAGAGATTAATGTAGACCTAGCCAAAATCTGAGCTATACTTTGGGAATGAATCCACTGTCAGATGAGTTTGACATCAAACATTTTCTTGGAAAACTCAATGCAATCTAAAGGTTTATCCATGATTTGACCTTTTTTATTCACCCAATCAACAATTTATTGAAATAGGATTGCTATATTGATTGGACAGAAGAATGAAATGAGGCATTTGAGTCAATTAAATGGTTCTTGTTGTCTCCTCCCACACTCATGCCACATAGGTCAGATCACCCCTTGATCATGTATTCACAAGCTAAGAATGTCTCATTAGCCTACATGTTTTCTCAAGAAGATGATGATAAAACAGAACATGAAGTCTATTTCATTAGTCAGACATTGATTTACTATGAGACACATTATACATAAGAAGAGGAGGAATGTCTTGTTGTAGTCTTCGTAATAAAGCGCTTAAGACATTACATGCCAAACCAAGAAACAAGGGTTATCATTAAATAAAATCACCTACGGATGTTAATGATGTAAGGATCCTTATCTAAGAAGGATGGGTGCTTCATAAATCTGATGGGAAAGTTTGAGATAACATTTCTTAATTATAAATCTTTCAAAAGACAAATCATTCCACAATAGTTGGCTGACAACCCATTGGATGGAGGAAATCTAGTAAATTTAGACTTTCTCGACAAATATGTGTATTGTTTTGAAACTAAGCCTCCCATTTCTGCATGCCCATGGTACACTAACATCATTAATTTCATAGTGGACCATATATATCCACAAGGGGAACTATTGCGAAAAAAGAAGGTTATGTATAATAACCACCAAGTATGTCATCTTATAACAAGTGCTATATTGTAGAGCCTTTGATGGAATGTTGCTAAGATGTGTTGACAAAAATAATCTGAAAATATTCCTTATGAATCACATAACGAGTATGTGGATGTCACTTTGGAATCCACACCATTACTCTTAAGATACATCGATTGAATATTTTTGGCCCATGCTAGAACATGACGCAATAGTGTTTTTGCGCAAATACCATAAATGTTTAAAATTTCACCCATGAGATTAACATACATGCACAAAATCTTCAACTAATTGCAACACCATGGCCCTTTTCCACATGGGGCCTAGATTTGATAAGGAAATTCTATCCCTCATCAATAGATGGTCATAACTTCATAATCACGACCACAGTACTTTACTAAGTTGGTAGAAGTCATGCCTCTTACCACCGTTCTGAATAAGTAATCACGAAATTCATTCTCGAACCAAATTATTCATAGGTACGGCATCCCATGAGTCATTATTTCGGATAATGCCACATCATTTAAAAATTATGAACTACGTGAAATGTGTGAAAAATTCAAGATAAATCAACATACTGATTCTCTTTATTATCCTCGTGCCAATGAACATGTTGAGGCTATGAAAAATACATTGAAATCCATCCTCCTTAAGACATTCAAACAATATTGGAATTTAAAGCTTTTTCGGCCTTGTGGGCCTATCGGACATCGATAAGAATGCCGATGGGAGAAACCCCCATTTTTTTGGTATTTGGTGCGTAAGCGCTTTTACCACTCAAATTTGAAATACCTAGTCTCTGTATATCATTGTAAGGAATTCTAGGAGAATACGGTTATCGAGTGGTGCAACTCTCTTAGCTATAAAGTCTTGATGAGGCTAGAGTCAAGGATAAACAATAGCACAATGTTTACACCGACCGGATGGCTCAAATACAAAAATAAAGTCTATGAGTGTGAAATATATGAGGGAGATTTGGTTTTGAGACTTGACATCTAAATAGAAAAAAAGACCCGCAATGAAAGGAAATTTAGACCTAGGTGGTTGGGTCCATATTGAGTAATAGAAAACTACAAAAATGGGGCATTTCACCTGTGTACACTAGAGGGTGAGAAGTTTAGCAAATATATGAACTCTCTTCACTCAAAGAGGTATTATGCATGATCCATTAGCATTTTCATATGTACATTACTGCATTTTAATTGCATTTTCATTTGCCAGCTTCATTTTATAAAATTTAATATCAAGGGAATTATTCTTATAGCAATTCCTAAAACTTCCAAAAATATTGGCAAAACATTCAAATCATATCTCTATAAATCTCCACAGTTTCATCAATTGTTTCTAAATTAGTCCATCAATTCAAACAAGATAAGACAACTTTTATACTAACCATACGAAGGCATGCATACCTGGTTATGCTTATAGTTTCTTCTTGGTTAGGTATCCTTGCCTATAGTTTGTTCTAGAAGATTCATGGTGTCACATCTATCCCATAAACATCTCTTTGGAAATATGAACATTCTATCCATTTTTCCTAGATAAATAAGTCAAATGTAAATCCAAATAAAATTTTATTTAACACATTTCACGCCTACTAACCTTTGTTGTTGAGTTTGCATCTCTACTGGGTGATCTAGGGTTAGGAAATGAGAGAAATAACGTTACTTTCTATGCCTTGTCCATGGTGATAAGCCCATACTTTCTATTGGTAGCATGGGGCAAGGTGTATGGGGTCTCTTTACAAACTTGAAAGTTAGAAATAGTTCATTCAAATATTATGAAATCATAAATCAAAACAAAGTGAGTTAGATGTCCATAATTCCAAGATAGCTTAAAAATTCAAAACCATATTTTTTCAACCAAGTGGCCATTTACGGATCTAAGTCTAGATAAACTGGAAAGAAATTCACGTTCTAAACTATGAAGTGAAATTGAGTAGAGTGAGGTTGTAGTGTCCCAATTTGGTTTTGTAAAAACCTTGTCTTTCTCTCATCATTACCATTCAACAAATTTCATAACTTGTACCCTATCTGGATCTTGGTGTTGAGCCCTCAAACCTTACTTGTTGTGTGGGGTAAGGAGTGGGGAAATTTCATTCACTTATCATATCATTGTATAACCAAGTTTTCCCAAAAGTATACAAATTACCAAAGGTTGTTTACGAAAACTAGAGTTCAACCTTACAATGTGTTTGCATTATAATATATCAACATTATAAAATACAAAAAGAAATCATTTTGTTATCATTCAAATCCACTTTATACATTCTAAAAAGCAGAGAAAAGAATAATTTCTAAACATCTAGAGTAGACATGTGAGATGAGACAAAAGGAATTCAACTCGAGATACAAATAGTTATTGAACCAAAAGAAGAGTCTCAGTATATATCCTAATGAGTCAAGTTTGTATATAATACCATCACGTGATAGGTGTGTTCAAAATGCTCTTAAAGAGCTCAAAATAGACAAAAATAATAATATAAAAATCAACAAAATTGTGACAAAGAAATAAAAGGCCCAGTGTCCTATCAATCCCTCTAGGATCTCTTAGATGGTGCACAACCGTGTCCTGCAGGTTTCCTATTGTTGCTATGATGATGATTGTAATGAACCAAATGGTGTGAGTGCTTGTGGTGGTGGATGCTAGTTATCCTCTCACTACAAGAGAGAATTCACTTCATCAATCTCTTGGGTGCCTCATACCCAGCCACCTGAGTACAAACAAAGGTCACCACCTCCGCTATCCTCCAAACAGGTGCAAACACATTAGTGTGTCTTTCGTGCCTGCTAACGGTTGGCTTTGAATCAATATTCAACTTATCTCGGTTCTTCCCCGAGGAAAACAACAAGGTTTCCACACACACCCATAGAAAAATATCATGCCACTCCTATAAAATCAATGCAAGAAAGAAAATAAGTAGAAACTAAGGTTTAGAAAATTACAAAAACAAAAAAAAGTACAACCTAACATTTCCAACTAACAAAGTCAAGAGAATATCGTCAACATACCCGATCTTCATGCATCTAGGTTAGATCACTGGTCTTTACTACTCCTAGTGGCTTCGAGTCTCCCCAAATCTAGAAGAAAGATGTTTTCCTATCACAGACTCGTCATCTCCCTCTCCATCTTGAGGAAGTGGTACCTCTGAGACCAAGGTCTCTCTCTCCAAACTCACCTCCTCATGTGCCACTCACAGTATATATTAAGTGTCATGGCACTTGGTATCTCTCTCCTCCTCCTCCATGTAGGCTTCCCCACCAGCCTCACTACCTGACCCCTCATCCTCCATCTCCTCTCTAATTGAATCCTCCTTGATCGCATCTCATGTCTACTCCTCGAACTAGAGTCTACATATATGGGCTCATCCTCCTCTCCACTTTTAGAAGGAGCGACCATAATTTAGAGTAAAGGTGCTCGATGAGTAACAACTTCCTGTTGGGCATAGACCACATACCTAACTATAATAGGCACACCTGGAGTAACCACTATCTAGCCAGGATCCCCTGTAGGGCCCTTCTAGACCTCCTAAATAGTCATGTATACCGATGCCACTGGAAGAAGCATAACTACATAAGGGAGGTAAAACTGCAAAGGAACTCGGTCAAATGGATGAATCTTTAATCTCCCCACCCTATCAACTTACTTTCATGTTGTATAACAAGCCCCTAGTAAGGTCACCTCTTGCCCCCACAATCTTGCCATGTCCCGGTGGGGTGTGGCAACCATGTTTGTCATTATCAAAAAGAAACCACTAGCTTGCGTGGGGTCTGAAATACTAACATCCCTATCCACCTCGCTTCCTAAATAGCCCTTGGATTTAACACTGGTATTCCCTTACCATAGGGGAAATATGCTCATACACCCAAGTCATAACTAACGTAGGGTGGCTCAAAGATCGGCCTTGTATCCCGACGACCCTATATAGGTCATGATAAGTAGTCCCTAGTATGTCTGCTCCCTAGGTGTAGATATGGTGATGTGCCTCAATTTGAGTAATAATGGGAGCCCATTAGTAAAGTAGTGTGTCACCTCCCTTGTCCCCAATTAACCACGAGGCCAAGATACCAATGATGGCCTTACAGATAGTGGGGATGAGAGCACTTTGTGAATGGATCGAACCTTGACCCCCTTGGAGTCAAAAGAAATCACGACATCCCCCATATAGGTGGCCCATAGAGTCATCATGGCTTTGAATTTGGCTGTCTCTAGGGTCAATCTCCTCCCAAGTATCGAGAGTCCAATAATGTGGTATATGTCCTCCAGGGTGATGGTCCACTCACCCTATGCAAACCGGAAACCGGAAAGTGTTCAGTGCATCCTAGTAAGTAAACAAGTCACATAGGATGTGACTAGCAGGAGTGACATGGGGCACTGTGTAATCCTCCAAATACATGCCCTCTATTGAGTGTCAATATCATCCTAATTTAAGCGATCAAAAATCCTGGAAGCCAATCACACTCCTACTCACACTCTAACGGATGTACTCCTCCTTCTACATTCACCGAAACACGAAAAAGAGCAAGTTAGTAACATATATCAAAGGATAAGCTTACCAACGACATGATAAAACATCGAAAATCCAAATTAACATGCATTTTGGTAATTTTTTCTAGAATCAACGCTTACGACAGCTGCAAGGTCCCATGACCACCGCCTGCGCTTGCTTAGGTGACGGTCCTAGACCGATTTTACGAATACATCTTTAACCCTAGAAAATGCTCAAAAACAAAAAAGGACCATTTTGAATGAAATAAAAGATTGTCCCATGGGCACCCCCTTAGAGACTCATTTAAGACAATAAATTTTAAAATAATCCCCCCTAGGTGAACCTTTTTAAAAATTACATTTAAGGTTTGAAAACCTAAAAGTGAAAAAAAAAAAGAACCTTAGAATGCGTTGGTCGATCTCTGCTCATGGAGGCAAGATCACGATCTTGTAACGACCATTTCGAGTGTAATCTCATTGAAAGTGGTCGTTTGTGGATCCAAAGCTCCAAAATCAACAAATTTATTAAGTGCAAATGAAGTGGGAAATGATTTTGTTTTGATATATATATGTTATTTTGACCTCGTTTTGAGTGTGTGTTTTTACGGGGCTAGAGCTTTGGCGCGAGATATATCTCTATATCTCTGCACAAATGGTAATTCCTCTTGTAATTTTTATTTAGAGTTTATTTTTCAATATTTTATCTTTCTACACTTGAGTCTTCTTTCCCTCTTGTAGGTATCGGGAGCTAGGACGGTGATGATTCGGCACACGGGTGTGTCTCGATATAACTTCTAACTTCCCATTTTGGGAACACCATACTCGACTCTACGTTTTGTACCTTTTCATGGATAAGATGCTTCTCTAAGGGGGAAATATGTATGCACCAAAAATTACATGTGCTACATTGTCGAAAAAATAATTACAAAATCCCCAATGATGATTCACATCCTTTCGTAAGATGTTTGAGCACCTAAACCCATATGCAGCGTATATTTTTAGCCTAGATGTCCTTATATTTTTGGAATTTTTCCAACTTGCCCCTCTATTCTTTCCATGTTTTTTCCTTTAGTGCTAGGACCTCTGCCCTACATAGGAGGCAATTCTAAAACCTCCACGCAGGGCAAGGCGGCGGTCATCAATGATTTTTCCAGTTCACATGCGATTTTTAACATGCAAAGATTCACTTAACTTCACTTTTAGGATACATATGTGAACCTATTTGTGTGAAAATAGTTTTGATTTCTTGGTTCTCCTTCACTCTTGTATTTTTACATGTGCTTTAGTTAGTTGGAACTGCCTCTTCTTGCCTTTTACATGAAGGCACATCCTAACCCCAATTATTATATATTCCATGCGTGTGTTCAAGAAAAAGGCTCGGGATTTTTTTTATCTTGCATAGTATTGTTGCCATAATCTTGCTAGGAATTTCATAGCCAAGCTCAGATCTCTTGTGCTTTCTCTCTTGTACTTGCATTACAACTAGACTACCTTCAAGCTACCATTGCTCAAGCATCTTCTTTTATGTTGTTCTTGCATTCCCAATTCCTTGGACTCATATGAAAACACAAAGAAAGAATTGAAAAACTAAGGGGACAGACACAAATACAACTAGATTTTCCAAAGCTCTTGTTTATCTAGGTTGGAATTACTTGTTTGTTTTCTTTGTTTATCAAATTTTTAATTTTGAATCATTAGTTTCAATTACATATTAAATAGAGTAGTAAAATTGTTCATTTCTATTGATTAGGAAATTACAAGTAGATCAAATCAATAGAAAGTTGTCTCTTTGACATTACCAGGGAAGTTGTGGGGAACAATAGATCTTCTAAAGTCAAGACTTGTTCTTCACCTCTGAGGTAGGATTTGAAGGGTTTTGATTAAATTAGGTTATTTGTTTTATATTTATATTCACATATTCTCACAACTAACCAGCTACATCCTGCTGATTACTTGTCTTTAGTTTGTTTATTAGATTAGAACGCATTGTTTAAAAAATAGAAAAGATAAAAAACATTTACTTTTGTTAGATTAGTTTTCTTTCATTGTTTTTCTCTGATATATTGTGAAAATGCCAAAAACATAGATTAGATTTCCTTTGATAGTTAGTTTGTTTTATCAAGATCATTTCAATTCATTCTACATGACCATCAATGGCCCACAACAAGAAAATATGTATGGTTGTGATCCTTTGGTCCCACAACCCAACGAGCTGGAGTTGATAACAAAAATTGATACAAGTTTACATTTGATACTCTTATGCACAGCTACGATATTCTCTAAGAAAATAAAACAACTAAACATGTTAAAAATTGTTGCTAATCAAGCCTATGATTATTGGACTGCTCCTAGAAATAGGTTTTGATTACGTGCATGACCATAACAGGGACACAACCTCCACAAATTTTAAGTTGTTATCCTTATGTCCTGCGCAACCCAATGGGATTACTAACAAATTAGATATAAACACTTTGGTTTTCATGCATTAGTATTTAGATAATCATGACAACCACCCGATATCATTGCGAACTCTCATTATTGAACATTACGACCAATGAGGCTAAGATTTTTGGACTATAATAGAAAATTATCCATTGTCCATGTGGCTTCATTACACCTCTTGTTCTTTCTTCCATGACCTTTTATGAAATCTATACAAGGCTCTCACGGGTCACTTTCTACATGTTCAACAACCGGTGAATAGAATCTTGGAAGTGCTCAATATTGACTCGGATTCATTGATCATATATTATATCATATTGATCCATCACACCACTTCAGTTAGGAGAGAATTCTTTTCCTTAGATTCACAAATCCCGTTATTACGTGTCAAAGGTTTAAGGTTGTCTTATTGGATTATCCATCATCACCACACACACACATCCATTTCTATTCTACACCGCTATCTCAAAGACGACATCGAAAGTCAGGTGTGAATAAGATCACATATTGATTTTGTTTTGTACAGGTATTGATGGATTCATTAGGAAATCGAGAGTTAGAGGATTGGTTTCGGGAGAGAGGTGTGTTTGGGTGTTGGTTAGCAAATGTTTTTCCTTTGATAGATTTTTGATGGATGAACTCAATATCTAGGTCTGCAAGAAGCATGAGCCAACGTGCAACACGTTGATGTTGGTAGGGATTAGCATAAATTTATTGTAAGAGGTTAGTATTGGTGAAAAAATGGTTTTTTGGTTGATTAGGTAATGGAAAAATTTTGTGGTGACAAAATGTAAGGCTAAGTAGTGTTTTACAACATGAGTATATCTAGTTTCATAGTTTAAAAGAGTACGACTTATATAATAAACCACTTACTTTCAGGTGTTGATCGTCATGATGAGTGAGCATGGCACCTAGGTAATGATGAGTAGAAGAAATGTAAAGGTAAAATGGTTGTTCATCCTTAGGGGTATGAGCACAAGTGGTTAGATGCGGTATTGTTTCAAGGCGTAAAAGACTTTATGGAATTCATCATCCCATTTGAAATGGATGGTAGTGGTTGGAAATTTGAGAAATAAAATGATGAATAAATTAAAACTTGTCTTGCAAAATACTAAGTTGAAGAAGGTTAGTAGGTCAAGAAATTTTGAGAATAGCCTTGATTTTAGTGGGATCAACTTCAATTCCATGAAAGTAAATGGTGTTTACTGAAAAATAAAATTAAGAGGAATGGATTCTAGGTCCATAGAATTTGTAGGTGAAGGTGTTGAAGTTGGAGAATGGGGTGGGGAATGTGTGTCATCCTCAATGATTTCAACTTGGGCCTTCTTGGGAGATAGTTCAGAAAATCCAATACCACTATAGTCTTTATGCTTACGATTGGTACAAGGAATGACAGTATGGTGATTTTGTTCATAGAAACCAAAGCCAAATCCATTCCAAGAACAATGATGGAATAAGGTGTGGGAAAAGTGGTGGTTGGTGAGAGATTGAAGGTCAGAGGAAAATGGTCAAGTTTGGGAAGGTGGCTCGGGCAAGTAGGTAGAAGCATCAAGTCCCCATACATTAAGTTGGTTAGATGGTGAGGAGGACCATAGGGGAAAATTTTTCCAATGCATTGATCATATCAGGGATGTTGGTGAAGGTTACCATAATCTTGATGAGTAAAGAATGTGTCAATGTTATAAAGGAAGTACTCCCGTAGAGTGAGGCATTGAAAAACACCTTCTAAGGGAACAGTATTGGGTATGTGGGTAGCGAGAATGGATATATCATTGTTCATTTGGGAATAAGAAGCATTAATTGTTTGAGAAGTAGATGGGTTAGTTGATGGGTCATCTGTAGAAGCTTTGTAAATAGTTGAAATAAAAGAGTTAGTTGTGGAAGAGGTAGTGGTAGCATTAGTGGATGAGGCAAGGTGGATGAAGAAGGATTAATAGTGGTGGTAGATGCCTTAACTAGTATAAGGATATCATTGGGTTGATACAACATGTTACAGGTCCTGAATTGTGAAGGGTCAGCTAGAATGGTATAGTTGTGTCCTTCATGTGTGAAATTTGTAGTCATTTTTGCACCCCATCAACAACAAGGGAACCTCATGCCCATTGGCCTATCACCCAGTGGGCACTAGGCGCTCACTCGAGGCATGCAAGAGGGAACCGAGTCTCTCTTTTATGTGAGTTTAGTGGAAGGCATAATTCATGATTATGACTTAGTGATTTAATAGACATGAAAAGCTATAGAGCTCAAAATGGCTTCTACACCCCTTCAGTCATAACAGAAACAAAGCGTGCAATAGAATTAACTAGAACTAGGAAGTTGTAAATCCATAATTAGACTAACATTCAAGTAAGGTTCATGATTATACAAGATCAAAAGCATAGTAGAAACATGCAGATAATACAGGAAGGAGATCTTAATACAAACATAGTGGTAACCTTATCATATTCATTCATAGTCTTACTACAAAGCATCATAGAGAGGCAGACCATAGTCATACGCCATATCTGGATCCATACATGTATGCTCACAAAATAAAATTTGCATTCCCCATTTCCCCATTACATCCTTCCTAGAATCATCTACCCATTTATCCCACAATTCTTATAGTAATTCTGCAGAGCTCCGCTACCTCACTTGTGTCTCTCGTTCTTTGCCAAGGGCATGTGTATAAATAGGCATCTGGGCTCTAACAAACTCCTCTACAACCTCAGATCTGGTCCCAAGTGTCAAGGTGTGGGTCGCCCTAGGTGCATGCCTCTCCATGTCATGATTAGCTTTTTGGATCTTCCTATTGCAAGGTATATTCCTTCCAGGACACCCTGTCGCCAGGCTGGAACCTTATCCAAATGGAACACATTCTTCATGTGTTCTATCCAAAAGGCCAAAAATGGCTAAGTCTCACATTGTTCTTCACATGTGTGCGCATCCTTGGTTCTCCAAGAATCCTCTTAAATTATACCTTACGCACCTTCACTTATGCGGTCCCTCTCATGCGCACCTACGTGCCTTTAAGATTTGGAAGCTATAGAAGGGTCCCAACATTACCCCACACTTCACCTGTTCTCCACCCTTGGGAACCTTTTCAAAGAATACAGTACAAAAATGTAAGGCCCTGCCTTGGAAAGAATGGAGGGAAAGAATAAAGAATGGGGGGAGAGAAAGAATAGAGGGAAAATTTTTCCTAAAGAAGAAAGGGAAAAATTTCCGCAGTCACCTCCAGTGTACTCTAAGCACTGACTTCATCCTACGCTCTAGTGTAGATATCACCGACCAAGGTGCTCACCTCGTCGAAGGTTAACCCTTCCCCCTTCATGTTAATGGTCTCCACCACAGTCTCCAGCTCCTTGGCATGATCCTCTAAGGCATCCATCTTCCTCGTGATGACCTTATAGAGCTCTTTTAGCCAGGTTTTGATTAAGACTCACCAGTTCTCAATAGCTTTAGAATTCTTCTCCACTTCAGATAGGATCTTTTCTCACTTGGCTCTATTGCCCTTATTATTTTCCCTAAATTCCTTCAGCTCATCCTCATCACTATCAAGCATCATGCCTATCACCTTGTCTTGATCTCAGGCAACGGTTGTAGGTGACCCACGTAGTTTGTATTCAACCATGAGTGCGACAACCTTCAACTTTTCCTCCTTCTCCAAGCCTATAGCTACCTCCTCAATCGACTCCAAGGCCAAAGGCTTTCCTTCCATGGTGAGGATCTCGAGTCAAGTCCTCTAGGCATTCCAGGGAGGATCCATACTTTTGCGCAGGAGGGTTAAGGTCCAGGTGCTTCATGATAATAGCTTGGGAGATGAGCTCCACCTTCTTGGAAACTTCACGTACCCTAACCTTCTCCTCCTGAAGCTCCCTCTGTAGTTGAGTGCTGATTAATTTCTCAAGGCTTAGGTCCTCCGTTAGCTTCACTACTTCTTCCTTCCTCTTTTCCAACAGGTCCTCCAAGACTTTAACTTTTTCATTTCTGTAGAAGATCCTAGCTTCAATCTCTACGGAGACCTTGTTGAGTGCATTACACACTTTCTCATCTAATAGTTGTTACATGTTTACAATGGGGTTGTCCCCCTTTCCTTCATACAGTGCTAATACCACTCTTTGGTTAACCTAAAACTCAGGATTGTCGAGGTTGGATTCAAACACCCATGATAGCATCTTCCTCGTGCACTTGTATCCACCCTTAGGATCAAAGGACTCCATTGCATTAAGCTCCTTGGTGGGAACAGAACTCTGGAAAAACACACATAACACTTTGTTAGTGTCATCAATGTATCCCATCATTGTTCTTCCCCCTTCCACATGTTTACTTCCCGTGCACACACCCATGGGAATAGTCACTAAAAGAGTTGGCCTTTAGTGCTACCCACACTCTTCTCCCTCTGCTCTTCCTTGAACTCATTGAGCATGAGCTCTATGCTACGCTCCAACTCCTCTTCGACCAAGGTGTTGATTATATTCTCTTCCTCCCTTGTCACTTTCTTATCTACTTCCTCCTGAGTGAGCTTGGGCATATCTGGCCCCTTAGTACTTGCCCCTTCACTCCTTCCTTTGCTCCTCGCACTTTCCTTCTCTTAGGCACCCTTCCTTCATACAAAGATGAAAGAATCATTTATATCCTCTGCTCCTTCTCCCTCTGAATCATGGACATCAATAGGTTCCTGATTCACCTCCAACTCTTCCCCTTCATCATCATCCTTTTTGCTTATATAGGCATTTAGGTAATCTGTATCTTCATCCCCTTGTTCTTCCGTCCCTTGTCCTTCCTTTGCAGAAAATTCCAAAGTCGGGGATGTTGTCCTCTCTTCATCTAAGGGTTCTTTAGGGGATGGTGGCTTCACAGGCTTTGGGGTCTTCTCCCTGACCACCATTCTCCTCTTCTTCCAGACATAGGTACTCAGCCCCATGGTATCTACATTCTGCCTCTCCACCACCCTTTGTTCTTCTTCCTCTTCCCTCTCCTTGCACTTTGGCATGGGATTCTTTCTTCCCATGGGGTCATCTGGGATGGATATCTCATTCTCCATGTATGCACCCTTTTCAAATTTTGGCCTTATGCATAGGTAGATCCTTACAGAATTACTCCCAACAATAGGTAAGGTCAATGGCCTTACAATGTGCACATCCTGTGACACGTACCTTTCAACATACACATGCTTCTCTAGGTAGACCAACTTCTTTCTCATCTCCCTGTGCTCTCTGTCAAGGGTGGACAACTCTAGATTTAATTTCTTTGATTCCTTATATTTGTTTACCCCTGCTTGGAAAAATTGGGCAGTAAATGAGAATGGGAGTTTACACCATGGACTCCAACTGCCATCCACCAAGATGAACCTGCCAATGTAGAAGTGTTGGTAGACTGTGAACTCTGCTTCTCCTTCGGTTGCCACGGGTGTTTTTCCAAGATCCACCATTCAGCCCGAATGTGTTCCTAAGGTGCTTATACAATGTGTCCAAGTGTGCCTTGTGTACCCCTGTCATTGATTCGCATGTGTATTTATGGAATCTATTTGTGGGTGAAGGGTCTTCAGCAGGGTACTCCCACACAAATTTCTCAGAAGCATCTGACACCCCAATTTTTGAGAACACAATTGTCAACAATGAATGTTCCCAAATAGGATTTTTACCTCATTCTCACGTGCTTCTTATGATTTTGTCTACTATGTATTGGGAGATGTTATATACGTGCCCTCCACGACCTTCTTGTAGACATTGAGCCGAGGGCTTGCTCACCCGGGTCCACCTCTCTTGTCCATTCGGTTTAGCGATAAGGTGTGGGGCCATCTTCATCACCAAATCACCGATATTCGAGACGTCATAGTATCTTGATCCTTTCTTCAATTCTTGGGATACTATGGTTTCCTTGATTGCCTCCTCATCCTAGAGGTCATCTATGAGCACATCCCATGCACAGTTTAGTCCTATGAAGTGTGAAATTAACTAGGGAGTTATGTGTATTCTACGCCTATAAAGCGGAAGAAGTCTTCGTGTACACACGTCGTAAACCATTGGTACAAGAGCTCGGGCTTCCCGAAATATGGCAGCTTATAAAGTTGGAGAAGCCCTGCCTTCTCCATTTTGACCTTGACCACATTGCTGTAGATTTGTAACCCATCAGGTGTTCACTTATTTGTGGGGTGCACCAGCTCTAACGCCATTTCCTTTGTAATTATGCTTGGCCGGTGATTGTATTTGATCATAGTCATCTATCTTATGTGGGACTCCCACTCTTGCCCTAGCAAAACCCCATTCGAGTATTACATTTCTGAATACCATTCCTCATTCGTATCCAAGGGTATTTCCTCTTGTTTCTTCTTCCCTTTTCCTTTACCCTTTCCCTTCTTGGATTGTTCTACCGGTTTACCTACTAGTTTTGTGGCCATCATTGTACCCTTTGCTTTCATTCTAGGTTAACTTGCAAGTTTGTTTGAAAGTTTTCTTCGCACGCCCTATGCCCTAGAACACAAACCCTAATCTCTAATTTTCGTCCTTTGATCACGACACTTCTTCACAATGTTCCTCACACCCGTGAATCACTTCTACTCTGGTTTGTAGATCTAATGGACTGATTTCACATAAGTTTTTAGGATTTTCCTTCACATGAGTCAGTTCTCAAACCCTAGCTCATGAAAGAAAATTACTCTTCTTGTTTTCGCAAAGTAAAATAATGAACTGACCATTCTTGTATTTATAGCTTTTCCCACTTTTACTTCAGTGCTTCTCCTCATGCTTCCAATCCTTGCATGAAAAGTGTTTCACTCGCGCTCATTCCTTGCGCGAAACTACTTCCACTCACGCACCCAATCCTTGCGCGAAAAACTTTTCCAACCTTCTAGCACACAAAAAATCCATCTTGATAAAAGACTCCTACACGTGTGTTACCAGCGCCAAAGGCACCTCTTCCATCCTCATGATTCTTGCTCTCGCCTACCTCATGTTTTTGTGCTTTTTCTCCTTTGTACGTGGATTTCCAATGTAACCTTATCTTGCCACCTATCTACCTTATTTTCTCCTAATGCATCTTTTCAATAGGGCCAATTCAAATGGTCTACCAACCCAATCCTTTGGTAGAATAACTCCATGCTTCCCTTTATCACCTCACCCCATACTAAATCAATGCATGGTCCTCTGTGCATTCATAAGTTTAAAAAGTAATAAGGTTACCGACGCCCAAGGTGCAAAACAAAACAACAACGCAAAAGGGAAATACAAAAAGGGAAAATCATAAAAGGAAATTCTAAGCTAACTAGAAAAACTACTTTATTTACAAATACCAAGAAGCATTATTTATAGTAGGGCTTCAACCTACTCCCATTGAAGTGTCCAGGTAATTTTTTTCCATCCAGTGCTTGTAACTGGCATGCGCCCAAATCAAGGATGTATGAAATTACATAAGGACCCAACCAATGCACCTTCAACTTTCCAGGATGGTGTAGAAATTTAGAATCATATAGTAATACCATCTGCCAACCTCAAACTATTTGTTCTTAATATGGTGGTCATGCCATGCCTTTTACTTTGCCTTCTCAATTGTTTGGCTCCATCTTGCTAGTGAGCGCCTTTCATCCAACTTTATCAATTCATCAATTATTTCTTCCAGCGCTTGCTTATCGTCTAACCCTCCTGTGCATGCTATATGCATGGATGGTAATATGAATTCTATTGGAAAAATTGCTTCCGCACCAAACACTAGTTGAAATGGTGTGGCCTTGTTCAATCTTTTATACGTTGTTCTGTATGCCCAAAGAACTACTGATACCTTGTCATCCCAATCCTTCCTACCCATGTCACATATCTTAGTCAATGTGTGACTAAGGATTTTGTTGAATGACTCTGCAGTCCCATTTTCCTGAGGGTGATAAGGGGTATTCTTGTGATGGGCTACCATGAATTCTGCCAATAGAATCTGACGGTTTCATTTAAGAAGTGAGTTCCCCTATCACTTGTTAAACTTAATGGGAACCCATACTTGCTGATAATGTTTTCCCACAAAAATCTAGTAGTCGTGGCTGCGGTGCAATCCTTAGTGGGTGCGGCCTCTACCCACCTTGTCGATAATCAGTACATGTAATGATATACTACGAGTTAGTCCTACACGCAACTGGTGAGATTGGTCCAACAAAATCTATTACCCATTTTTCAAAAGGTTCCGCTAGCGATGGGGTGTAAGGGCATCTCATCCCTTCTTCAAGGTTTTCCAAGGTGCTGGTAGTGGTCACAAGCCTTGAAAAGCTCAATGCAATCCTGGTGAATCATCTCCCACCATAGTCTGACAAATAGGATCTTGCGCGCGGTTTCATTCCCCGTATAGTGTCCTCCAAAGAATCCCACATGGGATTCTTCTATCATGGCTAGACGTTCATGTTCTAAGACACACCAGTGTAAAACCTCATGGTGCCCATTTTATACAAATCCCCATTGATCAACATGAAGGGCACGATGTGTATGGCTAACCTTTTTCTTTCTAGTGCATTCATCCCTTTGGGCACCACACCTTCCTTGAGAAAAAATGTAATGTCTTCTAACTCTGAGGGCACACACCTGCAACTTGAATAGTTGTACATTTGGCATGGTTTCCTTGATACTTTGCACATCCTCTCCCGAATCAATCCTTGATAAATGATCTAGCCCACAATTGTTCTTTCCTAGTTTTACCACCACTTTGAATTCAAATTCCTAAAATAAAAGTACCCAACGAAATTTACGCCCTTGCATCACCGCTTTGTTTACTAGATACTTCAAGGCCATATGGTTAGTGTAGAATGTGAAGGGAGTCACCAGCAGATATTTCCTAAATTTGTGGAGCGCATAGGACATTGAAAATGCCTCACACTTGGTCATTGTATAATTTTGTTCTGTTGGTGTCAAATTTCTACTTGCAAAACACAATGGATGATCAACAATCCCTCTTACGGTTGAGCAAGAATGGCTCCCATTGCTATACGAGAGGCATCCACGTGGACATGGAAAGGTTTATCCCGGGATGGGAATCATAGAATAGGTACGATGATAAGCCTTTCTTGTAGAGTTTCAAATTCCCTTTGTTGCGCCTCTCCCACTAAAAGGAAATCTTATGTCTAAGCAATATTTCCAAAGGTACGGCAATCTTGACATATCCCTTAATGAACTTTCTGTAGTGCCCAATGTGTCTAAGAAATATGAGCACGACAATTTGGCTAGTGGGCTTCCCCACTACCACAATAACTATAACTTTCACGGGATCCACTAGTAAGCCCTCTTTGCATATGATATGCCCCAAAAACGTTCCAAAAGGGGTTGTAAAAACACATTTCTTGATGTTGAGGGAGATCCCCAACTGCCAACATCTTTCAAACATCAATCTCAAGTTATCACAATGGTTCCTTACAAATCCATAAACCATCCAATCATCCAAATATACTTGAAGGAACTTGCGGATGAAGTCCTTAAATGCTTGTACTACTATGCGCAAAAATACAATGGGCACATTCTTCAATCCAAAGGGCATGACCATGTATGCAAAGCTTTCCCACTTGGTGGCGAAAGTTGTCTTTTCCTGGTCTTCCTTGGCAATCCTTACTTGGTGATATCCTGAGAATCCATCCGTAAAGGAATAGACCTCGCGCCCAGAAATCCTTCCAAAATCTCTTTAGTGAAGGGGGTGGGAAAAGGATCTATGATACGATAGCATTCAATTCCTTGTAATCCACACATATCCTAATCCTCCCATCCTTCTTTATGCTGATCACCATTAGACTTATCCATTCTAATTCCTCCATAGCCTCAATGATACTAGATGCTATCATTTTGTCTAGCTCTTCTTTAACCCTTACATGCATGTTGGGATTCATCTTAAGGCCTCTTCCTAACTAGGTGTACACCATCTTTAAACTTTATCCGCATTTCCCCTAATGAATGGTGGACACATTTCAACTCATGGTATCCATGTGAGAATAAATCCTCAAATTCGTGTAAGAGATCGATGATATTTAATACTTTCTTGTCTAACCAGTAGTCCCCAATGATAGCTTCCATGGGCTCCTTCTCCAAGCTGATGTTAACTTTCTTGGTTTTGAGTGGTTCATGATACACACGTGCACATGCATCTACACTGTCAACTAGTTCACATGTCCCAACAGAATGGTTGACATTCAAGCTCTCCATCTCCTCTCCATCAATAACATATACCATCTTTCCTTTATCCTTCTCAGCACACGCGTGCTCAAATTACATCTCTTCTAGTTTCTCCCCTTCGAACCGCACTTCCAAGCTAGGTCCACCAAGTAAGTTTACTAATCTATCTTCCACCATGGCACAATCCCCTAGAGTGAGGTGTTTGATAGTTTGTAACACCTCATCAACCGGTTGCATGGTACTTTGGTACTCGAATGTGTGAACTAGGTCAGCCGCTAATTCTTGCCAATTTCCCATTTGGCGGTGAGTTTCAAAATGAATGTACAAAGCATGTGCGTAACATTGTAGTGTCAAATATAGCTTGTACACCCAAAGGGCGGGTGGTAATGCTTTCGCACCTTCTCCCCAGACCCTCTCACATGCCTAGATGTGGGAAGAGGTGGCTCCATTGCCATTGTAATCCTTGATATCGGTAGGTATGTTGCTCTTCCGAATCAAACAAAGTGAGAGAAATTATAACTTCATGCCACTCTAACAAGTTTTTACTATGCGCAGCCCACCACCTCATTGTTGTACCTATCAAAACATAACTCAGCATACCTTGTCACACATCCTCCCTCCAAAGGTGAGCTTCCATTTCTCTCAAAATACCGCAGGTATGCATCCCTGAATAATTCATTATTACCTTTCCTCTTAGGCACCAAACTATACGCACCGTGGTTACCCTTGGTCACTGATCCTTTTAGATGTCACCCAATCAATTCATAAGTCCCATGCACCCAATTATCGCATGCTATTTTGGTAGTATCACCAAAGATTGAGCATCATCAAACCGGAAAACTCCTTCTATAGGGTGGATGGTCTCTGGATCTCTTATTGAATGCAAAAATATTCTATCAAGGACCTCCTCTCTAAGGGGTTCAAGATAGGTTGTGGAATTTCCATCGCAAGTGGTCTAATCACCCTCTCTTCCTTGTTTTCAAAGCTTATGAACCCCTTGTTAAACCAAATATTTGCATTATTCTTATAGCACCACGGGTGCCCAAGTAAAGTTGGAAAATTATCTACCTCAGAAGGCACCAAGACTTCAAAATCCCTAGTGAATTTAGTCCCCTGAATGGTAATGGTCACATCCTTCAAGACACCTACGGGCATTTCCTTTGTCTTATTTGCCATATACAACACATTTGAAGATGGCTGTAATGCAGGTCTTCCCATTTGATGTCAGGCATCCAGAGTGAGAACATTAACCTCCACACCTATGTCAATGAGGATGTTGCTAAGCATCCATCCATCCACTAGTGCATTCAAAGTGATTTCTTTGTCATAATCAAGGTTGTGAGGTGGGAGGTTTGCATGCAGGATCTGATTTTCATGTTCTTCCCGACACATGGCACCTTTTCCCTCAACCATGCCCCTAGCAGGGGAATAATATTCTCCTACCTTAGTAGTTTACATACATCCTTAACCTTATCTAATTCATCCTTTGGTGCTTCTACTAATCTTCTTTGCTCATCTTTTCTAGTTTTCTCTTTTAAGCATTGGATCTCCCCTTGTAAGCTTCGAATTATGTCCATGGTTTCTTGGTAGACTTCTTTCTGGTGAGCCAGATTTGGATACTTCCCATGTACTAATTCTTCCCTCGAAACCAGAGGTCTCTGCCTAGGCACTTCCCTTGCATGTGCGGACTCCGCCCTTGTTGTTACCATAACAGGCTCTAGTTCTGATTCACATATTACTCACGGGAGCCATTGCACATCAGCCTTCTTAATACTCACCATGACAACACCCTTATCCTTCTAGTACTGCTGACTCATATGTTCATATAACTTTGGGAACTCTTCGTACTTATGTTTTTTCCACACCAGGAGCATTGTAGAAGATCTAGACATTCACGTTTATAATGGTCTATGGATCCACAATTAAAGCACGTTCCACGCGGAACTCACTTCTTCCCGGTGGTTACCATGACCAAAAAATCCTCCATGAAACCATCTTCCACGCATGCCTCCATCTCTACACTCTTCATACCGACATTCATCTCCTTTGGAACTACTGGTAATGCCGGTCACGGTGAACAGAAGATCGATTGCCTTATGAATCTGGTCAATCAATTTACAATCCTTAGTGTCATGTGTGGTTAAGGTACATATCTTACAATAAAAAGATATGTTTTTATAGATCACGCACTACAATAGGGGGCACCTACTTGCATCATGCTCCTGTGACATATTTCACATTTTACCACTAGGGCGCGTCTTGCCTTCCGAGTACATATCCCACCATTATCCTTTGTGTGCCCTTCTACATTACAATCTATGTACCACATCCCACCGTGAATCTCTCGGAACTATGTTGGTAGATAATTTATCGAACTAATTAGCCATGGCATGTAATCTGAGCCTCAAAAATGGGCTAACACTAGTGTCAACACTACCAACTGCCTCAGCACATAAAGTAGCTTCCAATGCTTCATGCGGGTCCATGAATGTTTTATGAGATAAAGCCCTCCTAAAGGGTGTGATCAACCCCCTGATAAACAACCGAGCATGTTGTGAAGGGTGGATATCATAAGATAGTTTAGACAATAGAGTTTTAAAGTGCCCATCATATTCCCACACGCTCTCTTCCATTCCCTACTGGATTTCTTTGAGAGATCTGATGCTATTTTGTTCAAACTCAAGTATGTGGAACTCCACCAAGAACGCATTTCTCAGTGTGGTATAATCCAAAAAAAGTCTGATGAGGGTCATACTTTCTATACCAACTATGAACATGTCCTTGCAAGGTCATTGCAAATTCACTGGCATTTTGTTCTGGGTCGTGATCCCCTTTGCATGCCATAGTAGCTTGAACTTATGCACATGCTCTGTGGCATATTCTATCCCACTGTAATCTAGTAAGTGTAGATACATCTCGAAAAATACTTGAGGAGGTGGTTGAGGTCCTTTTCCTCCCGATCTATTCCTTTGGTTTCCTTTGGTGTTTCCTCCTCTGCCGGATCCACTAGATCCTAAGCCACCAACTCCACCACTTCCACCTCTAGATCCTCCTATGTTAAGTACATGGCCCATGTTTTTATGTCGAATACTCCCATAATTCCACTGAATTGTGCACCAATAGTTTGTGAACTAGTGCCACTCCCAGTCGTATTTCCTCCACCACTTCCTCATGCGCTTCCAAAACCAGTTGGATATGTGCCTTGTCCAAACATTCCACTAAATACTGGAATAGTGTGTGAAGCCATAGAAGTCCCAAATGAGAAGTTATATCTTTTAGGTGCCGATCGCTTGCTTCTACTAATATCAATTGGATCAAGTGTACGTTTCCCTCATTTAAACAAACCAATGGCTAAGGTTCAGTCACTAGGTGGGGTTAGATGCACGCCAATGACTCTTCTTTCTCTACATGATAGATTGTCACCAGAATCTGTAAGGTTTTCTCTCCCATGCTTACCAAGATGGGGTATCATAGACTGTTTAGGTTTCACATCCTCCATGTGGACCTCAACTCCTTTCCACCATGTCTAACTCCATAACCCACTTGTAATCCCATGTTATCTATCGATCTCCCTTTCACACACTTGGTTATACTTGACTCATCTCTCCTCCCTTTCCTTTTCAGTTGTTATATCATCCATCTTTCCCCAACCTGGCTTCCTTGCCAAGCTCTCACAAAGTGGTTTATCTGGCCATAGGAAATGCCTCTAAACCCATGGTTACCATCAAGATTTTGATCACAAGGGGTATAACATGTAGAAATGATCCTCTGGGCTCCCACAAAAACTCAAACTCAGTAACTTCTAGATAGGAATAGGTGGAAATGGCGTATTCAAGAGTGTAGCTAGCCAATACTCCCTTCCATCAATGATCTATAGTATGGGTCCATGTTAGATCAACATCTTGTAAGTTCTGATATATTTCTTGGGTCCAAGGGTGTGACTTATAATACCACCTCGATCTAGATGTATAAGTCGAGAGCCATTCAAATAACTCTATTGGGAAACAACAGAAGAAGGTTTCATACAACTCATGATAAAGAGTGTCCTCCACCCATCTTCGTGTGTTAAACCTAGGTCCAGTATTGAATCTCTGAGTGAATTCATCCTCCGTGCTTTTAAACCAATCTTCAACACCCTCAAGTGTTAAGCACTCTACCATCACTTTTTACATAGATCATGATGTATGCCATGTTCCACTACAACTTTGAAAAGAGGTCTCGGCAATGGAACCAAGATGTAGTCATTTTTACACCCCACCAAGAACAAGGGAAGCTCATACACGCTGGCCTATCACCCAACAGTGGTCTTTGGCGCTCACCTGAGGTACACGAGAGGGAGCCAACTCTCTCTTTTATGTGAGTTTAGTGGAAGGCATAATTCATGATTTTGACTTAGTGATTTAATAGACATGAAAAGATATAGAGCTCGAATGGCTTCTACACTTCTTATCATAATAGAAACAAAGTGCGCAACATAATTAACTAGAACTAGGAAGTTGTAAATCCATAATTAGACTAACATTCAAGTAAGGTTCATGATCATACAAGATCAAAAGCATAGTAGAAACATGCAGATAATACAAGAAGGAGATCTTAATACAAACATAGTGGTAACCTTATCATATTCATTCATAGTCTTACTACAAAACATCATAGAGAGGAAGACCATAGTCATGCACCATATCTGGATCCATACATGTATGCTCATAAAATAAAATTTGCATTCCCCATTTCCCCATTACATCCTTCCTAGAATCATCTACCCATTTATCCCACAGCTTCCCACAAGAAATTCTACGAGCTCTCTGCACATCGCAGGTGTCTCTGTTCTTTGCCAAGGGCTCTAACAAACTCCTCTACAACCTCAGATCTAGTCCCAAGTGTCAAGGTGTGGGTCACCCTAGGTGCATGCCTCTCCATGTCATGATTAGATTTTTAGATCTTCCTATCACAAGGTATATTCCTTCCAGGACACCCTATCGCCAGGCTGGAACCTTATCCAAATGGAACATGTTCTTCATGTGTTCTATCCAAAAGGCCAAAAATGGCTACGTCCCGCATTTTTCTTCACATGTGTGCGTGCACTTTGTTCTCCAAGAATCCCTTTTGAATTCTAACTTGCGCACCTACGCACCTTTAAGATTTGGAAGCTATAGAAGGGTCCCAACAAAATTTAAACAACGGTGTAATCTTGAAGGAACACAACCCATGACATGGATCCAAGGTTGGCCAAATAGCATGTTGTACTAGAACTCCCCTCCAAGACATAGAATAATTCAGGGAATGGTACTGGGGACCTAATGAATGTGGAGAATGATGGTGCCAAGCATGGAATTCATGGAATCATTGAATGAATGCAACATAAATAGGTTATTATGCATGTAATTGGTAGGCATACACATTTGGTTGTATGCATGGGAGGAAAATTTGTTGATAGTGTCACCTCCATAGATCATAACACGTAAAAAAAGTATATTATCAATGTAGATGGAAATAAATAAGGAGGGATCGAGATCATCTAATTGGAGAGGTATAATCTCGTCGTCAGGAAAAGCCGAGACCGACTACTTAATGAGTGGTAGTGGGTGTAGAGAAATGGTGAGAGAGGTCACATGATGAGGAGTGATAGTATATGCAACAAGAATAAGGTCATTAGGTAGAACCTCAATAGTGCGTAACCTCAATGAGGGCCTATCAATGAAACTTAGAGGTTTGGACAAGGTCGTACAAAGACATCATGAGAGGAGATTAGTGAAATGTTTTCAGCATAATACGATGGGAAACCCCGTCAGAAATAGGGTATGTGGGTACACGGATGGTGATTTTTGGCACAGGTGTAGATGGGATATTAGGTAAAAGAGTGGAAAATGAGCTAGTTTTTTTCTCCTTTCCTTTTTCCTTCTAGGCTCAAAAGGAAATTTGAACCATACTAATTTTTCATGAAGGAGCAAGTGAGTCATGATAGGTGTAGCAATAGGATGGGAAAAAATATGGTGAGGGCATATAATGGTTTTGCGAAAATAATGCAACACATTGACATTTTGGTGGAGGTTTGACTAGCTCTCTTATGTGAACCATGTTGATCTCAAATGTTGGAAGATAAAAACAGGTTGTGGAGGGGATATAAAGGTCACTGAATAGGTATGGGAGGAGGATGTGTGGTGATAGGTGCAGGTGGAATAGGGTCCTCATCTAAACTATCATCATCGTCAAAATTTTCTTTGCGAGGACATAGATGGAAAATAATAGTGTTAATATCCTTAGAGTTTTCCATAGCATATCATGGAACATGATCGTAAGCACAAATTTTGGTATCATCAAACCCTTCTAGTTTAGGTTTGAGTAGGTCATAAGGTCTAAGCAATGGCAATGTGATGATGAAGGTTTCCAAAAGATTAGCCAGGATGTTATTGTATAACCTTGCTAATGGATCACAATGTGAAGTAAGTATGGGTCTAGATGGAAGTGTGGGTGACTTTAGTTGGAGAGGTGCCGCGGAGGTGGAATCGGAGGTTGAGTTAGTTTTACCACCTATTTGGTAGGTAGTATGGTTTTAGGTTGTGATTTCACCTTCTTAGGTAAAGATGTAGCGAGTGAACTAGTTGTTGAAGGTGGTGTAGGTTTAACTACCTCTTTGGAGGGTAGTGGGTTCTTCATATTTGGTTACATCTTCTTAGGTAATGGTGAATAATAAGTGTGTGATATAGAAGGGAAGTTAGATGATGGAAGGGGCTGCGTTAACCACGACGATAATGGAGGTGTAGTGAAGGTTGTGGTAAGAGGTAATGTGGAAGGTATTGGTTGAAGAGAAGGGAATAACATGGGTAGTGTTGAGGATACTTTGGAAGTGGTGTAGGTATAAGAGGTAAAAAGGATGTAGGTGATGATGAATGTGTAAGATGTGTAGGTAGTTTGGGTGGAATAGAGGATTGTGACAAGGAGGTGGACCTTTTTGTTTTTGGTTTACCTTAGCTAGGATGATGTTTGGCCAAGGTTGATGGGTGGGGTTCAAGGATAGATGTAGGTGGTGAAGGTGACGGAGGGGTAGTAGGAAAAGCTAGTGTGAGTAACCTAAGAGGTTGGGTATTCCTCTTAGGTGGGGAATATTCTTTGTGATGGCTTGTGAGGACATGGCTACATCTAGTTTGATAGGAGGATGGACTAGGATTAATGTCAGCATGAATCCTAATGTGGAAATGGGTATGGATGTGGAGGAAGATATAGGTGCAGGAAAGGTTTTAGGAATTTGAAAATTTTCCTTTGATGGTAAAGGTTTAGGTGTGGGTGAGGGTGATGAAGAATAGATCACTACAACTAGCATGGGCATGCTTTGGGTTTTATTTTCTGAAACACCTTTGGATGGATCATGGAAGTATTAGTAGACAACATTTGCATCTGAGTTGAGAAAGGTAGTTGAAGGCATCCCCAAATAATTGAATTTTCAACATAATTCAAGCGATTGGCTAAATGTGAAAATAACAACACTATAGGGGGGATGATGTTGATTTAGTAGAAATCCCTGTAAAGAATTTCTATGAGATAGAGAATTAGTTGGCTTGATTCTCTGGGTAAAAGAGTTGAGAGAAAATCGACAGGATCTTTAAAATCCAAAAGAAAATTGTCACCAATAGGAAGGGTTGTTGCTAATAGATTCCTTATGGGTAGGGGAGATGGCATGTTGGATGAGGTAGGTTCATCTTTTGGAAAAGAGGGAGGTAAACATGACTCTCATGTGGGGATGAGAGTACGCGACCGTGGGTTGTTAAATGCTCTGTTAAGAGGTGAGTGGGGAATCTACATCGACGGATATGGCGAGACTCCTCTGTGGGTGAAGGGAGAGATAAGGGAGACTTTATAAACACCAAAAAATTACATGTGATACATTGTTGAAAAATGGTTACAAAATTTCCCAATGATGATTCAAGTCCTTTCAAGAAGGTGTTTGAGCTCCGAAACCCATATGCGGTATATATTTGTTTCTAGACATCTTTACTCATCCATCCCACACTTTTTGTAGCTTTCTTCCTCTTTCTGCACATGTTTTGGCCTTGAGCGCCAGGACCGCCACTCTACCTAGGTGGCAGTTTTTGATACTGCTACCTAGGTAAGGTGGCGGTCCTGACGGATTTTATTGGATTTTGTCATGCATGTTTTTAACATGCGATGATTCACTTATCTTAACTTTATCATGCATATGTGGGCCAAATTGTCTAAAAATACTTTTGATTGCTTGGTCCTTCTTACCTCTTCTATTTTTGCATGTGCTTCAAGTGAGTTGAAACGCCTCTTCTTGCTTTGTGCATGAAGGCACATCCCAACCCCAATTCTTATATATTCCATGGTTGTATACAAGAAAATGTCCTAAGAAATTTTGAGTATCTTGTATTGTATTTCTGCCACAATCTTGTTAGGAATTCCATATCCAAGCTTAGATATCTTTTGATATCTCTCTTCTACTTGCATTACATCTAGACTGCCTTCAAGCTTCCATTACTCAAGTGCCATCCTCCTACTGTTGTTCTTGCATTCCCAATCCCTTGGACTCATATGAACACTCGGAGAAAGAAAGGAAAAATTGAGGGGATAGATACAAATACAACCATATTTTCCAAAGATCTTGCTTATCCAGGTTGGAATTGTGTTTTGTTTGCTTTATTTGTTAAATTTTCAATTTTAAATCACTAGTTTCAATTACATATCAAATAGAGTAGTAAAATTATTCATTTTAATAGGTTAGGAAATCACAAGTAGATCAAATCATTAGAAAGTTTTCTCTTTAACATTACCAGGGAAGTTGTGGGGAACAATAGCCCTTTCAGGGTCATGATTTGTTCTTCACCTCTGAGGTAGGGTTTGAAGGTTTTTTATTGGATTAGGTTATTTGTTTTAGATTAGATTCACATATTCACACAAGTAACCAACTACATCTGGTTGATTACTTGTCTTTAGTTTATTTATTAGATTAGAATGCATTTGTTTAAAATTAGAAAAGATCAAAAATATTTCGTTGATAGATTAGTTTACTTTTATTACTTTGATATGAGATATTGTGAAAACTCCAAAAACATAGATTATATTTCCTTTAATACTTAGTTTTCTTGTTAAATTCATTTCATTTCACTCCCTATGACCATCAACGGTCCACAATAAGGAAATATGTACACCTGTGATCCCTTGGTCCCACAACCCAATGGGCCGAAGTTATAAGCGACATTGATACAAGTTTATGTTTGACCTTCTTACACACACATGCAACTTTTGCTGAGAAAATAAAACAACTAAATACACTAAACATCAATACTAATAAATCATATGATTATTATACTTGATCATGGCAACAGGGTTTTATTACATGCATGACTATACAATGGCCATAACCTCCACGAGTCTTTGGTTGTGATCCTCCGGTCCCATAACCCAATGGGCCTACTAAAAATTTAGACATTGACACTATTTTATGTACATTAGTATTCAGATCTTCACCACTTCCACCAATCATTATTTCATGACTTTCCTTACTGAACATAGCATCCGATCAGGCTAAGACTTTCTGGACTAGACTAGAAAATCACCCATAAATCCCTATGGCTCCACCACATCTCTCGTTCTTACTTCCATGACCTTTTCTGGAAATCCATACAAGGTGCCCATAGGTCATTTTCCACGTGTTCAAAAACCAACATACAAAATCTTTGTAGAACTTGATATTGATTGGAGTCTCCAAGAAGCTATTATATAAGACTGATCCATCACACCAATTCAACTTAGGAGATAATTCTTTACCTTAGACTCACAGATCCTGATATTTCATGTTGAAGATTTAATATTTCCTAATTAGCTTGATCCTCGTCACCAAACTCACATTCACATTAATTATACAATGGTTGTCTCAACATGAGCTCAAGAGGAAGGGTGTGAAGAAGCTCACGTGTTGATTTTCTATCATCCAAATTGGTGAACCCGACGTGAAGAGCTAGTATCTAATGAAAGTAACAGTAACTGAGTTGTACCAAGCCAAGAACACATATGCTAATAAAGCACCACGATCAATAAGCTGAAAGTAATTTACCGTAATAACTTTACATAAAACCTTTGCAAACAAATAAGCAACAATATCATATATTATTCTCAAACTCAATGCAATACAATGAGAATGGGCCTTACTTAAATAGGCAAGGAATAATAATCTAAGAACCAAGGTCATAGATCAAGCCATAAATCAAGAAAATAACTAGTCATCAAAGAACTAGTCAAGACCATAGATTTAGGAGAACTAGACATCAAGGATCTAGTCAATACCTTAGATCAAGGAAAGAACTATACTTAACAACTAGATAATATCTCCTAATATCTAAATAAGATAAAATAAATATCCACACACATAAGTGGGCGAGGATAAATAAAATAAAGATAAATAAAGTACTTAGGTGAACATGAGCTAAGGTAAATACCTACTCTAACACCCACCCTCAAGTGAAGCTAGGGGCCAAAATAGAAGTGGCATGTCCACGGTATGATTCCTAGCAACTAGGCCTGATGAGGTACTCATGTACAATAACTAGGAAAAAGGGACACCATAAGGTACCCAAAACCAGTAACAACAAATTAAAGAGAGTAAAAACCCACTCCAAGGCATCCCAAGAAGCTCGGCTCAAAAAAATCATACAATGCTAAAGAATTTTGGTGTGCAATGTGGTCTAAATCCATTGCTCAATCATTAAACTCAAAAACAACCGACACTTTGGGTTTCACTGCAGAATAGCTCCATACAAGGAGACTGTCAATGGAGTGATGTCAAAAGTGTAAAAAAATAAACACAAAACATAATTCGATCAACTGCTGCAATTAGGTGTGCCATGATCCAAGAAAAGCCAAGGTAACAAGGAAAGGACATGAAACCCAAAGAAGCAGGATCAACACCACACCCTCCCATACTTCTAAATGGTTGGAGTGATGCTACAAATCTGTATGAGTTGTCAAAACAACTACTCAAAGACTAACAAACTAACACTAGGCTCCACCATAATAGCTACCCCACAAGAGAGACTGTCAACATGCCAAAAGTGTCGAAAATACATATACAAAATCTCTCAACAAACAATAGAGATACACTACACTTGCTAAAGAAAAATTATCAAACCAAGAAGCATCATAATGCATAAGGTATAGAAAGTGGAGCAAGAGGCCGAATGGTGGAGGAGTAACAATTGTAGAGTCCTCTCAACGAATGCCTATGTCGCAGCCATGAGTGATCAGATATCCACCTTAAATCAACATGGATTGATGAAGAAGATGCCTGCATATGACTTGGTGTAAAATGCACAATGGGTGCATGCAAAAGAACATCAGAATGTGTGTCAGGTTGACCATGTCTGAAAGCTGAAATCTCATGTTTCTCAAGCCTAAGTGAAGGTGCAAAACTCATGTGTTTCTCATGATCCTCAAAAAGAGTCGAGTAAACAAAAAAGGAGCTCTATCAATGTGTGATCCCAATGAATTATCTTCTCGAAAACCAATGGCACGACTTTAAAATTCCATGTAACATGTGGAATAGAGGAAAATTTACCCTGTGAATGTCTGTCAATGACTCCACTAGTGAGATCCATAGAACAAAGCATACGAGATTTGAATGCAGTGGTATGCTTCAAAAAAACTATGCTACTTGAGTAGAAGTAGGATACACAACATGTGGTACCGTAATAGGCACATATGTGGAAGAGCATGCAGCAACAAGCCTCACGGTATAAAAACATAAAAAGTAGGTTTAGGCTCAAAGAATAGTAGATCAATGTCAGTGGGTACAAGAGCAACGCCTGCAAGGGGAATAGGAGCATGGATATGGTTGTCCACAATATGATGGTGATGTTGTAGTCTAGCAGCAAGTTTGTTCTCAGAGGAAGTGTATTATTGTAACCTTATTGTGAATAAGTGATTGTAGAAGAGAATTTTGCTTCTTGAGTGATCTATTTTCTTGCACAAATTTTACAATATCCTCTTTAAGTCCACATACTTCAGAGAAAAGCATATCATTCTCAGAATCCATGATAGGTACAAATTGTAACTTCAAAAAATTTAGGACGTCCAACTCAACCAAAATCGCATGAAATTACATCCACAATTGATTACAACAGTCCTCCATATTTGGCACTTTATAATTATAGTGTAACTCTAAAAATAAATCACTCCAATGGAAAGAGCGTGAAAAAATAAAAACTTTTGTAAAAAATGACACTCAAAACCAAGTTACCGATCAAAACATACAATCTTTTTAATATTTTGCTCTGTTATTTATTTTATTTGCCACTAAAACAAATAAATTGTTGTTGCCTTCACCACACAAATAAAATTAAAGGGAGCTAAAGTTAAGCACCTATTAGTAGGAATCACAATCTTTAATCCCTCATATGACCATGCCATATGACCAAGGGCTAAGGATTTTAATGGGTGTGTGCCTTGCTTAAATAGGCAAGGAATAATAATCTAAGAACCAATCAAGGTCGTAGATCAAGCCATAAATAAAGGAAATAACTAGTCATCAAAGAAATAGTCAAGACCATAGATTTAGGAGAGAACTAGACATCAAGGATCTAGTCAATACCATAGAGCAAGGAAAGAACTATACCTAACAACTAGATAATATCTCCTAATATCTAAATAAGATAAAAGAAATATCCACACACATAAGTGGATGAGGATAAATACAATAAAGGTAAATAAAGTACCTAGGTGAACATGAGCTAAGGTAAATACCTACTCTAACACCCCCTCAAGTGAAGCTAGAGGCCAAAATAGTAGTGGCATGTCCACAGTATGATTCCTGACAACTAGGCCTATTGAGGTACTCATGTACAATAACTAGGAAAAAGGGACACCGCAAGGTACCCAAAACCAATAACAACAAAGTAAAGATAGTAAAAACCCACTCCAAGGCATCCCAAGAAGCTCAGCTCAAAAAAATCCTACAATGGTGAAGAAGTTTGGTGTGTCGTGTGTCCGAATCCACCGCCGATCACAAAACTAAAAAAAAACTGACACTGGGTTTCACTAGAATAGCTCCATATAAGGATACTGTCAATGGAGTGATGTTAAAAGTGCAAAAAAAGAAACACCAAATATAATTCGATCAACTGCTGCAAATGGGTGTGCCACAATCCAAGAGAAAAAACCAAAGCAACAAGGGAAGGACACAAAATCCAAAGTGTCACGATCCAAGAAAAGCCAAGGTAACAAGGCAAGGACATGAAACCCAAAGAAGCAGGATTAACACCACACCCTCCCATACTGCTGAATGGGTGGAGTGATGCTACAAATCTATATGAGTTGTCAAAACAACTACTCGAACATTGACAAACTAACACTGGGCTCCACTAGAATAGCTCCCCCACAAGAGAGACTGTCAACATGCCAAAAGTGTCGAAAATACATATACAAAATCTCTCAATAAAAAGAGAGATACAAAGACACCTGCTAAAGAAAAATACTCAAAACAAGAAGCATCACAATACATAAGGTATAACAAGTGGAGCAAGAGGTTTGGTTGTGGAGGAGTCATGACTATAGACTCCTCGCAATGAATGCCTTTGTCACAGCCATGAGTGATCGATATCCACCCCAAATCAACATAGATGGATGAAGAAGATGCCTGCATATGACTTGGTGCAAAATGCACAATGGGTGCATGCAAAAGAACATCAAAATGTGTGTCAGGTTGATCATGTTTGATAGCTGAAATCTCAAGTTTCTCAAGCCTAAGTGAAGGTGCAGAACTCATGTGTTGCTCATGACCCTTAGAAAGAGTCGAGAAAACAAAAAAGGAGCTCTATCAATGTGTGATCGCAATGAAGTATCTACTCGATAACCAATGGCATGACGAAAATTCCATGTAACATGTGGAATAGAGGAAAAATTACCCTGTGAATGTCTATTAATGACTCCACTAGTGAGACCCATAGAATGGAGCATGTGAGATCTGAAATGCTACTCGAGTAGAAGTAGGATACACAACATGTGGTAATGTAATAGGCACAGATGTGGAAGAGCATGCAACAACAAGCCTCACAGTGTGTAGAAGCGTAAAAATCGGGTTCAATTTTTAAGACTAGCGGATCAATGTCAATGGGTGGAATAGCAACAATTGCAAGTGGACTAGGTGCATGGATATGATTGTCCGCAATATGATGGTGATGTTGTAGTCTAGCAAGTTTGCTCAGTAGGAAGTGTATTATTGTATCCTTATTGTGAATAAGTGATTGTAGAAGAGAATTTCGCTTCTTGAGTGATCTATTTTCTTCCACAAATTTTACAATATCCTCTTGAAGTCCACATACTTTAGAGAAAATCATATCATTCTCATAATCCGTGATAGGTATAAATTGCAACTCCCAAAAATTTAGGATGTCGAGCTCACCAAATTATGTCCACAATTGATTACAACACTCCTCCATATTTGGCACTTTATAATTATAGTGCAAGTCTAAAAATAAATAACTCCAATGGAAAGAGCATGAAAAAATAAGCACTTTTGTAAAAAACGGAACTCAAAACCGAGTTACCGATCAAAAGATACAAGCTTTTTAATATTTTTCTCTATTATTTATTTTATTTCCCACTAAAACAAATAATTTTTTTGCCTTCACCACACAAATAAAATTAAAGGGGGCTGAAGTTAAGCACCTACTAGTAGGAATCACAATCTTTAAGCCCTCATATGACCATGCCATATGACTAAGGGCTAAGGATTTTAATGGGTGTGCCAGAATAACTTTACATAAAACCTTTGCAAACAAATGACCAGCAATATCATATATTATTATGGAACTCAATGCAATACAACGAGAATGGGCCTTGCTTAAATAGGAAAGGAATAATAATCTAAGAACCACCAAGGTCGTAGATCAATCGAGCCATAAATCAAGGAAATAACTAGTCATCAAAGAACTAGTCAAGACCATAGATTTAGGAGAGAACTAGACATCAAGGATCTAGTCAATACCATAGATCAAGGAAATAACTATACCTAACAACTAGATAATATCTAAATAAGATAAAAGAAATATCCACACACATAAGTGGGTGAGGATAAATACAATAAAAGTAAATAAAGTACCTAGGTGAACATGAGCTAAGGTAAATACCTACTCTAACATCTAATCATTTTAGATTTCTTCGTCCATCATTTATTTTGTGAGTATTCTTATAGCCCCCGAGTATGTCAAGATACGATGAGTATGGTCAACCCATCCTGGTTTTGACATGTACAACCACTAACATGTATGCCACAAAAATCACCTTCACTCTAAACATTGGTAGACAACCGCTCGAATGCTCAAAACCATGTTCTTAAGGGAACAAATTTAAGTTTCTCAATACATACTAAGGAACTTTACCAAATCACACACCTATCCTCATGAACAATAAAGTAAAAAAAAATGAATTTCACCGGGAAGCAAGTTCATCTCCTCATGTATTGTTTCGACATCCCATTAGCATGCAATCAAACCAACTCACACCTCTAGATGAGGAAAATTTAACACAATATCCTAGGAGTGAACAACAATTCCATAAAATGAACCACACTTTCGATAGGTTACAAGGAAAAGGTGATGTTGTGCTCTAAAACAATAGTGCTACCCTCGACCCAAAAAAATTCTACTAATAAGGGGTGACAACATAGTGAACAATGGGTTTAACAAAATCCACCTAAGAAAAGTAGTGCCCCATCAATGGGTGATGTCATCTCGGCATTGGTAGAAAAATTTAAGGAGCTATATCTTGTCCAAAAGTCTCAAAATTCATACGCAGGGAAAGCATGAACTTCTCTCCATCCACAAAATTACAGACAAATACCCACCGCAAAAATCCTCTAATTTATATAGGTAATCCAAACCCCGGAGATCTATTTATAGGGACGTGAACCTTGGGTATACACCCTCGTGCCATGTATGGATAATGCAATAGGCTTTGTGGCTTCATTCCTTCGATTCCATATCTACCATACCCGCCGGAAATGTAATGTGCCCTAGCTTCATGCCTTCGATTCCATATCAAGGTAATCAACCCCTTACATACACATGTTTAGAAATCTCCACAGTGGGGATATGTACACTTACCCAAGTCTGTATGGAAAACCACAGGGGATGCCATATGCCCCAAAAATGTCTATGTTATCCCATTTCAGCAACCGATGTAACCTCCACCTCCCCAACAAGGATCTTCAATGGTGAAAACGTATGCAATGGGGACCTATTCTAAATATCTTAAGGATCCTTTAGAGTTCTCCATTTAGAAATTCATGCTCCCGATACCCTTTTTTGATCTTCCGAAATTCAAAGGGGAGGGTAATCTGAATTCCCACATCAAAGCTTACTCAATGGCCATTCGAGAGATGCTCCCATGGGATGCAGTTGTTGTGAAGATTTTCCTTGAGTCTCTAGAAGGTATTTCTCTTGATTGGTACTATAGGATACCAGAGGATTCAATACACTCCTTGAAGAAAATCATGTCAGAATTTATTAAGGCTTTTGATAAGAACAAACTTTTGAGAACAGAATTAGGAATTCCTTTATATCAAGAAAGAGCACGGTGAGTCTACAACCCACATCATTCAAATGTGGTGATAAGTTGTCTACTCCTCTATAAGTGCTCCAAATATGGATCGAAAAAGCTTTGTGATTTATTCCTCCACTCTCTTGATAGGAAACAAAGGAAGAGGTTCAAATGTTCCTTCTAATGCACTATGCAGAGGTACTAGAGCATGCTCTTTGAATTGAACAAGCAGCCATTAACAGTGGTTGTAAGACTTATGGAGCTAATGGAAGGTTAGTCACCCCTAATCAAAATAACCCTAGTTACTCCAACAACACGAATAGCAACCAAGGACCAAAAATCCTCAATAAGAATCATGGAGTCATGATGGATGGGGTGACAGACCAACCTAAGAAACCTAACGTTGTTAATGCTCCCAATATAAGCACTTCAAACAAGAATAATGACAATGATAACAATCAAAGAAATAATAACTTCTCACCCTCAGTCAATGATGTATATTTTAACCATCAACAATAACAACAACAATAATAACAACTTCAGCAATAAAGAACAACACAGACTCCAAGGGTTTAACCAATACCCAAGTAGGTATCTAAACTAATTTCAAAACCAAGGGCAAGGGTTCCTAAATTTTAACCATAACAATCAATAGTTCAATAATAACTATAATTTCAGACTGCAACAAGGTGCAAACAAAAGGCCTCGAGATTACTATCCTAATTTATAGTGCCATTTCCATAGGGTTCATGGGCATGACACAAGAACATGTCACTATTGTAATAAGTTTTTACACCATTTTATAGAGGATTAAAGACACTTATTTTTTGAAATGCTTTTGGAAAACCCAACAAAACCCACTCAAAACACCTACATGGGACCAAGATCTCCACATAACACACTACTTTCAATCTTTAACGATCCTCTCCCCACACTTCCAAAGGATGGCATAATATATCCCAATAGTTTAAACAAAGGTATTGTAATAGGGACCCATGATCATGAAGCCTCAACTTTGTCAAACCCACAAGTGGAACCTCCTTTGGATGGTCACCAACAAACAAAAATTATGGGGTTAGTTGAGTTGAAACGAACCTCAAATTAACACCGCCACTAAAACCAATGATTATTCTTCACATCCTATCCCAATCTACTCAACTACATTAGATGACATTCTCGATATGCTAAGCAAGACAGTAGGAGCTTACGATTTGATCAGTGACTTAACTAAGACCTTCTCTCACATTTCCTTCTTAGATATGTTAAAGAATTCCCCTGCTCATAGGGCCACTCTACTAGAAGCACCAAGTCTTGGTCATTTAACTAACATCACCCCTCCTCCAGAAGCACAAATAAACCACATGGAATTTTATGTCTATCCTCAAGGGAAGCTGAAAGAGATGTTGGATTTTTATTTGACATCAACAAGATGCCCACAGATGTTGAAATAGCTCATAGAGGTGATCCGACATTGTTTTTACAAGTATGGATTTACAAAAACTACGTAAAGCATGTGATGATTGATGACGAGGAAGTGATCAACATAGTCCCCTTCTCTTTCCTTTAAAATCTAGGGTATGAAGAGACCAATTTCTCTTCGACACAAAACATGCTGAGAGGCTACGAAAGCCTTAAAGTAACGTCAATCGAACTATAGTGTTACGGGTGACCCTTGGACCTAGGATGGTACTAACCAAGTTTTATATTATAGATTGGGAAACTAGTTATAATATGATCCATGGTCATCCTTGGATTCATTACATGAAGGTAATTCCCTCCACTTTTTTTTAAGAAGTTAGGTTCATACATTTTGGGAAGGTCTTTGTGGTGTAGGGTGATCCAAAACCCTTCAACATACACATAGCTAACTTTAAAAAGAGGCCAGGGATCCACTCAAATTTTGAGCTTCCTACAAATAAGTTAAATAAACATGTAATATCGTACGAGAGGAAAATATGGTTCCTACAACAAAATTATAAGTCATGGGTTTGATCAAAGGCATTCTGGACAGTCAAAGATGAAACCTTCATCATAGAGATAGTATCATTGGGAACCATGAAAAATATTGTCAAGCTATTGGAGAAGGATTATCCCATTCTCCTTCCTTTTGATTCTATGGGTATGTGACATACCCTCGGACTCGATTCTCTTCCGTAAAATGAGGTTTGTATGGTGAGGTAATCAAGTAAAGGAGAAATATTTAAAAGATGATCCAAAATCCATTTTTCCAAGTAAATGTTGGACTCTCCATTTTTATGGAGCCAAATGCCATTCTAGCACTGGGGTAGGTGTGATTCCTACCTCTCTTGAGGGAAGGATTCTACCTTTTCCTTCAAATTAAACTTTGAGTGCACAAATAATGGGATTAAATATGAAGACCTTGTACTTGGTCTCATTGTAGCCAAAATAATCGGTGTGCTTAATATTAGTGTGTTGGGTGATTCATAACTTGTTCCAAATCAGATATCCAAAGTTTATGAGACTAGAGATGAGCATTTACAACTCTAAAAAACAAAAGTTCTGAATCTAACAAAGAGATTTGACTTCATATCGATCGAAGCGATTCCATGAGAGAAGAATCTCCTCGCGGGCTTGATAGAAAATTATGCTTCTCGCTTTACTCCAAGTAGTGAGTTGGAAGAGTCAAACTTCATAGTCTCGGTTCATTCGTAACCTTTGGTTCATAAGATACCGATGAATCTGCAATGTTGACATACATAGAGACCGAGAGTGAGTCTGCTATTATAGATCACATTTTCATTAACAAAGAAATTCTAGGATATCTAAACACCCTCATTGAATTACATCTTATGCATCTCGAGGTTAATATTTCTCTATTTCCACACTCTTTCTCCTATTTTGGAAATCCCATTATAGAATCTTTCCTTGGGAAGGAACTCGAAATTTTTGAGGTAGGAGAAGAGGGGGATTTAGAGTTTCCTCTGGCCCCGCCTAAGTTTGAGGAAGGAAACACCTCCTTAATTGAGGGAACAATTGATATAAATATTGTAACCAAGGAAGAACCAAAGATATTTAAGATAGGGTACTCTTTAACTCCCGAGGAAGTTAAAATACATACTTTTATTCTCAAGGAGCATAAAAAGCATTTGCGTTTAGCTACAAAGAAATGAAGGGAATTACATCGCACATTGCATAAAGGCAAAATCTCATCACCAACTAGATGCTAAGCCCATTAACCAAAATTCAAGGATCGTGAAGCCAAAGGTGGCCCTCATGGTGAAGGAAGAAGTGATGAAACTACTCCGGTGGGGTTCATCAAGCTAGTTGACTACTCACAATGGGTGTCTAACATAGTCCCCATTCTTAGGAAAAATGGAAAGATCTGCATCTACATAGACTTTTAGGATATAAATAAGGCTTGTCCCAAAGGTGATTTCCCATTACATCCATCGATGTTATTTTTGATGCAACAGCTTGGTTTCGAGTTGTCTCTTATGGATGGATTCTCTGGGTACAATCAGATCAAGATCTCTAAAGAAGTTCAATCTAAAACTATGTTTATAACTCCTTGGGGAACCTTCTATTATGTTGTCATGTCAATCAAGATTAAGAACATTGGTGCTACGTATACACGAGAAATAAATTATATATTCAATGATCATATACATAAGATTGTGGAATCCTACGCGGATGACCTGCTTTGCTAAGGCTAGAAAGCATTGTGATCACCCAAAAGTGCTTCGTATCATTTCTCACTTGATCGAGTACGACATCACATTGAATCTATAAAAATGTGTATTTAGTGTAACAGGAGGAAATATTTTTGGGTACATCATATATTCATGAGGAATTGATGTGGACCTAGCCAAAATACAAGATTTATTAGAAATGATTCCACCAATGGATGAGTTTGGTATCAAATCTTTTCTTGGAAAACTTGGGGCAATCCGAAGGTTTATCCCTAACTTGACCTTTGCTATTCACCCAATCAACAATTTGTTGAAAAATGATTGCTCCATTGAATAGACAGATGAATGCAATGAGGCATGTGAGTCAATTAAATTATTCTTATTTTCCCCTCCCACGATCATTCCTTCTAGATCGGATGGCCCTTTGATCTTGTATTCATGAGCTATAAATGTTTTTCTAGCCTACATGTTGGCTCAAGAAGATGATGATAAATGAGAGCATGCAGTCTATTTTATTAGTTGAACATTTCTTGATTATGAGACACGTTACACCTAGGTAGAAAAATAATGCCTTACCATAGTATTTGTGACAAAGTGTTTGAGAAATTATATCTTTGAATCAAGAAATAAAGGTTATTGTTAAGTAAAATCACTTGCAGACATTCCTCACACAAGGGTCCATATCTAAGAAAGCCTGAACTTTATAACTCGATGGGTGAATTTGAGTTAACATTTTTAATCAAATCCATAAAAGGAAAAATCATTGCAGATTGGGTGGTTGATAACTGTTAAATGGAGGTGATATGGTAGATCTATAATTCCCGATGAGTGTGTATACTTTTTTCGAGACTAGGTCCCCATTTCTGCGTGTCCATGGTATACTAACATTATTAATTTTATAGTGGACCATACATATCCGTAAGGGGAAACATCACAACAAATAAGGTGGTTACATGTCATTTCCACTAAGTATGTTATTTTGGAGAAATTTCTCTATCATAGAGCCTTCGACGAGATGTTGTTAAGATGTGTCGATGTAGAAGAATTTGAAAAGATTCTTTATGAATCACATAGAAAAGTATGTGAAGGTCACTTCTGTGGCCACACCACTTATCAAAAGATACATCAGATGGGATATTTCTATCCCACTCTAGAGCATTACGTAGTAGAATTTGTGTACAAATTCCATAAATGTCAAGATTTCTCCTATGAGATCCACATACCGGCATAAGCTCTGTAACCAATTACAACCGCATGGCCCTTTTCCACATGGGGCCTAGATTTGATAGGAAAATTATCTTCCTCATCAACAAATGGCCATAACTTCATAATCATAGCCACAGAGTACTTTACTAAGTAGGTAGAATTCATGCCTCTTACCACTGTACCAGTGTCAGCGTGATCGCATAGTTCATCTTGAACTAGATCATTTGTAGGTACGGGGTGCCACAGTCATTATGTTGGAGAATGGAACATCTTTAAGAAATGACAAGGTACATGAATTATGTGTAAATTTCATGATAAATCATGACACGGATTCTCTTTATTATCCTCAAGCTAATTGACAGCTGAGGCTATGAATAAGACATTAAAGTCCATCCTCCTTAAGAACATTAAGGAGAACAAATGAGATTGGCATTTAAAGCTTTTTTCAGCCTTGTGGGCCTATCGGACATCAGTTAGAACACCAACAGGGGAAACCACCTTTTCTTTGGTATTTGGCGTGGAAGTAGTTTTACCACTCGAGGTTGAAATATCGAGTCTCTTTATTTTTCTACAAGAAGTCCTGGAAAAGAAGGCTATCAAGAAGAGTCACCCTCTCAGCTAGAAATTTTTGATGAGGTTGTACTCAATGATTAAAAATGACACACCGTTTATGCTGACCAGATGGCTCAGGAATACAAAAAAAGGTTTACGAGCGTGAAATATACGAGGGAGTTTTTTTCTTAAGACTTGACATACGGATAGAAAAAAATACTGGCGAAGGAAAAAAATTCAGACCCAAGTGGTTGGATCCATATCGAGTAGTAGAAGACTACAAGAAAGGGGAATTTCATCCATGTACACTAGAGAGCAAGTAGTTTAATTAATCTATGAACTCTCTTCACCTGAAGAGGTATTATGCATGATCCATTAGCATTTTTATATCTACATTACTACATCTGCATTGCACTTTCATTTTCCGGTTCACTTTGTAAAATTTGTGATCAAGGGACTTATTCTTATACCAAATCCTAAAAAACAATGACAAAATATTCAAAATATATATCTTCAAGTTTTCATGGTATCATGAATTGTTTCTAAATCATTTCATCAATTCAAACAAGATAAGACAAAGTTTTGACTAGAAACATACCAAGGCCCGCATACTTGGTTCATCTTATAGTCTCTTTCTAGATTACATGTATTTTCCTATAGTTTGTTCTATAAGCTTCATGGTGTTGCATCTATCTCGTAAAGATCTCTTTGGAAATAATAACATACAAAACATTTTTCCTAGATGAGTAAGTCAAATGAAAATCCACAAATTGTTTTATTTTACACATTTCTTTTCCCTAATAGCCTTCAAAGTGTTGAGCTTGCATCTCTTCGAGGATCCGTGGTTGGGAAAGGAGAGAAATTCCCTTACTTTCCTATTCCTTGTCTATAGTGATGAGCCCATGCTTCCTACTTTGGTATCATGGGGCAAGTTGTAGGGGTCTTTTTGATAAACTCAAACATTAAAAATAATTCATTCAAATGTTGTGAAATCATTAGTAAAAAACAAAGCGAGTTAGATGTCTAGAATTCCAAAAGGGTTTAAAACATCAAAACCAAATTTTGTCAACCAAGTAGCCATATACGAGATCTAATTCCAGATAAACTCAGTAAAGTAAATCACATTCTAAACAATGAAGTAACTTGACTAGGGTGAGGTTGTAGTGTCTCAATTTGGTCTTGTCAAACCGTTGTCTTTCCCTCATCATTACCATTCAACAAATTTTCGTAAATTGTTCCCTTTCCAGCTCTCGGTGATGAGACCTCACATTATACTAGTTATGTGGAGTTGGGAGTGGGGCAAGTACATTTACTTATCATATCATTGTATCACCATGTTTTTCCAAGACAATATGAAGTATCAAAGATTGCTTAAAGAAACTAAAGTTCAATATCACATTGTGTCCACATTATCATATATCAGCATTATAAAATACAAAAAGAAATCATTCTGTTATCATTTCACATCCATTACATGCATTTTGAAAAGCATAGAAAAATGAAAATTCTAAACGTCTAGAGTACACATGAGAAATAAACCAAAATAAAGTCAACTCAGATACAATGGATTACCAAGACAAAAATAAAAGTCTGTATACATCATGGTGAGTCAAGTTTGTCTACAATGCCATCATGTGATAAGGTGTGGTCAAAACACTCACAATGAGCCCGAGATATACAAAAAAATCATATAGTGCTCAAAAAAATGACAACAAAGTAATAAGTGGCCCAATGGCCCGTCAGTCCCTATGGGATCCCTTAGATGGTGCACAGTCGTCTAGGGCTCCTACTGCGATTCGAAGAAGATGGGAATGAACCAAATGGTGTGAATGCTTATGGTGGTGGTCGCTGGCTATGGTCTCACTAAGGGAATGGATCTACCTCCTTACACACTCGTTGGTCTCATATCCAGCCACCTAGGTATGAAGGGAGGTCACCACCTCCGCTATCCTCCAAATAGGAGCAAACACATTAGCATGTTTGTCGACATCTAGTGGTTGGCATGAGTTCTCGCCGCCTTGGCTCAGGTCTTCCCCGAGGGAATCACCAGGGTGTCCATGCACACCCATTGTATAAGCTATCACCACTCCCGTGCAATTGCTATAAGAAAGAAAAGAAGAATAAATAGGTACATTAGAAAACCACAAAACACAAATAAAAATAAAGTACTAAACTAATGCTTTCAAGTAACAAAGTCAAGAAAAGAGTATTAGATATACTCGGATCTCCTGACATCTAGGTAGGGTCAATGGTTATTACTACTTATGGCTATAGGGCCTCCCCAAATCTAGATGCTAATTCTTATCCCATCACAAACTCATTGTCCCCTTTCCTACCTTGAGGAAGTGTCTCCTCTGAGACCAATGTCTCTCTCTCAGCACTTTCCTCCTCATGTGTTGCTCTCAACATATCCTGAGTATCATGCCATGCAGGGTCGCTCTCCTCCTCCTTGATATGGGTTGTCATGCTAGGCCAACACTAACCCCCTCATCCTTTATCTCCTCCCCAGCCAAATACTCCTCAGTCTTGTTTCTTGTGTGCTCCTCTGAATCAGATTCTACGTCAATAGGATCATACTCCTCTCCACTATGAGCAAGAATAGATGCCATATGAAGTAAAGGCCCTTAAGGGGCACCACTTCTGCTAAGCACATACCATATACTTAACTACGATAGGAACCCTTAGGGTAACCAATTTCCAGCCGGGATCTCCTTTAGGTCCCTTCGGGCTGCTTGAATGGTCATGTAGAGTGGTACCATTAGGGAAAGTATGTCAAAGATATGGGAGGCCAAACTGCTAAGGAACCTAATAAAATGGATGAGTCTCGACTCTCCTAGCCCTGTCAACAAACCGACCAGTGGTGGAGCAAGATACCACCATGGTCACCTCCCCCCCCATAACCTTGCCATGTCCTAATAGGGAGTGGAAACCATGTCTTCCATGGTTAGAGAAGCCACTAACAGATGAGGTGTCCTAAGAACTGACATAACTATCCACCTCACTTCCCAGATAGCCCTTGGATCCAATACCTATACTCCCCTCCCATAGGGGGTGATGCACTCATAAACCCAGCTCATAACAAGAGTGGGGTGGCTCAAATGAGTGCCCTTGAAATTTTACTACCCTATATAAGTCATGGTAGGTGGTCACTAGGATGTCTTCTCCCCAGCGTATGTATGTCCATGTTCCTTGATCCGTACAATAATAGGTGTTGGTGCTCAATTTGATCTCGCCCTATTTGCTTTCAAAATTCTTCAATCTACGAGCTCTGTTGTATTTTATATTTCCCTAATGGATGCATGAAATGTTTTATTCATTTGTATGTTGTTGAATATCCTTCTCCATGGTTGTGGATCACATTTGGGCCTTGTATCATTTCCAAATTCTTTGTCCTTAAATAAAAATTCAATTCTGGGCACAAATGGTGATTTCCTTGCATCTTACTTGTTTGTGAGGCATGTTTTCCTGTCAAAATTATATCTCAAAGCATCTTCGATATGTGTTCTCTTTTGATTGGATGAGGGATGGTGGGTCTATTTTATAACTTGTAACTTTTTGCTATGTTTGCAAAAAGATCAATTTGGGCCTGCGACCTCGATAGTCCCCGATTAGCTATTCAATAAATATAAAATGCCGGGGAAAACGTCTTACTTTGACCCCAAAGATGGACACGTGGCTGTTTTTCAAGTTATAAGTAGGATGGCGGGTTGGCAAAAGATTTTGAAGTTTTTGCCTCTTTTTATGAGGAAGAAAAGTTATGAAATAATCTATAACTCTGCTGGGGCCCACATCAAAAGTTAGAAGTATAGAGGTATGTCGCTGGGGAATTTTGAAAATTTAAGGCCCACTTCAACTCAAAGCTTGTCCACGTGGAGGACCAGTGCTCATTTGAAATTTACCACTGGGTGCTACCTTAGCAATTGTGCCAAGGAGACACGTGGAGGCTTCTGTTGGCTCCTTTTTATACTTAAACTTTTCAAGTAACCTTCTAATGCCTATGACATATGGTGAGCTCACGCTTGTTTGGGGTATCTACTTTTCGGCACCATATCAAAAGTGCACCAAAGAGACACATGGGGGATTCCAGTGGCTTCTTTTTATACTAAGAATTTTTCAAAGGCCAAAAGGAAATTTTCTTGGGTCTTAAGCATGTTGAAGGCATGCGCTCGTTTGGGAACCTCCTCTATACTTGACCTTTGTAGTTGTGCCAAGGAAACATGTGGAGGATTCTGTAGGCTCCTCTTTTCACTTGCCTAACTCAAACTCACAACACAGGTAATGTGGGGTAATCTGTGTGTAGAAACTCATTTATGAGAAGCACGAATGTAGGCATCCATGTGAGGGCACTCATTTCTCAAGGTGTTTTCTCAAGGGTGAAAAGTATTGCTTGTCAGATCCATCTATACAGAGCCACCAGAAAATTATTAAAAAGGGGATTTCTCGCTTGACAGAATGAAAGAATGATTAGAAAGACTGTAAAAAAGCTATGGCATGGCATCCCAATCATGGTTGAAGCTCTGAGAAATTTTATTAGTTCATGATTTGTGAACCTGGTAGCTTCGGGTGTAAATTTGTTAAACATCATTTTCTGAGATAAATTAGTAACAAGTAAAGGATTACTCGAATATTCTTCTTTTTTAGGGGGAAAATTTTGGATGAATGAGAAAATGAAATGTATAAAGGAAATGAGTATAGTCTTGCAAAAGGTCAGGAGTTGAATTCTTACGAGAAAATTTGAGAAATCCCATCTTCCTGAGATACCATATGAGAAACCTGTTAATCTCTTATGTTTTAGATTTGATCATTTCAAGTTGGTTTCAAGTGTACAAACATTGAAAAGCTCTGAGATTGTTCATGAAACCTTCCCCTCCTGATGAATCTAATAAACTTCTAGTTAATCTGTGTTAATCTTGGGAAAAATTGTGTCTTCTTTATTTCAGAATGTCTACAAATAGTATTTCTTGTTCTTATTGCAATCTTGTGTTAAAATCCCTTTGAATCACACAGGATCTCATCCCTCTGATAGTTTAGTGGCATTTGAAATTTCATTATGAGAAGAGCCTTCATCCTATAATGAGATAAATGATTTAAAATCAATTTACTATCATTTTGTTGATAAAGATTGTCTATAAGCCTTTGAGTGTATCTTAGGAGTGAGGAACAAGGGGTCTTTAGTGTTTAATTGAGTCTTTTTCTTGACCCTTCATGTTAAATTCTTTGATATTGTGTGAAACCGTGTAAATTTGGGCCTCCATTGATGCACACCTTCTAGTTAAAGGAATATTTTAGCTATTTTGAAGCATTATGTCATTTATTTTTCCAATTGTTGTGAAGGTTCTCAAAGATCTGGAAAAATCAAGTTTATCCTACTTAATATCCCACCAAAAATTATTCAAAAACAATGAATCCTACCTAAACTACCCCTGTTTTCCCTGTATGTCCACAAATGAATAAATTCTACTACCAAAATATGTAGAAGTAATAAGGATTCCATAATGTCTTTACTAACCTTAACTTTGGTTAGAAAATATCACCATTCTTTAGAAGTGACAACTCGTGAGAGTTAAATTGTGGTGCATTGATCATATTTTCTCAAGGTTTCCTTTCAAATTTTTGCAAATAAGGATATATTCATTCTCCTTCACCAACAGAGGTTACAAAATGGGTCCTCTCACCCTAGTTGAAAGGCACAACCTAAAGTAGTGAGGATAGATCAAATCCTTTTGAAGGTGCTATCCATTTCTCCAACATCTGAGTGACAAAGAGCCAGCTGAATCACCTCCCCGGATACAAAATGACATACATGATGATTTATCTATCTCTAGGCTTCTTGTTAAATTTGTGATGATTCTCATCTTGCAAAGGATATTAATTTGGATACCAACACTTTTGGCATCGTTCTTTTGGCGATTATTTGAACACTAAGACCTATTTGTGTGGAAACAACACTTTTGGTGTCGTTCACCGGGATTATTTGAACACCGAGACCTATTTGTGTGGAAACAACACTTTTGGTGTTGTTGTAAGGGATTATTTGAACACTGGGACCTATTTGTGTAACAATAACACTTTTGGCACCGTTAAGGGGGATTATTTGAACACCGGGACCTATTTGTGTGGAAACAACACTTTTGGTGCCATTGCCAGGTATTATTTGAATACCAGGGACCTATTTATGTATAAACAACACTTTTGGCACCATTGTTGGGGATTATTTGAACACTTGGACCTATTTGTGCAAAAGAACAACACTTTTGGCGTCAAGTTCGGGATTATTTGAACACTGGGACCTATTTGTTCAACAACAACACTTTTAGCATAGTTTTGGGGATCTTCAAAGGAATTCTTATATTCAGCCCTGGTAATGTTTCTTACATGATCTAAGTGCAAATACGTTGTTTAAATGTCATCCTTTGTTGAGATCTATAAGATTTGTGCAAGTTACAAGTTTTGTGTGCAATATTTCTAGTTTTTGTTGGTTTTTGCACTAAGTTTACATCATCAATGTTAAATACGGGTAAAGGAAGGTTAGATCTATGAAGATTTGCATGAATTTAGTGTTGACATACATTTGACAGACCAATTTTAGTGCATTTGCACAACTAAGGTGAAAATCCTTAGTGGCGACTCCATGTTGAATTAATTTTTGATAAATGCTAGTGTCTTAACCTCTGTCAATTGAAATTTATCACTAATATTTACAAATATAGAAGGAAGAAGATCTTTCTTCACTAAAGACCCTACTAGAAAGTTGTTTCCAGAACTAGGAAAGAAAAATTCTGAAGGAAGAAGAATCTATAAATTTATTGGAGATCAAAAATCAAGAAACAAGTTATTAATTATGGAAACTGTTCATCCTGTCATTAAAGATTTCCATACTTCCTCAAGTGCTTCCGAATCAGGTAGTATTTTTGTAGATTGAAATTCTCCATCTAGAGAGGGACCTTCATTTGTATTTTAATAGTTTGCATCTCATTCTATCCCTGTGTTTTCCAAAGTTGATAGTATCTTCCAAGAAACAAAGTTTTTAGAGAACATTCATTTTGAAAATTAGACTCATGTGTTCTAAAGAACTCTTGTCTCTCATCATTTTTTTCTCCTGTAAGATCACCACCTTAAGGAAATATGGCCTAAAATCCACCCAGACGTCCATTTTTTGTCATTACTTTTGGTCCTATAGATTTTAGAGGTATGGCTAGATATCCAAATGTAGTGCCACAAGATGTTAGAAATAAACTACCTAAATTTCAAGGAAACAATGCTATCACTGGCAATCAACATTTAATTTTTTTGAATATGACGGAAGACTTTGATATTGAATTTGAGGATGTGTACATAAAATGTTTATTCATACTCTTGAGGAGGATGCACGTGACTGGTATAAATCTTTGCCAGAAAAATCCATTGATTCATGGACAAAAATGAAAAATATTTTTAGATTGCAGTATGGAGATAAGACAGATCCTAGGTTTCTTTTATCAGAATTTGAAAATATTAAGAAGAATCCTAATGAATTTGTTCATGACTTCAATACTTGGTTCAATAAGAACTTGAATAGGCTACCTGTAATCTTGAGGCCAAGTGATGTTTCTTGTCTGATAAAATACTCTGATGCTTTTGATAAGAAGGTTGCTTATTATTTGAGGGATAAGAACCCAACAACATTGAGGTAGGCCTTCACCATGGCTTTGCAGATTGAAAACAATATCAAAGTAGTTGGTAAGCCTCCTAAGAGGGAAGGTATCAAGCTGATCAATCCAGAGAAGCCTCAGTCAAGTAAGTTTGTGGATCTGGAGGAGGTTGTAAAACTTGGGCGGAGCTGTTAAGGAAATATCCTATAAACTAGCCAGAGTAGAGAAGGGGATTGGACAAAGTTCCCAAGGTCAGCATAAAGCACAAGGTCAAGAAATATTTTCAAATCATCCTAGGGGTGATCATAGATCTAATGACAGAGGCAAAAGACCCATGGGGTTAGGAAATAGACATCCCCAAGCCCGTGAAACTAGAATCATGCATGATTCTTTGATCGCGCGTGAGTTTTGCTATGAAAGAAGCCAATGATAATTGAGTGGTGTGATAGATGTTTCTTTCCACATTCCCCATGTAATGAAGAATAATAAGTTGAGGAATTTTATGATGACAATCATGATGATGTGTGCACGATGGGGTTCTCTACAAGCTCACAACAAGGAGAAACTTTGACTAAATTAATCAATGCCGAACTGCCGACTTCTCGGATTGCATTCACTTAGTATTACCCCTTCCTCACTCTCATACTTTTGAAATATATATGGTACAATATTTTTAATTTCCTAATAATGATTTTGAATACTTAACAGAATTAATGATTAAAAATTATGGAGGAATCCATTCTTAGGAGGATAGGTAGTTGTTAATGAATGTTATGGTTTCCTAAGAAAAAGAATATAACACTAGGATTAAAGTTGTCAAAGGGGCGGCGGCCCTCAAAGCTAAACCAAAAATTCCAGTGCTTACCAATATCCCAAAAGAAACTCCTAAGAAAGATACATATGGAAAAGGCCTTATTTCCCCAAATAGAACTAGAATAGTATCCTGCCCATGCTCGGAATCAGTGAAAAATCCTCTACTGTTAGATGAGTTTTCTAGTCTTCCTCTAAATGTTGCCTTACCCAAATACGTTCCTTATGAAAATGCCTAGGTCTTGAGTCAAATCAAGATTTCTATTCCAATTCTTGAGCTACGTAGGATTCCTAAGCACAAGAAAAGGGCCTTTGAGTATTTGGGATTGAAAGAAGAAAAGATTACCCAAAGTAGAAATGTAAACAATGTTGTGACTCCTCCTACCATTACAGAGTTGGAAAAACCCCAAGTGCTAGAAGAACTAGGTGAGCCACCTTAAGTATTTTTGGGAACATCCTTGGTTGAGTTCCAGTTGAATGTAGATCCATTTTTCACTACTTTGATTATTAGGGACAAGTCATGTACACACAACTGTATGTTTGATTCTGTAGCATCATGCAATGTTATGCCTCTTGAGGTCATGAATGAATTAGATATCGAAGTGAAAAAATATTATGGGAAGTGCACTACCATGGATTCCAGAGAGGTACCAGTGGTTGGATGTGTCAAAGGTTTGATAGTGCAACTTACTGACCTACCTGTGCAAGATCTTAAAACTAGATGTTGTTATTATTGATTTCCCTGCCAAATGGGGAATGTTGTTATCAAGAAAATGGGGTGCTAGTGTGGATAGGAGTGTGCAAATGGATATGTATTTTTCCACTATACCTATTGAGGGAAGCATTGTAAAGTTGTATGGTGAAAAGAAGATGTTACATCTCATTGAGGATCCCAATAATGCTTCCTATGAAGTGTTATACCCTGACATTGATGTTGATAACTTTATTGTATTTGTTGATGGTAAAGAGCACAAAATTGATCAATGCAAGTCTCTTAAGCAAGTAGGTTCTCCTTGGACTTTTTGTTTGATGGGGCTTGCTCTAAATTTGGAAATGGTGATGGTATTGTTATGATATCTCCATGCTAGGAAGAGTTTATTTTTTCTTTTAAAATCAACTTTGAGTGCACTAACAATATTACAAAATATGAAGCACTATTATTGGGTTTAAGAATTGCTTGGAAATATGGTGTTAGAGACATCATTGTTAAAGGAGATTCAGAGCTAATTATCAAGTAGGTTAGAAAACTATATGCAACAAAAAATCAAAGAATGAAGCAGTATAAGCATGTAGTCTGGGATTTCATTGAAATGTTTGACTCCTTCAACATAATACATCATGATAGAAAGTACAATACTCTAGCAGACAAATTGGCCATATTGGGGTCCATATTTGAAAATTATATTGTATCCCCTATTGTGAGTATAATATTGAGATATTAACTAGGCCATTTATTCCTAACAATGTTAAACACTAGAAAGTGTTTGAAGATGACACCCAGGTGCAAAGGTTTTTGTAGAACCAAGGAGAATTTTCTGATCAACGTATAGATTGGGAGCCAATGGTTTGTGCAGATAATGGAAAGGAGACTTTATTTAGCAAAGACATCATTTAGTTGAAGACTAATACTTTCCCAGATGTTTGTATCACTTGAATCAAACTTTGATAATGTTGATTGCATTTTCAAAAGACACATACTAGCATCGAGGGATGTTGAAGAGAATGACCTAGGCACTAAGGATAAACCACATAAGATTTGGCTAGGTAGTAATCTGAGAAAGGAAGAAAATTAGTCATATGTCTAATTGTTGAAGAAATACCAGGACTTCTTAGCATGGTCTTATTCTGAATTGAAAGCATATAGAGAGGATCTTTTCTAGCATGAAATTCCCTTGGAAGCTTCTACCAAGCCATTTAGGTAGAAACAGAGGCTGATCAATCCACTCCTTTCCCTAAAGATGCAAGAATAATTGAAAAATTTGAGGGATGGAGGAATCATACAACCCACAAGGTACTCATCATGGGTTGTAAACTTGGTACCTGTCAGAAAGAAGAACAGAGATATAAGGCTATGTGTGGACTTTAGAAACTTGAATAGAGAATCAATGAAGGATAACTACCCTCTGCCAAATATGGAAAATATGTTACAATCGGTTCTTGGTTCGAAACTATTATCCACCTTCGATGGTTTTTCTGGATATAACTAGGTTGTTGTGAAGAAGTCATAGCATATCAAGGCTGCCTTTACCACTCCTTAGGGAACATATGTATATGTCAAAATGCTTTTTGGTCTAATGAATGCTTTGGAGCCACTTTCCAAAGAAATTTTGACATATGCTTCTAGTTATAATCCCTAATGAAATGGACAAGCATGGTCCAACAATAAAAATATGTTGAAGATAATTAGAAGAACTTTGGAGTTGAACAAAAGGAAGTGGGGTGAGAAGTTGAAGTTTGTTGTTTGGGCTGATCGAATCACTTTGTTAGATGAGCTACTTGAAAAATCCCTTTTGAGATGGTGTATGGAACTCAATCTGATCTGCTACCCCTAGATATACAATTGTCTTCATTTCAATTTCTTTAACAACTAGAAGATCAAGAGGTTAGTCCCTATGATGTTTGCATCGATCAGATTGTTGAGTTAGATGAAAAAAAAAGGGCATCACATCAAAGGCATGTAAAATTCAAAGAGAAATTGAAGAATTGTTTTAATAAGAAGGTGACTCCAAGATCTTTCAATGTGGGATATCTTGTACTATTCTCGATAGAAAGAATGAGGATAAGGGAAAATAGGAAAATTTTTATGCATTGTGAATGGGACCTTATTCAATTAACATTGAAATTGGTGAACATACCTTCTTTTTTACAAGACCTAGATGGGGAATTGATTGAATTACCTTTTAATTGAAGGAATTTAAAACATTTCCTTGATTTATTTCTTAGAATTGAGGTATGCGCCATTATATAGTGTATAGTCTTTTGGTTTCTTTTTGCTTTCATTTTTTTCTGTTTTGGTTTATCCTAGTCCTTGGTGGCCATTTTTGTTGGTTTCTCAGTTTGTTCCTGGAGGATTGGATCATGAATCCATTACCCAATGGTTTATTTTTGGCACTTGGTCTACTATTTGTTCTTGTGGCACTCATTGGGAGTGCCCATCCCCGATTCGGAGCTGATGTTGGTGCTCAATTTGATCTCACCCGTTTGCTCTTGAAATTATTCAATCTACACACTCGTCATATTTTCTATTTCCTTAATGGATTCGTGAAGATTTTATTCATTTGTATGATGTTGAAGATCCTTCTCCATGGTTTTGGATCACATTTGGGCCTTGGATCATTCTCAAATTATTTTTCCTTAAAGAAAAATTCAATACTAGGCGCAAATGGTGATTTCCCCCCATCTTACTATTTGACGGGTGTGTTTTCCTATCAAAATTATATCTCAAAGATCTTGACTAGGTGGTCTCTTTCGATTGGATGAGGCATGTTAGGTATATTTTATAACCTGTAAATTTTTGCTATGTTTTCAAAAATATCAATTTGGCCCCATGGCCCCGATAGTCTCTAATTAGCTATTTAACAAATATGAAGCGGTAGGGAAAAAGTATTACTTTGACCCCAAAGATGGACACATGGCATTTTTTCAAGTTATAAGTGGGATGGCGGGTTGGCGGAACATTTTAAATTTTTTTTCCTCTTTGTATGAGGGATAAAAGTCAAGAAATAATCCACAACTCCACTGGTGCCCACATTAAAAGTTAGAAGTTGAGAGGTGGGTCGCCGGGACATTTTGAAACTTTAAGGCCCGCTTCAACTCAAAGCTTGTCCACATGGAGGGTCGACACTCATTTTATATTTTCCTCTAGGTCCTACCTTAATAGTTGCACCAAGGAGACCCATGGAGGCTTCCATTGGATCCATTTTATACTTAAAATTTTCAAGCAACCTTCCAAGGCCTAGGACACGTGGTGAGCTCACGCTTTTTTGGGGTCTCTACTTTTGAGCACCATATCAAAAATGCACCAAAGAGACACGTGGAGGCTTCCACTAGCTCCTTTTTATACTGATACTTTTCAAAGGCCAAAAGGTAATTTTCTTGGGTCTTGAGCACGTGGAAGGCCCACGCTCATTTGGGAGCCTCTATACTTTATCTTTGTAGTTATGCCAAGGAAAAATGTGGAGGCTTCTGCTAGCTCCTCTTTTCACTTTCCTGACTCGGACTCACATCATAGGTAATGTGGGATAATCCATGCATGGAAACTCCTTTATGAGAAACACGAATGCAGGTATCCATGCGAGGGAACTCATTTCTCAAGGTGTTCTCTCGAGGGTGAATAGGATTTCTTATCAGATCCATCTATATAGAGCAACCGGAAAATGATTAAAAAGGGGACTTATCACATGACAAAATAAAAAATGATTAGCAGGATTGTCAAAAATATATGGCATGAAATCCTAGTCATTATTGAAGGTCATAGAAATGTGATCAGATAAATGATTTTTCCACGTGGTAGCTTCAAGTGTATAATTTGTTAAACATAAATTTCGAGACAAATTGGTAACAAGTAAAGGATTCCTTGAATATTCTTCTCTTTTGGGGAAAAATTTAGGATGAATGAGCAAATGGAATGTATAAATGCAATGAGTATACTATTTCAAAAGGTCGAGGTTGAATTCTTACGAGAAAATTTGAGAAATCCCATCTTCCTGAGAAACCCATTAATTTCTTATGTTTTAGATTTGATCATGTCAAGTTGGTTGCAAGTGTACAACCATTAACAAGCTCTGAGATTGTTGAAGAAACCTTCCCTTGCTGATGAATCTAATCAACTTTGAATCAATCTATGTTAATCTTGTGAAAAATTGTGTCTATTTTATTTCGAGATATGTCTCAGTAAATAGTATTTCTTGTTCCTATTGCAATATTGTGTTAAAATATCTCTCGAATCACATAGGATCTCGTCCTTATGATAGTTTGTTTAGTGGCATTTGTAATTTCATTACAAGAAGATCCTTCATCCCGTAATGAGATAAAGAATTTAAAATCACTTTCTTGTCATTTTTGTTAATAAAGATTGTCATAAGCCTTTGAGTGTATCTTAGGCATGAGGAACCAGGGTCTTTAATGTTTAATTGAGTCTTTATGTAGAGCCTTCATTTTAAATTCTTGGAGATTGTGTGAAACCGTGAAAATCGGGCTTCCATTGATTCACACCTTTTGGTTGAAGGAATATTTTAGCTATTCTAAAGCATTCTATCATTTAGTTTTGCAATTGTTGTGAAGGTTCTCAAAGATCTAGAAAAATCAAGTTTATCCTGCTTAATCTCCCACCAAAAATTATTCAAAAATAATGAATCCTACTTGAACTACCCCTTTTTTCCCTGTATGTCCACAAATGAATAAATTCTACTACCAAAATATGTAGAAGCAATCAAGACTCCAAAATGTCTTAAGTAACCTTAACCTTGGATAGAAAATATCACCATTCTTTAGAAGTGATAACTCGTGAGAGTTAAATTGTGGTGCATTGATCATAGTTTCTCAAGGTTTCCTTTCAAATTTGTACAAAGAAGGATATATTCATTCTCCTTCACCAAAAGATGTTATAAAATGGGTCCTTTCACCCCGGTTTGAAAGGCACAACCTAAAGTACTGAGGATAGATCATATCCTTTTGAAGGTGTTATCCATTTCTCTAACATTTGAGTGACAAAGAGCCACCAATCACCTCCCGGCTACAAAATGACATACATGATGATATATATGTCTCTAGGCTTATTTTTAAATCTGTGATGTTTCTCATCTTGCAAAGGAGAATCAATTTGGATACCAATAATAGGAACCCAAAAATATAGAAGGGTGTCACCTACCTTGTCCCACGATCGATCGAGAGGACAACATGCCCATGATGGCTTAATGGATTATAGGAATAGGATCGTGGCAATAGATGGGACCCTGATTCCTTTCTTCAAACCAAATGAAATAGTGGAGTCTCCCATATAGGTGGCCCACTGAGTCATCTTAGCCTTGGATCCTACTATATCCAGGGTTAGTCTCCTCCCAAGTATTGGGAGCCTAAGAATAAGGTATACATCCTCTAAGGTGATGGTTCACTCACCTCCGGTACCTGACAATGAGAAAGTGTTTTGGTCTCATCCCAATAAGAAAATAATTCACACAGTATGTGACTAACAGGGGAAATATGGGGAACACATGGAATCCTCTAGATGCCTACCCTCTTGAGGGTGTCCCTCTCGGCCTAAGTCAAGTGGTCCAAAATCCCAGGGAGCCAATCACACTCCATCTCTCAACTCAAATAGATGTACTCCTTTTGTATTCACCAAAACATGGAAAAAAGAGAAAGTAACGTATATAAGAAGATAAGCTCACCAAAAACATGAAAATATCAAAAATCCAAAAAAATTCAAGTTAATGCACATTTTGATCATTCTCGTTTAGAATCGTGTCGTCAATGCAGAGCAGCGGTTCCATGACCTTTGACCAAGCATGATGGTGGTCCCGTGACCACTTTGCCCTACTTTGGGCGGCGATCCTAAGCTGATCTTATGAATACACCCTTAACCCTATTGAAGTCCCAAAAATGTAAAAAAAACCATTTTGAAAAAATAAAAGACTGCCCTATGGGCACCCCCCTAGTGACTCATTTAAGACAAGAAATTTTTAAAATAGTCCCCCTAGGTAAACTTTTCAAACATTTTACATTTTATTTATGAAAAGGAAAAATTGAAAAAAAACCAACCTTAGACCATGTTGGTTGATGTCTTGCTCGTGGAGGCATGATCACTATCTCATAACGTCGCTTTCAATTTGTACTCTCATCAAAAATGGTCACCGTAGGCCCAGAGCTCTGAATTCACCAAACTGAAAATACACAAATAAATTTAAAAAATGAATTGTTTATATATATGATTTTTTGATGTATCTTTGACTATATGTGTTTACAGGGGATGGAGCATTGCCCTAGGTATATCTCTATATCCCTACACAAATGGTAAGTCCTTTTGTCATTTTGGTTTATGGTTTATTTTTCAATATTTTGTCTATCTCGCACTTGAGTCTTCTTTCTCTTGTAGGTACAGGAGTTTGGATGTCGATGTTTTGACACACGAGCGTGTCGGGTATAGCTTTTAACTCCTCTTTTCAAGAATGCCATACAGACTCTACGTTTACGCATTTTCATGGGTAAGATTTTTCTCCGAGGTGGAAATATGTATGAACCCAAAATTGCATGTGCTACATTGTCGAAAAATGGTTACAAATGTCCTCAATGATGATTCAAGTCCTTTCAAGAAGGTGTTCGAGATCCAAAACCCATCCGCAGTGTATATTTTTTTCCTATACATATTTACTTAGCCTTCTTAGACTTTTTCCAACTTTCTACCTCTTTCTACGCATGTTTTGGCCTTCAGTGCTAGGACCACCGCCCTACCTACCTGGCGGTTCTGAAACTACCACCTAGGTAGGGTAGTAGTCCTAATCAATTTTTCTAAATTCTGTCATGCGTGTTTTTAACATGTGATGATTCACTTAACTTCACTTTTAGCATGCATCCGTGGGCCAAATTTTCTAAAAATAGTTTTGATTTCTTGGTTCTCCTTCCCTCTTCTATTTTTGCATGTTCTTTAGTTAGTTGAAATTGACTCATCTTGCCTTATACATGAAGGCACATCCTATCCCCAATTATTATATATTTCATGCTTGTATTCAATTAAAAGGCATGAGAATTTTTGTATCTTGCATTGTATTGTTGCCACAATCTTGCTAGGAATTGCATAGCCAAGCTCGAGATCTCTTGTGTTATTCCTCTTCTACTTGCATTGTATCCGAATGCCTTTAAGATGTCATTGCTCAAGCACCATCCCCTTACCATTGTTCTTGCATTCCTAATCCCTTGGACTCATATAGACACTTGAAGAAGGAAAGGAACAAACGGAGGGGACAAATATAAATACAACTAGATATGCCAAAGCTCTTGCTTATCCAGGTTGGAATTATGTTTTGTTTTATTTATTTGTTAAATTGTAAATTAGAAATCACTAGTTTCATTTACATATCAAATAGAGCAATAAAATTGTTCATTTTAATAGGTTAGGAAATCACAATTAGATCAAATCATTAGAAAGTTTGCTCTTTAACATTACCAAGGAAGTTGTGGGGAACAATAGCTCTTTCAGGGGTCATGATTTTTTCTTCACCTCCGAGGTAGGGTTTAAAGGGTTTTGATTGGATTAGGTTATTTTTTAATATTAGAATCATATCTTTGAATAATTAACCAACTACATCCAGATAATTACTTGTCTTTAGTTTATTTATTAGATTAGAATGCATTGCTTAAAATTTACTAAAGATCAAAAATATTTCCTTTAATAGATTAGTTTTCTTTTATTGCTTTGATCTGATATATTGTGAAAAATCTAAAAACATAGATTAGATTTTCTCTAATAGTTATTTTTCTTATTAAAGTCATTTCATTTCACTCCATATGACCATCAACAGTCCACAACAAAAAAAAAGATTTACGACTATGATCCCTTGGTCCCACAACCCAATGGGACATAATTGATAACTGACATTGATACAAGTTTACGTTTGACATTCTTACACACACCCACAACTTTTGCTAAGAAAATAGAATAACTAAATACACTAAACATTTCTTCTAATCAATCCTACGATTATTGGTCTTCTCCTGGGAATAGGGTTTGATTATTCACATGACCATATAAGGGCCACAACCTCCACGAGTATTTGGTTGTGATCCTTAGGTCCCATAACCCAACAAGCCTACTAACCAGTTAGACATTGACACTATTTTGCATACATTAGTATTCAGATCTTCACCACTTCCACCAAATATTATTGCACAACTTTCCTTACTTAACATAGCATCCGATCAAGCTAAGAATTTTTGGACTAGACCAGAAAATCAACCATATATCCCTATGGCTCTACCACATATCTCATTATTACTTCCTTGACCTTATCTGCAAATCCATAAGAGGAAACTGCAAGTCATTTTTTTGTGTTCAACAACCAAAATACAAAATCTCGATAGAACTCGATATTGATTGGAGTCTCGAGAAGCTATTATATAAGTTGTCACACAACTTCAAGTTAGGAGAGCATTCTTTTTGTTAGACTCACCAATCCCAATATTGTGTGTTGAAGATATAAGCTTTCCTATTAGCTTGATCACCATCACCACAATCATATTCACATTCATCCTACACTCGCTTTCTTGGCATGACCTCGAGAGGTTAGGTGCGAAGAAGGTCACGTGTTGATTTTCTATCATATAAAATTATTTGTGGGTAAAGGAGTAGATGAAATAGTTTCCTCTATGGATGAAGGATCTCATGCTAGAATATCATCGATAGAGGGATTAGGAGGAAATTAAAGAAGAGCTGGTATGATGTCAAAAACATCATGCACCCCTAAACATTACTGTCACTGGTCGAGGTTTGGCCAATTTTGTTAGATGATAGGGTTTGATTTGGGAATGGATTCTTGAAGATGTGATGGTTTTAATTTTCCGATGAGTTAGGGTTATCCAAGATGATATCTCCATTATCTAACATTTCTTGGAAGCTATTTTTGAAAGTGATACAATTACATTTGTTATGACCTTTAACGCAATGATAGTTGTAATAATCATTTTCTTTGTACCATGCAGGAATAGGATGAGAGGGGTCAAAACAAGTATGTGGTTTACTAGGTGGAAAAGTGATTGCTCCATATTTTAGAAGTTTTTTTGAAATCGAAGAGTAGGATTCTCCTATGGGAGTATATTTTATTTTCTCCCGCTTGAACTAAAAATCTTGAATAGGAGAAATATTGGAAGAAGGATTTGATTGGTTGGATGGGTGAGATGGTCCAGCTTTCAAAACTACTACATTGGTAGATACTTTTGCTTTAGAGTAATTATTTTACATTTTAGAAGAAGAATAGGTATCGTTTTATTTAAATGAAACATTCTTGTGACGTAATTGTATCTTCTTCTCTTCAATGGCATGAATTTAAAATTTCTAGGCCATGGTGAATGCCTTGTCAAACATATTGAAGGTTTAAACTTATAGAATTTACCAGATGTGTCTAGCACAAGCCCTAGTGAACAACTCTTTAACTTAGTTTGAGGTAGTGGGAATGTGTTCTAGTTGATTAGGCTCTGCCAATGAGAAATAAAGTTTGTGATAGATTCATCTTTGTATTGGCGTGTCATGTACAAGTTGGTAATGGCTATATTTTTAACAATGTTGGTAGAAAGGTGGTCTAGGAAAGCTTGAGCTACTTAGTTGAGTGAAAAAATGGAATGCCTAGGTAGAGAAATATACCAATCCAAAGAAGGTCCTATCAAGGACATTGGGAATGTCCGCAAGAGAAAAGTGTCATCATGAGTTATCAGATAACACTAATGTTTAAAACACCACAAGTGTTATTATGGGTCTTATTTACTATTAAATTGGTTGATTTTAGGCATTTCCTAATGTGTAGGGTATGGATGAATTGGAATGGATGGGTGAATGGGATCATTGCAAATCTTGTCGTATGTCAAAGAATTACATGAGCTAGAGATAGATGCTTCCAATGTCTATTTCTTGTCTATCATCATTTTGATAAGATCATTAGTAGGTTGTGATGATTAGGAACCCCCTGTAGTATAAGGGGGTAGATGAGGCAGGTATGACGTGGGAAGCATCCCAACATGTGGTGGTGCTTGAATCTAAAAATTTTGAGGGAGGGATGTAGGACGGAACATATGTAGGTGGCAAGTATCCTGAATAAGTGATAGATGAAATATGGGGCTGTTGGTGATAAGTGTAGGGAGATGGAGTCGATGGAATGATTCTCATAGTAATCGAAGGAAGAGACTACGAGATGGAGAGGATAATTTTTTTGGAAGGGAGTATGGGCTACCAACACCATGGGTGGCTGAGATGCAATAGGTATATGAGAGGTGGTGGGTGCAAATAGACCTACACTCAAGGTGGTTGATAAAGGCATGGTTGACATCATAGAGTGATCGATGTCAAAATCACGACCAATACCATAGGGGAAATATATGGATGATGTACGCTTAAGTTTGGACACCAAAGAATGTAAGGTGGAAAAGGGTAAGGCTGAGCTAGTAGTAGTTGACGTGGAAGTGGGTGCGAGGATAGGAGGAATGGACATAGGCATGACATATACAAGCTTCCCTGATTAATCCCAATTGGATGAATGTGATAAATAATATTTTGAAGTAATGAGGTTTTGATCAAAGAGTCTTGTGAACTCCTAATCACAGTACAATCGATGGTAATAGGTTAATTTGGATCCATAGGTGATAGAATGAAAGACATCAATGGACTAGGCAGGAGTAGTTGAAGGCTAGCGTGGAACACGAGGGCGTTGGATTGGATACGAGTCAAAACTATGTGACTAATAGTAGAGTTGGTAATTTGAGCTATATAGATGGCATAAGAGTACATGAGGAATGGAGAAATTGGTTCAAGAAGGTGACACCGATCACCTGTTTTAATTAAAAAATTAAAACACAAATACCGACACCAGTTTAGTAATCAATTTCAGTGATAGGGAGTAACCGAGGCTAGTCAAAGGATTGATACTCATCCCACCGTGGAAAACGAAATGACTTGCAAATTTGGTAACAAATGATGAAAATGGACCAGATTTTGACTTTGACAATGATTTCAGAGACAGAGGTATGGTGAGGTAATTAAGGAAATACCAGAAAGAAAAGCAATTTGGTTAATGCTACTTTGGTTAAAATGACCAAAACAATAGGAAATCGACAATAAATCAATAAACCAATAATGGTCGATGAGGGAATGGATGACGATCATCACCGTATCGATGTCTAGGTTCTTATGAAATTTGAGAAAAGATGAAAAAATTATTTTGGTGATTTAGATCAAGTAAAAGACCAACCCAAACCGTGTATGGAAATTATTGACCCTAACACACTAAAAAGAGTCGAATACATGAACTATGATTATGGAGTGTGAAGGAAAATAAGAATGGAGAAAAATGAACTCACACCTCAAAACACAGATCAAGTAGAAAGCTAGAAAACATGAAATCCTATGTGGTAGATTTTATGTTCTAGCTTATGCCATTTTGGACTAACTTGTGAATATAGTAGAGTTTTTGGTTTGATAAAGGTGCCCTACAAAATCTAACAACTATGGATAGTTTCAGGTATGTTTTGGCATGGGGGATCCTTCTCTGAGATGATGAATAGACAAAGAAACCAGTTTGGAGCCCACTGTCAATCCTTGGTCATGTGATCATTGACAACTTCTTCCAGGAAATATGTTGTTCAAGAAAATGAGTAATTTATTTTTAGTGGTTTGGTATAGAGAAAGAAGGGTGCAAAGTGTGAGCTACGGTTCAATTTGTCAACCATCAGCTGGTCATGACTTCCAGCATATAGGTTTCCCATAATTTTTAAATGAGCTACAGATGCAACACACAAAAATGATATGCAAATATTTTAGACCCAAATCCACAATGAAATTCGATGAGAGAAATGATGAAGAAGCAAGAGTATGTCTTTCACTAATGCAATACAAAATAGAAAGAAGCATTCTTTTTAGTCCAAAATACGAGTGTCACTGAGACCAGTAGAAGAAAAAGAATGTTCCAAGGGAGAAAATTTAATGTGAACTCTTTCAAAAGGAAATAGACACACAATGATTCACCTAGGAATGAACAATGCAAAATAACCCCTGATGGGTCCCACCGGGCATGCCAAAATGTTTCACCTCAAAGTATGTGATAAAACAGATAAGGTAATGGTCAAGGAGGAATACCTAGTGATTATGTAGATGCAATGTGCATGTTGTAGAATTTGATCGAATGAATGTGAGAGCTTCCTTTGGCTAGGAGATATACCTTGTATAAGAAACAAAAAATTACCACCAAATAGTATTAAATAACAAGAGTCGGAATTCCTAGTAAGGCTAGACTTGGGAAGTGTGATGCTTCCTCGAATGGTTCTCAATCTTTTGTTTAACACAATTCAATGTAAATAAGAAATTGAAATTAATAGGTCCTATTATAATGTAATGATTTAGGTTTCTCATACACACAATAAACTAGATTTTATGCCGATATTAAAATAACACTAAATCTAACTAGAATAGTGGTTTGTTCGTCGGACAGTGTCCACAAAGGTCCCGTAAGGGTTTGCGGCCCGATTGGTTGAGGTCAGGTTAATTTTTTTGTGAATGGGAATATTTATTTTCAAAAGGAGTGAAATGACATAGATACCAATATCGGTTAGGTGACCGATGTCGGTATAGAGGTGAAACCAATGAAGGTTAGGTAATCAAGGCGTTTGTAGGGATAATATGTATTAAATTATTAAAATTGGGTTTTTAGGCTCTCTCCGTGATTACACAGAGAGTGATGGTAATGTGATTTGGGTCGTAATATGGCTGAGAAGACTCAAGGTTACTAAGTAGGTTTGGGATGGTGAAAATTCTTGGGGTTATTGAATAGTGGGTTAGTGGAAAGTAATTTATGTATAGGTAATAAAAGAAATAAAGTAATTGAAGGAAGAAAAGAAATCTGCAATAAAGGAAGCAAAAATTATTAAGATCACATTACTTACTTTCTGCTATGAAGACCACGTGGCTAGATGAAGGTTAGTGATTTATTAGTGATTTGGTAGCTGGTTCAAGCCATGAAAATACAACTTGTGTGCTCCAGGTGAGTATTCCAATGCTCAAGGGAGAACCAGATGCTTATCTTTCACTCTAGTTGTGTGTGTTCATTTTCTGATGCTAGGAGGCTTAGGATTTACGCTTAAATGCAGTAGTTTCCCAAAATTGAAAATCACCAACCTAGAAAAAGGTTTCTCAGTTTTATATAAATTAACCGATGACCTATGTCTCGTTAAGGAATAACCAACGTCGGTTAAGGTGGGAAAGTATAGGTTAACCAAAAATAGGTAGATCTTCCTCGATTTGGCATGCTTTCTCATTGAGTCTACTTAAGAAAGTGGAGATCTTATAAGATAAGGTGCGAAGAACTTAGAAAAGGTCCACTTAGGTTTATGAAGAAGGCTTAGTTAGTTAGGTCAAGTTAGTTACTCATCACTAGGAGCTATAACTTAGTAATGACTCAGTGTTGAGGATGATGACTCAGAAACTATGAGTTAAATGCTCCTAGAATGGGTCCATGGTGAGGTGTGAGGGTGAAATTAATTTAATTAAATTAATTAATAATGTGAAGGTGAATAATTAATAATGGGGTGATGGTGTGCTTAATTAATTAAAAGGGACCAAGGGAGTGTGACCCAAATTTGGTGTCTACAATTAGAACAAGATATTGAACCTTTTCAAAATCATACAACTATGTCAAGAGTGATCATACAATTTCACTATAGATCTCCAACTTATTTATTTATTTACCTTCCTAGAAATTAAAAAATAAACATGTGTTGGTCTTCTTCGTTCCATCATTCACCTTCATGATGGCTATGTAAACTCTTCTCAAACCATCTAACCCTCATAAAGCACAAGGAGTTCCTATAAAAATGTTAGGTGGGTTATGGGTAACCCTATAAATTGTCGATTTTTCCACTACTCGGAAGAGGCCTCAAATCATATTTAATTATCCTAGCATATTATATCTACCATAGTACAATTATATCTTAACATTAGTGCTTTGAAAATTCTTTTCTTGAGTTCACACTTTCTCAAATTCTTGGAAAGAGTCACTTTGCTTTCTTGTGGGATGAGGAAGGAGACTGTTCGATATTGAAGGATACTTCAAACCTATAGAACATGCTTCCCTAATGGATTTTCATCATTTATTTCATAGTTTAAGGAGCTTTCAGTGCCTTTTGCGCTTGTTTTTACATGAGTTTTTAAAGTTCTAAGTCCCTAAATGAGGTATGATCTACTTGCTTATATATGCTTATAAAGGTTACTATGTCATAAAATTATAACCAAAGGGATAAATTTTATCATAATAATGTGGTATAATCAAAATAATTATCTTGAAGCATGCCATTCCAAAACTTTACAAAGAGGGTTGACTTGTAGAATTATACAAACTGATCTAAAATGGAAGTTTTTACCAGAAGCAAAAATTATTTTTTTAATTTATGGGTTAGAGTATGGATGTTTATACATTTTATTTATGTTTTTAAACTTCAGAAAATTAGGATATAGAGGTGTGAAAATAAAATCAAGTAGTCACAGAGCTATTAGGGTGTGCTAAGATAGAGCAAAGGAGTGCATTTGTAGATGCAAGTGTGTAATGTCAATATCAAAAATGTCAAAGGATAGAATTCCAAATTTGAGTGTCTACATTCCCCCTTTAAGTATGAAATAAAATTACATGCTTGTTTGTAAAAATAGTTTTTGTAGTGTAAATTATTGGTTTTTCACCAATGGCCATGGGAAAAAGGCCCTTCGTATTTGGTATGGGGATGCTCCCATTATTGAATTTAAAGTAAATAAAATTTATGGTGTGGTCATTAGGCATGGGATCACACAAGAATACTCCACTTAACATGTGGAAACGTTCTTGTATAGTTTACAAAGGATGAATTTTTAGTGAAGAGACGTAAAGGGGAGGTAGAGAAATAAGGAAAGAGAGGTTTAATTTTGTGAGTAGGCTTACATTATTCACATACATCAACCTAAGTAGGTCTAAATTCAATTAGAAGAACACAAAAATGTAAGAAAGTAGCAACACTAATTAACTAGAGATGAAAAGTTCCTTTTTGCATAAACAAGATCACCATTCTTTCAAAGTTTGGAAGTAGAGGGAGAGTAGAGGAATATAAGAAAAGAAAATAGAGAAAATAGTAGATTATATTTCTTGGTGTAGTAGTGATACAAATATCAACACCATACAACAGTCCATAATTTCCAACCCTTTAGAATGGAGAAGCCATTCCAATTTATAGCATTAAAAAATGTTCTTTCATCTCCCCCACATGACTTTTCATATATATTAATCACTTGTGAAGCTTCATATTTCTAGGATACAAAATTGAGTCTTTTCATTTTTAGTGAAAAGGACACTTACAATGCTAATTTTGGAGGTCATGTAAGTGAATAATATGAAATAAAAAAGTACATTCTTTATGAAGAATTAAATTAGGGAGAGAGGATTAGGAAGAGTGAGAATGGTTAATCAATATAATGAGGGAAAATAGTCCATTGACAAGGAAATAACCATTTTTGAGATTTGAGGAGAATTCCAAGAATGAGATCCAATCCTTTGAATTGTCTACGAACCAAGCTACCACAGGTTCCACATTTTCTGATTCTATACTAAGGATGTGGCTCAACACTTTGATCCATGTCTTGGGAACATCATTGATAGCCTTGAACTGATTAAACCATACCTTGTGATCTCCAGAAATGTTAGAAATATGTCCTTTGATATTGGAAAGGGACTCAAAGTATCTTTGTTAAAAATAAAGGATCACTTTCCTCCTTGAAAAAATCTTTCAAATAATCAATGAGTCCTTCCGATGATGAATTCTTAATGAGTGAAAGGGATCCAATCTTCTGAACACATTTATCGACATTATCCAAACTATTGAAGTCATGATATTCACTAGATTCAAGTTCAGAGGTGACATAATTTATTGTGTCATATCTAGAATTCAAACTAATGGCCTAAACTGGGGAAAATTTCATACAAATGGATGTAAACACGTTCCTACTCATGAGAGTGTGGGAATCAAGGAAACTCATTTCAGACACAAGCGGGAACACCTCATACAAATGGATATTTTCTTTTTAATCTAATCCCTTATTTTCTTCACATCTAAAATAGTGGGAAAACATACTTAAACAAAGAGAGAACCTCTATCAATAATGTATTCTCTTTCTCGAGGATATTTTCAACCTATTTTTCATTATCTCTCTCTTTCATAATATTTTCTTGCACCTTCTTGATCATATTGGGGTTGAAACTAATGATGAGTTAAATGGAATTTTTAGGAGGAGGTGGCACTACATAAAGGTCCAAAAATATTAAATGTAGCAAGTGAGAGTTTTCACATTCTTCTCTAATTTATCAATTAGTTTTTATATTCTTTATTTCAAGCGAGCATGCAGAAGTAGATTCTTTGAACATATAATCATCACCTTCATTTATAGCTTGACCCAAAGAGATGTTGGTCAATGCATAGTATGAATTAAATTCCTCCATATGTTTTACATCTTTTGGATAGGACACCTCCACATATTGAGATCCATAGGCTCTAGACAAGAAATGAGAATTCACTCGTCCCTTATTGCTTTTCTTAGTTCTCAAGTTTTTTTATATGGCACTAAATTCAAGAATTGTAGCTTGTTGTATTATTATTGGTTTACTTCAAGTAACTCTTGTATCTATTAGAATGCTTCTACTAGATTAAATATGATGTTATTAATAGGAAATTTTTATGAAATTGGTGAGGGATCACATATTACTCATGATGGGAATATTATACCATAGAGAAATACACACTTGTATGCTGATGAAGAACATTAGGTTGTGATTTATCAATCTCACACCCGTGAAGAGGCTCTATGGTAGCTATGATTATTCTAGACTTCTTATGAAGCTTGTTAGGATGTGGAACTTATTCGTGCTCTTTTCCCATAATCTTTATCTTTAAATATTTGTTTAAATGATTGCAACCCATGGCATTTTCAGTTGTCATGAAGGGAGAGTTTTGATTAGGTTGCATTTGTGGAGACAATAAACTACTTGACTTGATGAAGGAATCTCTCTTCTGCTCAAACCATTCCTTCGATCATTGGATCACTTCCATGGTTCTCTCTTTTATATTACTTTATTCCCTAATGTTTCATAGAGTGAGAGGAAGAGGGGAAGATTGTGATGCTTAATATTCAATATTGAACAAGTTTGTTCCATCATCTTCTATTTCATCCATGAACTAGTCAATCTTGAAATTTCTCATTTGGTCTACTATCATCCACATGTAGTACCTTTTTTTGAATTCAAATTCATCATTTTAACTAGAATAATTGTCCTCAATTTGAGGTGTGTGATGAAATCCTGGGAGGGTGAAGGTTTTAGGATTCTTTATGATTTTAAAAGAATGCCCATATGTGTAATAGTAGATATTGAGAGAAGTGATATAGGTTACAATGTTCAATGTACATGTGACACTTTTATATAAATAGATTACTAAAGAGATAGGAAAATATACACCCTTATTTTTTTATTTCTAAACTTCACATGCACATGAGTTATTTAACTACATAATTCAATCATATTTATTTTGTCACTTAAATAACTGGGTAGCCAATGAGGGGCAAGATCATAGCCTAAGATTATGATGTAGGTGATAGTAGAGAACTCAATAAAATGGATCCTATAATTCTTGATTAGCACAAATGATTGAGAAGAGATCCTTAGCTATGAAATTCCTTTAAGTAGTCTTATGATGAACATGGTGAATGCATCATTCACCCTATAAAAATGGTAGTTTCTTTCCATGTACGTGAGCTGCATATAATTCTCATAGGTGGGTGGTTTCTAAGATACATTGAAAGTAGTTATGCCCCTTTATAGGCTTGTTAAGGCAAGAGCATATACCAGATAAGAAGCCAATGAAAAATTATTGTTGGAAGGAAACTAGAGCAACTATTGATAATTATTATCACTAATGATATGTCCCAGAGATATCACTTGATTCCTTTCGATGTAAATAAGGATAGAATAATCTGTCTAAATCTTGAAACTCTTTTTCCCACTCCCATCAGCTTTCTCGAGTAGGATAATAACATCTAAATATTCTTCATGGAATTTACTTTTGGAAAATCTCTTAGGAACACGAGAAGGTTTTCTTCCCTTCATGAGCCACAAATTTAGTACTAGGCCTTGTAAGTATGATTCAATCTTTTCCCACTCCTATGATATGAATTCCTTTGTGACAATGATTATGTTAGTTCTCGTGGGAATATTTAAACACTCTAAGATTCACTTGGGAGTGAGGACTAAAAATAATTAATTTTCATCTTCTCATACTATCATTGAATTAATTTCCTAATGTTGTCCATAGGAAATGTTGGAGCTCAAAACCTGCACGTACCCCAAGTCATATACAACTCAAGTATTTTAAGGAAACATAGGACTATCTCTAAGTTTTGGGGCCTTACATAGTGAGATAGAACTCCACATAATGTTGGTTTCTATACTTATTTCTAACGCTAAAAATAATCCTAATTTTTGAAATGAAACTATATAATCCTAAACTGACCTTCCAAGTGTCCATGGTTAGAAGGAGATAAATGAAATTTAATTACTAAGCTAAAAGGGGTGATGATATCACCAAAAAGAGGGTAGTTGCTCTCCATGAATGAAAGGAAAACAAGAAAAAGTGGGAGAGAGGGTGGACAGGCGTGCCACATTTAAGGACCATGTAGACCCAAATTTCCCACACATTAAAAACACATGAAAAGGGGACTCCGCAAACACGAAATGCACACAACATGCCAAAAATGAAAACACAGAGGCAAGTAGCAATAGAAATGAGAAAAGGGTATATAGAAGTGCCACTTAACGTGATTTTATTACTTAGAGGATGCACATTGATCTACATTCATGGGAGAAGGAAAGAATACATTGCGAGACCAAGTTCAAGCTCACGAAACTCATGGGAAGTTGGCAACCATTCTGGTATGGTGTCATTATAGACAAGAGGGATCCATTCCAATGAGTAGAGCTTGATAATTTATAGAATAAAAAGGATAGAAGAGGAGTAGAAATAAGAGGGAAAATCAGATTTGAAATCCAACCACTAACAACACACAATAAATACCAATAGATCCACCTACAAGACTATCGATGTGATTCCCCATGTCTTTTTGGCTTGTATGAGAAGGAAGGAGATGATACTTGGATAAAATATAGTGGTTAACTCAATTAGATATCTACATTAATGGAATGAATGCATTTCTCCACTTCTTACCTACCAAATCTCGCCAAAATATAATTTTAAATGATCTACAAATGAAGCCCATGTCATCATCTTTCCAATAATACTAAAAGCATACAGATCTAAGTCCTATAGAAAAATTTATGAATTTCTAAAATCTACAGTGAAAATTGAACATGCAATATGTGTGGTGAACACTGATTGATTCGTGTGAACATTTACCTTTCCTAGTAGTTTTTAGTTTCTTCTAAGTGTCTCACACTAGTTGTTACAAGGAAATAATGCCCAGTTGGAAAGCTTTGATATGTTGCATGAAATACACTCAATTCTGATAGATTTCCACATGACACAATGATTGGCATGGAAGAGTCCACTTAGTGTATGCGAGAGCAAGAGGCACGAAAGAGGAAAGCGTAAGCTAGGTGTGAAAAGGGGATGCATATAGATGTATGAAGAAAACATACATACCTGTAAATGATACAAACATGCAAGTGGTTGTGGGAATCAAAATGAATGAGCAAACAAGGATTCGAGGAAAGGGCGCATGAAGCAAACCAGATGGAAAGGAATTTTGCGGTCATGCAGATGTAAAATAAAGATGCGAGAAAAGAAAAGAAAGATAAAGAAATGCATGGAGCTTAAGAGGAAGGGCATGTAGGCATGAGGCATACTGGATAATTTATTTGATTTGGATGGAAAGTCTACGGGGTTGCGCGAGAAGGGTGTGCAAGGCTACTAGAATGAAAGAGAGCATCCACGAGGAAGGCATGAAGGGGTAATGGAAAGAGAGAATAATAAAGAGGAAGGAGGAATCATATAGAGCTTGTGTAAGAGGGAGAGAAGGAAGAAATAATAACAAGGAAGAAGTGGGAGGGGTGTACACGGGTGCACGGAAGAACTACAACAAAGAATATTGTGTCAATGGAACTATCGAGTGCACACAACCTATGAAATTGAACTTCAGTCGAATGAAGAGTTAACTTGTTAAAATAACTAGGGATTTATTTTAGACAGGTAATTTGGTGAATTTTAGGGCATCTTCCTATTAGACGAAGAAATCGGTAGCCTTAGAATCATTGATTGGGTATGGAGTCTACCTAGAAATATGAATATTTGATCTACAACTTTGAAGAACACCCTTTTTGTCACTTGGAGCACTTATGAATTCTTATCAAAATGCTATTCTCATGAATATGTTCTGACCTTAATCATGAGAGTGGAAAATGTGCACAAGTTGTTGGAACTACCCATTGTGGAAACTAAATTGTCATCCCAAGAAGCAATAAAAGGGGGTGTGCGGAGTGCATGGAAGAAAAGAACACAAAGCCGTAAGGAGTGCAATGAACAATAAGAAGCACAACTATATACAAAATATGAAAATCATAAATGTTCTAAGGGGAACATGAAGAGTGTGTGCAAGAACTTTTTTTTCTTAAAGCAAAGATAAACTACCCTATACTAACCAAGGGTTAAGAAAGATCACACAAAACCTACAAGATGAAGGGAGAAGTAGTTTCCTTTCCTAAAAATAGAGAGCATGTGACTAATTTTGGGTTGAACATGGTCTGTGAAAAGATTCAAATATTGACTTAAACCTTGTCTTCCACCCATCTCTTCAAAGTATCAACAAAAAAATTGAACACCTCCTTTAATTGTTCTGCATTTGGATCTAGGATGCATTGTTACTTACCTTTCGCATGTTGAAACTCTACTATATGATCTGAAATGAGCATGATCGGTGGAAAATTTGTTTTTGGCTATAGATTAGCAAAATATCTTATTAGGCATGGCCTTATCCTTTTGATTCTCCCATTTTCTTGAGTCTAAATCCCATAAATGGGATTATCATGTATATTTTCCTCCTAAAGAATATTTTTTACAAAGCTAGGTTGGAATTGATATTTCTTCTTTTGGAAACAACTTTTTTCAAAGAGATTAACCTTCTCCTTGACAAGAAAGAAATTTGATAAATCAGACCTCTCCTCCTCCTCATGATACAACTCCCTTTAATCAATTGCAGCTACCAAATATGTCCTTGATATCTCGTGAGAATCTTCCAATAATGAAGCAAGATCTAAACACGCAGGATAATAGGGGTTAATGTATTCAAATACGACATGTTGATCACTTGGAATCTTATCATTAACCTTTTGTTATTAATCTTCATCCTCCATTTCATCCAATTTTTTATTAAAACAAAAGGAAGTTATTTAATGGATTGGCCCATATCTCCAACCATGCTCTCATAATCAATCCATTATTCAATAAGTATATAATTATTGTCAAGAATTACACCCACCTAGCTGATGTTGATGAATTTGGAGAAGTTTGAATGATAGGCCCCTGGGAGTGAATCTCCTTTATCTTAAACTCATCCATCCAACCCTTGAAAGTTTGAATCTGATTTACATTTCTTGGATCCTCCTGTTTGGCCCTTTTAGGCATGCATGTGCCTCCTATTATCAAGAAGGATGGAAATCATCTTTTCCAGCTATGAAATTTTCAAGATCTTGTCTTGTGAGGAATGGGTTTAAAGAAAACAATCATTTATGTACTTAGTTATCTCGTTGAATTATGAAACCTCATGGCTTAAAAATCATGAGCCTCGGGAAAATGTTAATCTATTTTTACGGAATTAGGAAAGGATCTAGCTCTTGGATGAGTGTATATAGGTTATAATAATTGAGGAGGTGAAATATTTTCATATGAAGAAGATGAGAACTTATCGAAAAGAGGGTGGAAATTGAAGATGGGATGGGAGGGAAGGAGATGGAGAAGGGGAATCCTTTGGAGGAGCATACAAAAATCTAGGAATATTGAAAGTTGGTTGAGATGGTGTAAATTTTGGAGGAGGAAGTGGATGGTTATTTGGTGCTAGTGTAGGATTTACCCATTGAAAGGGTTTCCTACAATTGGAGTGATAATCCTACATTGCTTTAGCCCACTTATCTAGTTGGGGTTCCATTTTGACAATAAATTTAGCTTCACGAGGGTGGATTCCATTTGGCATAGGGCAACCCATCGGTAGGGCTACCTAAAATTAATTTTACATGACTTGATTAGACATGTAACTCTGATTTGTACCATGTTTTCCTCCATTTTTTATCTACCTCCGAAAAGCAACATCTTGTATGAAGTTTCCTCCATCACCTATATATCCTTTTTCTTAGAAAACATTATGGTTAGGAGGATAACCATATATATCACTAGGGTTTGGGTTATACATATATTAGTCATGATGGGGCTCATAAAACTAATATGGATGAGGATTTTGAAAATATGTGGATTGAGGGAACCAATTTTCCTCTTGAAAATGGGGATTCTAGTGAGGGAATGAATCCATGATTGCATATATTCATGAAGGAGGAAAATTAAATTATAGAAAGAAAGGAAATGGATGAAAGAATGAAAGCGAATGCCTGTAAAAGAGAGAATGGGTGTATTTGAATCAATGCAGTTGCAAGATGTGCTTAGAATAGCCTCCAAATGATAAAAAATGACCAAGAACACATAAAATTAGTAAATTAAATAACAAGGTGCCTTCTCCCATCTCGTGTTACTAGGTCACATGTTGATCTTTGCTCGCTTTACGCTCAAAATATATACCTTCGATATCACTTGATGCTAATGTCTTGCATGTGTGGTTGCTCATTTTCTATGTTTTCTTTCCTTTAGTAATATGGCATGCAGTGTTGAAACTAGTAGATATAGATGTTAGGATTCTGCGAGATGTATTGAAGGATTCCTCTAAAAGGTGGATCTTAGAAATAATACATCAAACTTGTTGAGATGAAGATGTATAGCTATTCAAACTGGTCATTGGGTGTGTCAAAACTATTGGAGCTATAAATTGCACCCTACCCTGAGTCATCGACAACTCAGGGATTTTTAGGCAACATGAAACTATCCCCAAGTTATGGGACCTTATGTACGGAGACAGGACCTTTGGATAAACCCAGTTCCTCTACCTATTTCTAACACTAAAACTACTCCTAGTGCTAGAAATGAAGCTATCAAATCCTAAAATGGCATTCCAAGGGACAAGGGTTAGAAGGAAATACATGAAAGGGAAATCCTATTCTAAAAGGGGTGGTCATAGCACCATAAAGAGGGTTATCATGCTCCACGAGGGGAAGAAAAGTGAGAAAAATGTGGGAGAGATGGTAGACAAGTGCACTGCTAAGATAACAACCATGCAGACCCACCTTTCTCACACATTTAAAAGACATGAAAATGTGACCTACAATCACAAAATGCCCACAAGATGCCATAAACATGAAAATTAAGGCAAGACACAATAGAAAAAAAAAAAGGAAGAGAAAAGTGCCACAAAACCTGAATTTATTTCTTAGAGGATGCATAGTCATCTACATTCATAGAATAAGGTGAGAATACATTAGAGATAGAAATTTCAAGGTTTGAAACTCATGATTAGTCGGCCACCATTTTGGCACGGTGTCATTACAAAAAAGAGGGATCCCTTTCAATGAGAAGAGCTCTACAATTTATAGAAGAAGAAGGAAAAAGAAGAAAAGGAGAAAGAACAGGAAACTTGGATTTGAAATCCAACCACTAACAAAAAGTAATGAATTCTTGTAGATCCACCTAGAAAGGTCATCGATGTGCCTCTCGATATCTTTTTGGCTTGTACTAGAAGGAAAGAGGTAATTTTGAATATATTACAATGGTTCAAATGATTAGGTATTTGCATTAATGGTTAGAACAAGTTTCCCTTCTTATTACCTATCAAATCCTACAAAAATATTATTTTGAACAATATGGGGTGTATCCCATGTCAGCATATTTCAAATAAGACCAAGAGTGCACAGATCCAAGTCCCGTAGAAAAATATTTCACGTTCTTAAATCTACATTGCAAACTAGACATGTAAGACACATGGCATAAACAAATTGATCTATGTGATTAGATAAGCTGTCCTAGTTTTTTTTTCATTTCTACCACATGTTACACACTAGTTTGTTACAAGGAAATGATGCCCATTTGGTGTGCATTCATAGGTTATGTGAAACACACTCAAGTCATATATATTGCCGCATGGCACATTAACTAACACAGAAAAGTCCACTAGGTACGCATGTGAGCACAAGAGGCACTAAAGAGAAAATTAGAATATAGGCACGTAAAATGGATGCGTGCAAAGATAGGAAGAAAATATGGATACATGGAAAAATATACAAGTGGGAACGAGAATCACAATTAATGAGTACATGAGAATTAGAGAAAAGGGCATTGAGCAAGCCGGACGAGAAAATAGGTATGCGGTGAACATATACGAAAGAAGTATATGGAAAATAAAAATGAGTGCTAGGAAATACATTGAGCTCAAGTGTAATGGCATCCATGTAGGAGGCATGTCGGGGGTTTTATCTGATTTGGATGGAAAGTATACATGGTTGTACAAAATTGTTCACTAGGCTAGTGGAATCAAAGTAAGCATGCAAGAGGAAGGTTCAAAAGGGAAATATAAATATAAAATAATAAAGGGGATGGAGGAATTACGTAGAGCATGTGCATGAGGGAGAAAATGAAGAAGGAAGCACAAGGAAGAAGTGGGAAGGGTGCATGTAAGAACTGCAACCAAGCAAACTATGTTAAGGGAACCGCCAAAGTGGGCGCAACCTATGAACTTGAAGTTTAGAGTCAGAAAGAAGATGTAAGTTGTCAAAATAAACAGGGGGTAATTTTTCACAACACGAGAGGAAAAATTAAATTATCTAAATGGATATTTGGTGACCTCCTGTTAAGAATAACACACTCAAAAGCTATTATCGACGACTAGTTCACAAGTTCTTCCGAGCATTCTATTTTTCAAATTCTCCAAATCCATGTGAGTGACATCATTATCTCCCACACAAGGATATTTAGTAATCATGGTTGAAATGGACTCCAGGCCTGAGTATTTAAAGTTCATAATGCCATAAATCACATATATTTGTAGAGTATGATTCACCACATACTTTTTGAACTCAAATCCAAAACTTTCTATTTTTAGCAGGTCCTACCTAGGACTACTATTTTTAGTAAGTTTTCATTATTTTTGCTCTCGATGTTTCTTGCTCATTCAGAGTGTTACAAATGATGAAAATTACTATTTTTATAAAGATACTATTTTATAAATCTATTACTCGACTACTTGTTATTTTTAAAATGTGTACTTACGAGTTTTAGGTTGTAACAAAAACACTATAAAAAATTATGTTTTAGAATGTTATTTCCTTCTTGAATTTAAAACATTTTCATCCATTGGATCTCCGTATAAATGAAAAATAAATTTTATGGTTTGATATTTTCATCTTTCTATTGTGAACAATACATAACATCAATGTATTTGCTTTGACAATTTTATCTAAGGTGTTTTACGGAGGAAGATTATGATAAAGTTTCGTTTGAAATAGATGCACGGTTGAGGAGATACGAGAAAATATTTTTTTGATGGTTATGGATGTCTAGAATTCGTGCAAAATTTCTTGACAAAAATGGAGTTTGGAGCATGTTTCATTAGCACCTTGACATGAAAATTTTACTAATTGATTGAAGAGGGAGAAAAATTCAATTTGTAATGAGTTTCTGACCCACCTAAGACATAGATTAGATAACCAAAGTTATAAAAATTTACAAAATAGGGTTAAGGTCTCACTTTTGTGTCCCCTTTATCCCTAAGGGGTAATTTGAGATAGTTAGGATAGAAAATTTGGACTTGAGAGTTCAAGCAAAGTAGAAATGAGGTTGAGGGGGAAGTATGGGTCACGTGGGACTAAAAGGGTTGATAAAATGACTAGGGGAAACATGGGAAGAGAGGGGTCACAATTTTGTGTCCCCTTGGGGACATTTGGGATAGTTAGGAGGAAAATGTTTTACCTAAGGGTGAGGAATCATGAAGGGGATAAGTGGCAGAGTGAGATCATGCAATCTTGAGGCCGAAATTGAAAGTTGTAAAGTGAAAAAATATATTCTTGACAAGGGGGTTGCACTTTTATGTCCCTTCTTTCCTTTTGTCCCCTTGGGGTCATTTTGGATAGTTGAGATTAAAAGTGCAATTTTCCAATTCTACAAAAGTTTTTTTATATCATCATTTCCAAATTGGTACACTGGGACTAATAATTCTGCCGCATGGGATCATGAGAAAGTGTTTTGGGTCAATAACTATATCATTTTTACTCAAAACACTTCGTGATATAAATAAAACCATTTTTATACTTTATTATTTCTTCAACTAAAAATTTATATCATATTCCATCTAGAACCTAGAGGGGTAGCTATAAAGTTTTCAAATAGCTCAAGAAACCTTTAAGCCTTAGAAAAACATTTATGTTTCCACCTTAAATAGGGTTCTAAGATATTTCTAATGGATATTTTCTTCTTCCTAACTCCTTCTGGAACTATTGGAATCATCCAAAGATGTTAGCTTTCACCATTAGGACATTCATTCCATGCAAGTAGAAGAATCGGTTTTCGACAAGTTGTTCCTTGATCATATTTTCTACCCATAATTTTCCTAAATTACTTTAGAAATACTCAATACTATCCAAAATCACACTCATATAATTTATATTTTCCATGAACATTCCCGGAGGACGTTTTCTAGCTTGAGAATTCCCAAAAGTGGCATTTTTATTCCTCTCAAGGAAGTAGTATTTAATCAATTCACAATGAATTCATCAATCATACTTTGTATAATCATCCCTTCACAATGAATAAAACCTTGAAAACTTGTTATTATTTTCCTCTAATCTAGGGTGCTCATGATACTTGAGAGACGTATGGCCAAAGGAGGGATTTGTATTGATGAGGAGGTATGATTTCCATCATGGGCTTAGTTTTCATGCTCAAAGTTTAAATTTTTCATGTTATACATTTTTATGACAAAAATTATGAAAGGAAAAGATACATTAGTGTGTAGACACTTTTTTTCAAGAAATATTTTTTTAATAGTATCTCCTTGTGTTGGTGTTGGAATGCTGAAAAATGAAACCTTTAACACCGAGGGTAGTTAAAAAAAAAAGATAGGAAATTGATCTTTAAATCAAAATTTAATGAAATTACTATAAATAAATGTGCAACAAGAAATGAAAAAGGGATGTAAAATATAAAAGGAATACACATGTTTATTTTTAGGGGGATGTGTTCCCATTCTTTTGCTTTAGCGATTCTATATTTTTTGAACTCTAAAGAAAAATTGAGGGTGACCAGTCCCTAATTTTTTCCAATGAGAATTAGTTGTATTAGGTGTACCAATCCAACATATTAATGTCGAAGATAAGAACCCAAAAAAGTAACTAAATAACCCCACAAAGGAATAATATCATTTATCAAATTCATTTAGCATCATTTATATTTTCCTTGAAGTGGAAATAGTATAGAAAAAAATTTCCTACGAAGAACTTAGTCACTTTGATACCTTCCATAACCCCACACACCATACCATTGTAGACATATATAAGCCCAAAATTTTAAATTATGACACATAATAGAAAAGAGAAATAAGATCCCCTATACTCTTGTCATGTGCTACACCACTTAGTATAAATTTAGTAGAATTGATTGAATGGTAAAATATGAGTGGAGAAAGGATAGTCATACCCCTAAGTTACCCAAAATTGAAGATGAAACTCAAGTACCATACCCTTGAATTTTTTCCAAATTGAGTTGAACTGGGTATGAATCCATATGTAAATAATGTAATAATGATGAAATATCTGAGACTATTGTAGGATCTGAAGAAAATGCCCCATAGGAAAAACCTAATGATAGGGTCATAACCATTCTTATTATACATACTAGGTTGTACGGTCTTGACCCCTGTATATTTTGAAAATTTCTTGTGCCTAAGTATGACTATGAGGAATTATTATTTTCTCATGCATATGCTTGTATGTGCTAGAAATGTAAAATAAAACCCAAAATATTTCCCCCTCTTTTGAGGTATGTGCGAAAAGAATAATTTGAGCATGTGGCTCAAAATAAAATATGTAAGTTCATAGGTAAGTATCTAAAGATATGTATATAGCTTTTGAATTGAATAATGAGGTGGCAACCAAGAATAATTGTTCCTATAAGGGGGATTCACATTGTATAAACCATGACACAAAACAAAAGTATTAAAAACAAGAAGCATGATAACAAGAAAAATGTCAATACGAGAAAAAAACAACGACAATAATATAACATGATGTATTAGTAGAAGATAATTGCATAAAATATAGAAAAAAGTGCAAAAAGGGCAAGCAATGTTACACAAAAGGAAATAATTCCTGCAAGCATGCCACACCTAAAATGTCACAAGATAGTCAAGGCCCTTGATCTTGCAAACAAGAGATATATAACCATATGTAAGGCATAATATCAAAAACATTAGACACCCATAGTGTCACAAGACTACACACACATACATAACTAGAAATCATGTAGGAAAAGTAAGTGTATCTAAATATGATGAAAATAACATAGTATATGATATATAAAAGAATAACTAGTAATAATTGTTTTTGTTTCACAAGACACATGTGTTAGTCATGTTAGTTGAAAATATAATAACTACACAATATACATATGTAATCCGTCACAATGAGGAAATAAAGGAACTATAATAGAAATATAACACCTATATGTAGTATGTAAAAGTAGATTCCCCTAGAGGTTAGTATTCTTGGAAAAGGGTAGGCATAAACCTATAATAATGTACTACTCTATGAATGTCCTACATCACACTCAATATACCATATGAATACATGTGTGTAAAGAATAAATGGTATCTATAAAATAGAAAAAGTAAAAAACATGTAAAATGTGAATTTAAAACATTGTATGTTATAAAAACGTCTCTTGATTTGTATTTTTGAAAATATTTGAATGTTTTTATATTTTAGGCCCTCCCTAGGGGCATAGATGAAAACCTATTCTCTAAAGAGAAGGAAGGGTGATCTAATAATTTCTTGATGGAGGGGAATATATAGAGATTATGCAACTAAAGGATGGGAAGAAATATTCCCCCTAGTGTGTGTGAAAAGTGAGGTTAAGGTATGGAAATACTCCCTCAAAATCAACGTGAAAAAATAAACGAGTGTCTTATCGGGAAATGGGGGAATAACATATGATACATCTCACAATAATCCTATAAGTAGGTAAATAAATTGTTGAATATGATAGGGGTCAAGATTTGAGTGTGTCATAGAATTTGAATCAAGTGTAAGTGGAACAATCATGGTGATATGTTCTGAAAAATCCCTATGAGGAAAATAAAAAAATAACATAGCATTGAGCATAATGTGATGTGTGATGCCTACATAGTGGACTAGAAGAGTGAGAGATCTTATAATATCTATGAGAAACTGTGAAGTGAGCTGGGAATATAGAATATTTGTGTAATAGGTTGTGAGAGTGTGAGCCACTAGAGATAATGTGTGTAAAGGAAACCTAAGAGGAAACCAAGAAGCCCTAAAATTATGTGGTGCAATGTGTGTAACTGAATTCCTATCATGCGACCTAGAATAATTTGAATATATATTTTAAACCAAAGGACTATAATGAGACGTAGGAGGACTAGTGCCATGTGAATTTGTATGTGAAACAATAGACATGTCTATAGATGCACTAGAAACTAAATAAGTATGAAGTATTCTAGGATACAAATCTTGAAAAGGAATACCTCAAATAGTGAGAACTTGCTAATGATGAATAAACTTGATACACTAATGAATAATAGATGGAACATCCCTAAATGCACATAGTGATGGGAAACCTATATGTAATACACAAGTAACAACATATTTGAAAACCATAAATGAATATTGTGTAATCATATATACAACTATGATTGGTAGGGAAATGCATCCAAAATGTCGATCATAACTAAGTGTAAAAATATCAAAAGGAATTCCAATAGATTGAAGTAATGGCCATACAAAACTATTATCTTTTCTAAGTGGGGCACCTTGAATAAGAATCTAATGAATAGAGACTTGATTACATAATGTGTCATAGATAACTCAATCATTAATATCATAATCATCAAAAGAAATTATTGGTGGGGAATATGACGTGCAAGTAATATTTCTAATCATAGCATCAAGTAGATGGTAATAACATGGATATAGTGGTACCGCATGATCAGCGTGATGAAATTTTAAAAGATATGTTTCATTAATATGATTAGGAAGTGGATTATTGAATATTTTAAAATTAGAATTGGTATTGGTAAGTTTAGAAGATTTAGTAAGATCATCATATTCAATTACATTAGATTGATAACATCTTGAATGATGTTTCATAACTTAATACATCTATTCGTAAAGTGGCCAATACATCCATGATAATTACAAGAAGCATTATTATTAAATATCTTACTTTGAGGCTTACTCGTAACAACCTCATATGGTAAAGGGAGAGACACATTTGCATTCAAGTAACTTATTTCAGACCATGTACGAGAGGATAAGGTAAATGTATAAATTGGTATATTATAGGTTGCAATTGGAGCTTAGTAGGTTGAGAAATAGTGTTGAAATTATCTTTAAAATCTACCTTAGGGTCAATAGATTTTCCTTTAAAATTATATTTTATTTGAAAATTGAAATTGGATGGATTAGGGGAGATAACAACATACTTAAGTTTTTTCATGTGTAATATCTTAGCTTCATGGAATTTAATTATATGACATAGATGGTCAAAATATTTAAACTTATCAAACATGACCAATTCTTACAATGGAGTAAACAAACATTGGAGAAAAAGGTATTGCAATTCATTGTCAACTAATAGGCTATTTTATCTTGGTAATAATTGTGTGATAATGTAAGACATTATCATTGATATGCTCAACATATCCATGTTTGAGTTTGGGTATTTGTGCATAATATATATTATCCCCTATGTTTATTTAAAATTATGCCAAAAAAATATTTTCCAATGTAGTAAAAGAGTGGAGAAAATGTGTGGGAGATCATAAAACCATTGCAAACAAAATTCCTTAAAACCCATGGGAATAGCTTAGTAATAAATATATCATGAGATGCATATTCAAAGAAAGTAACATGCAATGATCGAAGATGCTCTTGGGGATCAACCTTTCTATCATTATACAAGTCCTAAATTATATAGCGAGGTCGAGTTTGTGTTATATGATCCCAATTGTACGATATAGGTTCTACACAAGATCTTAATCATGCACTAGAATATTTTGATTTCACTTTTTTAACCCTATTGCATTTCCTTTTTAAATTTTAAAGTCTGTTTCTAATTAACATAAATATAAATGATAAAATAATGTAGTAAGTGGATATTCTTATTCAATTAACTTTCAACATTAATTGAAAAAGTCAATATAATTCTTTTCAAAGTGATTATTGTTCTAGTAACAAATAAATACACATTGGAGAATTGCACTTATCTGATTCTATGTGGATCTAGGAGGTTTTGAGTGATCTAAATATAGGAACAAGTTAATCTAAGACTAAAAATGTTTCTTTACAACAACTATCACCGAGATGAAACTTGGTCAATAACATACAACTAGGTCAAGAGCATTCATATGGTCCTAACCCTTATGTATGGTCTTAGACCTTATTGGAATCTAGGTCTGCAACTTCTAGTGTGATTTTTCTTCCCCAAAATGAGTTTCATTGTGTTTTTATATTATTTTCTCATCTTTAAAACGGATCTATAAATTCTTCTCAAAACCGAAAACCCTTTTAGTGCAAGGACTTCCTACAAAACAAATCTAGGTGGGTTGTGGGTACCCTTGTACGTTTTTGACATCACCACTACTATAAAGAGGGCTCAAACCACATGGCATTCTCATAGCATGTGATATCTACCATATTACAATCAAAACTTGACAATCATGCTTTGAAAATCCTTTGTTTGAGTTTCAAAGTTTTCAAATACTTGGGAATTGCAAGTTTTCTTCTTGTAGAATGAATATGGAGAGTCCTAGTCTTGAAGGAAACATCATACCTAGATAGGGATATGTTATAATGAATTTTCATGAGTTATTTCCTAGTGTCGAGATCTTGGAGTACCATTTTTTCTTTATTTTATATGAGGATTTGTTAAAGTGTCGGGTCCCTAACGATATATGATTTACTTTCTTATATATGTTTTGAGAGGTTATTATTTCATGAAATACCATCCAAGGGGATATATTTTCTCATAATAATGTGATAGAATTGAAATAATAGCCCAAATTATGTCTATCCAAAATTGTACAAGTAAGGTCAACTTGTAAAAGTGTACAAACCGACCGAAAAATTGTTATTTTAACTCGGAGGGAAAAAACATGTTTTGAATTTGTGGGTCATAGGATGGATGTTTCTTTATGGAAAGCCATCAAATTGTCTTAGTGAATTTCACTCCTAAATCATTCATTATATGAGGGTATCGAGGAAACAAATAAGAAACACACATGAACTAAAACACACTGGATAGATTTAAAGGGGCTATAACGAGTGTTAGGGTCACATATCTAGAGGGTAATAATCCCTAAACTAGGTCAACCTAGGGTTTCTAAAGCCCATAGCTAAGATACGAGGAGATAACAATTATAATCCATAGGAATTTTGGTGAGGATAAGTATGGATGATAGTAGATAAGGAAAACATACATAATAAGGGTGAATTGAAAGTGAGGATAGCTAAGGAGCTGATCACGAGTAAGAGCACTATGTTAACTAGTATCAAAATAAATGTAACACAACTAACATAGGAAAAATCAGGGAAGGATATGAACTAATCTAGGTAAAATGACAAATCTAGTTATAGCACTCATATGTACCTGTAGGGTGGTAATTTATGCATCTATCTATCCAAATAAGTAACACGCCGAGAGAGAATTATTATTAGATGGAAAAGGGGAACACCGTTCCTATCCGAGACTCATTGTATCCGACCCAATAGTGTAAGAAATTTAAAAATAGGAAGAGTATCTCATCTAATCCAAATAAATTTCAAGATGAACCAAAATCGAAGTGACAAAATGTGAAGTTGGCACTAGATAGAAGAGAATATAATAGTTCCTAAAATTAGAGATTCCTTCCTTTTTAATTTTAAAGTGTTATAGGTATATATAGTATGCCATCATCTATAGGTGATGGCATCGGCCAAGAAAACCTTTTCACCAAAAACCATCACCCTCAAGTGATGGAATCAACCACGTCTAGTAAATGAGGTGATGTGTAATACAAATCGAAATAGAGTGTCATAGATCATGGACATGGAAAAACAAAGTGCCAAATGGTGAGATATAAGTAATATTTCGAGATTGTAATGTGTGTAAGACATAAGGGGACAAGGATAAATAGTACAATTATGACTAAGGCAAGGACCAAATAGCAATACTCTCTTTGTGTAGTGTCTCAAACCCATAATGATCACATGAATAAACATTCCCCATTCCATGTATGCCCCTTAAGACACCCGTTCAAAAATAATATGCATCGATGTCCCTTATCTACATAAAGAAAACTCTAAGTAAAATGCATGAAAGATGAAAAGTGAAAATTTAAGTGTACACATATGCCTCAATCATTGAACACCACCTTCTACAATAGTGAAACATGGGGTGGTCAACGGAATGAAACAATTCATAACACCAAAACCAAAAGCGAGTGCTGAAATTAAGTATAAAAACAAATATTGAAAGGACTAACTGAAATGAAATATACCCACCAATGTGTACCTGATAGTGTCACTCATATGACCATGTGCAGTGTAATCAATGCCACAATAACCACGGAGAAAAACTAAAAGGAAACAATATAATATCATCTATAAAATATGACCTAAATCACCTAGCTTAGGACCTATGGGATGGATGTCCTGTCATACTGGTCAAGATGTCATAATGTCATAGATATCGTATGGTGATATGGTGTCATAAAATAGGCAAAAATTGAATATCATCAAAATTATGTGTGTAATAGGTCAAAATAAATGGCATGAGATTATAATCAAAACATAATGGACAAAGTGCGTGTTGTAGAGTTAAAGAGTGAAAATGATGGTAATTTTAAGCTTTAGGTTTATCACGACTTGAATTTGAATAGAAATTTTTGTTTTACTAGTGACTTTTACTTTTATTTTTATATTTCTATTTTTGGAATTAAGAGGAATGAGCTTTGGAATTCCAAATTTGGGTTTGTTTCAACATCATGACACGAATACAAGGTGGTGATGGAGGATTAACAGGTGGACCACATAGTGGGGTGCAACTATTGGTAAGTCATTGCATTTAATTTCGTTGATTAGATTAGTTATTATTTACTAGTTTTGGTTTTTCGAGTTGTTATTACATTATTTTTGTTCAAAATTACATCATCAGGTAGGTTAGGAAAAACTACAAGTTTGTTTGAGAGGGATTTAATTTCTATTTTATCTTTTTTTTTTGCATTTTGAAACTCAAATTTTGAAATTCACGGCCACTTTTTTCCATACGCCATCTTCCCCTTTACAACATAAGGGTCAATGAAATATGGATGGTTAGAAATTTTTTTCCATGGAATGGTGTTATAGTGGAATGTTTGTAAGGGTAAGAGGGTGACTAACCAAGGGGGTGATGGCGTAGGAAATTTGTTGAAATAGGTTGTATGATTTGATTTTTCATTCAAAATTGATATGTCATAATTCTAATGTTGGCCTATTTTCATTTTTGGATACAGGTAGAGTGAATGATCTACCTTTTTTAGAATGTAGATGTATCATGGTTGAGTTTTATGATTATTGGATTGACACAAGAAGAGGTGACCGAGTTACAGGGTTTGGGATTTGGTGACATCATACAGATGCCTAGGATACCATTGGATATGGATTTATTATAGATGTTCCTAGCCACATGGGAGACCAATTCTAATACCTTTTGGTAGTGGATATGATAAGAGACCATGGAGATGATGTCCACTCTAGAGAATTTTCATGGTATTATGGGGTTATTAATTAGAGACATCCTCATGTATTATAATCTTATTTCAAATGTCTCAAAATTGAGAGAACTATCCATATGGGCTAATAAGAGTGATACATATGAAAAAACCATGCTATGTGTCCGACTCAAAGACAATGTAGGCTGCAAAGATTCAAAATATTCGAAGCTAGTGATTGGTATCATAATGTCATGTATAGTGTGTCACAAGGTAGATGGATCCATCCTATTTTTTCTCTTATTGTTGTATGTACAAATTGATTTAGGATTTTTGTTCACTTAGGGCACAACCATATGGGTGTAGCTATTTCATGATTACTATAGGGTTTGATGTAGGACAAAAGGGTCTTAAGAACCATTATTTTATTTAAATCTTAGATACATGACAATTTCCCTCTATATAGATGAGAGGTACACCACATATAATAAAATAATATTCCTCAAGAGTGCTTTAGTCGGTAGTATTGAGGTCACTTGTATCATTCCATACATTAGCACGATGAGTCGAGATGATGGTACATGGAATACCTACATATGGAATGTGGATCAGGGGCCCATTTGGCCCATGGAATATTTCTTAGACACCATCATCGAGGTGATGGAACATTACATATATTGGGTGGAGACCCATGCAATGAGAATTATCCCCAGGACAATTTTGGTGACAATCACTTATAGTGATACCACCATTACCACCCTACCAGGATCATCATTTCAAAGATGCTAGAAGAGTATAGGTTATAATACCATCATTATGACCCTTTATAATATCGTTGGTAGAAACATATGGTCGGAGGAAGCATAGGCATGGTGGGGATGCTCAAGGACCACCACGAGATCATATTTGTGAGTAGTTTATAGGAGGGATTCAATAAAGGATCCAAAGATAAAGGTCCACACATTGGAGGTACATGAGAAGCTGGTCCTAGTACCACGATTAGTAATAACAAAGCCAACACTATGGCTAAGAGATTCTAATAGGTGACGTTTGAAGGGAGTTTAATTGATGTTGATCAAGGTTAAAATGGTTTTCTATCTCGAGATAGATTCCCAAACCACAACGTGGAGGGGACATGATACTAGTGCTTTGATATTGGTTGGCATAGTACATGGGAGCCAAACCTCGCCATGAAGATGAGGAAGAAGAGGTGGTGGATGGCCATAGAGAATGTGAGACTATTATCAAGAGGATTTGGTATCCAAGTATGTGAGATATTGTTATTTAGATGATTATTGAGAAATGGGTTTTGTTCCATATTGGTATTATGTGTAACATCTGTCATTTGTTTGGTTTTACAAAGTGAACATTGGAGTAGAACTCCCTTATATAGAGTTCCTACCATGGGATCGTGGATCTAATGTTGGATATTAAGGATATTATGTTGATGGTCGATCTAGTACCACAGTTAGTAGGATATTCTATGAGCTCATTTCATCTTGTTGGAGAGGCATCGAGAGTATTATGGAGATCGGGATGTAAAATAATTGGTATTCATAAATATTATAGAGATGATGTTGTAGAGAATATTATAGGTGGAGGCATCCCTAATTTAGGAGAAGGAATCTCACCTCTTAGATTCTCGAGAGAGGTATGGAGTGGATTTCATCATTGGACACCCAAATGGCGAGCATGTGGAGAGGAATTTGGAACCCGATCTAGGGTGGTGTTCCTAGCCCATATAGCTAGAGCCACAAACATGGTCCCATCGGCCCAAAGCATCAAGAGACCCTCAATAGGGCGTAAGAGTGTTGGAGCCATTTTGTAGATTGGCCAAATATATTTTGTATGATTTTTTAATGTATAAATTTGATTCGAGATACATACATACATATATAAATGATGATGATGTTTTTTTATGGTATTTGGGTGTTTGGTGTTTATTGTGTGTATGTTGATTTTCTTATCATTTTCCTACTTTCCACATGTATGTATGTAATGATACCCATGGTACTTAGGAATAATGATAATGTTATTAGATAGGTAAATTTGATCGAAGGGGATCGATAGGATTGCCCAACCCAAGTGATGTGAAAAATCTAAGAGGTAGAACAAGAACAAAACATCCAATTTTAAGATGTTAGGGTGTGATTGGGTATATAAATCCAAGCAAAGCCATAGGCCTAAAAAAGAATACACATATTACTGGCAATCCAATAGGAAAGACCGAGGTGAATTAGAGTAGAAATAAGAAGATTCAAGAACAAAGAACTCTAATTGTACAAGAAACCAAGGTGTACATGGTGATAAATTCAAGTGGACCAAATAACCAAAGTAAGGATGTAACTATATATTTGAAATAGTGTGAAAAACCCAAGGGGGATCAAGATCCCGAGTGAAGATGAAAGGTTTTGTGTAAATCACAATTGGGGGATCGAGAGCGTAAGATAAGGAAGAAGGTGTTGTTTAAAATAAAAGTGGGGGTGAGAGCCCAAGAAGAAGTGAGGGATCGGTCCAGAGAAGGAAAATAAGATGTAATTAATGTATTATATATAACTAGCCACGAGGGGGAAAATATTGCAATGTATCAATGATAATATTGTCAACTTGATTCAATACTTGATTTTGAAAATGAATCATGAGGTTCCCGATGAAAAGTTGTGTAATAGCGATTTGTCGATGAAATTCAAAACACGTCACAAATAAGGTGTCATCAATCCAATCCTTCGATAATGTGAGAATGTCACACCCTATGTCATACATGGAGGGATGAGGATCGCTGTGAGGTAGGGGTCCATAAGTAGGTTATGGTCTATTAGGTCTAGGGGAAGATTGTTAGTTATAACAGATTTGGCTCCATACTTCTCATTGCACAAGTAAGTTTTAAGAATGGGATGTTTGATACGTAGAACTTGATAGATGGTATGGGAGTGCATATAATAGTCGTGATGAGATAAGAAGAAGGGGGATGAAGCAAAAGGATGTGTATCCTTTATTGTTTAATCATGTTTGATGTTATCTTCAAGCTTATTTATGTGGTGTTGATAGGATCTATAGTCGAAACGTCATTCCCGAGTCTCGTGCCATGTGCAATAAAGATCGATCATAGAGGATTGAGGAGACATAAGGGAAAGAGGTAGTGATGGGAGTCTTATAATATATAGAGGGTTAGTGAGAGTATATTCAGAGATCAAAAATGTAATGGGTGAAGATGGCATCGATGGATAAATATGTTTCTCCGTCATCAAGGTAAAATATATAGGAACATTACTCATGAGGTCATCGAATTGATAGTAAAAAAATGACCTAATCATCTGTTTCTATAAGGGAAAATAGGCCACTTAAGGAAATGGTATTATGTGAATGTATAGCAAATGGAGCAACCTTTGAGGCTTAGGAACTAGTGGGAAGAAGTAAAAACTACATTCAAATATTCCTCTTTTATTAGGAAGGCATTCATGTCACGAGTAAATTTGGTGCAAAGGGTTTCTTGGTAACAAAATATTTCACAATAATGAATCTAAAAATCTATTTAGGAGAGGGTCATCTAAAACATGACCATCATCATAATCTGATGTAGAACCATCTTTCGTACAAGAATCGACTATGGTCTCGATTCAAATCACATGTTCAAGTGGGGGCTCTAGTGTACATAAGATGACGGAAGGAACTGAAGGATCCTTCTGACAAGGCCATAAGGAAGGAAGTAGTTGGGACACAATAAGCTCTAAAAGATATAATTATTGATTCTAATCATGATTTCATTGGTCTCTTCATCATCTAACTCCAAGATATTTGGATGTGTGCACCTAACCAATTCAGGATGACCTGGAACTTCTATAGATAAAATAGTTAACATTTTGATATTCCAAAAAGGGGGTAGGTGATAATTCATTGTGTGGGGGAGTTTGTATGTCTTCCTTTTTAAGTGTATCATAGTTCTAATGGTTAATGTCCCCCTAAATCTTGTAGATAGCTACTTGGTGAGAAAATTTCACACATTGACATGTTGAAGAATTAATGGCATGCATATGATGAGTCTAATGCTGCCTTAGGAGGATATTATAAGATAGGGGAAAATTTAATTCCAGTACATTGATGTGGATTGTCCAAGGAGAATGGTAATGGGTAACAAAATACACCCCATATGAGGCATCTACTAGTGATTATATCCTTAACAAGTGGTTCATGTATATTTTAAGTTATCTATGGAATAACCAAGATCCTTAATGAATTCTAATTAGAAAAAACATGTGTTGTCTCCTTCATCAATGATATCACGCTTGTGACTAATCTGAATTGAAATCAAGAGATATACGTCATTTGTATGAAGTAAGAGCTCATCCAAGATCATATAATTTATAGGAAAAAATATAGAAGAATGATTATCCGTAGTAATATTAGTATGAAAAGAGATATCATGACATTATTGGCGAATACTTTCCTCTAATCCATGAAATGTGGGACTCTTTCCCAAATAGGGAGGAAATGGAATGTTCATATAAAACAAGGCATTCATGAGACACTCACAATGGTGAGATAATGTATGCATGAGTTATAAGAAGGTAAATTGGCCAAGATTTTGGGTGAGTACTTTAAGAGGATCCCACTCGTCATGAGTGGACTATGCAATAGACCGAGATTCTTGAGAATTGTATAAAATAGATCCATAAGGGAAAAGGGTGATTAAGGTTATTTCTAAAGCTGAGATTTTGCCTTTTTTATGTCATCGTCCCTATGAGTTTCATTTACACAAGGGTTGATGGTTCCTATATCCAAAGAAATATATTCGGACACCATTGGCCCTATAGAATAATTTTCATATGGTATGATGGCATTTGGAGTAGGTAGATTTTTACTTTGAAGAGCTTAGTTTTAAGCTACATTGGGATATACAGCCCGGTGAGTCTAAGGCTAGAATGCTATATGGTATTTTTGTTCTACATAAGCTATGACACATTTTACATTGTTAATTACAACTATATTTTCAAGAGGATAGTCTATCTCAACTACATTGATCATATAATTTTCTTACCTTTTATAACTCTTAGTGACATTTTGATCAAGCATAGGATTAGAGAATATCTATAGCTTCTCATTATCCTGGTTGATAGCTTCACGATGATCCTTTTGTTGAGACACATCATGAGATTTGACCACTTTGGTCTAACACTCATGAGTGACAACATCATAGTCAAATTAGGGACCTAAGAATAATTTGATGGAAGCCATTCATTATGCACAACAATTTTCATAGGAGTGACCCCAATTAGCATATAACCAATGAAACTTATTGTCATCATGCCAATGTGGAATAGGTTATGAAGGGATTAGGTAATTGGCATTTTAACTCTTCTTTTGTTAGTTTTTATGATAGTTAGTGTTATCACCAAATCACAGCACCCCTGTGCATATACCTGAACTCACAGTGTGATTGGATAACATGGGTACTATCTCCAAGTTGTGGGACTTGCTACTTGAGATAGACCTCCAGAGAAAGCTGGTTCTTGCTCCTAAACTACCTGCCACAATCTACTCTAATGCAGGATAAGCTAATTGTTCTAATCTAAATTTCCAAGGGACCAGGGAAAGAGAATACATAAAATGAAAGCCTACACTAAAGCGGTGATACACCAGAAAAGGAGGATGTGAGAGTAGTCTCCAAATGTGTGAAATACAAAGGCAAAGTGCACACTAGAAGAGGTGATGACAGTTCTCCATAATCTAGCAAAATGCATTCACAGCAGTATTCCAAGCACACACAATGATAATGAATTCCTACAAGAACATAATAATAGACACAATATTCTTGTGGAAATATAAAAGGGCAAGAAGAATGCAAGAAAACACAGCAGGGGAAGATACATCCACAAACTTGTATTTTATTGCTTCCTGGTATGCACAGTTCAGTCTATTACAAGATAAGGGCCTAGATCACCATGCAAGGAGTCCAATACAAGGGCCTGCAACACACTAGCTTCACAAAGCAATTTTGGTAGAGCTTTGCTACCCAAAAACTCTCCCCCTTACAATGAGCCCAACACTCCAATTTATAGAAAATGAGAAGGAAAAGAGAAGGGAAAATGGAAATCCCGAAATTTTTCCTTCAACCACCTGTAAGAGGCATTAAATTGAGTGAAATGATTGTATATTACTTGCAAAAAGGCTCCCATACTGTCCCATGTGCTGCAGCAGATAAAGAAGGATGACCATGCCTCTTAATTGCACTCCCAACTACCAGATAAAACACTGTTCTGAACCCGGCCACGTTTTCTTAAAAATCTCAATCAATATCTGATCAAATATAGAATTTCTTGATTTCTGTGCATTAGGCTCAGAACCATGATTCCAATGGTACCAATTTTGTGTGATTTCGTTGAGAAATGCAAAAGTTATGGCCTTCTGAGTGCGGGCAGCTATTTTGGGTCTGGCAGGCGTTTTCTGTCATTTGATGGGAATGAGCATTAACTGACTGGAGCCGAATATGTTTATTTTATTTAAATATATCTATCCTCATTAAAATTAAGAAATCTAGTTTTTGTGGCGTAGAGGACGTCGTGCTCGTTCCAGAAAGTCCAATTTTGTGAAAATCGGAGCTCGGAGTCAAAAGTTATGGCCGTTTGAAGTTCCACGGGTCAAATGTTGACTTTTCTCCTCTGCCTTCGGCCGCTTCGGCTTTTCGCGTCCCACGCGTCCCTCTGTCCCATTTAGCACAGTGCTGAAATTTCCCATTTCGGCCGAACCGGCCGGTTCGCGTACTCGCGGCCCAGATGTCCCATTTGCTTTCGGACTGTTTGGGACAAATTTTCCCGATTCACCCGGCTCGGTTCGTGTCCTTTTGTCTGAGCGTCCCGATCCGAAAGTTCTCATTTCGGCTGATCCGGCCAGTTCGCGTACTTCACATACCTTCGGCCCAACTGTTCCAGGCTGCCTTGACTCATTTCGGCCGATCCGGCCGGTTCGCGTACTTTTGGCCCGCGCGTCCCGGACTTCCTGTTTCAACAGTTAGTCAAATTTTTCAAATTTTCAGCCAGTTCGGATTTCCGCGTCCCGCGCGTCCCTTTGGCCCGAATGTCCCAAATGCTGCGTGGACCGCCTGGCGGCCTTTCGGCTGGTTCGCGTCCAGATGTCCCTCATGTCCCGACTATTGCAAGGACCAGGACTTAGCCATTTTTCATGATTTTTTCTGGCCCGAGCTTATTTTTGCAATTTTTTCACATTTCCTCAGAACTTGCTCTCTTCTTCTTGGACAGGGGAGTTAGAAAAAATATGAGGGGACCCTAGAAACATGAATTTTTGTCCGGACTCAATATAATTGCTTGGGACTAAAGAATTTGATGCATGTTATCAAAATTACCTTGAGGGGTGAATTTTGGATAACAATTTTGGTGACTCAGTGGGGTCATCTGCCTTAGATGAAGAACGACCAGCTGCTTGTAGCAATCCATTGGGCATGGAGTCTATTTGATAACCTCTCAGCTGATCTGAAATTTGAAAACCTGCGTTCTTGAGCCATTTGAACATTTGTTGAGCTGGTCTTCTCATGGCTGCAAATCTTTCTCAGGAGCTTGATGAACTACAAACATGCACATACTAGAAGCAATAGGACATGTGCACAAGCACTTAGGGAAATAAAAACTACTCTAACAGCAGTACAATGTGCATAAGCACTTAGAGGAATGGAAATTCTAAATTAATATTTACAAGGGTGAAAATCTATCTTTCTAGTAGCAACGTTTGAGATAGATCCCATTGATGGGATCTGCAATTCTTCACCATCCAACTTAGCCAGTCGGAAAGCATTGCTACCTTTGCATTCAATGATCATGTATGGGCCACTCCAGATGGCATCAAACTTGGAGTGCTTTCCTGGTTTTGCACGATCAGCATCCCACTTCAGTACCAAATCTCCAGTTTGCAATATCCTGGCCTTAGCTTTCTTGTCAAAACTCTTTTTGACCAATGCTTTATCCTTTTCTATGGTCTGCATTGCGTGCTCTCTTGTCTCTTCTAATTCCATCAGCTCTGCATACCTGATTTCCATAGGTTCAAACTCAGCCAGCTCCAACTGTTTCAGGAGTTCCAATGCTGGCAACTCAAGTGATATAGGTAGAACTGCTTCTTTCCCGTATACAAGCTTGTATGGAGAGCTTCCTGTAGATCTCTTGGGTGTGATCCTATCAGCCCATAGGGCTGATTTGAGCTTTGCATGCCAAGTTCTTTGGTTTTCATCCAGAGTCCTTCTGATGATTCTTAGTAGGTTCTTGTTTGTAGACTCGGCTTGGCCATTACCTTGAGGGTAATAGTTCGATGAAGTGCTGAGATACACACAATTTTTTACAGCCCATTCAGTGATCTTTGTGCCAAGGAATGCCAATGCATTGTCTGATATGATAGTGGCAGGGGCACCAAACCTCGTGACTATCCCTTCATAGAAATCTAAGATATTAGATTCATTTGCCTCCTTGAGTGCCACTGCTTGGTCCACTTGGTGAAATAGTCTGTTGCTGTTAGTATCCACTTGTGGCCCTGACTTGAATTGGGATTGATAACCCCAATGAAGTCCAATCCCCATTGCATGAATGGCTGATTTACTGAAATTGGACGAAGGGGCAGCACTGCTAACCTTTCTTTTCCTGCGAAGAATGCACATTTCCTGCATTTCTTGACCCATGAGTAGCAATCGTTGAACACAGTTGGCCAATAGTAACCAGCTTTCATGATTTTGAGAGCTGTCACTCGCGGAGCAAAGTGGCCTCCTGCTTCCCCGTCATGGAACTCGTGTAAGATCTTCTCAACTTGACCTGTTCCAATGCATCTCAATAGAACACCATTGATGTCCTTTTTAAACAAAACTCCATCAACAAGCACATATGGAATGGCTTGTAATCTGAAGTATCTCCTCTTTGCTTTGCTCACTTCTAGAGGGCACAAGCCTGTTTGGAGGTAATGCACAAGGTCTTGAGTCCAACATGGGATGGGTGCATCATCAGCTGGTTGTTCTTGATCATTCTGTAGTAGCAAGACAACATCTTCTTCACCTTTTGACTCGTCTGGTTGTTTGGAAGCGAGCTGCTCACACAAGCCTTTGCCACGAACTAGCTTGGTCACTTTGATTTCAATATCATATTCCATCACCCGAGTGATCCAACCTGCTCTCTTCTCATTTAAATCCTTGTTTAGGAGGAAGTCCTTGACGCCAGCATGAGACACCAGCAGTTGAATCTTATTGTTTGAGACCAAATGTCTGAACTTCTTCAAGCTCCTGATGACAGCAAGGACATGCTTTTCGATGAAAGAATACTTTATTTCGTAATCTTCCAAGGTTTGACTGAAGAATGCTATGGGCTGTTCTGAACCTTCTCTATTCAGCTGTGTCAAGATAGCTGAGATTGTATCTGATCCTCCAAATGCATACAACATGAAGTCCTTTGAGAAATCTGGGTTGATAAGAGTTGGAGCTTGTGATATTGCATGCTTGATGCTTTCAAAACTCTCTTTGCCTTCTGCTGTCCATTTGAATGCCAGACTCTTCTTCAACATCATAGTTAGAGGCTTCACAAGAGTGGAAAAATTAGGCACAAATCTGCGGACAAAGTTTATCCTTCCTAAGAAGCTTTGGAGAGATTTCTTGTGGTGTGGCAATGGAAGCGTTCGGATGGCTTCAACCCTTTCAGGATCAATTGTTAGCCCTTCCCTAGAGACAATGTGGCCCAACAGTTTGCCTTCGTGTGCCAAGAATACACACTTCTTTGGATTCAATGACACTCCAAACCTTCTACACCTCTGAAATACTTGCCTGAGGTGAAAGAGATGGTCTGCTGCATTCTTTGAGAAGATAGTGATATCATCCAGGTATACCAGCACTATCTTGTTGATCAAGCCTTTGAACGCCATATCCATAGCTCGCTGAAATGTTGCTCCGGCATTTGACAGTCCAAATGGCATCTTCTTGTAAGCATACGTGCCCCATTTTGTAGTGAAGGCCGTCTTGAATTGATCTTCTTCCTTTACCATTATCTGATTATAGCCTGAATATCCATCTAGCAATGAAAACCTTTCTGAACCAGCTACAACCTGCAATATTTGTTCCATTGATGGAAGCGGATAATGATCTTTGAGTGATGCTCTATTTAGATCGTGAAAGTCCACACACAATCTTATTTCTCCATTTCTCTTTCTTACTGGCACCAAGTTTGCAACCCAACTTGAGTGTTTGATGGGGAAGATGATATTGGCCTCAATGAGCTTGCTTAACTCTTTTCTCATGAGAGGTTCAATATGGGGATTCACTGGCCTTTGCTTTTGCCTGACAGGCTTGGATTCCGGATCCAACTCAATAGTATGTTGTGCCAACTTTGGATTGAAACCTCTTAAATCTTTGTAAGTCCAAGCAAAGACATCTGGGAATTCTTGACAAAGCTGAACAAAATCAGATTTCTCTTGTGGAGTACTTACTTTGCCAATTTGCAATGTCTTGCCTTCATCTACTAAGATAGGTTCTGAATCTTCACCCTTTACTTGAATGCTCGCTTTCTCCTTCCGGAACTGATCATTCGGGTTGAAGATTGACTCCAAGGTTATGAGGCCTTTTGGCAATTTGTTAGTCCTAAGCTGCACCACTTGGTCACCATACTGCTGCTCCAGCTTGTCTTGATTTCTCATGGAGAACTCAGCTTCTTCTTGTAGGAAATTAACAATCTGCTGATCATTCTCGAAGACTTGCCAACTTGTGTTGTTATCTGGAACAGCTGGTCTCACAACCACTTTGATATGAGGCTGAGTTTTCTCACTTTTGATGCTTTCTACAACATCAAACACAGCCCCAATTGTTCTTGCACAGCCCTCAATGATTCATTCTTTTTCTTGGGATGGAAATGATGCTAAAAGCTTCAATATCTTCAATAAGATCCCATACCCAATTTTTGTAGTTCTTCAACAGATCATTTTTGGCATCTTTTTTCCTTTGACTTGGTTTACGATCAGCTCACTATCACCAAATACTTGCAAATTCCGATGCATTTCTTCTTTGCCCGGTGCGATCCATGAATTAAGGCTTCATACTCAACATGTTGTTTGAATAGGAAAACTGAAACGAAAGGATGAGTAATACCTTATACCTTGTGGTGAAATGAGCATAGCTCCTCCTCCTGCACCTTATCTACTCCTTGACCCATCAAAGAAAAATTTCCATACTTCATTCTTGTCTTTATGATCTGGCTTGGTGATGCTAGGAAGAGGTTGATTTTCTTCATGTAAACAATAGACTCCCAGCTCAGATTCTTCTATTTCTTGATAAGGATCAAAATCATGCACCTTGTTTGCCCATTCATCAAGAGTCAAATATGGGATGCTTCCAACCTTGGTGTCAGCTTCATCAGTGCTTGGATAATCTTCTTGATCAAACGCTGAACAGTTGGTATTGATTTGGCTTGGAGTGTAAGGCTCAATGTGAAAGTTCACAATAGGTTCAGACCTGATTGTGGCTTTGGTTCCATACCTTGTTCTGAACAACATGTGTGACCAATCCACCGAAAGATAGCCCCCAATTTTTGCAGTGAAGTCTCTTGACAAGCATAATGCAAAGAGTGGTGGCAGGTCTATGACTGACACATCTTGTAACACTGTTACGTTAGGACATGCGTGCAGTGTGAGGCTCAAACCTTTGATTATTCCAACCATTGTCACTGCTGTCCCATCTAATTGCACTACACCCTTGGAGATGGTTTCATATTGGAGTCCTAGCTGATCAGCTATTTGCTTGGGCATTACTGAACTACTTTCCCGGAATCAATCATGCAATTGTGGACCAATTTGTCTCCTATGATCAATGAAACATAAAATGGAGGGGGCTTCAACATTTTACCTTGCTGTCCTCCATGATTTCCTTCAGGCTGGGCAGCATTTGTGAGTACCTTCTCTTGCATTTGGACCTGTTGATTTGAAGTTGACCAGTCCTTCATGGCAGCTTGTAGCAAATCTCTCTGGCCTGGGATAGATAGTGATTCCCACATTGATATGTTTACATTTGTCTTCTTCATCTGATCAATGATACTTGAATGGAGATGAAGTATCCCTCTGTTGTCCCTTGGCCTGCACATTCATTCCTTGCACATGGGCAGCAGCAGCTGGCATTTGAGTTGGCCTAGGGGCCGTTTTAGGTGCTCCTTGTATGTTTGGAGCTACAGTTTGTCTGCCAGCGGCTTGTGGAGTGGTAGAAGGTTGTGGATTACTCGACGCCAATGGTTGTTCCTCTCCCAAATTTCTCCTCTTTGACCTTGTGTTGGCTGCAACACTTTGAGAGGGTATTTGATTCATACCACAGAAATCTTCAGCCTGCCAATTGACAAGAGTAGTTTCGTTCGGAGATGTCCCTTGCTGAGGTGCCCCTTGCTGTTGGTCTTCTTCGTGGCTAGACTCTTGCGACCCACCAATGGTTTGCACCATTAGAGCCTGATTTAATGCACCGTTAAAGCACATTGATTGGTTATGTGGCTGACTGCACGGGAAACACCAATCATATTCTTGGGCCATGTTATTTTGGACTGGCACCAAAGCTCTGGATGCAGATGCAACATTGGGGTTATAGGGCTGAAATGGTCTATTAGCGGGAGGCCTTGCTTGATTCTGATTTGCAGCTGGATTGGGTGGTCTTTGAGGTTGATATGGTTGCCTGTTAGGCTGAGCTTGAGGCTGATACGGTCTAGCACTTTGAGCTTGCTGTCTTTTGATAGTAACCAGCTCATTTCCCAAATTTTGCAATTGTTTCATGACCTCTTGGAGTTCGTTTGAAGCACTAGAGGATGAGGTAGAAGTCTCATTTGAACTTTGATTTCTAGGAGTGGGAATAGGAGCCAAAGTGGGTGCTTGACTAGTGCTTGGATTTTCTAAGTTCGGATACAAGGGCATGGGAGGCCTAGGAGCTAGTTTACCAGCTTGAATAAGACAGTTTTTGGCTCTAATGGCAATGCTATAAGCAACAGGTAAGGTTGTGCCTCCCATAGATTGAATTAACATAGAAATATCAGAATTCAAAGCTTTAAGGTAATATAGAAAAGCACCTTCTGCTGTTGGCCTGACTGCCACTGGAATCCTATCCCAAGACCTTTGAAATCTGAAGTTGAAGTCAGTCAGCTGCTCGTTGGGGGCTCTCTTGATAGTTGTCAATTGTTCTAGTAGAGACAAATTGTCTCCCTTCTCTCCAAATTGCTCATGGAGAACTATGCATAACTGATTCCAATTCGTGATAGAACCAGCTTCAAGGCTTCTGAACCATTGCAATGCCTTCCCTTTGAATGATGATGCCAGCAGTTTGACAGCCACATCCATTTCGTTTATCTCATGGATTGCATAGATGTTAGCAATGTCTTTGACATGATCACCAGGAGTGGTATGATTTTCTCCAGTGAAAAATGGAATGTTCTTCAATGCTGCAATTGGAACTGGATTCTGTGCATTGAGGGCAAGTGGGCTACTGCCAGTGAAATTGACAAAGGGATTTAGTGGTTGCGCCATTCTGATTGGCCTGAGAACCCTTGTTGATGTGAGAAAAGGTCTACCAGGTGGAGGTGTAGACAAAGTTCTATTAGGTGGAGACGCAGATCTTTGAGCTCTTCTTCCCCTTCTTTCTCTGCCTGGAGATAGATGCAGATAAACAAACAATCCTTCCTCCCTAGTTCTTGACCTGGTCTGTATTCTTCTCATAAATTTTCCAGGCTTGGACTGCAGAAACCAGCGGATTATGCCTCTTTTGGAGTCGCCAGATGTGCGATTTTAAAGCTCCTTCAAAGCTGAAACTTACAACAAGTGCACATCAATCTTGCTGCAATGAAAGTAAAGACCTCTAAGGTCCCACCGGGCGTGCCAGAACTGTTATCACCGAATCACAGCACCCCTGTGCATATACCTGAACTCACAGTGTGATTGGATAACATGGGTACTATCTCCAAGTTGTGGGACTTGCTACTTGAGATAGACCTCCAGAGAAAGCTGGTTCTTGCTCCTAAACTACCTGCCACAATCTACTCTAATGCAGGATAAGCTAACTGTTCTAATCTAAATTTCCAAGGGACCAGGGAAAGAGAATACATAAAATGAAAGCCTACACTAAAGCGGTGATACACCAGAAAAGGAGGATGTGAGAGTAGTCTCCAAATGTGTGAAATACAAAGGCAAAGTGCACACTAGAAGAGGTGATGACAGTTCTCCATAATCTAGCAAAATGCATTCACACAGTATTCCAAGCACACACAATGATAATGAATTCCTGCAAGAACATAATAATAGACACAATATTCTTGTGGAAAGATAAAAGGGCAAGAAGAATGCAAGAAAAAACAGCAGGGGTGTTGTGATTCGGTGATAACAGTTAGATTGAGATCTCTTATTGTTATTAATTTTTAGTCAATGTTGATAATAGTTTTAGTTGAAGAAGTGACAATAGGAAGAGTAGCCAAGACTCCATCATCTTTCGCGTTCTTGTTAAAGAGAACGTTTAAGGATTTGGAATTGTTTCTTAGTTTTTAACCTTAGGAGGATCTTTCTTGAATTCCCTCATGAGATAGACTTTCCTTTTAGCTTGTTCAAAGGATTCTTTTAGGAAGTAGGAGAAAAGGACCTAACCTTGTATTGAAGGTGAGGTTCAAGAGCTTGTAAGAAAAGTTGGAAGAGGCTATCATTAGGCATATTATGTTATTCTTGTGTGGATAGGGTCTTCCAATGCTTGATGAAATATTGCGTTGATTAATTTTCAGATTGTTGGAAATTGATGAAATGATTTATATTGTTATTAGGTAGATCATGATATTAGAATGCATTGACTAGGGCTATCACTAGGGGACTCTATCTCAACTATGGAATTAGTAGGTAAAGTATGGTACTAATCCCAATCATATCTAGTGAGTGTTTTAGCTAGGAGTTTAGTGGAAACGTATGAATTGGTTCCGATCAAATATTTGTAATGAATACTAAAGGATTTGATATGAAGAGTGGGATCACTAGAATCGTTGTAAGACATAGAAGGAGGAATGACACAAATATCTATGTTAGCAATATAAGGTTATAAGGGCTCTTGTTGGACTTCTCTTAAGACTTTATTTTATATAGGTGGTTTTGTTATGGGAACCCTAATAGGCCCATTTTGAAAAGGAGGGGGAGTGGTGCCCCAATAGCTCATCGTAGAACAGTTGAATAATTGAGCCATGTTGGATTGAATTTGGAGAAATTGAACCATAGTAGTAGATTGGTATTGGCTCATCCTACCAATGAGTTGGAGAACGATATTTATAGGGTCATAATTAGAGGTATTTTTAGATGAACCTAATTTGGGATATTTCAATTTTTCTACCCTATAGTCATGTTTTTCGAGAGATGAATTCAAGGAAATGTTTGTTAAGCATTTCTTCTAATTCATTTTTGTATTGGGGAAACGAGATAGAAACTTTTGATTCTCAAGAGGATAATAAAAAGTATCCTCATTCTATTTTCTTATTATCCATCCTTACGTGGGCCATTATGGTGGGTAGAAGGATTATTTATAGGTGTTACTATGATGAAAAAATTCATACAAAAGGAAAACTAAGATTCAAGATGATATGATTTAACAAATGTCTGTAAAATAGAGTCGAGAGGACCCCAAATTAATATACTTGATAATGAAGTTATGATTTTATTAATAACATGTCTAAAAATGAAGGCTACAAATTTAGTCGACCATGCTGAAAATTTTACATAATGGTTGATGGTGTTTAGAAGCGTGTGCAGTAAAGAAGAAGGGAGCTTATGTGTAGATAGCTCTACACATGCGCCAATGACATTAAAAATGAGTAAAATAGAATAGACAATATTTCCCTAGGCAATGGTGACTGTCATGATAGATTTTTGATAATTTATTGTTTTTGTATGCTTATACGAGGTCACTTTTGAGGATTGGTTCTTTTAACTAGTTGTGGTCAATCAAAAGTGCTATGTTTCATGTCGGGTTCACCATAAATGTATGGTGGGCCAAGAATGTGTCTCAATGACTTGCAATCCTAAATCATCCATTCTACAAGGGTATTGAGGAAGCGAATAAGAAACAAACATCAACCATAGTAAAATGGATAAATTTAAAGGGACTACAACAAGCGCTAAGGTCACATATCTAGAGGGAAGTAATCCCTACATTAGTTCAACCTAGGGATTTCAAAGTTTGCAGTCAAAATAGAGGAGATAACCCTACTAATACATTGGTAGTTGGGTGAAGATAGGTATTGATTGATGATCGATAAGGAATGCATGCACAATAAGACTAAAATGAAAGTCGGGATAGCTAAGGAGTTGATCATGAATAAGATCACTATGCTAACTAGTATAAATATAAATGTAACACTAAGATAACATAGAAAAATGAGGGAAGGATATGAACTAATCTATGGAAAATGAAAAGATAGTTACATCAATCACTGTACTTATAAGGTTGTCATTGATGCATCTATCACTCCAAAGAAGGAGCACACCGAGAGAGAACTATTATTAGCTAGAAAATGGAACACTATTTCTATCCTAGACTCACTTGTAGATGACTCAATAGTGCAAGAAATATAACAAAAAAGAATAATTTATAATCCAATCGAAGAAAATTTCAAGATGAAAAGAGAGGTAATGATAACATATGAAGTTAGAGCAAGAGAGAGGAGCACATATCATTTCCTAAGATTCAAAATTCCTTACTTTATAATGTAAAAGTGTGATAGGTATATATAGGACGCCATTGCCCATGGGCAATGGCATCAAATAAGAAAAAAACCTTACACTGACACCATCTCCCATGGAAAATGACATTGAAAAAGGATATTAAATGATAAGATGTGTCATGTAAAGAAAGAATGTGTTTTTAGATCTTGTAAATTGACAAAAAGAGCCAAGTGGTGAGATACAAGCAATATGTTTTAATTGTAATGTGTGTGAGACCTAAGGGGACAAGGATAACTAGTGCAATGATGACTGAGGCTAAGAATAAATAGTGAAAGTATCTTTGTGTACTGTCTCTAACCCATAATGATTACATGAATAATCATTCCCCATTCCAGAAAGGCCCCTTAAGGAACCCACTCAAGAAATAGATGCATTAGTGACCCTTATCTACAAAAGGAAATTGTTAGTAACATGTATGAAAGATGAAAAGTGAAAAATTAGGTATATACAATTTTTAGATGTTTTTAATATTGTTAAAATTCATAAACTAACAATATAGATGTTTTCAAAGATAAGAAGGTATTTGAATAGCTATGAGGGTGTTCTAAGAAATATTTAAGAGAGTAAATTTGTACATGCAAGTGTGCAATGTAGATATTAGCGAGTGTTAAAGGAATGATTGCCAAATTTGAGTTTCTAGAGATTTCTAAGGTTTTCAAGCTCTTTTTTTGTGAGGATGCAATCATCGACATAGTATGAAATCCATCTAAATCAAATAAGTGACTCATTTTACCCAAATCAACCTTTTATTAGATTTTTCCTTCCTTATATTGATTATTATGTTTGTATGTATGTATATATGATCTAAAATAATCATTGAACGCGATATTTACTATTTAGTTTTTACATTATCAACCATCATAATTATTTAATTTTAATCAAGTTTGATACATTTTGTTGAACCGAATTTTATCTAACCTTTAACCTAATCTAGAATATTTAAAAAAAAATCATAGGTTACGGTCATTTTTTTATCCCCTAGTATTTTCTTAAGGTGCATGTTTATTTTTTTGTGTTTAAATTTTTCTTTTGTGTGTGATAATGCATTTTTCAAGATTTTAAAAGGAATATTAGTTACTATCTCTTTAACTATGTCCATAAAACCTATGCACACACTCTTCATGTTATCAACATCCTCACACTCCCTTGGGGATAAGGTAGTTTCTTATGATGATTTAGATCCATCTTTTTAACCATTCACTAAACATCCTCCCCACTTCCACACATCACCTCCTATAGATACTCATAGAGACACCTTTTTGAATTACCTTAATAAATTCTTACCATTACCACTTTTGTATATCATAGAGGTAATCTTGCAAGATTGAGTAGTTGTCATGCCCAATCTCCCAACAAGTAGATCATGAGACCAATGCCATAGTTGATCTAGATTTTGGTGATGAAGTTAGTGTTTATAATACAAATATGGATGATTTTCCATATATTTACACATTGATTGATGATGTCCCTTATATTTTTAAAGATAAAATGATGCAATATACTTACAACCATGATGATGACTTACATGATCTAATTCTTCTCTTTAATGCAAAAATAATGAGATTTATTTTACCATATCTATTTTACCTACACATAGTAACCATTTCACTTCTATTATTCTATTTTAATTTAAAATGAATGATGTTGCTTTCTATAATGTTCCCATTTTTGATGAATGTGAAAATCCTACCAAGAGTCATGGTTGGATGATACACCTTGTGTTTCTACTTCTCCTCCTACAAATAAGTGTGATGTTTCTACTAGTACTTCTTCTCTTCCACTTGTAGATACTAATGTGCATAGTGATATTATTAGAAAAATTGAGCATGTTGATTTTCCTTGAATGGAAAATTACACATTTATTGATACATCTCCTAGTGTAATCACATTTCCTCATATTGATGTTGACATCCCTTTTTCCAAATAATCATGAGGTAAATCTCATTTAACCCATTCTGGATAAATTCATGTAATTCATCCCTCAATCATACTCATAAACCTAATTATGTTCATGTGTATATTATTAATAGTAGAGTGCAAGACTAAAATGAACCCCTAGGTGATTTTTTTCATACCCCCTTAATAAATGTTTCATCTTATGCATGCAATAGGTGAGATAAAAAGAAAGGTTCACACATTGAATTTAGAAAGAAAAGGATATTATGATAGCATTGATTCCAATATTATTCTTGGTAATCCTATTCCATATAGAATATTTCAATTTCCATTCCCTAAAAAATTTTCATACCTTCATTTAACTTGTTTGATGCTACTACGGATCCATATATACACCTTCAACATTACACATCGAATATGGCCTCTTATGACACTAATAAAATGATTATTATGGTTTTCTCTAAGAGTATCATTGGTGATGCTCTTTCTTGGTTTACTCATATTCCTTTTGGTTATCTAGGTACTTTTGTAGATCTTGAGGATGCAATATTAGCTCACTTTAGTTGTAATATAGTCCCTAGTGCTACATATGAGAATTTTTCTTCTTTACATCAAGATGAAGTGAAATCTATATCTAGTTATATATTAAGTTTTTAAAAACATGCATTTACTTTTCTATTGACCTCGTGACTTAGATATTCAAATCATATTTTGTAGAGGAATTATAAAATATCTCATAGAAAAATTACATTACGATACTTTTCATTCTTTCCGGATATTTTATTACATGTTATTGATTTAGAACAAGATATTATACTATCACAAAAGCATAATCCCTTTGATGTCAATGTTACAACTTGTAGTCTCTATTATCACTACCTATTTTAGAAACTAATCCCAAGTGTGTTGACATATCATCTTTTCTTTTCTGGAAGCTACTTTGAGGTGCGTGCGGCAAGCGCCAAGTCTCTCCTTTATGTGAGATTCGTGAGAATTTTCTTTATCAATATGATGATGCGATAACTAGAGAATGAATGAAATTATCCATAGGATTTTAGATGTAAGCTTGTACTCTAATTAATGTATTTCAAACACATATTTAACATGATTAACTAAAAGTAGAATCATCCATGAGATAACATTGAGTAAACTAGTAACACACACACACACGTGAACATAAAGGGGAAACATAGATCAAATTCTTTGTAAGATTGTTACGAAAATTCTTAATTATGTTGAGAAGTCCATATAGTAGCCAAGATTACATCAGAAATTCCACCCATGGAATTTTTGTTGTAGAAGAGTTTTCCTTACATCACAAAGCTCTCTGTACACACATTACGCACTACTTTTCTTATTCTCCTCTTTTATTATTCTAGAAATGATCCTCTATATCAAGAATTTGAAGGATTATTTTCTAACCATCCATCATCCCATGTGAAAGCTTGTTGGAATATCCTCATGATTACTCTACCACTACTTAGAATTCTACCAATTTCACCATGCATTTCCCTCAATCGAGTGCCTTTAGCATGCATGTGTCAACTAATCCTTAACAACCTCGACACCTTATCCTTTCATGATAATCATAATGATTCCCTGGAATATCCCTTTCTTGGATCATAAGTCTCCATAGCTTATCCACATATGTATCTGGTTGCTTTTCGTTCGCTCCTTATGCGTGTATTTTTCTATTTTCCCAAAACTTACCAAGTCCTAACTCCAACTTTCCCTAGCCTAACCCTTTGTGCCTCCTTGAGGACTACATCTGTGCGTGCCCTCATAACCTATCTCCATGTTCCACAAAGCTTCATACCTTAGGTACTTAGTAACTTTTAGTGGTCCAACATCACCCCACACTAAACTAGTTACCGCCCGAAAAACTTCACGTTAACCGAACAAAATTCTTGTTGACCAAAACTTGATATGGTAGTGATGCTACTCCAAAGAATAAAAATAGTGGTAGGAAATAATCTAAGAAAATAATTAAAGAATGGGGGGTGCTTATACGATTAATTGAAGGAGATCATGGTATTCTACATCTATCTTATCTTTTAATTTCTCCCATGCCTTTAACTCTTATAAGGCATTTTAACTCTTATAAGGCCTTTCCCAACACATCCCCTATGAAATAGGGCACCTAGTTTGGGATGATTTCCTCCATCTTCCCCTTTAATGCACTAATGGCCATCCTTAATTCTGAATAGACACCCTCAAACTCATCCATCTGCTCAGTGATGGAGTCTCGAATCTCGCTGATTCTAAAATATAGCTTCTCACGCATTGTTTTGATATTTTCATTATATGATGTGGTGTTAACAACCAACTATGCATGCTCTACCTTATTGGTGGGGATGGTATCCTACAAAAATTTTAGGGCTACCTCCTCCTTTATCATCCACACATCAATTATTGGCTCACATTTTCTACATTTGTTGAAGCCTCTATCTACTAGTATATTCACCTCCTTGAGTTGGGAGAGAAAGTATTCTAACTCAGTGATCTAGTCTTGATGGAAAATTAGTTCTCCTCATTTTCTTTTTTGATCTCTACAGTTGTTTGGATCATGTGATCCTTGATGTTAACGAGTAACATCCCTACGTGGTCCTCGAGATACGCCATCTCATCCATGTAATCTATCATGTATTGGCTTACCAATGCCATTCATTGGCCCGAATGTTCTTCACGAGGGATCTAGCTCGGTCACATGCCACCTATGTCCGTGCTTTATCTCCCCTTAACCCTTGGTGTAACCTATCTATTTACTTCTCCTTGCTCTTTCTTTCTTCAACCAAGGTCCAAAAAATGGCCCATGTATCTAGACTACACCACATCACCTCTGAAGACATATTTTATAAGGTATTACATGCCTATTCATCTATAAGGTGGTTAGGATTCACTACCTTTTATGTATCTCCCCCCTTCTTCTTTAGGTGAACGATTTTGATTGTGTCATCGATGAACTCAAACTCAAGTTACTCGGTGTGGCGGTGCATAGTCTAGTTAAGCATCTTCCTAGTTTTGGTCACACCCCATCCCGATCCATAAAATTCCAACAATGTAACATTTCGGTGGGAGGGTGTCTTGAAACCTTGTGCATAGGAACTTCTTGAGGTCATCTAAAAATTCCATATGTGGGGACACTAGCATCCACTTCTTCCTTGTATCCTTTCACTTTTTCATTTCTCCTTCACCCCAAGGGTGAATCCTATATCATCCTTTATAGTAAAGGAGTCCCCTTGTCTTCCTTTGTGAAGGTGTTCTGCGAACTAGTGGCTTCATGCATCGGAATCTTCTCATCCCATTCCAAATGATCCTCTCCTTCTTCTCATGCCTCACCTTCATCTATGGCCTTTACCTCAACCTCGTGCCCCTCCAAATCCACTTCTAACTCTACTTTTGAAAGTGGTGGGGTCTTCTTACTCTGAGCCTACTATGGGGCTTGATGTATCGTGTGTATTCTATTTCTTTTCCTTGGACTCCTCCTTCTCCTCTCCTCCCTCACACCATGGTGATGAGGTGTTAGTGCGACCCTATTTTGTAGTGTTTATTCCCTTGCTCCTATTTTGGAACATATAGTAATTCCTATTCCTAAAATTATCTAAACTCCCTTATTGTTCTTGTTCTTGATCTTATTCTTATTCATCTTATTGCACTACCTTCATGGGGTGATTGGTGCCTCTCATGATTTTCAAAAGGGAGAGTCCATAACCTCCACCTTAATCCCTCCCTATATTTTGGGGTGCAATTACATGAACACCTGGTGGACATACCCCTTGATGGTAACACTAACTTATGGGTGTAAGTCCAATAAATATGGCTATAAAACCTTGATGTAGACAGGCCAAGTGTCATACTAGTATGTAGTGTGCAACGTGTAGATATCAGCATCCACCATATCTTCATCAAAAACTAATCTCTGTGCATCCTTAATTCTGTTGATGGCATACTTCATGTATCTAGAAGTGAATGCAAATGGGAGCTTACACCATGGCACCATATCCCCTTTGCCCATATTGAAATTTTCTAGGCGAAGTGTTGGGTGACGAAAAATTTTACCTTGTGACAAACAACATGTGGCAACTCATGAGGGGTGTGCCAATCATTCTCAAAATCTCTACACAACCACTCAAACAAAATTTTTATTCATCCCTTGTAATCATTTGAGATGGTCACATCACAGTTGAATTGTGTGAATTGGACCGCAGGGGAATGCGTGTGTGGGTCGGTGAACCCAAATGTTCCTGTCTTGTCCATCTGGGATGTCAATCTCTAAGAACACAATTAATAGTAGGATGGAGCCCCAAGAAATTTTCGCTCATGCCTCGTTACGTACTCATGCCTCTTCGATAATGCCATTAGAGATGAATCGGGAAAAGTTATAGTGTTCCCTCTTGGACACCCTAAAAACCATGTAAATAAATCTATGGTTGATGTCTATCTACCTTTCTAACGTGCTTAATTTGTAGCTAATGAGTTGAGAGGTGACTCTCGGCACTTGTCCTGGGAGAGTCTCTGCAAGTACCGTGTTGTACCCCCTTCTCATAATTTAGCTTCTTTTCTAGATTCATTTTCTTAGCAATGACACATAAATCAAATGCCATATCTTCTCTAGTATTTCACAGGCCTATTACCATTCGAATCAAATGGCATATGATCCTCATTCATCTTCCCGCGAAGTAGAATAAATTTTTGTGCAACTCGCAACATTAACATCCTAAAAAGTGGGACGGGTTTGGAAAATAAGGGCCTCTCCCATAGCTACAAAACCCTAGTATTTTGAAGCTCTTGTTTCACCAAGTTATCAACCTTAGGGTTGTGAGCTCATACACCATCGAGTGTTTGAAAAATATCTTCTGCATTAACTTTTCATTGTCAATTATTTTGTGGTTGTACTAGTTGATTTTTCATTAGTATAGCTTTGAGCTCCATTTCTTGACTTTGATAACTTAGGGAGGGTATTGCATCTCTGAGTAGATCTCCACAGGATCCTCCTTTTCCACCACTAGTTTATTTGTGCATGCCTTCCTTTGTGCTATCTTCCTTTCCTTTCCTTCATGCCCTAGGTGTTATGTTCCTCTTTTCTACTTTCCAAACTTGAAAAATTCCTTGCTTCTCTCTCAAAAAACCTCCTTTCTGCTCTACTATCTTCTTCCCTTCGTGTTATGTCATAGATTTTACTACAGACTTTGTACAAGTCCACTGGTTTGTGATAGTACTTTGTGTCACTCTTCTTTGAAAAACCCTCACCACACTTCAAGCTCGGGAGCACAAAATAAATTATCTAAGAAAAGGTATTCAAAATGACTATCTTTATCTCTTATTTATACTTTATCAATGCCTTAGAGTTCCTCTAACCATGTGTCCTAAAGTCACTTTTTAATAAAACACTTTTCTTCACTTAAAGAAACTTCCATGACTTCCTCTCATACTTTGTAGCTATAACCTCTAAGTGCTCTAACACCACTTAGACTGCCACAAACCTCCTTCATGCCCATCTACAAGGAAAATTACATAACATCTGCACCATATACTAAGTAGTTCCCTAAAAATTTTCCTACCTCATGTCATACCGTGTGATCCTTCACTTCTTCTGGTCTTCATGTTATTTCAACCCACCTTCATAACTACACAAAATTTATGCACCTTTTCCATCCATGCACCCTTTCCATCCCCTCACTTGTTCTTCTTCCTTTGCACTAATGTTTCCCATCATTTTGGCCTCCATGTTCAATATAGCTTCTACCTCACCCCACACAAAAATGTATGTGCATTTCCCTATGCATAGAACCTCTTATAATGTAATTAGATACGGGCACATAAAAATGTAAAACAGAGCTCAAAAGGATAGAAAAGTAAACAAACACAAAGACAAATCTAAACTAACTGGAAAAACTACCTTATTTCAGATTACACAAAAGCCTTATTTATAGTAGGGCTTCAACCTACTCCTAATGAAGTAACACAGTAACCTTTTCCCATCTAGTTCTTGTAACTAACATGCACTTGAATTAAGTATGTTCAAGATGATATATGGCCATAACCAATGGACTTTTAGTTTCCCAGGATGGTGTAGAAATTTGGAGTCATAAAGCAAGACCATCTGCCCAACCTCAAATTGTTTGTTTTTAATATGGCGATCATGTTGTGTTTTTATCACAAATTTTAAGTCTTCTAACTCCACGTAGTGATTGATTTCCTTTTTTTCCAACTACATTAACTTCTCCATGCACTCTTGTAGTTATTTTTCATCAGCTAATCCTCCTGTGCATGCAATACGTAGAGATGGTAGCATAAACCGTCTTGGTAAAAAAATTCCATGGAAAACACCAATTATAATGGTGTGGCCTTGTTCAATCTCTTGTAGGTAGTCCTATATGCCCATAGTACTATTGATACTTTTTCATCCCAATCTTGTATTCCCACATCAATTTTTTTAGCTTGTGACTCAGTATCTTGTTAAATGCCTTAGCAGTTATATTAGCTTGGGGGTGATACAAGGTGGTCTTGTGGTGGTAAACCATGAACTATGCTAATAAAATCCTGACCGTCTCATTCAAAAAGTGTGTGCCTCTATCACTAGTAAGGATTAAATGAAACCCATACCTGCTAAGTATGTTTTCCCACAGGAACCTTGCCATTGTGGTTGTTGTGGAATCCTTCGTAGGCGTTGCCTCTACCCATCTTGTTAAGTAGTCAGTTCAAGTGATGATATAGCATGAACCAGTCCTTCACGTGGCAAGTGGAATTGGTCCTACAAAATCAATGGCCCGATTCTCAAATGGTTCTATGCTAGCTATTGGTCTCAACAAAATCTCATCTCTTCTTCTTGGTTTACCAAGGCACTAGAAATGGTCACAAGCCTTGCAAAAATCAATAAAATACTAGTAGATGATTTCCCAACAAATCCCTACAAGTAGAATCTTGTGCGTGATTGCATTCCCTACATAGTGTCCTCCTACAATCCCAGAGTGCACTTCCTCCATGATTACAATGCACTCATATTCTAACACACACTAGAGTAAAACATCGTCACATCCTAGCTTGTATAAGTCTACACTAATTAGGATGTAGGGTGTGACATGTATGGAGAAAAGTTTCCTTTCCAAGGTCTTCATTCCCCGTATTTCCACACCCGTTTTGAGAAACACAACAATATCTTCTAAGTTAAAGGGTGTGTGTCATAATCTAAAGATTTGTGTGTCTCGACATTATATCCTCAATTCTCTCGCAATTCCTCTCCCGAGTCAATCCTTGATAAATGTTCAAGCCCCGAGTTAATATTTCCTAGTTTCACAACAACAAGTAAACTAAAACTCTTGAAACAACAAAACCCACCGACATATGCACCCTTGTAAAACGATCTTGTTCACCAAGTAATTCAATTCTATGTGGTCTATGTAGAATATGAAAGGTGTTTCCAATAGATAGTTCCTAAATTTGTGCAGCGCATAGATCATTGATAGTGCTTTGTACTTAGTAGTAATATAGTTCTCGCTTTGCTGGTGTTTACTTTCTACTAACAAAAATCAAGGGGTTGTCACAACAATTCCTTCTCTAGGTTGTGATAGGATTTCCCCAATCGTCATTCCCAAAGCATTGACATGTACATGGAATTACTTATCCCAAGAAGGAAAGCATAATATGGGTGTAGTTATAAGCTTATTCTTTAATGCATTGTATGTTGTGCCTCTCCCTAATGGAATGTACATCCGTGCTTCAACAATTCCTCTAATAGCATAGTGATTTTAGCATACCCCTTAATAAATTCCTAGTAATACCTCATATGCCCAAGGAATCAGTGCATTTCCCTCTAGATGGTAAGATCCCTTAGTCCCATAATAACGGAAAATTTTATAGGGTCCACTAGCAACCTTTCCTTACGTATGATATGCCCCAACAAAGTGTTCTAAATGGAGTACGAGAGAGACATTTATTGATGTTGAGTGATATATGCCACTATCGAAATCTATCAAACATCAACCAAAATTTTTCATAACGGTCTTTTACTAGTCCATACACTATCCAACCATTAAGGTAGACCTAAACAAATTTATGGATAAAATCCTGAAATGTCCGGACCACTACGCGTGAAAACACAACAGTGCATTCTTTAGTTCAAAAGGCATGACCATGTAGGAAAAACTTCCCCATTCAAGGTGGTGAAATTAATTTTTCTTTCTCTTCCTTTTTGATTCTAACTTGATGATATCTTGAGAAGCCATCTGTGAAGGAATAGATCTCACACCTAACTAATCCTTCTAGGATTTTCTCAGAAAAGGGGTTGAGAAAGGATCAATTACACATACGTCATTAAAATATCTATAATCAACATAGATCCTTATCCTCCCATCCTTTTTAATGCTAATAACCATTAGGCTTATCCATTCTAATTCATCAATAGCCTCAATGATTCCTGATGAGATCATTTTGTCTATCTCTTCCTTGATTCAGATGCGTAAATTTGGGTTCATTCAAGAAGGTCTCTTCATTTATCTTAATTTCCATCTCCCCTAAAGAGTGGTGAACTCCTTTCATCTCATGGTGCCCATCCAAAAATAAATCATGAAACTCCCACAATAGATCAATGATCTTAGAAACCTCCTTTTCGACCAATAGTCCCCAATGGTAGCCTCCTTATGTTTTGTTTCAAAGCCAATGTTAACCTTATTTTTTATGAGAGGTTCATGGTAGGTGTACGCTTGCTCATCAACACTATCTGTTACTTCACACGTACCCATAGTATGGCTAACATCCAAGTTCTCTACTTGTTTTCCATCTATCACATAGACCATATTTCCCTTCTCTTTCTCTGTGCAAGTGAACTTAATTTGTACCTCGTCTAATTCTCCCTCATCGTAGTTCTCTTCTAAGCTAAACTAAAACAATAATTTTAGCAAACTATCCTATGTCATAGCACTATCTCTCCGATAGTTAGGAGCCTAATAGCCTGCAATGCCTTGTTCACCAAGTCCTAACACTTTTATATTCAAAAGTTTGAATTAAGTCATTTGTTAACTCGTGTCACCCCTATCCGATGGTGTAACTCTAAATGAACGTAACATGTGCATGTATAGCCTTGTGGTGTGGAATAAAACTTGTGTACCCGTGAGGGAAGGAGGTAAATCCTCTTCACCTTCCATCCATATCCGCTCCCCAATCCTAGACATGATCTCGAGGTGGTCAGTTCCCATTATAGAAACAAAGTTTAGTTGGTGCGTTGATCCTAAAAAATATAATAGAGAGCACAATTCTCACCTCGCGCCACCCTAGATGATTATAATGATGCACCATCCACCAATGTATTGTGGTTCCATGCAAAGTGTAGACAAGTATGCTCCTTTATTCAATTTCACATCTCCATTGGCTTCCATGGTTTGTAGGAAAACATCATGGTTTCCATCCCTAATGTATCTTGGTAATTGCTTCCCTTTCATATGCCTATGTGGGAGCACCCTTATCACTCTTGTAATAGAGCCTCTCAATTATGACCCAATTAACTCATAAGTCTCATGTGCCCAATAGTCACATGTTACACTAGTCACTCATAGATTGAGAGTCTTAAAACTAAATAACTCCTTCCATATGGTGAATAACCTCGGGGGTCCCTGATAGAGCACACATAGATCCTGTCAAGAACTTCTTCCCCCAAGGGCTTAGTATAGGGTGCTGAATTTCCATCAGTAAAGGGGATGATAACCCATTCTTCCTTATTCTCAAATATTATGTACCCCTTATTGAACCATAGGTTAGCATTATTCTTATAACACCAGGGGAATCCAAGTAACACTGGAAAGTCATCTTCCTTGGCTAGCACCAAAACTTCAAAATTCCTAGTGAACTTCAACCCTTGGATAGTATTAGTAGCATCCTTAAAGACACCAATTGGCATTACCTTTTTTTTGTTAGCCATATACAACACATTTGAAGATGGATATAATGGGGGTCTTCCCATTTGATTCCATGAATCTAAAGGGAGAACATTGACTTCTATACTCGTATATGTCAAAATATTACTCTAAAACCACCCATCGACTACCACATTCAAGGTATTATCCTTATCATAATAAATAGTGTGAGGGGGAAGGTTAATGTGCAAGACCTATTTCTCACACTCTCCTCCAAATGAGGTATTATCCATTTGCATACTTCCCTAACCTCATCCGCATCTTTCTGTGGAGCCTTGGTGCTTTTCCTTTTCTCTAACTTCCATGACTACTCCTTTAGGCATTAGATCTCTACTTGTAGGCTACAAATTACATTCAAGGTCTCTTGATAAAACTATTTCTAATGAGTTGGGTCCAAATAATTCCTATGCACCACCTCTTCTCTAGTAACCGAGTGGATTTTGCTTTGGGATCTCCCTAAAGCGTATAGCATCAGCTCATGTGGTCACTAAAATAAGTTATAACTCGACTGTGTGCTACCATTGGCATCCATTGTGAGTCTCATTTCTTCACACTTACCATTCCTACACATTTATCCTTATGCTATTGCTAGATCATATTTTTAAATAAGCTGGGAATTCCTCATAATTTTTCTTCCTCCCACACCAAGAGTATTGCAATAGATTTAGAAATGCATGCTTAAAGTGCTCCGTAGACCCACAATTGTAACAAGTTCCACATAGGAACTCATTTATTCCTCCTCCACGGTTTCCTTGACCTAAAATCCTCTTTAGAAACCTATTTCATATGCCCCTCCATCCACACACCTTTTATAGTGACAGCCTTGTCCTTGGAATTATTTGTGATGCTAGTCTAGGGCACATGAATATCAATGGCATCATGTATCTGGTTAATAAATCTACAATACTTGGTGTCATGAGTAGTAGAGGTACAAATATTTAAATAACAAGATATGTTCTTAATGATCACATGTTGCAATAGTGGACACCTACATGCATCATACTTTCTATGGAAAACCTCACAGCCTACTACCATGGCATGTACCGATGTCCAAGGATAACTATCCTTTGTATGCCCCTCTACCTCACAGCTCATGCACCGAGTTCATAGATAGTTTCTCCACCTATTTTTCCATTGCACCAATCTAAGCTTCAAGAAAATGGCTAACCCCAATATCCATGCTTCTAATAGCCTCATCATGTAGGGTAGCCTATAAGGCCTTGCAGTGCAGTGAAAATCTTACGTTACATCTCTCTCTCGTAAAGGTGTTATCAACCCTCCAAAAATCACTCAAGATGTTGAGAAGGATGAATATAATAAGATAATTTTGATGTTAGATTCTTAAAACATGTGTCATTATCTCTCACACTCTCTCCCATACTTTTTGGATCTCCTTAAGTCCTGCTAATCCTCTCCTATTCAAACTCGTGAATATGAAACTCACTAAGAAGGCATTACGCAAAGCATGTTGTAATCTAGCACTATTTGGTAGGGGTAATACTTCCGGTACTAACTATGTGTAATCCTTGCAATGTTGTTACAAATGTACTTTCCTTCCCTTATGGGGAAGTGATCCCCTTTGCGTGCCATAGTAGCTCACATTAATGTATGTGCTCTGCAACATCCTCAACACCTTTGTAATCTAGTAGATGCAAATAAATTTTGAAAAATACTTGCTAAGGTTGTTGAGGCCCATGTCCTCCCAATCTAGAACCTTGATTACCTTTAGTGATGCCTCCACTACTAGATCCACCACGTCCAATAGTTCCTATTTCACTAGATCCACCTTATGTAATCGGTAAAGGTCGTGAAGTGGTCACGCCTTATGTCCCCACCATCATGTTGAACTACGTGCCAATAGTATATGATATTGCACCACTACCAGATGTGTGTCCCACACCACATCCATATGTTATACCCAAGCTTTTTATACCCGTACTTTTCTCAAATGTTGTTCCAAACAATATACCTCCAAACACAAGAGATGATTGTGCACTTATAGATGTGCCAAATGAAAATTTATACCTCATAGGATCTGATTGGCCACTTCCATATATACCAAATGGGTTAGTAATACTTATCTATGGATTTAGAAAGATAAGCGTCGGGGGTTGGTCACGAGGTGGATTAATATGCGTGATGGTGACTCTCCTTTCTCCAAGTGATCATCTCTTATTAGAAGATGGAAGGATCTCTCTTTTGTGCTTTCCAATATGGGGCTAGATAAACTACTTAGGCTCCATGCCTTCTGGATGAACCTCAATTCCTTCCCAAAAAGTATACCTCCATAGATCCATTGCTCATGCAACTTTGTGTTGTCTATCTAACTCCCTCTCATGATATTCATTATACTTGAGTCATCTCTTTTCCGTCTCCTTTTTAACCGCAAGGTATGCCATCTTTCTCCACCCTAGTTTCCCCGCCCAATGCTCGGAAGAAGCTAAGCCATCCATTGGAAATTCTTACAAATGTAGTGTGATGATCAAGATATTTATAGCTAAAGGGATGTCACGCAAAAATGATCCTCTTAGTTCCGTTAGGAACTCAAACTCAACAATCTACATACAAGAATACATAGAAATAATGTATTCTAAGGTATAATTAGTCAACACTTTACTCCACCAATGATCAACAAAAACGTGTCTAAGTCGTCGTAAACATCATGCATCCTCTCGATACTCATCTTATGTCCACATGGGAGGTCTATAGTACCAGCTTAGTCTAGATGTATATGCCGAAATCAATTCATACTACTCTACTTTGGAAAGTAAAAATAAGGTCTCATATAGCTCATGATACAGTGCTCCTCTACTCATTTACACACATCAAATTCAGGACTAGTTCTAAATATCCGACAAAACTCATCCTTCGTGCATTTAAACAATGCTTTGAAGTTTTCTAGTGTCAAGCATTCTCACATCATCACACATCATTCTCACAACAACTCTAAAAATAGGTCCTAAGAACGAAACCAAAATGTATTCTCTATTATACCTTCTTATTTCAACAACTAATCCCAAGCGCATTGGCATATCATCAAGTCTTAGCCTAAAATCTCACCTAAGGCATGCACAGCACGAGTCCCTCCTTTATGTGAGCTTCATGAGAATTTTATTTATCAACATGATGATGCAACATAACCAGAGAATGAATGCAATTATCCATAGGATTTTAGATGTAATCTTCTACTCCTAGTTGATGTATTCCAAACAAATATTTAACACGATCAACTAAAAGTAGAATCAGCCATGAGATAACATTGAGGAAACTAGTAACACACACATACAAACATAAAGGTGAAACACATATCAAGATTCATTGCAAGAGTGTTAAAAACTGCTTAATTATATTGATAATTCCATATGTAGTAGCTAATATTACATAAGAAATTCCACCCATGGCATTTTTCATAGTAGAAGATATTTCTTTACATCACAGAGCTCTCTGTGACACACATTACACACTACTTTTCTTATTATCCTCTTTTATTATTCTAGAAAGGTTGTCCTCTTTTATTCTTCTAGAAATGATCCTCTATATCAAGAAATTGAAGGAATATTCTCTAATTGTCCATCATCCCCTACGAAAATCTATTGGAATATCCTAATGATTTCTTGACCACTACTTAGGAATCACATATTTCCTCATGTAATTCCCTCAATCAATTTCCTTTAGCATACTTGTGCCAAATAATCCTTAATAACCTTCACTCCTTATCATTTCATGATAACCATAATGATTCCCTAGAATATCCCTTTCTTGGATCGCAAGACTCCATAGCATATCCACATCTCGTATCTTGTCACTTTTCCATTTGCTCCTTATGCCCGCTCTTTTTCTATTTTCCCAAAACTTAACAATTCCTAACTCCAAGCTTCCCCGGCATGACCCTTCACACCTCCCCGAGGACTACTTTTGTGCATGCCTTCACGCCCTATCTCCACAAGCCACTAGGCTTCACGCCTTATGCACTTAGTAACTTTTAGGGGCCCCAACACAACTAATTATGTTTCTCGATTATGACACACATCAAAATCCCATACGAGAATGATATCCAAGTAAAAGTGGTACATCTTGATAATACATTTTATCATCCTAATCCTAAGAAAAAGTATGAAAATCGTCCCCTCTAAGACAAATAAAATGTCTTTTGACAAGGCTCATGATAGACTCCATGAAAGTTTACTTTACTTAACAAAAGGTTTATTCACTTACAACCTAATGATCATGTTCCTCCTCATAGGCTTAACCATAAGAAAGGTCTTCCATTTTACAACTTATATAATATTAATGGACATTATGACAATAAATTTTATTCATTAGATCATAAGCTTAAGTTATGAGTGGAAAAAGGTATCATTACTTATGAGACAAGACATGCATATTGATCTACTTTACCTACTATGTGGAACATACCTCCAATAAATATTAAACTTGATGAGTGTGTTTCTCCATTTGGCAATATTTATCACCCTAATACTATCCCTATATAAGATAAATTACAGAATGTCTACAAATGGGTTAGCAATGAGAAAGTGGTTTTCCCAAAAGTTTCTCATGTGACTATAGACACTAAATCATGCACTTTTAGTACTTATCTATTCCCGATCACATACTACTATTCATATGATTCATAAGTAAGACAAGTACTAATTAATCACTATTTTTGCCACCTTCGCTTGCTCTATGTTTCCTCTTTTGTTCTTAAACACTTTATTTCCCAATCTATGTTTTTATACTTTGGCATTTCTAAATCTAGACACTAGCGCAAAACCAAGATGTTAGTGATCAATTGCACCCATCCTTCGGGTGCCCCAAACATCTTTGTACTTTTGTCACATATTTTGGGTCTCTTCTAGCTAATTGGCAATATTTACTTTTACTTGGTCATCCTTTTAGTGGTTACTTAAGAAATTGGAGAAAGGGAATCATATAAATACAAATCTATGTGGCAATAGTAAAGGAAAAAACACTAAACATTATCTATCACCATTTAAGGTTGGATCTAAAACAACCTACAAGAGAATATAAACATCCGCACAAGGGTAAGGGAATACATTATTATACATACACTTCATAGGAGGCTAAGTACATTTTTCCTTGTACACATATATTTACATCTCTTACATATAGGTATTTTATTCCTACCAAGTAGGACGCACACAAGAGCCACCTAGGGAACAATCTCTTCACACACACACATAGAACTACATTGGATCTGAGATGTAGTGCAAAAATTAGTCATAATTTCACTTGTATTTTTATCATTTCAATTGCAACTAGGGTTACAAATTCAATTTTTTAATCTTTTTGGGTCAATTTCTGTACTTCATTACATATATTAAGTGTTGTTATATATTTAGAATTAGGAATTTACTTATTTCAATATTTTTGTAATCATTTCATAAACCCGTTGCTTAATTCCAACCTTCTTTCTATGGTTTTATTATTTTTCTCCTCACCCAAAGTGGTTGTTTTTATTCTTTTGAGCATCTTGAGATCACTCCAATCTTCCCATAGGGTTTCTCAATCAATGGCTAAGGTTCCTGCATCAATGGCTGAAATTGAAAATACTTTTACCAATCGTCAAAATTTTCCTCTTCACAAAATCAAAACATCTGATAGTGAACACTCTTATGATGAATACATGAATGTTGATCAAGAAAAATTAGATAAGCTCACAAATTTTCAGTTATCTTTCCATGATAATCATAATTATCTTCTGCATATTATTCATGTGTTAATTACTTCTAAAAACTCTCGAGATGTTACTTCCACACCCCTTGTTAGCTCTTCCTCGATTTCCATGTCCTCCACCCAACCCCTTCATATTCCCACATCCACTAGTACTAATACTACACCCTTCATTCAACCTAATACTTCTCATGCATAACCTAACACTTATTTGAAAACATCTAATTTAAATTCTTTATATCAAGATTTACAAACTCAAATTCATCAGCTTCAATTAGCCACATCTCGTGCATCTCCATCACTTAATTCCACTTTACTTGTTCATACTCCCTTTTCACCCACCATCCCCACCTACCAATTTCCTCCAAGTTTCATCACTCCTAAGTTACCCATTTTTAAGGGCCATAGAGACTCTCAAGAGCATCTCTAAGCATTTCAGTACCATGTTTAGATTATGCGATCATCACAATATATTAGAAAATATATTTAATAACATTCTTCAAGATTATGGCTCCATCACTTGTGTTATCCATTTTCCGCTTGCATTGTAACTATATCTACCTTCAAGATTCCATTTCTCAAGTGATTTCTCCTAATGCTACCTTTGCATTCCCAAATTCCTTGGACTCACATGGACACATAGAGATTGAAAGGATAAACGGAGGGGACAAATTACTACACATCTTGATTTACCTGTATTCCGTGAATTCCAAGTTGGAGTTGTTTGATTTCCTTCATTACAGAAATTTATCATTGTTACATCATATCAAATAGAGTAGAAATTGATTTCATTTCATTTGCAACTAATTAGTTAATTTCCAAGAGGTTTTAAATCATTAATATCAATTCTCGGTGATGGATCCTCTTCTTCCCATCCCTATGGATCTGAAGGAGAGAATATGTAGCAGTTCTCTACATATCATAGATCATTTGGAAAAGTTATTATTTTAAGTTAGTTTAGTTTCAATACACTCAAAGACAGTGAATAATCACACCAAAGTTTATTTTTCTTGTTTAGTTTTAGTGTAGAAGTAGATTTGATTATTTAGAATAAAATTGAATTGTTTTTGTGATTGTGATATTTTAGTTTTGTGATTTGTTTAGGCTAGTTTACTTTTTGTAGTAGTATAGATTGTTAGTTATAGTTTAGTTAATTTGGACACTTCAAACTAGTTCAACATTGAGATTCAGTTAGACAAACAATAGGGAATTTACGCTACCTGTTCATAGCCTCTAAATCTCTCCTTTTATAACTCATCTACTAGGAGATCACACTACCAGATCTTAGTCATTGATCCTCCTATAGTTAGCCACACATATTTCCACATTGTCTTCCCTAGCACGACCTTAGGGGGTCGAGTTCGGTTGAAGGTTGTATGTCAATTTTTGTCCTTAAAAATTTGTGAATCCAATGTCAAGGATTAATTCCTTCTTGTTTCCTTTTATTTCATTGTTATTACCTCATATTTCCATTTCTTCCCCTATTTTGATAGGTATTTTATGCTTTATAAAATATTTCTCGAAGAGAGTTTGGTGGGCCATTTGTATCGATAGATATTACACCAACGTTTAACCACAACAGATCCCTTCTCTTTCAAGGTGGGGTGAAAATTACATAAGCAATGTTTAAACCTACCCTAGTTACACTTAAAACCCCATTAGCTATGTAATGATGGAGGAGGTTGATCAACTGTTAAAAATGTAATATGCTCAACCCAATGAAAACCATGTTGTTATAAAAAATGGAACAGGTTCTTACCAAAGAGTATTGTTAAGACCTCACATTGCCATGTAATCAACAAAAGATGATTATATATTTGCAAAAATAGATAATCCTCTTCATCAGATAGATGAGTCTTTGGATAGAATGAAGGATACAACCTCTAAGATTTAAAATACCTATCCTCGATTCTTAATTCTAGGAAGACAAGAATTATAACACTGAACAATTCATGATAGGGTATCATGAGTCTGCTCAATCAAACCCTATGCCACAGGCACCCCAACAAGGGACTCAATCCTCTCCCAATGACCTTATTTCTACTTTAGTAGGAGGGATTAGAGAACTAGAAATTTCCCAGACTTCACAACCAACACATGCAAAGAATGTAGAACATGAGGTATCCATTGATAACAAAGGATACATCCCTTCCAATGAGAAACTAACACAATATCTTGTATAACAAGGTTATCCAATTCATTCAAATCCAATTGATATTCTCACATGATTAGAGACACTAGGGATGGGTCCTCATCCTTCTCAAGATTATCATACCCAACGGTTGGCAAGAAGTGCATTCTCAAATACCGCCACAAAAGGAAATGCCACATTCCACGGTGTTATGCCCGCTAGTCCATATCCTAGTTCTATCGCTCCTTACATGCACATATATTCAAAAACTCCTAGATGGATCCATATGCTATTACCACTACCTACATGTAATATCAAAGGACCCCATACATTCTCATCAATGGTTATAACACATCTTATCTAAACCCTCCTCCACCACCTCCTCATCAACGATCTTCAATGGTTTAATATTACGTAATGGGTACATATGTTGAGTACTTAAAGGATCCTCTTGAATTCACTATACACGGTTTCATTCTTCCATGCCTATTAGAAGATCTTAAAACTTTTAGGGAAAAGGATACTTGAATTCTCATATAAAGGCGTGCGCTTATTCTTTATTAGGGAATTGCTTCCTTGGGATGATATAATGGCTAAGATATTTAAAAATACCCTTGAAGGAATCGCATTGGATTGGTATTACCATATTCTAGAAGCTTCAATACATTCCTTTAGACAACTTGTTTTTGAGTTCATCAAAGAGTTTGAAATGAACAAGTTTTTATGTACAGGATAAGGAGATCTTACACATTATATAGGAGAAAAATGAATCATCACCCATTTCATTCATATATAGCTCCAATTTCTCTATTCCTATGTAAGTGTGACAAACATGGACCAGTTGGAACTTTGCAATATTTTCCTTTACTCACTCAATTGAGAGACTAGGGAGGAATTCAAGAAGTTTTCTTTACGTGGTTACGAGGAAGTGTTGGAGGGTGTGCTTCAGATTGACCAAGATGCTATAGAAAGTGGGCATAAGATATATGGTCCCAATGGGAAATTAGTATCCCCAAATCAAAATAATTGAAATTATAAAAAAATGATGGAAACAACTAAGGACATAAGGGTGTGAATCGCAATCATGGTGCTACCACAAATAGTGTACTAATCAAGCCAAGAATGTTTATTTTTCAAACAACATTAACACTAAAAATAAGAACAACATGGGAAATAAAATATTCCCTAACACTAACTCCTTGGTCAACATAGTTGACATAAACCATCCCTCTTAAAAGAAAAATCAAACCACAGGCCCAAACCAAAAGATCAAAATCGGCCAAGGGCCAACGAATCATGGTTATAAAAATCAATTTCAAAATTATAACCGAGGTTATAATAAAAAAAAAAGACATTTATCAAAGGTGAAGAGATCAAGATCCTAACCTATATTATGGTTTCCATAAGATTCAAGGTCATAACGATAGGAATTGTCACAATTGCAACAAGTTTCTACAAATACTTCCCAAAAACCAAAGGAAAATCATTGTTGACATGTTCCTAGAAAATCTTGAAACAAACCCGTAGCCTAGTCATACCGGACCTGTAACACCTCAAAATGTGAACCCTAAACATCCTAAGGATTCCCAAGTGAATCCTTAAAATATAAAAAGGGCATTCTTATAGGAAATAATGACCATGAAGCCTCAACTTTTGACAACTCTCGAGTTGCTCCTAACCTTGGTTCAAATAATAATACAAAAATATTAGGGTTAGTCGAGCTAGAGGTCAAGCCAGAAATTAATGCAACAACTCAAATGAAGGATTACATTTCACAACCCTTACCCACTCTTTCCTTCCCACAAGATGACATTCCTACAATCTAAAAACCAGTAGGAGCCTATGATTTAATATCGGATTTGAACAAGACCTTTTCTCACATTTCATTTCTAGATTTGTTGAATAATTCACCTACGCATCATTATGCATTTCTTAATGCAGCAGGTCTTGGTCATGTAATCAATATTATTCCACCTCCTAGCACTCAAATAAATCATATTGACTTTGACATACATCCTCCTAGGGACATAATGATAGGGATATTGGGTTTGTTTTCGATATAGAAAAGATGCCATTTGACGTTAAAATTGCCCGAAGAGGTGATCTTGCCTTATTTTTACAAGTTTGGGTTTATAACAATTGCATTAAGAGATCCATGATTGACGATGGGGCTGTTATAAATGTGGTTACCTTCTCTTTCTTATTAAATTTTGGATATGGAGAGACAAATTTTTCCTCTATAGGAAACACGTTACATGGGGTATGACAGCTTTAAAGCAACCTCGATTAGAACCATAGTTCTTCTAGTCACACTTGGTCCAAAAACCATCTTGACAGAGTTTTCTATTATCAATAGGAAAAAATGTTATAGCATGTTCCTTGGGAGACCCTAGATTCATAGAATGAAATTTATCCCCTCTACCTTGTTCCAGGAGATTAGATTCCTCCATTTAGGGAAGGTCTTCATCACTCAAGGGGATCCTAAGACCTTTGATATACACTTAGAAAACCTCAAGAAGAAGAAAGGAGTCCATACAGAGTATGAAATTCTTGTGATAAATTTAACAAACCACCTCCATCAAAAGAGTTAGTCCCGATCACCCTTGTTTTTCGAAGGTGAAGTCATTGACCCAAAAACATTTGAGGTAGCAAAAATAGATAAGGGTATATCAATATATGGGAAAAAATGTCCACTAAAACCAAATTGGAAGTTATTAAACTCTTAGAGAATAACAATCTGATATTCCTCTTATTTGAACCATATGGGATGGGTAGTATTATCAGTTTATCATATGTTCTCTCTCACGACCTAGGTATAGGTGTAAACATGATAGAATTAACAAATGAAGAAGAGAAATTTAAGATTGAAACGATGCCCATAAAATCCATATCTCGAGGGTTGTTCTATTATAAACCTCGGTTTCAACCCATGTGCATATAAAACTAAGCTTTCCATATCCATAAGGAAATGCCTCATCATTTAGAAAGGATCACAAGTAAACGAAATGATCTACATAGGGAACAAGGCTGAGTAACATAGTCATGCTCACCCAAACACCATGTCTCAAGAATGTGACAAATAGGTGCACGAATGCCTCTTTCATAAAAATAATTTTAATGATTGGACATATAAACTTCCTGGGAAAGGGTTATACATTTAAACCCAAAATGGTAGGCCCTTGTTAGAAGAACAAAATTTTGAGGATCATGGTTCTCTGTTGTGTACTTTTAGTGGTGAAGAATTAAATATTCATAAGCTTTCTTCACTTATCCATCATGACATGTAAATTCACCCGCATTTCCACATGTACATTGTTGCATCTACATCACATTTTCATCTCGCTAGTTCATTTTGTAAATTTTTGATCAAGGGACTTATTCTTATAGAAATTCCTAATTTTTAAAAAAATATTGGCAAAAATTCAAATAATATCTCTTCAAATCCTCACGGTATCATCAATTGTTTCGAATCATTTCATCAATTCAATCAAGATAAGACAAAGCTTTAATAAGAACGATACCAAGGCTGCATACTTAGTTCTACTCATAATTTCTTCTAGATTAGGTTTCTATTCCTATAGTCTATTCTAGAAGCTTCATGGTGTCACATCTATCCCATATACGTCTCTTTAGAAATAAAAACATTATAGACATTTTTCCTATATAAATAAGTCAAATGAAAATCCACTAAAATTTTTTATTTTACACATTTATTTTCCCTACCAACCTTCGGTGTTGAGCCCAGTGTCTCTTACTAGTGATGTAGTGTTGGGAAAGGAGAGAAGTTTCCTAACTTACCTATGCCTTGTCCATGGTGATGAGCCCATACTTGCTACTAGTAGCATGGGGAAAGGTGTAGGGGATAATACGTACCCAAAATTATATGTATTGTACTACCGGAAAGAGGTTATAGAAACCCTAATGATGATTCAGATCTCTTCACAAGGTATCCAAAGTCCGAAAAACTTGCCAAGTATACATTTACATCCTAAAGTGCCTTATCCAACTTTGGCATGCTTTATTCTAACCCCTACCCCCTTTTCCTTACATTTCGTCATTAGTTACATGACTGCCACCCTACCTAGGTGGTAGTCCCATGACCGCTACCCAATATAGGGCGGTGGTCCTGTAACCGCTGCCCTGTGCATGGCGGTGGTCATGTGTGAATTTTCTAGAAATTTTTGATGCTTTCTTTAAACTTAAAAAATCAAGTGGCGCTCGCATTTATCAACCACTCTTGCTTGTATTTAAGTTTTAGCTTCCTGTTAAATAGTAATTCCTGTTTGTTTATAATAGAAGATTTCAATTCAAACTTACCCTTTGGTAAATCAAAGTGCTATAAATACCAAGCTTGTTTACAAGAAAATGGCCCATCTCCCTCTATGAATTATTATTCAGTGTGTTTTGAAAGTTCTCCAATAAGTCTCAACAAGTTTAGATTTTGTAAAGCTTTCAGCCTCTCAGTTCAAGGCTCCATAGTTCTGGTTCTAGATCATGTCCATTTTAATCTTGATTCTGCTTAGAATTATAGGTTGTTTTTTTTTCACAAGAATCATAAGTATTATAGATTTCGGTATGCTTGCATTGTATCCCTATAACAATCCCGCTAGGAATTGAATAGTCAAGCTCTGTTCTCTTGCACTATCCCTCTCCTACTTGCATTATGTTCAGCTTACATCCAAGATGCCACTGTTTGAACATCTTCTCCTACTGCCGCTGTCACATTCCCACTTTTCTGGATTCACGAGAACATGAAGGAACAAAGAGATCACACTGAGGGGACAAGTCACGATACAACTGGATTTGCCGTTGTTATGTAAACTCCAGGTTTGAATTGTCGAAGTTGTAGTTATAATATATCAAATAGAATAGAAAATCATTTTATTTCAGTTAATCTTGCTTTTAGTATTACCAGGGAAGCTGTGGGGAATGATAGCTTCTGAGAAGCTATGATTTATTCCTCACTTCTAAGGTAAGATTGAAGGTCTTTCAATTAAATTAGTTAGTTATTTAATATTTAGGATAAATTCACAAATGCATAGGAAAATAGCTACATCAAGCTACCTTTTTGGTTTTAATTATGTTATTAGATTAATTGTTCGTTATCGAATATATTAGAATAGATGCTCTTTAAATTTCGTTCAAATTCACATCCTTGAAAATACAAAAAAAGATAATATAAGCATAGTGTAGATTTATTTTCATAATTAGTTTACTTATTTCAGTTAAAGTTTGATTATCTCTTGCATGACAATTATGGGACCCAGAGAGCCTAGGGATTACGTATTTGAACCGGTAATACCTCAGCCAAATCTCTTCACAACATTAACGGATATAGATCAAGGTCTTAGAATTCACATCTTTCAAACGACAATAAACCCCCAAGAAATTAGTTAACAATCGAGAGAATTGAATATTGAAGATGAAAAAGCATACGAATTCTAGTCAAATTAACCCAACTATAGATTGCCTTGATAGGATATCCACATGACCATACAAGAACCCGAAAGAGAGCAAATATTTGGTTGTGATTCATTAGTTCCGTAGCCAAATGCAGGAGACCTTCTCATTGACATAGACACAGGATTACGTATACAAGTTGCCAAAACACCCGTAAGGTATTCTAAGAAGATCGCACAACTCCTAGTATTAAACATAGAAGCTGAAAAATCTTATGACTATTGGATAGTCGGAAGAAGAGATTGATTCTTCACATGACCATAACAGTCCACAACAACCACGAACTCATGGTTGTGATCCCCAGGTCCCACAACCCAACGGGCATGCTAATCAGTTAAACATTGACACCGGTTTACATACACTTTGGTGTGTAGATCCTCACCACTCCTATTGGATATCATAACAAAATTTTCTACATTAAATATAGAATCCAATCAAGCTAATATTTTACGGGTTAGAAACAGAAAACCACCCATAGTTTCCTACAAATCCACTACACCTCTCACTACCATTTTCATGACCTTATCTATAAATATACACGAAGCACCTAAAGGTCACTTTCCATACATCTAACACTAATAGATAGGATCTCGTGAGCTCGACATTGATTGGAGCCTCTGAGTAGCTATTATATCTTAACAATCCATTACATCAATTTAAGTTAGGAGAGATTTCTTTGCCTTAGACTCGTAGATCCCATTGTTGCATGTAGAGTATATAAGATTGACGAACTAGTTTTCTACACCCACATATATTTCATTTCCACTTGGCTATCTTGGCATGACCTCGAGAGGACAGTACAAAGAAGTGCTACTTGTAGATTCTCATGCTCGCATGTCACTTTTATATCGTACAAAATTGGTGAACCCGACGTGAAAGGAACAACTGCTCCCTTTTCATTTCCATTTCTTTCATCCATCTTCACTCTTTCCCATTATTCTACAGGTATTTATATACCCCTGAATATGTTGGATATGACGCATATGGAAGACCTCTCTTAGGTCTCAAATCATATTATGGTCAAACAAATAGATAACCATCACCCTCACTTTCTGCATGGGCTGAAAACTATTCAAGCAACTACTTGTCATCACAAACTCCTCCTCAAAGAACTAGCTCTAGTTCTTCATTCCGAATTGAGGAGCTAGATCAGCTCACACAAACACAAAAATAGACCCCTCGTCTCTAACAATATGATATTTACTTTGGAGAATCCATTTCATCTCCTCAAGTTTTGTTTAGACCACAAATCAGTAGGTAGTTAGATCCACTCCCATTTTTGGATGAGGAGTACTTAGCATGATATGCTACAAATGAGTAAAGCTTCCAAAATATGTACCCACCTATAGGAAGTTTGTAAACACAACCCGACACCCTGCTCCAAGAAAACACCCCCATTCCTCCACCTATGGAAAATACTCTTGGTGAAACTTGGCAGAGTAATGATCAATTCATAACAGGGTACCATACCCTCTACAACCTTAAGGTATACAACAACTATCATTAAGGAAAAACACTTTGTGTCATCACCAATTGAGGTCATATCAACTTTGGTTGAGAAGGTTAGAGGACTAGAACTTGCTCAAGAAAATCAAAATTCACATTTTGGGAAAGAAAGAACTTCCAACCCTCCACATCATCACAACTTAGTTAACCTCCTCACGGGAACAAACACATTAGGCATGCCTCCTCGAAATTTGTATAACTAACCAAAACAAACACCAACTAGAAATGTGTTTTCAAACATTGTTCCAAATGAAAGTATGATACCTCCCAATTTAGTACCAAACAACCCATATCATAACAATGATCCTCCCTATTTAAACATTTATTCAAATTCACCACATGGAGACATGTTCTCCTTTCCCAGGATTTTCACTCAACCATAATGGTTTCCTTATGTCCTCTGTAAATACATATGCTATGCCATATCAACAACCCATTCCACCTCCACCCCCTTAGCAGGCACCATAAATGGTCAAAACCTATGTGGTAGGGACTTACTCAGAATATTTAAAAGAACCTCTAGATTTCATCGTATGAAGCGTCATGCTTCCAATACCTCTTCCCAATTTGTGTAAATACAAAGGGAAGGATATCTAAATGCACATATCAAGGCCTATGCCACATTCATTCAATAATTTCTCCCTTGGGATGTGGTTGTTGCTAATATATTCCCTAAAACCTTAGAGGGTATTTCCCTTGATTAGTATTATAGAATACCTTAAGCCTTGATACACTTTTTCAAAAACTTGTATCATAATTTATCAAATATTTTGATATGAACAAATTGTTAAGAACAAGGATCAGGGAATTCCTTCACATTAAACAAGAGCACAATGAATATGTTGCTCATTTTATTCAAAGATGGCATACAGTCCTCTACTCATCAACAAGTGCTCCAAACATGGATCAGATGGAACTATGTGACTTATTCCTTCATTATCTCAATAGAGAGATAAAGGAAGAAGTCTAGAAGTTTCCACTAAGGACTAATGATGAAGTACTCGAGAGTATTCTCCGAATTGATCAAGCGGTAATAGACAGCGGTCGTAAGACATATGGAACAAACGAGAAATTAATCACTCCCAATCAAAATTCTATGACTTATCCTAATGTCAGGAATACCAATCAAGGACCCAAGATCCTTAACAAAAACTATGAGGTTACAACAGATGGAGTCATAGAATAGGTTAAAAGGGAAAATGTCATGAAAATTTCACCACCCGTAAACAATCAGCGAAATAATAAATTTACTCAAACAATCAACGCGGTAGATTTCAATCATCCATCACGACAACAAAAAACAACAACAACAAAAACAATGGAAAATCCAGATAGAAGGTCCAAATTGAAACCCAACTACCTATTAGAACCAAAACCAAAGACAACATCCTCAAAATTTTAACTCTAACAACCAAAGATCCTTATCGATTTTTGGACCACAACAGGTTTCAAACCAACAACCTCGAAACTATAATCCCAACTTGTATTGTGGTTTCCAAAGATTTAAGGCCATGATACTAGGACTTATCGCGACTACAATAAATTCATGCAACATTTTCCAAAAGACCAAATACAACTTTTTATAGATATGTTTTTAGAAAATTCTGCATTACCCACACCAAACACTTATATGGGGGCAGTTTCCCCTCAAAATGCACCCCTCAAGATTTTTAACTATTCTCTCCCGAACCACTCTAACAATAACGAGTTAGATCCAAATGGGACAAACAAACATGCTATGGTAGGACATAACGATCATAAAGCCTCAACTTCATCAAATCCACCTGGTCGCACCCCAATTAGGAACTTGAACACAAACCAAGATAGTTGGTCTAGTAGAGTTAGATACCGAGCTACACGTAGAAACCATAACAATGACATGAGATTATTCTTCTCAACCTGTTCCAAACTACCCATTATAACTAGACAACATTCAACAAACATTGAGAAAATCCATAGGCACTTACGATCTAATTAATGACCTAACAAAGACCTTATCTCACATTTCCTTCTTGGATTTGTTGAAGAAATATCCCACACACAGGATTCTCTCTTAGAAGCATTAGTTCTTGGTCATCTAATTAACTTCACTCCTCCTCCTAAAATGTACATAAACCAAGTAGACTTTGACGTCTACTTTCCAGGGGAGTAGCGAGATAGGGATACTTGAGTTTATATTTGATGTAAGTAAAATGCCAACAAATACTTGAAATTGCATGTAGAGGTGACCCAACCTTGCATTTGCAGGTATGGTTTTATAATAATTAGGTTAAGCATGCAATGATTTATGATGGGGAATTAGTTAACATAGTCCCATTCAATTTTCTTCAAAATCTAGGATATGGAGAAACAAATTGTTCCACAACACGAAATACGCTAAGGGGTTATGATAGCCTCAAGGCCACTTCAATTGGGACTATAGTGTTACCAGTCACCTTAGGACCTAAGAAATTCCCCACCAAATTTTATATTATAGATCGAGAAAGCAACTATAATATGATTCTTGGTCGACCATGGATACATCACATGAAGGAAATCCCTTCCATGTTATTCCAGGAAATAATATTTGTACACTAGGGAAAAATATTTGTGGCACAAGGTGACCCAAAACCATTCGATATACACCTAGCAGATTTGAAGAAGAGACCAGGACATTCACTCAAGCATTCACTCGAGTTTGAACTCCTAATGAATCAACTTAACAAAATAGTCAATTCAAAACTAGAAGTAAAGTTAATACCTATAACAGAATTAAAAATCGCAAACCTAGTCTAAGGCATTCCAACACTCAAGAATGAGACTAATGTCATAGAGACGGTATCATTAGGAACTACCGCAAAAATTATCGATTCACTAGAGAAATATCTACCTATTCTCCTACCATTTGATTCCATGGGTATGGGATGCACCCTAGGAATTGTCTCCCTTCCAATAGACGAAGTTTGTATGGTAGAAGTAATTGAGGCAAAAGAAGTAGACATGAAGAATGTTCTAACATCCATTTTTCTAAGAAAATATTGGACTCTCCACTTCAATGGAGCTAGATGTCATTTCGGAGCTGGGGTAGGTGTGATCTTTACCTCTCCCGAGGGAAATATCCTACCTTTTTCCTTTAAGTTAAACTTCGAATGTACGAACAATGGGGCTGAATACAAAGCCCTCCTCCTTGGCCTCATCATAGCCAAAAGGATGGGTGTTGATAACATTAGAGTGCTAGGAGACTCACAATTAGTTACAAACCAAGTATCTAAGGTATATGAGACTAGAGCTAAACACTTACAACTCTATAAAATGGTGGTATTAGATCTAACCAAAGGATTTGACTTCATATCAATCGAAGAAATCCCACAAGAACAAAACCTTCTCGCTGATTCAATAGCAACCTCAGCTTCCCGTTTCACTCCAAGCAGTGAGTTGGAAAATACAAGTTTCATGGTATCACTTCATACTAAACCATTGGTGTGTAAAATACCAACAACCCCAATCTTGACACATATAGAAGCTGAGAATGAGTTTTCTATCCTAGATCACTTTGACAATGATAGGGTCACTCTTGGATATCTAAATGCCTATGCGGAACTACATCTCACTCATCACATAGTATATTTTTCCCTAATCCCAAATTCCTCTTCCTATTTTGGAAATCCCATGATAGAATCTTCCCCATAAAAGAATCTCAAAATCTACAAGGTAGAGAATAGAGAAGGTTTGGAACTACCTCCGGCCCCACCTGAATTTGAAGAAGGCAACGCTTCCTTAATCGAAGGAATGATTGACATAAATATTGGAACGGAGGAAGAACCGAAGATCTTGAAGTTGGGATCCTCCTTAACTCCGGAGGAAATATAAATACACACCCGGATCCTCAAGGAAAATCAAAAGGCTTTTACATTTAATTACAAAGAATTGATGAGAATTACACCACATATCACGGTACACAATCTTGTCACCAAACAAGATGCAAAGCCAATTAAGAAAAATTCGAGACCAATGAAACCAAAAAGGCTCTCATGATGAAAGAAGAAGTAATGAAGCTTCTCCAATTGGGATTCATCAAACCAGTTGAATATTCACAATGGGTATCTAATATCATCCCTGTTCTAAAAAAGAATGGGAAGATACGCATTTACATAGAATTTCGGGACATTAATAAAGCTTTCCCCAAAGATGACTTCCCATTACCATCCATCGACATCATTTTTGATGCAACAACTAGATTTGAGATTTTATCTCTCATTGATGGGTTCTCGGGATATAATCAAATCAAAATATTTGAATAGGATCAAGCCAAGACTACGTTTATAACTCCTTGGGGAACCTATTGTTACGATGTCATGTCATTCGGTCTTAAGAACGCTAGCACTACATACCAATGGGCAATGACATACATATTCCACAACCTTATTCATAAGATTGTGGAATCCTACGTAGATGACTTGTTGGCCAAGGCCAAGAAGCATTGTGATCACCTAGAAGTACTCCATATCATTCTCTAATGACTGATCGAATCTAGCATCGCATCAATCCAGAGAAATGCATATTTGGTGTGACAGGAGGTAAGCTTCTAGGTTACATTATATCTTCATGAGGGATTGATGTCGATCTAGCCAAAATCCATGTTATTCTTGAAATGATTCCACCATCAGATAAGTCTGGTATCAGATCATTTCTTGGGAAACTTAGTGTAATTTGAAGGTTCATCCCGAACTTAAGTTTTTTTGTTCATCCAATCAATAATTTATTAAAGAAGGATTATAGCATTGATTGGATGAAAGAATGTAACAAGGCCTTTGAAGCAGTTAAACACTTCTTGTTTTCTCCTCCCACGTTAATGCCTCCTAGACCAGGTCATCCTTTGATCCTGTATTCATGGGCTACTAATTTCTCACCAGCCTACATGTTGGCTCAAGAAGATAATGATAAATGGGAACTTGTAGTCTATTTCATTAGCTAAACGTTGCTTGATTATGAAACACGTTACACATAGGTAGAAAGAGAATGCCTTGCCATAGTCTTTGCAATAAAATGTTTAAGACATTACATGTTAAATCAAGAAACAAGGGTCATTGTAAAGACAGATCACTTATGTACATTCCACATGTAAGGGTTTTTATCTAAAAAGGTTAGACGTTCCATAACATTAATGGGTGAGTTTGAACTAACATTTATAAACTAGAAATCCATTAAGGGACAAATCATCGCAGACTGGTTAGCTGAAAATCCATTAGATGGAGGTGATCTGTAGATCTAGAATTTCTTGATGAGTGCATATATTTTTTCAAAACCAGGCCCCCCATCTCTATATGTTCTTGGTACACTGACATCATCAATTTCATCATGTACCACACATACCCGAGAAGGTTCCGATCACAAAAAGAAGGCGGTGATGCATTATCACTATTAAATACGTTATTTTAGAATAGGTGCTCTATCATAAAGCCTTCAACAAAATGATTTTAAGATGTGTTTACATGGAAGAATCCAAAAATATTCTTTACGAATCCCATAGTGGGATATGTGGAGGCCAATTTGGTGGCCATGCCACTACTCGTAAAATACATTAGATGGGTTATTTCTGGCCCACTTTGGAACATGACGTAGTAGAATTTGTGTGTAAATTTCATAAATGCCAAGAGTTCTCCCATGAGATTCACATGCCAACATAGGCTTTGTAACCAATCACAACCCCATGGCCCTTTTCCATGTGGGGCCTATATTTGATAGGGAAATTCTCTCCCTCATCAACAGATGGCCATAACTTTATAATCATGGCCATAGAATATTTTACTAAATGGGTAGAGGTCATGCCTCTCACCACCGTACCAGGTTCTGTAATCGCTAAGTTCATTTTGAATCAAATCATTTGTAGGTACAGTGTCCGAAATTCATTATCTCAGATAATGGAACATCCTTTAAGAATTCATAGACCTTTCATGACTTGATATGGGCCCAACCACTTGGGCCCAACCTTTCATGAATTCATAGACCTTTCATGAATTCGTAGATTCCGGTCCAAGTGGTTGGGCCCATATCGAGTCAAGAAAGACTACAGAAATGGTGTGCATATCTTGTGTACACTAGAAGGTGAGGAATTCAATGAAACTATCAATTCCTTACATCTTAAATAGTTTTACGTATAAGTCACCAAAGTATAACCATTTGTATATTATATCTACCTACATTGCATTAGTCACTCATTTGTTTCATTTTGTTCACTCACTTCGTAAATTTTGTGGTCAAGGAACTTATTCTTAATCAATTAATTACAAGATTATAAAAATATTGGAAAAATAATTCAAATCATATCTCTTCAATTTTCATAATATCATCTCATCAATCTGAAAGAAAAAATCTTGACGAAAACCATACCAAGGCCTGTATACTTGGTCATACTCATTATTTGCTAATAGGTTAAGTTGTTCTTACCTACGGTCTATTTTAAAAGTTTCTTGGTGTCACATCTATCCCTCTTACATCTCTTTGAAACAAGGATACTCCAAAATCACAAATCAGAAATGTCAAAACCAAATTAAATAAAAAATACTAAACAAAATAGAATATTTTATTTTTACACACTTCTTTGCCCCACCAACCTTCGGTGATGAGCCCGCATCTCTTACTAGTGGTGCAAGGTTGAGAAAGGAAAGAAGTTCCCTTACTCACCTATGTCCTACCTTTGGTGACAAGCCCATACTTCTTACTAGTAGCATGGGGCAAGGTGCAGGGGGTCCATTCACGCAAATTAATGAATCTTAGTATTTTAAAAATGCAAAGAAAAGTGTATTAAGTGAAATTAAGTATCCAAATTCCAAAGAGATCAAATCCTCAAAACCATATTTTTTCAACCAAATTTCCATCCATGGATCTAAGTCTAGATAAACTGGAAAGTAAGTTACCTTCTGAACTATGTAGTAGTTTTGAGTAAGAATAAGTACGTAGGTCTAAAATTGGTTTCTATCAATACCTTGTCTTTCTCTCATCATTTCCATTTAGTCAGACTCCTACAATTTTCACCCTTCCTAACTCTTGATGTTGAGCCCTCACATCTTACTAGTTGAGTGGAGTTAGGAGTGGGCGGTTCATTTCATTATCACTACATATTCATCAAGTTTTGCCAAAATAATAAGAAGCAATGAACATTGCCCAAAGAAGCCAAAAGTTTGGTATTACAGGTGTTTGGATCATCACATATCAGCATTACAAAAATAAATAAAAGAGAAACATTTTTTTAGACACTTGTTATCACCTATCATCCATTACATACATTACAAAAGCATATAAAAGAAAAAAATTCTAAAAAATCTAGTGCACACATGAGAAACGAATCACAAAATTCTAGATACAAAGAAGATATAGATCCAATATATATATATATATATATATATATATATATATATGGTGTTTAAAATGTAATGCCATCATGTAACTAGGAATGGTAAAATGCTCAATGATCCTAAAAATAAAAAAACAACTCATATGAACATCCAAAGTAAAATCACTACAAAGACCAAACAACCTCTCAATCCTGTGGGATCCCTTGAGGGTGCACAATCACATCTAGGGCTCCTACTATGATGACGCTCTGAATGAACTGAGTGCTCAAGGTCAAGGCCACTAGATGTGGTCTCACTATGAGAACCACTCTACCTCATCGTGCTCAACGAGTCTTGCACCCACTAGCTCGGTATGATGGGAGGACACTAACTCGCCACCTTCTAGATAGAGGAAAACACATCGGTGTGTCACCTGGATGCTAAAGGATTTCTGATGTCCTCAATAAGTTGAGCTCGGGTCTTCCCGAAGGAAGCAACAGGTGTTGGCACACACTGATGAATAAAATATTGCCATCCCTTAAAGCAACCTTTTGCAAATAAAAAGGGAAATAATAAGTTAGAAAATCACCAAATATAAGTCAAAAATAAATGAAACAAAAAAAAGAAATATCAACCAAACATCTCTAACTAACAAGGTCGAGAAAAGAGTAGTAACTCACTCAGATCTCCAGGCATCCAGGTAGGGTCTCTAGGATCTGCACCTGGTTGATGTTGCTTCCAACTATGAAGCCTCCCAAAATCTACAAAGAAATGAAATCCTACCACAGACTCATCATCTACCCCAAAATCCCGAGAAGGAAACTCCCCGAGATTAGGGTCACCTTCTTTGCACTTGCCTCCTCCCTCTCAGCCCTCAAGATATCCTAAGTGTCATGCCACTCAGAATCACTATCATCCTCCTCAGTCATCCCACCGGCCTCACCTCCCATTGTCTCCTACTCTGTCTCCCCTCCTGTGAACTCCTTAGAGTCTGAGTCCACATCAATAGGCTCATTCTCTCCCCCATTAAAGTATAAGCAGCTCGATCCAAAGTAAGGGTGCTTAAGGAGCACCGGATACCCCTCGGGCCCGAACCACTCACCTAACTATAATAGGAACTCTAGGAGCAATCGTGGTCTAACCTCAATCTCCTCTAGGACCTCCCCAGGCCTCACAAATAGTCTTGTCTACTAGTCTCACTAGAGGAATCATATCAACGTAGGGGAGGCCAAACGATGAGGGACTCGATCAACTCGGTGGACCTCCACCCTCTCTATCATAGTGACTAACTAACCTATACTAGAGTAGGTAATCAATGTATGTGTCACCTCTCCCCATACTCCCGCCACGGCCTAATAAGGAGTGGTTTCCATATTTACATTAGTCAATGAAGCCACTGGCTGATGTGGCATCCTTATTACTATCATCCTTGTCCACCTTGCTGCTCTAACAGCCCTCGGATCCTCTGCCAGTACACCCCTTCCATAGGGCACGATGTGCTCATACACCCAACTCATAAATAGAGTGGGATGACTTAGGGGATCGCCCCTATAACCCACCACCACCCCGTATAAGTCATGGTATGTAGTCTCAAGAATGTATTCTCCCCAAGTATAAGTATGGCCATGGGCCTCGATCTATGCAATAATGGGAGCCCAACAGTATAAGAGAATATCTCCTCCCTTATCCCTAATCAACTGTGAGGCCAAGATACCCATAATAACCTTACGGATGATAGGGATAGGAGAAGAAGCAATAGATTAGACCTTCACCCCCTTCTTCAAGCCAAAGGAGACAACAAAATCTCCCATATAGGTAGCCCACCAAACCATCTGAGACCTAGATCCTGTTGTCTTAAGAGATAACCACCTCCCAAGAATCGAACCCCCAGTATATGATAGACATCCTCCAGGGTGATAGTCCACTCACCCCTAACACCTGAAACCAGAAAGTATTCCGGTCCACATCCTAGTATGAGAACAAGTCACACAATATGTGACTGGCAAGAGCAACATGAGGAACCTGTGAAATCCTCAAAATACTAGCCCTCTGCAGAGTGTCTCACTCTGCTTGAGTCAATAAGTCTAACACTACCAGGAGCCAATCACACTCCCTCTCTCTGCTCCACCTAATGTACTCCTCCTACATCCACCCAAAACATAGAAAAAGATAAAGTTAGCAACATAGTCCAATAGATAAGCTCATCAAAAACATAGAAAAATATCAAAAATGCAAAAACATTAAACTAAGGCATCTGTTTTCACTTTCTATCCGAATCACCCTGCCTGCAATGCAAAGTGGCGGTTTTGTGACTATTGCCATCTAATGGCGGCATCCTATGCAACTACCACCATTATAGGGCAGCGGTCCCATGACCACCACTGCATGTGCGGGGTGGTGGTCTGTCTGGTCGGTGTGTGCCTCGTAATGCCCTAAATATGCCTAAAAATAGCAAAATACACCATTTGAGTGAAATGAAATCCTACCTTATTGGTGTCCCCCTAGAGACTCATTTAACACTAAGATTTTTGAAAATAACCCCCCCAAGACAAATATTTCAACATTTTTATATTTTAGGTTTAAAAACAATGAATTGAGAAAAACTAACCTGAGACTTTACAGGTCGATGTCCTACTCTTGGAGGCATGATCACAATCTCACAATGAATGTTTTGACTACACTCTTATTGAAAACTGTTACCATGGGTCCTAGAGCTCAAAAATCACCAAATCAATACATGTGAATAAATAGGAAAATTAGTTATATATATATATATATATATGATTTTAACCTTGTTTTAATGTTATTTCATAAATTTGGAGCGCTGATGGAGGTAAGTTCTTATCCCCATGCAAATGGTAAGTCCTCATTTCATTTTAATTTAGTATTTATTTTTCGATTTATTGATCTATCTTCACTTGAGTTCTCTTTTCATTTTGTAGCTAGAGGGAATTTGGATGGCTCCGTTGTGACACACAGGTATGTCAAGTATAGCTTCTAACTCCCCATTTTGGAATTGCCATACTAGGACCCACCATTTTATGCCCCTTCATGGCTAAAATGCTTCTCCGAGGGGGCAATATGTACGTACCCAAAATTGTATGTATTGTACTGCCAAAAAGAGGTTACAGAAACCCTAATGATGATTTAGATCTCTTCACAAGGTGTTTAGAGTCCAGAAAAGATCATTGAGTATACATTTGCATCCAAAAGTGCCTTATCCAACCTTTGCATGCTTTATTCTAACTTGTTCGACCTTTTCCTTGCATTTTTGGCATTAGTTATAGGACCGCCATCCTGCCTGGGTGGCGGTCCCGTGACTACCTCCTTGCACAGGGTGGTGGTCATGTGCACATTTTCTAGAAATTTATGACGATTTCGTCAAACGTAATAAATCAATTGATTCTTGCATTTCTCAACCACTCTTTCTTGTATTTAAGTTTTAGCTGCCTGGTAAATAGTAATTCCTCTTTGTTTATAATAGAAGAGTTCAATTCAAACCTACCCTCTGGTAAATCAAAGTGCTATAAATACCAAGCTTGTTTACAAGAAAATGGCTCCTCTCCCTCTACAAATTGTCATTTAGTGTGTTTTGAAATTTCTCTAATAAGTCTCAACAAGTTTAGATTTTTAAAGCTTTCAGTCTCTCGATCAAGGCTCCATAGTTTTGGTTCTAGATCATGTCCATTTGAATCTTGATTTTGATTAGAATTATAGGTTATTTTTTTTCACAAGAAGCATAAGTCTTATAGATTTTGGTATGCTTGCATTGTATCCCTGTAAAAATCCCGCTAGGAATTGAATAGTCAAGCTATGTTTTCTTGCACTATCCCTCTCCTACTTGAATTTTGTTCAGCTTACATCCAAGTTGTCACTGTTTGAACATCTTTTGCTACTAACGCTGTCACGTTCCCACTTTTCTAGATTCATGAGAACATGAAGGAATGAAGAGATCACACTGAGGGGACAAGTCACGATACAACCAGATTTACCATTGTTCTATAAAATCCATGTTTGAATTGTCAAAGTTGTAGTTACAATATATCAAATAGAATAACTCATTTTATTTTTGTTAAGTCGGCTTTCATTATTACCAAGGAAGCTATGGGGAATGATAGGTTATGAGAAGATATGATTTATTCCTCAGTTCTGAGGTAAGATTGAAGGTCTTTTAATTAAATTAGTTAGTTATTTAATATTTAGGATAAATTCACAAATGCACATGTAAATAGCTACATCAAGCTACCTTGTTTGTTTTAATTTTGTTATTAGATTAATTGTTCGTTATCTGAATATATTAGAATAGCTGCTCTTTAAATTTTGTTCAAATTCACATCTTTGAAAATACAAAAAAAGAGAATATAAGCATAGTGTAGATTTATTTTCATAATTAGTTTACTTATTTCAGTTAAAGTTTGATTATCTCTTGCATGACAATTACAAGACCTAGAGATCCCAGGGATTATGTATTCGAACTGGTAATACCTCAACCAAATATCTTCACAACATTAATGGATATAGATCAAGGTATTAGAATTCACATCTTTCAAACAACAATAAACCCACAAGTAGTTAGTGAACAATTGAGAGAATTGAATATTGAAGACGACAAAGCATATGCATTCTGGTCAAGTCAACCCAACTATAGATTGCCTTGATAGGATATCCACATGACCATACAAGAATCTAAAAGAGAGAAAATATTTGTTTTGGATTCATTAGTTCCATACGCAAATGTAGGAGACCTTATCATTAACATAGACACGGGCTTATGCATACAAGTTGGTATAGCACCCATAAGGTATTCTGAGAATATCACACAACTCCTAGTATTAAACATAGAAGCTGAAAAATCTTATGACTATTGGATAGTCGAAAGAAGAGATTGATTCTTCACATGACCATAACAGGTCCACAACAACCACAAACTCATGGTTGTGATCCCCAGGTCCCACAACCCAACAAGCCTACTAATCAATTAAACATTGATACCAGTTTATGTACGCTGGTGTTTAGATCCTCACCACTCCTGTTGGATATCATAACATAATTTTCCACATTAAATATAGAATTCAATCAAGCTAATATTTTATGGGTTAGACCAGAAAACCACCCATAGTTTCCTACAAATCCACTACACCTCTCACTACCGTTTTCATGACCTTATCTTGAAATATACATGAAGTACCTACAAGTCACTTTCCATGCATCCAATAGGCAATAGATAGGATCTCAGCAGAGCTCGAAATTGATTGGAGACTTTGAGAAACTATTATATCTGAAAGATCCATTACATCAATTTAGGTTAGGAGAGATTTCTTTGCCTTAGACTCACAGATCCCATTGTTGTGTGTTGAGTATATATAACATTGCCTAACTAGTTTGTCTACACCCATATATATTTCATTTCCACTAGTTATCTCAGCATGACCTTGAGAGGTCAAGTATGAAGAAGTGCTACTTGTAGATTATCATGCTCACATGTCACTTTTCTATTGTGACAGGGGCCTCTTTGAAAAATTTGAAAGTTAGAAACAATTCAATCAAATGATATGAAAGCATAAATCATAACAAAGTGAGTTAGATGTCTATAATTTCAAAAGATTTTAAAACATTAAAACCAGATTTTGTCAACTAAGTGGCCATCTACAGATCTAAGTCTAGATCAAATTTAAAGAAATTCACATTTAAAAATATGAAGTATACTTAATTAGAATGAGGTTACAGGGTCTCAATATGGTTTTGTCAAATCCTTGTCTTTCTCTCATCATTACCATTCAACAAATTTCTATACCTTGTGCCCCTTCTACCTCTTGGTGTTGAACCCTTGCATCTTATTGGTTGCATGGAGTTAGGAGTGGGGAATTTTGTTCACTTATCATATCACTCTTTCATCATGTCTTGCCAAATAATACAAAGTATAGAAAATTTATTAGAGAAAATAAATTTTAGCATTACGGTGTATTTGCATTATCGTATCAACATTACAAAAAAAAAAAAATCATTATGTTAGCATTCATATCCACTACATACATTTTGAAAAGCATAGAAAACTAGAAATTCTAAACATCTAGAGTACACATGTGAATCAAACCATAAATGCGAGTAAACTCTATGCAATGAATTACCGAACCAAAAATAAGAGTATATATATCATAATAAATTGAGTTTGTATACAATGCCATCACGCACTAGGTGTGGTCAAAATGCTTGTAATGAGCTCGAAATATACCAAAAATCATATAAATGCCTGAAAAAATGGAAACTAAGAAATAAAAGGCCCAATGGCCTATCAATCCCTATGGGACCCCTGAGATGGTGCACGGCTACATCTAGGACTCGTAATGTGGCTACGACATTGGGAATGCACTAAATGAAATGAATGCTAGTGATGGTGGTAACTATGGTATCACTACGAGAATGGCTCTACCTCATCAATCTCTCAGTTGTCTCATACACTGTAACCTGAGTGCGAGAGAGAAGTCATGATCTCATTTTCTTGTGAGATGGGTGGAAACACGTCACTTTGTCTCTACCAACCAACCGTTAGTGTCTCCTATGTCCTCGGTCAACTTGAATCATGTATTCTGCAAAGGGATCAACAAGGTGTCCATCTAAACCTGATGAATAATATCTCTCCATCCCTATGCAAGCTACAATTAAAGAGAAATGGCGAGTGAGAAATCTACAAAATTCAACAAAAAATAGAAATAGAACCTAAAATTTTCATCTAAAAAATTCATGAGAAGAATATAAACATACTCGGATCTCCTTTCATCCATGTGGGGTCATCTCGACGTTGTTGGAGCTATTGCTACAAGTACTTGGTATGTCTCCTCTCCTCCTGAGGCTATGCACTAACCCATGAAAAATCCATCGTCTCCTCCATTGTCTCGAGAAAGTAGATCCTATGAATCGAGGGTCTCTTTCTCTCAGTATCCTCCTCCTCTCGCTCAACTCTCTGGCATCTCCTGGGTTTCAACCCACTCAAGGTTACTCTCCTCCTCCTCCATGAGAGCTACCTCGCTAGTATCACCACCCAATCCCTCATCATTGGATCCATCACCGCCTCCTCCTCACTTAACTCCTCTCCAGCCTCATCTCGACCTACTCCTAAGAATCGAGTTCACATCTTTGGGCTCATCCTCCACCCCGCTATGGGTAGGTGCGACCTCAATCGGAGTAAAGGTTCATGAGTGGAACTAGTTTCTCATGGGGTTTGATAAACTTGCCTAATTCCAATAAACACTCCTAGAATCACCACTATTTAACCCATTGTGTGCAAGTATTTCTACAATTTAGCTAAATTTAAAGCAAGAAACTACCACCTAGAAATAGCTTCCTAACCTAGCTAGAAATGAGCAAGTCCTTCCCTTTAACATTAATAACTTTGAAATGATCAAAACATAATGTAAATTAATGAACTCTATTCTCCTTAATTGCCTAATTTTAAAATTAAAATGAACCTAAGTAGTTCAATGGCAATCAAATTATATTTTCTTGCTTTGATCCTTCAATGGATGCTTGGGTGTGAGGTTTATCTCTTTAAGAATGGAGGATGGAGATCTCAAGAATGACAAAAGGATATTAGTATGAAACTATGTGCTTTCTTTCTCTTGAGATATTTAGGTGTAGGTGTAGAAGTAGAGGGAGGGTTGTTTATATAGCCCAAAGGATAAAGGATTCAACACATCCTCATGAATGTGGGACTAATGGAGATGTAGAGTTAGTTATGGATAAGGGGGGTTTAGATGGGGTTGAGTTAACTTTAGGAGGGTTTAGTTTGTCCTTTAGTGGCTCATGTGGATAAAGGGGGTGTATTAATTAATCAAGATGATTAGTTAATACATGTGCAAGCTTTTATAAGATTTTAGATGGATATTAGTGTGATTTCAACCATTATGAGGAATTAAACCAATTAAATAGTGATTTATTGATTTAATGAGAAGAGAGGTTGATTAATTAATAATAATTAATTAGACTAGATATAAGGTTTTGATTAACGAAGGGTCATTAATTAGGGTATGTGTTGGATAGGTGACTTAATTAATTAGCGTAATTTAATCAATTAACGATAATGGAAGAGAAGATGGGAATTATTGACAATATATAGTTAATTTGTGGGAAAGGAGATAATTAGCGCAATTTAAGTATTTAAATTGCTCGAAACGTAATTATAGGAGTCTACATTTTCCCCTCTTTGGGCTGGCATAAGTGACGCCACTTCAAAGATAGTAGATGGAAGAAAATTTCAAAGGGATAGAAGAAAAATTAGTAGGAGGGAGAGATTCCCCTCGAGTGTCAAAGGGGGATGAAAGAATCCAATTGACGATCGAAAAGGTGAGAGATAGGAAGAAGAATGGGGAAGAGGTAGGACTCCATGGTGAGAGAGAAAATTAGGAGTGAAAGGGAAGTGGTGTAAAAGAAAAATGGAAGAGGGGAGGGAAGAGCTTAGCCTCTAGCTAGTGTTGATTAGAACAATTTGGATGTCATCATATTGCCATAGGAACGCATCATCGAGTCCTTATGAAAAATATAAACATACAACAATGGTAGAATGACATGAAAAACCATACTTTGAATAATTTTCCATTGCTGAAAATACCAAATCCACGCAACATAAAATAATGCAATGCAATACAAGAAGGAAACAATCTCATATAACAGGGAAAACCAAGTACGAATGCACATATCCAACCCAACAATGGTCAAGACAGTTGTACAAATGTTTTGTTATCAGACCTTTGAAGAGATCCAGTTCGCAATTGATGAAAAGGATTAAAAATGATGCCCCGAGAAAGGATACATACAAGGGGAAATGACAGTGGACATGGTATCCATGAAAAGCGTTTGTGCAACAAAACAACACCCAGCAACAAAAGTGCCCCAGAGTACAGACGAAGCAAGTAGGTAGCTTTGTAAATGGTTGTGAATATGGTTATCCGCGAGCCATATTAATCGGGGAAGATGTGAGACAAACCAATAGGATATGGAGAAAATACCATGTGCAAGACACAAGTTTCAGCCGTAATAAGCAAGTTACCATTTTTGTAGGGTTTTTTACTTTTTAGGATTTTTGAAAAAAATTGTGCTATTTTTGGATTTTTGATATATATATTTGTTTTTATTGTTTTTGCTTTCCAAACCATGGTGAACAGTAGAAGAAAGTAGAAGAAGAAATAAAAGCACCTAGGGGCAACAAAAAGTGCACTAGGTGGAAGAACGGAGAAACAAACAACAAATAACGTCCTTGTTTAGTGGAAAAATTAAGAAAAATTAATTATTTGACAAATAATTATTTACAAGAGTGTGGAGAAGAATAGAAATTGCTAGGGAGCAATTAAATTGTTTGAGGGAGAAGAAAGGGGTATCGATAGAAAAAATTCCACAATACGGTGAAAAATAATTATTTAATAAAAATAATTATTTCACAATGAACAGAGGAGAAAATGGCGATCGAAATAGGCCTCTCGGCCCTCCTGACGGTGAAAAATGGGTTAATATACCCCATCGGGCGGGTTAAAAACATCGTGACCAATTCATTTTAACTGAGTAGTTTATAAAATTTACCATGAGGCTATGACACTATGGTGATCACATGAGACCGATTGATGTGCGTAGATGCGATGCAGGGGTACCAAGCAGATACGACGATGACCCCTTTGTGAGTATCGAAACCTTGCTCATTAATTTTGTCATTAATGCATTAAATTTGAACGTTTAGCCCTAGGAAGTCATGTTAGCATGCCTACACACAGCATAGATGTTGGATAGGGTGTGTAGGTTCCTTTTTGGGGCACACAAGCATCCTTTGGGGAACATGTGCCAAAACATACAAGTGCACACACACAGCATAGGCAACACACACTCATGTGTGCGCACACACAAGCACATGTGTGCGCACACACACACATGGGAAATGGGGTGCACATGTGAAAAGCATGGCATAGGCATGAAGAGGGTAGGTGCATACATGGGAGCATACACACACAAGCGCAAGCACCCAATGTGTGGTGCACACGCCAAAAAGGGCACGCAGTGCTCGAAAGAGGGTGTAAACACTAGAAGACATACACGTGCAAGCATAGGCACTAGAAATGTGGTGCACATGCCAAAAGGGTGCACAGTGCCCAGAAAGGTGGAAAAAGATAGGAAAGTGTCAAAAACATGACACTTAGAAGAATTTTAGGATTTTTGGTTAACCCTAAAAGAGGAGATAGATTTTTAGAAGAAATGCTAGAAACTGATTAGCATCATGTTATTTTACAGAGATGACTACCAGTTTTGCAAACACGGGAGTGACATACTCGGATTGTAGAGCTAGAGGGTAGTATGTGCCGACACCCACCAAAGTGAGCCATGATGATACTTCTTGAGGTAGTGAGGCTTGGCCCCATGTCTCGGATGCCTTCTATCATATTGGATCATGACCTATTGACTGCACTAGCCGAGCGATGGCATAGCGAGAGTCAGTGTTTCAAACTACCTATAGGAGAGCTGAATATGACTATTAAGGATGTATGGTAGATTCTTTGTGTGTCAATGATGGCCAACTTGATCGAGTACAACTCGATGCGGGGGTCTGATTAGAGCAGCTTGCAGTGCCCTATTTGGTGTTGATGATATACCACATGACGGGATGACTATAACATTGCACAAGTGCATCTTTGACCCCACATTGCATCGGGGGCCTCTCTACATCATGGCTCTTATTAGTGGGTTCCTACTCATTGATAAGACATGGACCTCATTCCCGAGAGGATTATTGCCATTGGTTCATGGCATCTATAGTGGTGAGAGATATTTGCGGGGCAAGTGCATACTGCCCACCTATACTGGGATTTACACTTGATTACATACCATGGTTAGAAGACCATGGGTCCAGCCTCATTATTACAGATATGGTCATGGGATCATATTGTGATCAGATGCCATGTGGGCCCTTTCATGTCCGAGATCCCGAGGAGCCATCGTATATGGCATGGGTAGCAGCTAGTGGGGATGTACGTGGCCATCTTGGTAGCCTATTCAGATATAGGTGAGAGTTTGATGAGTTGGTAGAGATAGACATCATCTGGTGGCCATACAGGCATTTCTAGTGGCCAGAGGATGCCAAAAGCTCAACGTGTGCAGTCAGAGAGCACTTTCTCATTGGTAGCTACAGTTACATCATGGAGTTGTACCAAGTAGACAGTACCGCATGGTGGCTTGGCAGGTGCAGGGGGGTCCCCAACTAGATATCTGACATGCACTCAGGGATTCAAAGAGGTAGACCATGGGGCCTCGTATACTAGTGGCCTAAGCTAGGGCGAGTTTCACACAAGTGGTCCCACAGGTATGGGACCCAATTTGATAGGTGAGGGATCCAGGGACCACAAAATGACTATACAACATTATATATGATAGTGTTACCCCAGTGTCTCACCATTCCATGAGGCACAGGGCAATGAGCATTCACCCACCTATAGAGATATGGCATGGTGCAGAGTGCAGGGTGAGGGTAGTGGCACAAGGGCCAGACCCAGAGGATCCCTTTGATGGCATCCCACATGATGGGCAGGGTGCCTCATAGGCATAGGGACCGAGGATGCAAGGCTAAGTACAGGCAGCAGTGCAGCCACCCAGAGGTAGGGTCTTCAAGTAGGGATAGTTTTCTAGAGCACCTTAGGGACCACTCCTTGAGGCACACACAGACCTCCCAAAACCCGTGATACAAATAGCCGAGTATATGTATAGTTACATCAGGCCATAGCCGAGAGAGATGAGGCTCGAGGCTGGTGTGTGACTACCGTAGCAGAGCATGATGAGGCCCAAGCTCACATTGTGACCTTACTTTCAGAGCGGGATCAAGCTTAAGCCCAGGCTGGCCCAAGAGATGATAGAGTAGCATGGTAGAGCTAGATCCGGGAGACAACGGCACAGGGGGCTCAAATATTGAGCCTTCTTCATCAGTCCCAGTCACAGTGTAGATGGTTATTACATAGAGACCATGTATATGCACGATCACAAGCACTACTAGCATAGAGGGACCAGCCCGCACTGAGCTGTAGACTATGACTACAGAGAGAGACCAAGAGGCTGCTACCTCTAGACAGGCTGAGGCAGACTTGGGCCGAGTGACATGCGAGTGAGATACTTGCCCTTTAGGTAGTGCTTGCCTCGGAGATGCCGACTGATATGCGATGCCACTAGGCTTGGTGGTGAGGCCCTATTTTACAAGACTACTTATTACAGAGTGGTTCCTCTAGAGCAGCGAGTAGCACTGCCACAACTATCAGGGTTGAGTGCATCAGGCTCTCGATCACGAAATCAGGCCATTCTACTAGATCAGTGAGACATCCCCTACCAGAGCAGCCGGTCAGACTAGCACCATCCCAGCCTCCAGTGTTCCATCGACCAGATGACAGATCTGGGAGCCCCGGTGAGGGTGAGAGTTGCGGTTGAGATCCACACTTTTTTGTTGTATAGATTCTTTATATGTATGCCTCTTATGAAGGCCGATTTTTGATGTACAACCTTGTATACATGTATTTTGATGATGCCTCATGATGAAGGCTTGATTCTTTTTGATACATGCCCTTTTTGATGGCATTGTGTATCGATGATGTATTATATTGAGCACCGATCTGGATAGTGTATATTTGTATAGACATTTGTAGCATCTTTGTACGCCTCAGCTGAAGGCATTTTTTGATATAGAGCACTGATTTGCATCCATTTTTGATATAGATGTATATTGACACACATGTATATATATGAGGATTACTTTGTTTTGGCTCAGATACACATGGTTATGAGATGATGTACTTTATTGTTTTTGTGTCTTGATGCATGTGATATGAGTGGGATAATTTTATGATGTGAAATACCCTTTTCAGAAATTACTCTATGTTGATTCTCATTGCATGTTTCATTTTTGATTAAGCACTTATGGATGCCTTTGTGACACGAGTGGGCATATTCTATGATGTGAAATACCCTTTTCAGAAATTACTCTATGTTGATTCTCATTGCATGCTGCGTTTTTTGATTCAGCACTTATGGATGTGTTGTGACACGAGTGGGCATATTCTATGATGTGAAATACCCTTTTTCAGAAATTACTCTATGTTGATTCTCATTGCGTGCTATTTTTTTTGATTCGTCACTATGCGTTATCTAATTTTGTACTTTGTATGTATTTGATTTTTATGTTTTGATGTATACATGTGATGTGGATGTTAGATGATAGATCCTTAGATGTTATCAAATGCACTTCTCAAATGTTAGTGTAGATGTATATGGACGAGATGATATGATGATATTGGTGTGGGGGGGATAGATTTTTGATCATGCGCAACCTCTCTTTCCCCCATTGATGATACGATATGTGATGATTAGCTTAGCCTACATGCATGATGTAAAACTTAGCATTTTGTTTATATATGATATATAGATGATGTTAGAAGTGATGATAATGATGGTAATGTGATTTGAATGATAACAAAAATGAGCACATGTAATAAACACAACCAAATGCTAACAAAGAACACCAAGAATTAATACAATACACCATGATTCACCATGCTTTATTAACATGTAAAAAACACAACAACTAAATGCTTAAGAAAGAACATAATAAATCAACACATTACATCATGATTTCCTAAGATTCACTAGCATGAAAACACATACCGCAAGATGCACAAGCAAGAATAAATCTAATCTAAACAAGAATAGATGAATCCTAACAAAGTACACTCAAGCAATAAACAACCCAAAAGTAGAAACACAAAATAACTATACAAGTAGCAAGCAAAGCAAAGAACAAGACAATGCAAGTAAATGTTTTTGTAAGATATGTTTTTATGCACCAATTTTCTATTGTTTAGGTTTTTGCGAAACAATTTTCTGATTATTTTGTTTTTTCATGAAACAATTTTCTATTGTTTAGGGTTTTTTCTAATGGTTTTCCAGAGCTATGTGTAGGTAACCAAGAAAGTGTGGATGCCCCTAGCATTAGATGAGGATTATATAAGGGTAGAAGCTACGCATTTATGAACAAGAAGGTGAATTCATTGAGCTGCCCCCAGTGTAAGATGGGAAATAGAGAAAGACCACACCCCTCACAGATGAATAAAAGTAGGCAAAGATGGATCAAGGCTTGATAGGATGGGGTGCATAGGGAATCTCGAAGGTAGAAACAAGTCTAAGCCAAAGAGAACTACCCTCCTAACATAGGATTCTTGTGAACAATGAATCCTCCTAATGCGCCAGAAACTGGTTTTCACCCAAGGATTTGTCCAAAGTGCCACAATTGTGTGGTTTTCACTAGTGGATGACCTATTTTCTCTTTTTCTTCTTTTTTTTGATTTTTTGATTTTTAATTTATTTTTTAATTTCCTGCACCATGTTTAAGCATAGAACCACTTAAGATGCATGGCATTCATGGGCTCCTGGATCTCATCACCATTGGGGTGAGCTATTTTGTATACCCCTGTGTCGTACTTGACGACTATAACATAGGGTCCCAACCAATGTGGTTTGAACTTCCCTTTCTTTTCTCACTCTACTCTAGTGTTGAACTAGTTCTCCTTCATGAATAAATCACCAACCTCAAATTGATGAGGGATGATTCTCTTGTTGTAGTTTTTGGATAATCTGTGTTGATACACTTTTAGGTGATTAAGAGCATGAATGTACCTCTCATCCAGGAGTTCTAACTCAGCCAGTCTTGCCACTCAATAATATTCATCCTTATCCAGATAGTCCCGAAGAGAAATTCTTAGGGATGGAAGTTCGATCTCTAAAGGGATGATAAATTCTATACTAGGGAATATGGTGTCGTACCCATAGGAGTGTGAATGGATGTTCGGTAAGCCCAAAGGGATATATGGATTTGTAGGTGCCAATTACAACATGTTTTGCTGACCATTTTCTCCATTATCCTTACCAAAGTCTTGTTTTTGCCTCACTTGTCCATTACCTTGAGTGTAATAGGGCATGGACCATTTTAACTTGATTTGGAATCGTTAGGAAAGACCTTTTACACTTTTTTTTCTTAAATGGCTTCCCATTATCTATAACGATGGTTATGGGAATACAATATCGGTAAATGATGTGATTCATGATAAATTTAGAAATTTGGGCTCCAAAGACATAGGTTAAAGGGACAAACCTCCACCCATTTTGTAAAGTATTCTCAAGTCATGTGACGATATGTGTATGACCATCAAATGAGGTAGGAGTAATTTTTCTATCAAGTCAAGTTCCCACTTGGAGAATGGCCATGGGGTAGTGATAGGTTGCAATGGTTGCGATGGATCATGAATGAAATTTCTATACTTTTGGCAAAGTACACATTTTCTAACATAATTGCAACAATCAGTTTCCATGGTAGGACAATAGTAGCCTACTCTCAACAATTTCTTAGCCAAGACCATTCCATTTGTATGTGCTCTGCATACCCCTTCGTGCACTTCTTTGATTGCTTGGATTGACTTCGTCACATCCAGACAACGTAATAGATTCCCATCATAGCCACGATGATAAAGTGTACCTCCTAAAAGGGTGTAACGGGCTATCTGGTGAATCAGATTTGCTTTTCAGAATGGGAGATATCGGGTGGGAATGTGTTGTCCTTAAGATAGGTAAAAATGGGTTTGTACCACGGGGAATGGGGACCAACAACCTCAAAATCTAGGAAAAACTTTAGCTCGTCATAGGTGGGATGGTGTAGATTTTCAACAAAGAACGACATGTCATTATTCCCTGGTAGAATAAGAAGCATAGACCCCACCATTTCCATGGCATCTATCGATCTATTCTTCGCTCTTGGGATTTTCTCAAAGGTAATGCACATGAAGTATTCCTTTAGAGTTTCCACTAACTTTTTGTAAGGTATGAGCTTGTCATCCTTAACCTTATATTCATCATTAACCTATTTGATGATTAACTATGAATCACCGACAACCTTAACATGATGAACATTCCACTTGATGGCTAATTTCATCCTTGTAATGAGTGCCTCATATTCTGTAATGTTGTTTGTGCAAGGGAAGCCCAGGAGAAAATCCTATGGTATAGGATCGCGAAGAGTAATAAGGACCACTCTTGCACGAACCATGAAATATAAAGGATCCATCAAAATGTATCTACCACATGATAGATTCTTCAATGTAGAGCAAGGAAGCATCTGGAAGATCTAGATTTAAAGGTTCTGTGCTTTGCAAAGGTGCTTCCACTAGGTGATCCGCAAGTACTTGTCCTTTAACTGATTTTTTATGGAAAAATTCTATGTCGAATCACTAAGTAGAATGATCTAATTAGCCATTCTACCTATGAGGGAGGGTTTGGACAATAAATACTTGAGTGGGTCAACCTTGGATATTATATTGGTATTAGTGTTCAACGGTAATGGAAAAGTTTTTGAAAGGTAAAAACAACGGTCAAGAAAGCCTTTTCAATTTGAGGATAATTGAGATCATATGTGATGAGGGTGTGACTCGGGTAGTACACCAATTTTTCCTAATGACCAAGATCATATTGAGCGAGCAACACACCAATAGGAAATTTTGTAGTGGAAATATAGAGGAATAGTGGTTCCCAGAGTGGGAGGCATGAGGACAAGTGGATTAGCCAAGTACTGTTTAAGAAAAGCAAAGGCTTATTGTTGCTCAGGTCCCCAGATGAAAGTGACATCCTTTTTAAGAAAGTGGATGAATGAGTGACATTTATCTGTAAGATGGGAGATGAAGCAGTGAATGGCTTGAATTTTCCCCTGTAAGTCTGCGCAGTTGCTTGATATTCTTAGGTGGAGGCATTTCAGTGATAGCAGACACTTTAGCAGGGTCTACCTCAATACCTCATCTTGACACAATGAAGCCCAATAGTTTCCCTAATAATGCACACTGAAGACACACTTCTTTGGATTCAACCTAACTTTGTATTCACATAGGTGTTCAAAGATACGCCGTAAAATGACAAGGTGATCCTCTCTTGTTTTGGACTTTCCCAAGATATCATCTACGTAGTCCTCCATGATATCATGAATCATATCATGAAAAATTACTATCATGGCCCACTGATAGGTAGATCCTACATTTTTAAGGCCAAATGGCATTACTTGATAGTAGAAGGTGCCCTAAGGAGTCGTAAAAGCTATTTTGTGTTGGTCTTCTTTAGCAATCTTGATTTGATTATATCCCGAAAATCCATCCATGAGTGATAGCATTTCGTACCCTATTGTTGAGTCAACAATCATGAAAATCATCTTTAGGGAAATCTTTATTGCAGATTCGGATACTAATAGGTATTTTCTAGATAGGAACAATGTTTGATATCCATTCAGAATAATCAATTGGCCTGATGAATCCTGCTACAAGCAATCTTTCCAACTCTTCTTTAACCAACAGGGCCACTCTTGGGTGCATCTTTTAGAGATTTTGTTTGATAGGCTTGGCATCTACGTGCACGACTAGGTTGTGCACGACCAAATTTGGATCTAAGCCGAGGCATGTCTTTGTAAGACCATGCAAACACATCAATAAACTCTCACAGTAGCATAGTGAACGTCTTTTGTTCTCTAGCCGAGAGTGATGCTCCCAATTTTACTATCTTGGGATCTTCTTTTGTACCAATATTGACATCAATGGTTTCTTCGACTAGTAATTTTGATAAGTCCTCCATACACATAGGATCAAGAGGTAGGTTGAGATCTTCATCCAAGGATGTCTCCATGAGATTTTCATCCTTGGCATGGTCACTTTGTTTATCCTTTGATTTTATTATTTGTTTGTCAGCCAGTGCCTCAAAGAGGTTTTCATTGTATGACTTAGACTTCAATTTTTGCTGAGGCTTTTGTTTAGAACCTTTTCCCTTGCTTTTCTTTAATTTTTTTGACCACGAAGTTCAGCCTCCTCGCCAAAGTAGGTGTAGGTATCTAAGTCGATAAAGAAACCTTTCTTGTGATCTCCAATGGGAATTGTATCCCTTATGCCCATGAACTCTATGATAGCCTCATCATTCTCGAATAAATATAGTGGCATGTGACATTATTGGTCCCATTCAACAAGGGAAGGGTATACAAGGTCAAGGGTTGGTTCTATGGGGGTTATGGTTAGGACAACGTTGTTCATGAAAAGGTTCGTGGAGGCTAGATCCTCATATTGGCTACAATGGGAATTTGTATCATTGTCTAGATAGTCAGAGCTATCCTCACACTCATGAACAAGTTGCATCTTGATCTTTGGGGTGTGCTCTATAAGGGCGAATCCCAATTCCATATCTTTCTATTTTGAAATGCAAAAGAGGGACTGGTTCTCTTTGTCCTTGTTCGTTCCTCCCACATCCTAGGCCTTTGTAGCCCATGGAGTACATCCTTAGGGACCCAAGTCATAGGTGGATCAAGAAATTTCTCCTTAGCTAACAAGCCTCCAGGTAGGAATGACCCAATAGTGTGTTCCTCTCTAGGTCTTCTGAAGCGGTAGTTGGGTCGACCTCTAGTCTTGGGTGACAATGAAAGGTCTGAAACCAAGAGTGTTTATTGTACATTATACTCCCCACAGCCATATTCAAGTATTTTCATCTCCCATGAATCAAATGGAGATGTTGAAGTAGACGTGCCATGAGCGCAAGAACTAAGAGAATCTGAATCCACCTAGGATTCCATGGCCTCAGACTAGAGAGGGAAACTATATCTACAAAGGGACATGCATATGTACCCTTTCATGCAAAGCTATTGAGAGCTCTACAATGAGAAAAGGGCTTGGAATCTCCTTGTATTGTAACTATATGTCCCTCATGCTTCAACTTAATGCATTGATGAAATGTTGATGGCACGACCTACATGGCATGAATCCATGGTCGGCCTAGAAGCATGTTATATGGAAGTTCCAAGTCTAGGACATGAAACTTTGTCTGATGACAAGTGGGACCCACCTCCATGGGTAGCATGATGGTACTCGCTGATTCCCTTTCCATATTATCGTATGTGGTGATAGTGATAATATGGGACTCAAGATCTTCCTTCGTATGCCCTAACTGTTTGAAAAAAATTGAGTGTGTAAATGTTCAAATAGATCTCATTATCCATAAGAACTCGTTTGATTTTCCTGCAGTGAGGACTACCTCAATGTACAAGGGAAGATTATGTGTTACATTCTCGGTGGGGATTTCCCTATGGTTGAAAGCAAGATGTTCACTTGTGCGATGTTTGCCACCGGAACTTGAAGGTGCGCGGGATTGACTTCTAAAGGAACTCCCGACCCCTGAAGAGTTTGGTACAAAATGTATTTATGCACATTGGATATCTATAGAATATCTAAGATCAAAATCTTAGTAGACGTCTTTTCAAGTTGTTCTAAAAGGTTATATTTACTGGTTTTCGGGGTCAATGGAGAAGGTTCCGGAATCACGAGGTGGGCATGCCTTGTTACCACAACGCAGTCCTTTCCCTTGATCCGGATAGTATTGACATGGTTAGCAGGAGAGTGAATACATCTAATAAGTGAATCATAATGATTGTTATCTCTTTTGGTGTACAAGTAATTCATGGCTTTATAAGTTTGGGATGACTCTCCCCGATCCGGCTTTGAATTTTCTGACTTATCATGCTTGGGGAATGGTTCTTTATATATCCCCATTTTCTCGTTAGGTGTTTTTGTTTTGCCAGGGTTGTCCACCTCTATCTCCCCATTTCCAATGAGGTCCTGAGTATAATGAAAAAGCCACATAAATTTATTTGTCTTATGTCTTTTGACACGATGCATTTTTTGCAATATTCATGCTCCGTGTACATTGAAGGTTTTGGAGCATTGTTGTCAAATGGTTGCGTTGTAGGATAGGTCATCATGTGATCCATATCTAATTATTTTATTATAACTAACAAAGGTTCATTGAGGGAGGTGAACACTATTCTCTTTGGTGGTGGTTGAATTAGGCCCTTGGTCAGTTTACAAGGTTGACCAGTTTGGACCATTTGAATATGTTTGGTGTAGACACCTATAATTATGCCCAAGCAATTTAAATACTTAAACTGTGCTAATTATCCCCTTTCTCACAAATCAACGACGTATTGTCAAAAGAGCTCATTTTCCCTCATATCATCATTAATTAATTACACTAAGCTAATTAATTAAGTTGCCTATCCAACAAATACCCTAATTAACAACCTTCCGTTAATAAATCACCCCTTCTACCTAGACTAATTAATTATTATTTATTAATTAGCTTTCCCTTCCATTTAACTAATAAATCAATATTTAATTGATTTAATCCCCTTATAATAGCCTAAATCACACTAATATTCCTCTAATTGGATTTTATAAGCTTACACTTACCTATTAATTAATCACCTTTGATTAATTAAAATACCCCCCAACTCCCATGACTTTCTAAACATGTATTAAACTCTTCTAAAGTAAGGTTACCTTTAATAAAGCAACCTTATCCATTCCTAATCATGTTTTACCTTTATCCCACATTCATGAGAATGTGTTGAATCCTTTATCCTTTGGGCTATATAAAGAGCCCTCCACCTACCTTTTTACTTACACCTAAACTCCTTAGAGAGCAAATGCAAAGCATATAGCAAAGAGACTAAGAGCTTGCACCTTGTTTTCTTGAGAGTTCATCATCTTGAAGAGTTAAGCCTCTTTCTTAAAGTGCTTGGGTCATATGGGAGGTGTCAAAAGGGTCTTGTAGCCCAACTTTGATTAGCCCTCATTCCTAGGTTCTTAGAACATTAAGGACAACTATTTTGATAGCCATGGAGCTTACTTAGGTCCATTCATTTATTTTTTTTTAGAGAATAGAGGATTTTAGATATTTAGAATTGTTAGTTTCAAATTTTTTATTGATGAATGCTAGCATCTAACCCTTGTTTAATTCTTATCATGATGGTGTTTATGCTTTGTTTTAGCTAAATTGTAGAACTATTTTAGGTGGAAGTTCTTGCTTCATTTGATTTAGCATTAAGAAAAGTATACATGCACACATTTGGCACTGCCCGGTGGGACATACTCCATTGTCCTTTGCACTTAATTTCAAGTTTTTGTAGTTAAGTTTTATTTTTGGTTACTAACCCTCTTTTACACATGTTGATCTAACTTGTTTTTCTTAACATGTTTTGTTGAGTTTGCATGTGTTGGGTCTTCCTTGTAGGTATGAAGGAGGTGAAGTGCTATCAAAATTGGAATTGAGGGGAAAATTTCAAGATTTCTCCATGTTTTCATTTTTAGAGCTTACTTTTTCAACATTTTACATGCTAGTTTTGTCAATTTCTTGAAAATTTTCAATTCTTGAGCATGTAGGTTAGTGTTTGATAGTGATGAGTCTTCTATTTACATATTAATGTGGTGGGTTGCTGTCAAAATTTAAATCTTGGTGAGAAAATTTCAAGATTTCATCATGTTTTCATTTTTAGAGCTTACTTTTTCATCATTTTACATGCTAGTTTTGTCAATTTCTTGAAAATTTTCAATTCTTGAGCATATAGGTTAGTGTTTGATAGTGCTGAGTCTTCTATTTACATATTAATGTGGTGGGTTGCTGTCAAAATTTAAATATTGGTGAGAAAATTTCAAGATTTCATTATGTTTTCATTTTTAGAGCTTACTTTTTCATCATTTTACATGCTAGTTTTGTCAATTTCTTGAAAATTTTCAATTCTTGAGTATATAGGTTAGTGTTTGATAGTGTTGAGTCTTCTATTTACATATTAATGTGGTGGGTTGCTGTCAAAATTTAAATCTTGGTGAGAAAATTTCAAGATTTCATCATGTTTTCATTTTTAGAGCTTACTTTTTCATCATTCTACATGCTAGTTTGGTCAATTTCTTGAAAATCTTAAATTCTTTAGCATGTATGTTAATGTTTGATAGCGTTGAGTCTTCTATTCATATATTAATGTGATTGGTTGTTTTCGAAATTGAATGTTGGTTGGAATTTTTTTCCATTTTGTAGATTACAGGATGTTTTTTTTTTTTTTGACATTTTTGAGTGCATGTCAGTGCACACCCATGAGCATAAAAGCATATGCATAACCCATCTTCCGAAGCCCATAAATTTTGCTCCCAAACTCAAAATGACTCCATTTTTTTGAGTTGGAAAGGTATTGAAGTTAATTATGCAACGAAAATATAAATTTGGGATTTATACTTACAGAAGTTATATGTTTTTCTATTATTTTAAAACTGGTCATTTCCAACATGTCTAATGTTTTGATGAATGTTGTATTTCCATGCTTACTCGATTTAGACCAAAGCATGTGTATGCTTTTCTCTTGCACCTTTTGGTGATCTTGAGAATCAAAACAACTTTGATCTCTATCTTGTTAACATTGGGATTAAACTTGGAAACTTGATTATTCGCTTTGCTTAAGGGAATGAACCTTTACAAAGCATTTTTCAATGGTCCTTTGATTTGAAGTTTTCCATTTCTATATAGTTGGGATAAAGTTTGTGTATGCTCTTCTCTTGCACCTTAGGGTGATCTTGAGAATCAAAAGCAACTTTAGTCTTCATTTTATAACATTTGGTAAATTGGAAACTTCATCTTTCACTTTTGGTTTAAAGGAATGAACATTTATCAAGAATTTTGTATGGTTCATTGATTGAAAAGATTTTCTTTACTTTTTAGTTGGATTATTTGTTGTGTATGCTCTTCTCTTGCATCCTTGGATGATCTTGAGAATCAAAAGCAACTCTTAATCCTCTTTTAAATAATATGATTTTCTTGGAGAACTACTAACGCTTAAGTGCAGGACCTAAAAATGCTTGTCAAAGAAAGGAGGAATCAAAACGAAATCAAAAACTACTAATATAGTTGTTATACAGGTTGCCAAAAGGTGTTCAATCAAACCACACCTAATTAAACAAGATAAAAAGAACAACATATTCAAAACACTGTATTGCAGGTTTCGGAAAAGGGTACGTCCCTCTCCGCTCAACTGGAACATAACCCCTTTGGCATAACACCTTAAGCTTCAATAATGGGGGTGGTTCCAGGAACTCCAAAGTAGTCCACGTAAGAGGGAACCTTGTGGACGAAACGGGAAGTGCTCCGCACTACCTACTTGACTAGTGTTTCCTTTGTGAGATAGAGTTACAAGTTGTCTGTTGTGGTAACCCCAGTGATAGTACACGTAGATGCACTAGTTGCCTACTATTCTTGAAGGGGGTAAAGTAAAGCCGAGATACTCCCAAACTAGTCAGTGCGGCTTTTTGGGTAAATCACGCTCGCTCATGGCAACTTTGTAACACCTAGGGTGAGAGAACCACCTAGGAGAATATACTTTGGCTAGGAGCCCACTTTGACCACTTTAAAATAGTGTTGAGTTGTGAACCTTCTTTTTGAGAAACATGTGACGTATTACTTTCACCTAGTTTTTACTTGCCTTAGGGCGAGGCGAAACTCTACCGAAGTGAGGCTAGCATTTTTTGTCATTTTTCTTGATTTATTTCCTTCATATTCTTTTGACACTTTGTTGATCAAAAGAGGTGTGATTACCTTTGTGTTGCCATTCGACTGTTTCTCTCACTTTTATGTTCATTTACGCCCATCCATGTTTGCGGCTAGGTTAGTTAAACGTCTAAAGTGAGTGGAGGTGTTTTCACATCATTTGGTAGCCATTGTGATCTTGATACCCACGTCAAGATCATCATTGTAGTTAGGCGTGGTTCATCACTGCGGACTTCCATAGAGGAGTTAGCTTGTTTGTCTCATATCATTACAATTTCGATATTTACGTCTTGTTTCTTGTAAACTCGACATAAATACCTATATTGTACGGTTACGCTGCACACATTCTTAACTATTCCTAGCTATACTTTGAGATTTTTAGTTCGGTTTTATTATTACCTCAATTTCAAAAGGTGCTAGGCACTACCATTTGTGCATGTTATATCAATAACACCTCGATATCAATACTTCACTTTCTTGCAAAGTGGGTTAACATATCTTGGTGATATTGTTGTGTCATTCACAAATCGTAATTGACACTTTTTGAGATATAGGTCTTAATCAGACTTGAGCTTGCTCATCGTATATCTTGATTGGGAGATCACATTTAACTTCATGTATTTACTTACGTCTTGTTCATTCCTTTGAACTTGGCATAAGTGGAGACATCTTGTTAATCATCTGGCATCATAAATTACTTTAAAACGTAGTCTAGGAGGTACTTCATTTGATTAAGTTTTGATACCAAATGATTGTTCATTGGTGACTTTATCATTCTATCACATTTCTATTCTCACACTCGTTAATTTACTCTTAACACGCATATCTTGTGTTTCACTTAGGGGTAGTCATTGAATTTTGAACAAATATACAACTTACCTTAGTGAAACTTATCACGAAAACATGGCTCCCAAGACGCATCTAGGTTTAAAGAAACAAACATATGAGAAACAACAGGTGCAAGCTTGGGAAACCTCTAACAAACAAGGGTCAAACCCATTTATCGACATGATCTAGGACCACTATTTTCTGAGATCGACCATAGTGGAAACGAATTAGAATCACCACACGCAGACTTTGATTTTGACCCCACTCTACTAGATGAGTTTCTCCTTAGAAATAAAGATAGAGTTTTGGCATGGGTCATGGAATTAGGGGCCAAATTGCCCACCGAAAATGAACCAATATTACCTACAAATGACACTACTAAGGAAGAACGCCCCCTTATCAATATGGAAGATATTTTAACAGGTGGGCATGCTTCCACTTCTTACGCAAAAAATGATAAAGTGGTAGGGCATAGAATACCCCTCATCAAAGTGCCACAAAGAAACAAGATAGAACATGAGACAGGGGAAGAACCTCCACAATACGAAGAGGAAGAACCTTTAGAAGAAGAAGACACAAACCAAGTCACAATCCAACAACTCAGTAACCTAAGCCGACAACTAGCTTTGCTTACTTTCCAGGTACAGAAAGACATAAACAAGAACGTTCAAAAGTCAAAGCATAAGTTTAGGATCCACAAACTCCATCGAGAAAACCAAGGAGAAGAAGACACAGGGTATCATCGTGTACACATCCCCGCTTCTCCCACTAAAGAACAATTGCTCACACAAGAAGTACAATCAATGAAAGCAACGCTTGCGAGCATACAAAAAAGCAATATAGGGAGTATTAGGAAATACCAATATGAAGAACTATGCCCCTATCCTTTTGACAAGACAATGACCCTTCAACCCTTTCCAAAGAAATTTTATATGCGAAAGTTTGACAAATACAAAGGAAAGGGAGACCTAAGGGATCATGTTAAAGATTTCTACATGGCATGTCAAGAGGTGTCTTATAGTGATAATTACCTCATCATACTTTTTCCTAAGAGTCTCGGAGGTCAAGCATTGGAATGGTTTACGCACTTACCACGAGGATCAATTTTCACCTCGCCAGAATTGGTGGAAAGATTCGTGTGTCATTTCTCATATAACATAGAGAGTGACGTCACCATGGCAGAATTGTGTGGCATAAAACAATGCCCAAATGAGACCTTCGCTAGCTTCCTCCAACGATGGAGAGGGATAGCTAGTCGCTTCCCTTGTGCTTTCCCTGAGAAGCAGCTGGTCAGTATTTTCGTCCCTAATCTCAACCCAGATATAGCTTTCCACCTCTAAATGCATTGTGTCCACACCTTTGAGGAGGTTATCGAGAAAGGGATTCAAATAGAAAAGGCTCTCATTGCCAAAGGCACCCTCAAAACCCAATCTAAAGACAACCAAAGTGTCAAACCCGCTGAAAAGTTGAAGATCTTTAACAAAAACAAAAACGTGGTGGGAGACGGAATCACTGATTCCAAACGTGTTCAAACAGTCCAAACCAATCAACCTTTTAAACTGACCAAGGGCCCAATTCAACCACCACCAAAGCGATGAACATTCACCTCCCTCAATGAGCCGTTGTCCGTCATACTAAAACAGTTGGATGCGGCCCACATGATGACCTATCCTACAACGCAATGTTTGATGACAACACTCCTAAACCTTCATGGTATAAGGAGCATGAATACTATGAAATGCATCACGTTAAAGGTCATAAAACAGACAAATGTTTGCGACTTTGCCACTATATTCAAGACCTCATTGACAACGGGGAGATAGAGGTGGATAACCCTAGCCACATGTAAACACCTAACGAGAAAATGGGGATTTATAAGGAACCATTCCCCAAGCATGATAAGTCGGAAAAGAAAAAACCGGATCAGGGAGAGTCATCCCAAACCTATAAAGCCACGAATTACTTGTATACCAAGAGAGATAACAATCATTACAATTCACTTATCGGATGTATTCGCTCCCTTACTGACCGTGTCAATACCATCCAGATCAAGGGAAAGGACTACACTGTGGTAACAAGGTGTGCCCACCTCATGATTCCAGAACCCTCTCTGTTGACACCGCAAACTGGTAAATATAACCTTTTAGAACAACTTGAGAAGACACCTGCTAAGATCTCAATCTTAGATCTTCTCAAGATATCCAATGTGCATAAGGACATTTCTGCAGGGGTCGGGAGTGCCTTTAGAAGTTGATTCTACAGACCTTCGAGCCACGGTGGCAAATATTACACCCAAAGTGAGCATCTCACTTTTAACCATAGGGAGGTCCCTACCGAGAATCCTACACATAATCTTCCCTTATACATTGAGGTATTTGTCACCTGCAGGAAAATCAAACGGTGCTTGTGGACAATGAATCAGATTGAATATCTACACGCTTAAGTTGGTCAAACAATTGGGACATACAGATGTAGATCTTAAGTCCCATATCATCACTATCACCGCATACGACAACGTGGAAAGAGAGTCAGCGGGCACCATTACGTTGCGCATGGAGGTGGGCCCCACTTGCCATCAAACAAAGTTTCATGTCTTAGACTTGGAACTTCCATATAATATGCTTCTAGGCTGACCATGGATCCATGCCATGCAACCCGTGCCATCAACATTTCATCAATGCATCAAGATGAAGCATGAGGGACATACAGTAACAATACTAGGAGACTCAGAGCCCTTTGCTCATTGTAGAGCTCTTAATAGCTTTACACGAAAGGGTACATACACATGTCCCTCCACGTATATAGTTGTCCCTCTTCATTACTCGAGGCCATGGAATCTCGAGTAGATTCAAATTCTCTTAGTTCTTACACTCATGGGGCGTCTACTTCAACATCTCCATTTAATTCATGGGAGATGAAAATTCTGGAATATGGCTGTGGGGAGTATAATGTACAACAAGCGCTCTTGGTTTCTGACCTCTCCTTGTCACCCAAGACTAGAGGTCGACCCAACTACCACTTCAGGAGACCTAGAGAGGAACACACTATTGGGTCGTTCCTACCTGGAGGCTTGTTAGCTGAGGAAAAATTACTTGATCCACCTACTACTTGGGTCCCTGAGGACACTCAGCCATCTTGTTATCAAACCCTAGAATATGAAAAATCTAGCAGAATGATGTACTCCATGGGCTACAAAGGCCTAGGATGTGGGAGGAATGAACAAGGACAAAGAGAACCAGTCCCTCTTCCACATTTCAAAACAGAAAGATATGGCATTGGGATTCACCCTTATGGAGCACACCCCAACAATCAAGATGTGACTTGTTCTGAGCATGAGGATAGCTCCGATTATCTAGACAGTGATACGGATTCCTGTTGTAGCCAATATGAGGATCTGGCTTCCATGAACTTTTTCATGAATAATGTTGTCCTAACCATCACCCCCACTGAACCAACCCTTGACCTTGTATACCCCTCCCTTGTTGAATGGGACCAACAACATCACGTGCCACTAGATTTATTCGAGAATGACAAGGCTATTGTAGAGTTCATGGGCATAAGGGATACAATTCCCATTGGATATCATAAGAAGGGTTTCTTTATCAACTTAGAAACCTGCGCCTACTTTGGCGAGGAGGCTGAACTTCGTGGTCAGAAAAATTTAAAGAAAAGCGAGGGAAAGAGTTCTAAAGAAAAGCCTTGGGAAAAATCGAAGTCCAAGTCACATAATGAAAACCTCTTTGAGGCATTGGCTGAAAAACAAATAAGAAAATCAAAGGATAAACAAAGTGACCACGCCAAGGATGAAAATATCATAGAGACATCCTTGGATGAAGATCTCAACCTACCTCCCGATCCTACGCGTATGGAGGATTTATCAAAATTGTTAGTTGAAGAAACCATTGATGTCAATATTGGTACCGAAGAAGATCCCAAGATAGTAAAATTGGGAGCATCACTCTCAGCCAGAGAACAAAAGACGTTCACTATGCTACTGCGAGAGTTTATTGATGTGTTCGCATGGTCTTACAAAGACATGCCCGGCTTAGATCCAACTCTGGTTGTGCATAACCTGGTTGTGCACGCAGACACTAAGCCTATCAAACAGAAGCTTCAAAAGATGCACCCAAGAGTGGCCTTGTTAGTTAAAGAAGAGTTGGAAAGGTTGCTTGCAGCAGGATTCATCAGGCCAATTGATTATTCTGAATGGATATCGAACATTGTTCCTATCCAGAAGAAACCTATTGGTATCTGAATTTGCATAGATTTTAGGGACATCAATAAAGCTTTCCCTAAAGATGACTTTCCGTTGCCCAACATTGACATGATTGTTGACTCGACCACGAGTGGTACAAAATTCTATCACTTATGGATGGATTTTGGGTTATAATCAAATTAAGATCACCGAGGAAGACCAGCACAAAACAACTTTTTCACAACTCCTTGGGCACCTTCTATTATCAGGTGATACCATTTGGCCTTAAGAATGTGGGAGCAACTTATCAGTGGGCCATGACAGTAATATTTCACGATATGATTCATGACATCATGGAAGACTACGTAGACGACATCCTGGGAAAGTCCAAAACAAGAGAGGATCATCCTATCATTTTGCGGCATATCTTTGAACGCCTGTGTGAATACAAAGTTAGGCTAAATCCAAAGAAGTGTGTCTTCGGTGTGCTATCTGGGAAACTATTAGGCTTCATCGTGTCAAGATGAGGTATTGAGGTAGACCCTGCTAAAGTGTCTGCCATCACAGAAATGCCTCCACCTGAGAATATCAAGCAACTGCATAGCTTGTAAGGGAAAATTCAAGCCATTCGCCGCTTTATCTCCCAGCTTGTAGATAAATGTCACTCATTCACTCATTTGCTTAAGAAGGACAGCGCTTTCATCCGGGACCGAGCAACAACAAGCCTTTGCTTTTCTTAAACAGTACCTGGCTAATCCACCTGTCCTCATGCCTCCCACTTTGGGAGAACCACTTTTTCTCTATATTTCCACTACGCAATATGCTATTGGTGCACTGCTCACCCAATATGACCTTAGCCATAAAGAGAAAGTAGTGTACTATCTGAGTCACACCCTCATCACCTATGAACGTAATTATCCTTAGATTGAAAAGGCTTGCTTGGCCGTTGTTTTTACCTTTCAGAAACTTTGCCATTACCTACTAAATACTAAGACCAAGCTCATATCCAAGGTCGACCCACTCAAGTATTTGTTGTCCAAACCCGCCCTCACAAGTAGAATGGCTAATTGGATCATTCTACTCAGTGAGTTTGATATAGAATTTGTCCATCAAAAATCAATTAAAGGAAAAGTACTTGCTGACCCCTAATGCGGAAGCACCTTTCGCAAAGCTACGAAACTTTGAGTCCGGATCTGCCAGATGCATCTTTGCTCTACATTGAAGAATCTATCGTATGGTAGATACATTTTGATGGATCTTTTATGTTTCATGGTTCAGGTGTAGGAGTGGTCCTTATTACTCCTTCGGGTGATCCTATACCATAGGCTTTCTGCCTAGCCTTCCCTTGCACGAAAAACATTGTGGAATATGAAGCACTCATTATAGGGATGAAGCTAGCCATCAAGTGGAATATTCAACATGTTAAGGTTGTAGGTGATTCACAGCTAATCATCAAACAGGTTAATGATGAGTATAAAGTAAAGCATGACAAGCTCATACCTTATAAGAAGTTGGTGGAAACTCTGAAGGAGCATTTTGTGTGCATTACCTTTGAGCAGATCCCAAGAGCGCAGAACAAATTGGTAGATGCTATGGCAACGATGGGATCTATGCTTCGTATTCCGCCAGGGAACAATGATATGCCATTTTTCATAGAAAATCTACACCAGCCCACATATGATGTACCGAATCTTGCCTGGCTTGTGAGGTTGTTGGTCCCTATTCCCCGTGGTATGAACCCATTTTCACCTATCTTAAGGACAGTACTTTCCCTCCCAATATCTCCCATTCTGAAAAGCAAATCCTGATTCGCCAGATAGCCCATTACACCCTTTTAGGAGGTACACTTTATCATCGTGGCTACGATGGGAACTGTTACATTATCTGGATGTGACGGAGTCAATCCAGGCAATTAAAGAAGTACACGAAGGAGTATGCGGAGCACATACAAATGGAATGGTCTTGGCTAAGAAATTGTTAAGAGTAGGTTACTATTGGCCCACCATGGAAACTGATTGTTGTAATTATGTTAGAAAATGTGTGCTTTGCCAAAAGTATGGAAATTTCATCCGTGCTCCATCACAACCATTGCAACCAATCACTACCCCGAGGCCATTCTCCAAGTGGGGACTTGATCTAATGGGGACACATATCATCACAAACTGAATACTTTACAAAATGGGTGGAGGCTATAGCTTTAACCTATGTCACAGAGCACATGATTTCTAAATTCATCATGAATCATATTATTTTCCGATATGGTATCCCCTATGACCATTGTCACGAGATAATGGGAAGTCATTTAAGAACAAAACTATGAAAGGTATTTGCCAACGGTTCCAAATTAGATTGAAATGGTCCATGCCATATTACCGTCGGGGTAATGGACAAGCTAAGGCAACAAACAAGACTTTGGTAAGGATAATGGATAAGATGGTTAGCAAAACCGGGTCAAAACCGGCACCTACAAATCCACCCACCCTCTAGGCCTACCGAACATCAATTCACACTCCTACATGTGCCACACCATATTCCCTAGTATTCGAGATAGAATCTATCATCCCTTTAGAGATTAAACTCCCATCCTGCGAATTTCTCTTCGGGACTATTTGGATCGGGATGAAGATTACCAAGTCACAAGATTGGCTGAATTAGAGCTCTTAGATGACAGGCGCATTCGCGCTCTTAATCACCTAAAGGTATATCAACACAGAATCTCCCACAACTACAACAAGAGAATCATCCCTCACTAGTTTGAGGTGGGTGATTTAGTTATGAAGGAGAACCAGTTCAACACCAGAGTAGAGCGAGAAAAGAAAGGGAAGTTTGAACCACACTGGTTAGGACCCTATGTCATAGTTGTCAAGTATGGCACAGGGGCATACAAGTTGGCTCACCCCAATGGTGATGAGCTCCGGGAGCCCATGAATTCCATGCATCTTAAGAGGTTTTATGCCTAAACATGGCACAAGAAAGTCATAAAAATCACAAAAAAAAAAAACATAAAAAAACAAATCAAAAAAAGAAAAAGAGAAAACAAGTCATCCACTAGTGAAAACCACGCACCGTGGCACTTTGGACAAGTCCTTGGGTGAAAACCGGTTTCCAGCGCCTCGAGAGGATTCGTTGTTCACAAGCATTCTGTATTAAAAGGGTAGTTGTCTTTTTCCTAGACCTGGTTCTACCATCGCGTTCCTTGTGCACACCATCTAGTCCACCTTGATCCGGCTTTGCCTTCTATTCATCTCAGTAAGGTACGTGGTCTTTCGTTATTTCCCATCTTACGCTGGGGGCAACTCAATGACTTCACCTTCTTGTTCATAAGCGTGTGGCTTCTGCCCTTGTATATTCCCCACCTAACGCTAGGGGCATCCATGCTTTCTTGGTTACTGCGCATAGTAGCATGGAAAACTATTAAAAACACAAAAACAATACAAACATTGTTATGAGAAAACACAAAAACAATAGAAAATTGTTTCACAAAACACAAAAACAATAGAAAATTGTTTGGAGAAAACAAAAAGACAATAGAACATTGTTTTTAGAAAACACAAAAACAATAGAAAATTGTTTCACAAAACAAAAACAATAGAAAATTGTTTCGAAAACACAAAAACAATAGAACATTGTTTTGAGAAAACACAAAAACAATAGAAAATTGTTTCACAAAACGTAAAAACAATAGAAACATTGTTTCGAGAAAACACAAAAACAATAGAAAATTGTTTCACAAACCACAAAAATAATAGAAACATTGTTTTGAGAAAACACAAAAACAATAGAAAATTGTTTCAGAAAACACAAAATAATAGAAAATTGTTTGAGAAAACACAAAAACAATAGAAAATTGTTTTGAGAAAACACAAAAACAATAGAAAATTGTTTCACAAAACACAAAAACAATAGAAACATTGTTTTGAGAAAACACAAAAACAATAGAAAATTGTTTCAGAAAACACAAAAACAATAGAAAATTGTTTCACAAAACACAAAAACAATAGAAAATTGTTTCGAGAAAACACAAAAACAATAGAACATTGTTTTGAGAAAACACAAAAACAATAGAAAATTGTTTCACAAAACAAAAAAATAGAAAATTGTTTCGAGAAAAACACAAAAACAATAGAACATTGTTTCGAGAAAACAACAAAAACAATATATATATATATATATATCAAAAAATCTAAAAACAAGGCAATTTTTTTCAAAAAATTCCTAAAAAGTAAAACACCCTACAAAATGGTAACTTGCTTCTTATGGTTGAAACTTATGTCTTGCGCATGGTATTTTCTCCATATCCTATTGGTTTATCTCACATCTTCCCCGATTAATATGACTCATGGATCACCGGATTCACAACCATTCACAAAAGCTAGTTGCTTGCTTCGTCTGTACTCTGGGGCACTTTTGGTTGCCTGGTGCTGTTTCGTTGCGCACAAATGCTTTTCATGGACCCCGTGTCCATTTTCATTTCCCCTTGCATGTATCCTTTCTTGGGGCATCATTTTTAACCCTTGTCGTCAATCACGAACTTGTGGATCTCTTCAAAGACTCGATAACAAAAAAATTTGTACGACTATCTTGACCATTGTTGGGTTAGATATGTGTGTTCGTACTTGTTTTCCATGTTATATGAGATTATTTCCCTCTCGTATTGCATTACATTATTATATGCTGCGTGGAGTTAGTACTTTCAGCAATGGACAATTGTTCGTAGTATGGATTTTCATGTCATTCTACCTTTTTCGTATGCTTATATTTTTCATAAGGACCGATGATGTAGTTCCTATGGTAATATGATGACATCAAATTTGTTCCAAACAAATAAACAAACTAGAGGTTAAGCTCTTCTCTCCCCTCATCCATATTTCTTCTACACGACTTCCCTTTCACCCCTAATTCTCCCTCTCCTTGGGGCTTCCCGCCTCGTCCCCGCTCTTATGCCTACTTCTCATCTTTTTCGATTGTCGATCGACTTCCTTCATCACCCCATCGACACTCGAGGGGGCATCTCTCCCTCCTACTAATTTTTCTTCTATCCCTTCAAAATCTCTTTTGTCTACTATCTTTTAAGTGACATCACTTACGCCACCCCAAACAGGGGCAAATGTAGACACCTATAATTATGTCCAAGCAATTTAAATACTTAAATTGTGCTAATTATCCCCTTTCTCGCAAATCAACGACGTATTGTCAAAAGTGCTCATTTTCCCTCATATCATCATTAATTAATTACACTAAGCTAATTAATTAAGTTTCCTATCCAAAAATACCCTAATTAATGACCTTCCGTTAATAAATCACCCTTTCTACCTAGACTAATTAATTGTTATTAATTAATTAGCTTTCCTTCCATTTAACCAATAAATCAATATTTAATTGATTTAATCCCCTTATAATAGCCTAAATCACACTAATATTCCTCTAATTGGCTTCTATAAGCTTACACCTACCTATTAATTAATCACCTTTGATTAATTAAAATACCCCCCAACTCCCATGACTTGCTAAACATGTATTAAACCCTTCTAAAGTAAGGTTACCTTTAATAAAGCAACCTTATCCATTCCTAATCATGTTTTACCTTTATCCCACATTCATGAGAATGTGTTGAATCCTTTATCCTTTAGGCTATATAAAGAGCCCTCCACCTACCTTTTTACTTACACCTAAACTCCTTAGAGAGCAAATGCAAAGCATATAGCAAAGAGACTAAGAGCTTGCACCTTGTTTTCTTGAGAGTTCATCATCTTGAAGAGTTAAGCCTCTTTCTTAAAGTGCTTGGGTCATATGGGAGGTGTCAAAAGGGTCTTGTAGCCCAAATTTGATTAGCCCTCATTCCTAGGTTCTTAGAACATTAAGGACAACTATTTTGATAGCCATGGAGCTTACTTAGGTCCATTCATTTATTTTTTGTTATAGAATAGAGGAGTTTAGATATTTAGCATTGTTAGTTTCAAATTTTGTATTGATGAATGCTAACATCTAACCCTTGTTTAATTCTTATCATGATGGTTTTATGCTTTGTTTTAGCTAAATTGTAGAACTATTTTAGGTGGTAGTTCTTACTTCATTTGATTTAGCATTAAGCAAAGTATACATGCACACATTTGGAATCCGTGATTCTGTCTCCCACAACATTTTTTTGTTAAAGATCTCTAACTTTTCTATGGGTTTGACATTTTGGTTGTCTTTAGATTGGGTCTTGAGGGTTCCTTTGGAAATGAGATATTTTTCTATCTAAATCCCTTTCTCGATAACCTCCTCAAAAGTGTGAACACAATGCATTTTGAGGTGGAAAGCTATATCCAGGTTGAGATTGGGAACGAAAATACTAACCAGCTGCTTTTCAGGGAAAGCGCAAGGGAAGCAACTAGTTATCCCTCTCCACCATTGGAGGAAGCTGGTGAAAGTCTCATTAGGGTGCTGCTTGGCACCACATAAGTCTGCCATTGTGACATCACTCTCTATGTTATATGAGAAGTGATGCATGAATCTTTCTGCCAATTTTGGCTAGGTGAAAATTGATCCTCATGGTAAGCGTGTAAACCACTCCAAGGCTTGACCTCCAAGACTCTTGGGAAAAAGTCTGATGAGGTAATTATCACTATAAGACACCTCTTGACATGCCATGTAAAAATATTTAACATGATCCCGTGGATCTCCTTTCCCTTTATATTTGTCGAACTTTGGCATATCAAATTTCTTTGGAAAGGGTTGAAGGGTCACTTTCTTTTCAAAAGGATATGGGCATAATTATTTGTATTGATATTTTTTGATGCTCCCTATATTTCTCTCTTGTAAGCTCACGAGTGTCACTTTCATAGACTGCACTTCTTGTGTGAGAAATTGTTCTTTAGTAGGAGAAGCAGGGATGTAAACACGATGATACCATGTGTCTTCTTCTCCTTGGTTTTCTTGATGGATTTCATTGATCTTAACCTTAGGCCTCAACTTTTGAACGTTCTTGTTTGCATATTTCTGTAAATGGGAAGTAGCAAAGCTAGTTGTTGGATTAGGTTATTGATTTATTGTTTGATTGTGGCTTGGTTTGTGGCTTCTTCTTCGAAAGGTTCCTCCTCCTCATATTGTGGAGGTTATTCACCTATCTCATGTTCTATCTTGTATCTTCATGGCACTTTGATAAAGGGTATTCTATTCCCTACCACTTTATCATTCACTGTGTAATAAGTGGAAGCATGTCTGTGTGTTAAAATATCTTCCAAATTGATAAGGGGACGTTATTCCTCAGTAGTGTCATTTACAGGTAGTATTGTTTCATTCTTAGTGGGAAATTTGGCCCCTAATTCTATGACTCATACCAACACTCTATCTTTGTTTCTAAGAATAAATTTTTCCAAAGAGAGTGGGGTCAAAATCAAAGTCTGCATGTGGTGATTCTAATTCATTTCCACTATGATTAACCATTTCTTCTATTTATTTTTCTATAGAAAACAGTAGCCCTAGGTCATGTCCAATGAAGGGGTTTGACCCTTGTCTATTAGAGGTTTCCCAAGCTTACGCTTGTTATTCCTCGTATGTCTATTTCTTTAATCCTAAACGTGTTTTAGGAGCCATGTTTTTGTGATAGTTTCACTAGGGTAAGTTGTAAATGTGTTCAAAGATTAGTGACTACCCCTAATTGAGATGCAAGATGTATTTGTGAAGAGTATGAATAAGTCAACAATGTGAGAATACCAATGTGATGGAGTGATAAATCACTAGAGACACAAGTGTTTGGTATTAAAACTTGTTTAAATGAAGCACCTCCTAGACTACGTTTCAAGAAGTAGTTTCATGTCACTAAATGATTAACAAGATTTTTTCACTTATGTCAAGTTCAAGGGAATGAACAAAACGTAAGTAAATACAAGAAGTCAATGCAACCTCCCAATCAAGATATACGATGAGTGAGCTCAAACTTGATTAAGACCTATATCTTAAAAAGTGCCAATTACAATTTGTGAATGACACAACAATATCACCAAGATATGTTAACCCACTTTGCGAGAAAGTGAAGTATTGATATCAAGATGTTATTGATATAACATGCACAAATGGTAACACCTAGCACTCATTGAAATCAAGGTAATAATAGAACCAAACTAGAAAGCTAAAAGTATAGCTAGGAATAGTTAAAAATGTATGCAGTGTAACCTTACAATATAGATATTTATGTCGAGTTTAAAAGAAACAAGATGTAAATATCAAAATTGTAGTGATACGATACAAACAAGCTAACTCTTCTAAGGAAGTCTGTGGTGATGAACCACGCCTAACTACAATGACAATCTTGAAATGGGTGTTAAGATCACAATGGATACTAATGACGTGAATACACCTCCACACACTTTAGACATTTAACTTACCCACCTCAAACAAGGATGGGCATAAAAAGACATAAAAGTGACAAATTGAATGATTGGTAACAAAAAGGTAGTCACCCTTCTTCCGACCAACAAAGTGTCCAAATAATGTGAAGGAAGTAAATTAGAAAAGGATGAAAAATGCTCAAGCGCCACTTTAGCAGAGTTTCACCTCACCCTAAGGAAAGTAAAAACTAGGTGAAAGTAATGTGTCACATGTTTCTCAATGAAAATATGGTTCACAACTCAACAAAGATTTTAGAATGATCAAAGTGGGCTCCTGGAAAAGTATTTCTTCCTAGGTGGTTCTCTTGTCCTAGGTGCTACAAATATTATCCACGAGCGAGATGATTTACCCAAAATTCACAATGACTAGTTTGGGAGTATCTCAAAATTTGGCCCCTTCAAGCACAGTGGGAAATTAATGTGTCCAATTGTGTACTTAAAAGGGTCGCATAGGGACAACTTGTAACTCTATCTCACAAAGTATTTACTAGTTAGATAGATAGTGCAGAGCACTTCCCATTTTGTCCACAGGGTTACCTATTGCATGGACTACTTTGGGGTTCCTGGAACCACCCCCATTATTGTAGCTTAAGGCGTTATGACAAAGGGGTTATGTTCTAGTTGAGTGGAGAGGGACGTACCCTTTTTCAAAAGCTACAATACATTGTTTTGAATATGTTGTTCATTTTATCTTTTTAATAAGATGTGGTTTTCTCGAACACCGTTTGGCAACCTATATAACAACAAAAGATTAGTAGTTTTCTGAATTTTGTTTCGATTCGTATGTTCTTTGACAAGCGATGGTGTTGTGGTCCCGTATGAATATTTTTAGTATTTTTCCATTAAAAGATAAGGAATAATTTCTTATTCTCCGATCGTCTAAGGACGTGAGAGAAGAGCATACGTGATTGTCTTCAAAAATCCAAAAAGATACCAAATGGGTAAACACTTTTATTACAACTATTCCAAATTAACCAATTCTAACTCAAATACTCTTAGCAATCTCAAAGCATAAAAAGACTTAAGAATCATTTCTGATTCCCAAGATCACCCCAAGGGACGCAAGGGAAGAGCATACGTGATCCTTATTCCTATAAGTAAACAATGCAAAATATTACCTAATCAAATAAAAACATGTAAAAACAGCCTGCAAAGACAAATATATGATTAGATAAACCTGCAAGAATGTTAGCACATCAACACCTTAATTTCAAAAATTAAAAGGGACACCTACGCCCCTTTTTTAGCACCTATGTGTGGGTTAGGGCGTATGTGCCACTTAAGGTTATTTCGGCTCAAAGTGAACCTATGCCACCCGAGAGGTGTGTGTGCCACAAAAATAGTATATGTGCCACTAAAATAGTTCCCGCACCTTTCTATGGAATTTTGGATTTATCAAGCACCTATGCCACCAAAGAGGTGTGTGTACCACAAAAACAAAGTGTATGCACTACCTTGAGAAAATAGATAGAAAAAACGCATTACCATAAAAAAAAAAACCTACGCCACTAAAATAGCATGTGCACTCTGGTTAGGGTGTGTGTACCAATCTGACAGGTTTTAGAATGTAGTGAAGGTATAAGTACGCAATGAAATCTACACCCAGTGTTAGTGTGCTGCGTGCTTGTTAGGGTGTATGTGCTGTGGTTGGTGCACAAGTTCCAAGGGTCACAGATAGAGTGATAGGTTTTAACAGCAGGTGTCTGCACCACCATAGAGATGTGTGTGCCCTGAAAACTATGCCTACACCATGAAAATCATGTCTATGCCCCTAAAATTGTGCCTGCACTAGACTTGCAACCAAAATACGGCAGCAAACATAAGAAAACTCACAATATCTCAAATTTTGACAAGTTAGCTTAAGAATGGCAATAACCCATTAAAATTATGGCTATGAACATGAAGTTACACATATCAAATGAGCAAAAATTCCAAGAAAATGGACATTAATTACTACATGTGCATATCAAAAGTTAGCCAAAACAATGAAACTTAAACTAAAATGCCATGGGACTAAGTGTCCCACCGGGCATGCCAAATGTGTGCAAGTATTTCTACAATTTAGCTAAATTTAAAGCAAGAAACTACCACCTAGAAATAGCTTCCTAACCTAGCTAGAAATGAGAAATGTGCACCATCATGATGAAGAAATGAGAAAGTCCTACCCTTAACATTAATAACTTTGAAATGATCAAAACATAATGTAAATTAATGAACTCTATTCTCCTTAATTGCCTAATTTAACATTAAAATGAACCTAAGTAGTTCAATGGCAATCAAATTATATTTTCTTGCTTTGATCCTTCAATGGATGCTTGGGTGTGAGGCTTAGCTCTTCAAGAATGGAGGATGGAGATCTCAAGAATGAAAAAAGGCTATTAGTATGAAACTATGTGCTTTCTTTTGTCTCTTGAGAGATTTAGGTGTAAGTGTAGAAGTAGAGGGAGGGTTATTTATATAGCCCAAAGGATAAAGGATTCAACACATCCTCATGAATGTGGGACTAATGGAGATGTAGAGTTAGTTATGGATAAGGGGGGTTTAGATGGGGTTGAGTTAACTTTAGGAGGGTTTAGTTTCTCCTTTAGTGGCTCACGTGGATAAAGGGGGTGTATTAATTAATCAAGATTATTAATTAATACATGTGCAAGCTTTTATAAGCTTTTAGATGGATATTAGTGTGATTTGGGCCATTAGGAGGGAATTAAACCAATTAAATAGTGATTTATTTCTTTAATGAGAAGAGAGGCTAATTAATCAATAATAATTAATTAGACTAGATATAAGGTGTTGATTAATGAAGGGTTGTTAATTAGGGTATGTGTTGGATAGGTGACTTAATTAATTAGCGTAATGTAATCAATTAACAACAATGGAAGAGAAGATGGGCGTTATTGACAATATGTCGTCAATTTACGGGAAAGAAGATAATTAGCGCAATTTAATTATTTAAATTACTCAGCGTAATTATAGGTGTCTACACCCATATCTCTACAAGGTCCCTTTCAGTTTGTCTTGACACTCCTATATATGGGTTCCACTAGGGGAAGCATATCAATATATGGAAGACCGAATTGCTTTGAGGAACTCGGCCAAATGGGTGAGTCTCAATCTCCTTCATCTTGTCAACTAACTAGCTAGTAGTGGTACAAGCCACCATTGTGGTCCCATCCTATCCCCATAATCCTACCATGTCCTGGTATGGAGTGGCCACCATGTCTGTTGTGGTCAAGGAAGCCACTGGCTGTGGCTCTCTGAGAACTGACATCACCATTCATCTAGTGGCCCTGATTGCCCCTATGTCCCATAATAGAACTCCCCTCTCATAGGGGATGATCCGCTCATACACCTAGCTCATAACCAATGTAGGGTGGCTCAAAGACTATCCCTACAACCTAAAAATCTGATATAAGTCATGATAAGTGCTACTAAGGATATCTTACCCCCATGCATAGATACGACCATGAGCCTCAATTTGTGTAATGATGGGAGCCCAGAATATAGAAATGTGTCTCCTCCCTTATCCCCTATCAACCATGAAGCTAGAATACCCATGATGGCCTTGTGGATAGTGGGGATAGGAGTAGTGGCAATAGATTAGACCTTCATCCCCTTCTTTGAACAAAATGACACCACAACATCTCCCATATAAGTAGCCCACGTATTCATCGTAGCTCTGTGACATCTTTTTGTTGTCTCAATAGTTAGCCTCCTCCCAAGTATTGGAACTCCAAGTATCTGATACATGTCCTCCAATGTAATCATCCACTCAACCTTGCACTAAACAACTAGAAGGTATTCCGGTCCACGTCCCAATAAGAAAACAATTCACATAGTATGTGACTAGCAGGAGTGACATGGGGCACCCATGTAATCTTATAAAATCCCGCCCCTATAGAGTGGCAACCTCGATTGAGTGAACTAATCTAAACTCTATGGGAGCTAGTCACACTCCCTCTCATGACTCTAGTGGATGTACTCCACCTTCATCTACATCCACTAAAATATAGAAAAATAGTAAGTCAGTGACATATTCAATAGGAAATATCATCAAAACATGGCAAAGCATCAAAAATTAAAAATGAAAGTTTGCATAAGTTTTAAACATTTTGTTCGAATCGCCACCTTGTTCAGGGAAGTGGTTTTGTGACCACTTCCCTAGTAGGGCGATGGTCATGAACTGATTCACCCTATGGCTACATAGCCTTAGAAAGCTCCTAAAAATGCAAAAATACACAATTCTTTGCAAAATAAATGACTACCCTATGGGTTCCCCTTAGGGACTAGTTTAACACAAGAAAATTTTAAAATAACCCCCCCTATGCAAAGATTTTCAAATTTTAACATTTTAGGTTTCAAAATAAAAAAATGAGGAAAACTAACCTGAGACCGTGTGGGTCGATCTCCCGCTCGTGGAGGCATGATCATGATCTCTCAATAGTCGTTTTGGTTGTACTCTCGTCAAAAATGGTCACTGTGGGCCTAGAGCTCAAAAATCACCAAGATCAATATGTGCAAATGAATTGAAAAATGAGTTTGTTTTGATATATATATATATATATATATATATATATATATATATGTTGTTATAACTTCATTTTGAGTGCATATGTTTGCAGGGTTGGAGCGCTGATGGAGGTAAGTTCTTATCCCCACACAAATGGTAAGTCCTCTTGTCATTTTAATTTAGTGTTTATTTTTTGATATTTCATCTATGTAAACTTGAGTCTTTGCATTAATTTTACAGTAATGGGAGTTTGGATGGTGACATTTCACCGACACACACAGTATCTTAGGTATAGCTTCTAACTCCCCATTAAAGGAATGCCATACTCGGACATTACGTTTTATGCCTTTTTGTTGCTAAGACACTTCTCCAAGTGGGCAATATGTATGCACCCAAAAGTATATGTCCTACATTGTCGAAAATGGTTACAAAAGTCCCCAATGATGATTCATGTCCTTTCAGAAGGTGTTCAAGTTCCTAAGCTAATTTGCAAAGTGGATATTTGTAACATAGACATCTTTACTTAGATTTTTCATGCTTTTTCTAGCTTCCCACTTTTTTGTGTGCATGTTTTTTCCTTAAGTGTCAAAACCACTTCCCCTGCCTAAGTACCAATCACAAAATTGTCACCCAAAGACATGGTGGTAGTCCTATAATCATCACCCTGCAAGGTAGTGATCTTGAGTGATTTTTTAGAACTCCTCATGCGTGATTTTAACATGCAAAGTGATTCACTTAACTTAACTTCCAAGGTGCATTTTTTAACCAAATTTCCTAAAAATAGTCTTGATTGCATGGTATTCCTTCCTCTTCTATTTTTAAATATATTTAATTAGTTTGAATAGCCTCTTCACCCAATGATTTTACACTCTAAGTATTCCTTTTGTATAAAGGCACATCCCATCCAATTCCTATATATTCAAAGTGCTTGTATTCAAGAAAATGGCCTAATGATTTTGTGTATCTTGCATAATATTGCTACCAAAATACTGTTGGAAATTACATAGCCAAGCTCTATTCACTTGTGTTATCCCTCTTCTACTTTCATTGCAACCAAACTTCCTTCAAGATGCCATTGCTCAAGCACTTTCTCCTGGTGCTGCCTCTACATTCCCAAATTCCTTGGACTCACATGGACACATAGAGAATGAAAGGATAAATTGAGGTGAAAGTTTACTACACATTTGGATTTACCTTTGTTCTTTGAATTCTAGGTTGGAGTTGTTGTTTGATTTCCTTCATTTATGTAATTTATCATTATTCTTGTTTCACTTGATTCTAGATGCATTTCTTCGAATGTTGACAAAACAAATAAGGGTAAAGGGCTAGGAGGAATACCTGTTGAAATGTTGGTTGTAGGTTGTTGCATGCGTATGAATTATGGATCCATAGTTGATCGTGAGAGCTTCCTTTTGCTTGGAGGAACTACCTAAAATGGAAAACAAGACCACTAAATAAAAGTTAAACAATATATGCAGTGGACTGCCTAACGTGTGCTAGATTCAGGAAGCGTGATACTTCCTAGATGGTTGTCAATCCACTATTTAAAACAACTTAATGCTTACAATAAAGGAAATCCTATTGTAGTTAAAATGATTTAGGTATCTCATTCTTCTACAATAATAAAATTCAGTCACAATGGGCTAAGCTATGATTGAATCATAAGGTCAAAGTCTTGGTCGTGGTAATTGATATGGTTCATGTGAGATTTTAAGTGGTTTTAGGCATTTGGTGGTGGTTTAGAAGCTCTGTTGGGTTTCGTAAAGACACGAGAGACCGACATTGGTTTAGTATGACTAGTGTCGGTTTAGGTTAAGTGACATTGGTTGTGGTAACTAGCGATGGTATGGTCGGCGTACAGAAACTCAATAAAAACTTGGCAAGGTGATAGATCTAAGGCTAGATGAAAAGGGAAGGGAAATGGTAAGGTTCGTGTGGGTCTTAGCTATGCACATGGAATGATGAAATTCTAGATATGGGCAATTCAAGGGTGTGGGTAAAGGGATGGTCAATTTTTCATGGAGGTAAAATGGTGGGGAATGAAATGGGAACAAAAACTAACAACAGAAGTGAAAGGATCTGCTAAAACGATAATGAACCAGTGTAGGTTAACAAAACTTACTGTTTGTACGAGCTTAATGTCTATTTGGAAATGGTGGGTGATCAAATAGAAGGAATTTTCTATGGTGTCAGGCACTTCCCGATGTTCCCGTGAAGGAAAATGGCTATGTGGTTGCTTCAGTGCTTGGATATGGATGCTCTGATGTGTGTACGGATGTTGGTTCTACTTGCATGCAGCTCTGGTTTCATCACTTGTTCTTAGAAGATGTATCAACCTCTCAAAAATGTGCCAACCTCAAAATAAGGTTGTTTTGAGGGTTAAATTATAACCGATGACAGCTTCTTGCTTAACCGGCGGTAGTTTAGGTAACTAGAGTCAATTAGGGTGGTATTTCCTAGGTTTACTAAATGAGGTAGATCCCCTTGATTTTATAGGATCTTGTTTTGTTTTACTCCATGGATTAGCATGGAAGCTTCTTTCTAACATGGGGGAATGTGGTTAGAGGGAATGTAGGGATTGATTTTTAGGGTTTTGGTAGGTCTTAGTTAGTTATGGCAACTTACTAAGAATAGTTCTTAGGGTGAGGTGGCTAGATGAGGTGTCTAGGTGAGGTGGATATGTGGGAATTATCCCAACTAGGATATTTAAATAATAATATGGTGAGGATAGTGAATTAATTTAATTAAATTAATAGTATAGTGGGGTAAAGGGGGCCATGGATAGCTGGATGTTTTTAATGTGTTTATTTGTTGAGGGACTAAGGGGAGTGTGACCTGATTTTAGTGTCTACTTTTTTCCCCTTTTGTCATGTTGCTTGTATTGGTAAGTGATGCTGACAAAAATAAGATGTGGCCACCCCATGTGTGGGTGAAGGTGATCCCCCTCAAACTAGGAACTAATGAGGTAGAAGGAAGAATCGGTGAGTGGTTTGATAAAAGGTGAATGAAGAGAAAAGTGGGCAACACGGGTAAAAAGGGAAAAAATGGTCGACACGGGTAATCTAGGTAATGGGTCAAGGTCAAAGGTAGTAACACTCAAACACATGCACACGTATAAATTACAGCATGGCACCAAGCTAAAGAGACGGTAAAATCTACATTGTCAAAGGTCGATAGGTTTATCCAATCAAGGCTGAAGTGAGTCCGGTATCCAAGGTATAGGATATGGTAAGGAAACATGTCATAGGTCAGTGTAGGAATGTGTAGGTATGTTATAGTACACCAAGGGTTGGGTCAAGATAAACGGTCACGGAAAGAGGTAAGGTAAGGTCGAAATGTCGATCAACACAGGTAAATTGCCTTGCAAGGTATAGCGAACACATGAGGTCAAAGGTCACTAGTGATGTTCCAGGTCTAAATATCTAGGTCACGACAAGGGTAGAGCTAAGGTATGGGTAAAATAATGAGTCCCTAAAAGAGGATGAGGTGAGACATGAAATGGTAAGGTCAATAAGATCAAGTGAAGTGTCTCAAGGAAGTGTGGGTGAGGTAAAAAAGGATGTAGGTCAAAAATCGGGGGTAGTGGGTAGGAAAAAGACTAAGTAGCTAACCCAATGATGGTTAAAAGGAACTCGACATCGGTCAAGATGGACTCGACCACGGTAAGAAGCTAGGGCATAGGACTGATGTCAATCAAAGTGAAACCATCACCAGTCAAGTCGGGTAGGTTATAAAAAGAAAAATTACCACATTTTTCAAATCATTTGTCTTTTAGCGAATTGGGAAAATGACAAGAGAGATAGAGAAAAAGTGGAAAGTGAAAGAGTGAGACTGAGGGCTGAGTTGGTGAGCCATGTGGTGGTGAAAGTGGGTTGATAGGTGGATCCGTAAGCTAGGTAGTATTGATTTGATTGGATTGAGTGATTAGAGAACGAGTGGTCAGTTTGTGATGAAAGAGGCGGAGAGGGGTCAAGGGCACCACAAGTGAATTGGATAGAGGTGTCACCATACGCATAACAACATGATGAGGTAGGATTCAATCCGCTTGTTGTTTGATTTGTGATATTGAATTAAAGGATAAGTGGGTAAAAATGGTTGTTTTCTTTTTGGGGAAAAGAAATTTTGAATTATGGGAGGGAAATCTAGTAAAATAGGAGTGGGGAGGGAGGGGATTAGGTGAAGAAGGGGTAGGGAAGGGTGTAGGAGGGATTTGGGTAGGATTGGGTGGGTAGAAGGGAGGAAAAGGGAATTAAAAGGAAAAAATGGGGTTGGGAGTCGTTGGTTTTTAACGCGAAAGTGACTGTATTGGTTGGAGGGTAGTTGACATCGGTGCTAGTGCACCGGTATTGGTCATGAAGTAGGTGACCGATGCCGGTTGAAGAGGGACCGGGTTCAGTTAGGGGTAATCGGTAATGGTCATATTTGGAGTAAAAGGGGGCCAAAAGGTGCCCAAGGTTGGGTGAGTGAGGTAGATAGGGGTGAGGAAAGTGGTTTACATAGGTAAGGGTGGAGTTGTTAGGGAAAAAAGTATAGATGTGTGGGAAAATAGGTAAGGTTAGGGAGTGGGTAAAAAATGGAAGTAAGTGAGGGATCAGGGTGTGTGTAAATAGGTAAGGTGATATTGGGTTGGGTAGGTGTAGGGTAGGTAAGTCGGTTGGTTAGGGTTGGGTTGGGGTCGGTTGGTAGGCTAGGGGATAAATGGGTAAGTAGTGAAGTAAAAGAGGTAGAGTAATGGGAATGGGTATGAGTGAATGTAGATATAGTCTTGTTTTAATAATGTGATTGATTTTTTAGATGTAGGTGAGATATCATCTAAGAATGTGAGATAGGGTACCACCCCTACTCGTGATAGTTTGTTACATAGTGACACCCGAGGAGTTGCGGCATGTGGAGGAGATGGGCCTGAGTGGGGCCCAACGCTACCGACATGCATTCCGAAGGCTAAGTCCGATGGTCACCCTCATTGATAAATGGGATGTCATGACCAACATGTTCCACCTACCAATGGGTGAGGTGATAGTCACCGTTGAGGACGTGTTCGAGATCCTGCAGCTACCCATATTAGGAATGAAAGTATATTTGATCTCCTCAAATGCATCCGAGGAGTTGATACGATGGTGTTTGGGGAGGGAATGGTGGAGCTAACATTCCACAGTTCCAACCTTAGTTATGGAGAGATGTACCTAGCCCATCCAGAGGAGACAAGGCTAGTAGTATTACTGATGGAGGTAGTATGCTATTTTGCAATGTCGGATGTAGAGGGTGGGAGATTCTCATGATCCCTAATGGGTGTGTTACGTGCTTTTCTTGGGCACCAGAATTCCTAGTATAGCTATATAAAGAGCAATGGGCATATGGGCAGCTCCGTAGGTTATGTTGGTGTTGCACTTTCATTCTACACTCACCGGGCCTATGAGCACATTGTCATGTGCATCCAATGAGTATGCCCCAGTAGATGATTTTGAGTTACGTTTTGTGTGTGTGGGGGTATAGGAAATGGGTGCCATTATTGAGAGCGAGCGGTCGACAAGGCTACAAATGATGTAGCACATTATCGGTGGTTACTGGAGGGATTATCTGGGGTAGATATTATATAGAGACCGTATGTGGGTTATCCCTAATACAGACAGATGACTAAGGAGTTATCTAGCCTTCAACTACTCAGATGGATAGAGGGGTGCCATGCAGGAGAGCACAAGATGATCCCCATTGACAGGTCGATGAGAGTTTGGGCTACGGCGAGATATACCTCCACCCTTCCCACAGTACAGAGAGATGACGTGGAGAGGCCATTGCCTCTACCATAGCCAATAGTTTTGATAGGGTAGGAGGAGTAGGTGATAGACCAATGGATCGGTGATGCCAGAGTGACATATAGATATAGACAAGTGGTGGGTGGCTCATTTACAAGTAGTACCACCTAGACCGGGAAGCCGGATTTAGCCACTATCATAGTGCAGAGAGATGCCCTACAGGGGAAGGTGGTGACCCTGATTACCTAGTTGGGATGGTGCGGGGAAAGTTAGCTTGATTCGAGAGAGTGGAGGTGGCTGATTTATATGCATAGGTGGCTGGTCTTCGAGCCCGAGATGGACGTGGGTGGAGATGGAGATGGTGATGATGGTTAGGTGGCCACCCTATAGGCATAGGTTATAGGGCTACAGGCCGCTTGGCCACTTCAAGGGTCCCAATTCACAGTAAGGGGTGGGACAGGTCCCATAGGGATAGGTACGAGGGTTGAGGTTGATGGGGCCACCACAGACAACACCGCTATCTAGGTTACGAGATACCTTAGGTGAGGCTATATACTATCAGGATTAGTTGATAGCGGTTGGGATAGATTTTCTATCCTATGGAGAGTATAGGGCACAATAGGCCTCTAGTGAGAGGACGAGATCCCGTAATCACAGCGTGGAGAGTACATTGGGCCATCAAGCCCTGAGACATGATCGGTGAGAGGCCACCATTTCACAGAAGCTCTCTAGGTGTTGTACCAGTAGGGGGCCGACCATGACCTATGGTAGGAAGTGAGATGATACCAAGCCATTGGATAGGAGCCGAGGAGGAGACCAGAGAGAGTGACATGGAGGATGTCTAACATGATGAGGTTTGATGCCCATCCCTATATTTTGATGTATTTTAGTCAGTTTTTGATATATACCAGCCTGCGTGCCAAAGATGGTGAGGAAGTAGAATATTTTATTATATTTTGAGCATATACCAACCTGTGCGCTGAAGATGGTGAGGCTATACAAGATTTTTGTATATTTTTGAGCATATACTGGCCTATATGCCGAAGATGGTGAGGCTGTATATAAGATTTTTGAGAGACTAGATTATATACATTGGCCTATTTTCCAAAGACATTTAACTGTTATGTATATGGATACACATGCTTGGATATTATATTTATAGAGATTATGATGATTATGGTCATTATGTGTTTGTGGTGATAGCATTTTATTATTATGCATAGATGGATTCATGGTAGGTGTGTTAGGCATGGATTGTGTTAGGTTTTAGGTATGGATTGAGTTAGGTTTTGGTTTAGGCATGGATTGAATCTATTTGTAGGCATGGATTGAGTCAGGTTGTAGGCATGGTTGAGTTGGGTTGTGGTCTAGGCATGGATTGAGTTAGGTTTTAGGCATGGTGGAGTCTAAATTGGTTGAGGTTGTAATTCATTAATTTGTGCAATGAATGATGATATGGGTCATGTTTAATATTTTTAGAATACATGCATGATGTTGGTAAAGAAATGGTAATAAAAATAAATGTATGTTTTGATGATGATAAAAATGTGGAGCAATTTGTTGTTTGTTTAGTTTAATTTCCAATTTTTGTTATAAAAGGAAATTACGTAGGGGTGAAATGTGATTTAGGAAAATCAAAGATGAATCGGTTAGGGTAGAGAGTGGTCAAGCTAACCTCCAAGGGCCCCATGCCCTTGGAGTGCTACCTACATAGTCCTAGCAAAAAGGGACCTCAGGCCGATGTAGTTCTCCCATAAGCTAGGGAAGAATATGAGGAGGTATGAGAATAAGTTGGTAGGTTTTAGGCGTGATTTAAGTTTAGGGCTATTATGTATGGGTGAGTTGTGGGAAAATTGGTATAGATGATTTTGATTGTGGTAGAAGAAGAAGATTACCCAAAGGTAAGCGTCGAGGACCAAGTCCTGTATAAGGTAATAAATATGTAATAAGGAAGGTTAAAAGATAAGAGGACATGAGAATGCCACCTGATTGGTTAGGATCATAATGAGTAGGTCATACCTTGGAGGATCTGATGAACATAAGACCCTACAGATATTACATGATTGATTATTCTAAGGGTGAAAAGTAGTCAAATGATCACCAAATGTCATGGTTGCAAGAGGTCCCTTGAGGCGGTAGGAAATAAAAATGTGAACGGTGAGAGGATGAAAATTAGTAGGTTACATGGTAGTAGGTATCATGCCTTTTGGAAAGAGATCAAAGGTCACAATGGGCAAGTTCATGATGAATTTTTTTTTATTTGACTTGGATTTAAGATAGAATAATCGATGCGAGAAGTCTATATGGTATGGTGAAATTAAATCCTTGAGGTCTTCGAGAAGATGATTGATGTGGGAAGATTCAGATTCTCGTCTATTTTTAAATTTATTTTTTTGAAAGATATTTTTACATAGCTATCCTTCGAGGGAGTAGTCTATTTATAGTAGTGATTGTAGAGAGAAAGATTTCCTTTTGAGGGATTCATATTTTTATTAGAAGTTTGACTCAAGGAGTTGGATCCCATGTGAGGGATTTTAAGTCATGGAAAAGACTAAGGTGAAGAATAGGATTCTTGTTCAGAAATTAGGTGAAATGACCATGGGATCTCATCTAAAACCAGATGAAAAGTATCCATGAGAATCATGCTATGTGTAGTGTCATGGTACACATATTCAAGAGAAGATAAAAAAGTGACAGATACACATAGGATTCCTATTTAATCGTTGGTGAGCTATAAGAAGTGGATAACACTTAAGGGATGAGCATGGAAAGAAGTAGAAGGTGAGGTAGGACTAAAATTCAACAATAGAATGGTCGAAGATGCAAGGTGTTAAGGGGTTTAGGTTCAGGTTTACCATCAAGTGAAGATAAATGATATGCACCTGATCCATAAGTATGAGTCACGATGTATGGTCCAATCCAATTAGGAGAAAATTTTCCCTGTTTACTTTTTTCTTCTTTAGTTACATGTTGATTTTCTTTCAAGAAAAGTTTAGTGACTTGGAAGTTTCATTCATGGACATGTTTTTCATAGGCACGTTTGATACATTTTTGGTAAAATTGAAGGTGGTAAAGATCGTTAAGATGACATTCATCTAATAACTCAAGTTGTGCTAAATGATCGTGAAAAAAGTTGTCATCATTGAGCATGTCATGGAGAGAAATGCAGAGTGAGGGAATATGGAATTCGATAGGTAGAATATCCTTTGTACCATAGACCGAGAAAAGGTGTGGTGGAAGTGGAAGTGTGAAGATTAGTGTGGTATGCCCACAGGGTGAAAGGAATGTGGGTATGCTAGTCCTTCCTAGTATCGTTAACCACTTTCATGAGAATTTGGTTCAAGGTTTTGTTAGTGGATTTGGCTTGGCCGTTGGTTTGTGGGTAATAAGGTGACAAGAAACTTAACTGAATGCCAAAGGTGTCACAAATTTTTTGCAAGGTTTTATTTTTGAATTGTTTTCCATTATCAGTGATGAGGTGATATGGGACACTAAAGCAACAAATGATGTGATGATTGATGAACTCACATATTTTCTTGGCTTTTGTGGAAATGAGAGGTATGGCTTCAACCGATTTTGTGTAGTATTCAAGAGCGTGCAGATCCATTGATGTCACTGGGAATAATGGGAATTGATTTCTCTGACAAGATCCAAACCCTATTGAGAGAAGGGCCAAAAGTCACGAGAGACCTGTAAGACATGAATGGGTATATGATGAAGGTTGGCATGTTGTTGGAATTTTACACAATGCTTAATGTAGTCACAACAATCATGGTTAAGGGTTGGCTAGTAATAACCTAGGTGAAGAATACACTTAGCAACAACGAGACCACTGAAGTGACCTCCACATATGCCATCATGAACTTCCTTAATGGTATAAGGAATTTCAGAACTCGTGAGGCATTGTAAGAGAATACCACCAAAGACATGCTTATAGAGGAGACCACCCATGATGACGTAACGAGATAAATTTTTAAGAAAGGCACGTTTTCCATTACGGGTGAGGTTAGGAGGTAAGACAAAGAGAGAAATATAGTCGAGTATTTTTTTATACCAAAGTTCACTTGGGTACGGGTGATAGTTCGATAGATTAAACCTCATGAGGTAAATAAGATGGTGATTGGAGTCTTTATACGAGAAAAATATTTTAGAATCAGCGGGAAAATAGGGTATTTGAGAGGCCAAGAAGACCATGGTATCTACAAATTTGTTGGTTGAACGGGGATGGTTTGAAGGTTATAACGGTCAAAGGTAGTCAAAAGTATGTCCACGTGATGTTCATACTTTTGAAGTGTCTCATTATGACATTGTTATATACCATTGACTTGGTTTACGACCAATTGAGAATCACCAAAGATGTTGATGGATTTGACATCCAAGGTGTAGGCATCTTGGAGACCTAATACGAGCGCTTCGTATTTTGCAATATTGTTTGTGCACAAGAAAATTGAGTTTGAAATACAAAGGCATGGGTTAACCATCAAGTAGCATGAGGATAAAACGAGAGCCCCACCGCCACATTGACACTTGGAACAATCAAAGAAGAGTGTCATTTGGTAAGCGGGTTCATTCAGTGGAAAGCAGTAGCAATTGACTCATCTAGGAAGTCAAAGTTAGAGGTTTGTTCCCGGAAATTGGTGCATCGGACAATTGGTTGGTGATAGCTTGGCCCTTGATTAACATTTGATGGATGAATTCAAGTTCGAGGTCGGCCAAAAGCATAATCCAAGATGCGGCATGTTGATTTTGGTAAGGTTTAGCATACATGAACCGTAAGGGGTCGGTGTTGGTCACAACATAGGTTTTATGGTTAAGTAAGTAATGGCAGAGTTTGGTGGCGATAAAAATAAGGCTATGAAAAAATTTCGGCATGGGTATATCAGGTTTCATATTCCAAAAGAGTATGGCTTATGTAGTAAACCACCTACTCCCTTTGTTGTTCATCGCGATGAGTGAGCATGGCTCCCAAGGAGTGATTTGTAGCTAAGATGTATAGGTAGAAGGGTTGATAATATTTAGGTGGAATGAGTACGGGTGGTTGAAGAAGGTATTGTTATAAGTACTCAAAAGATTTATGGCAGTCATCATCCCATTTAAAGGAGACATCCTTCTTGAGAAGGTGATGAAATGGTTGACACCGATCGACAATTGTGAAATGAAACAGTCAATAGATCGCAACTGAAATCGACCTTACAGTCTGCGGAGTTGCCTAAGATTAGTGGGTGTAGGCATCTCAAGAATGGCCTTGACTTTAGCAGGGTCAACTTATATACCTTGTAGGGAAACGATAAAACCCAGGAGCTTTCCTGAGAGAACCGTGAAGACACATTTCTTGGGTCAAGGCGAATGCAATATTTAATGAGACACTCAAAGATGGTTTTTTAGGATGGTGAGGTACATGAAGCAGTGTTTGATTTGGTAAAGGAGGTCGTCCACATAATCTTCTAGTATACGATGCATGATATCATGGAAGATGTAAGTCATAGCCCACTGATATGTGGCACCAGCATTTTTAACGCCAAAAGGCATGACTCAATAGCGAAGGTCCCCCAAGGGGTGATGAATGTAGTTTTATGTTGATCCTCTAGGGCAAGTAATATTTGGTTATAACTAGAGAAGCCATCCATGAGTGATAACATCTCATGACTAGTGATAAGGTCAACCAGCTGGTCAATACCAGGTAGGGGAAAGTCATCTTTCAGGCAAGCTAGGTTAAGGTCATGGAAATCCATGCAAATGTGAAGTCCCCCTATTGCCTTAGTGATAGGGAAAATGTTATAAATCCAATGAGGATAATCAATGGGTAAGATGAAGGAAATGGAAAGCAGGTGCTGAAGTTATTCTTTGATGAAGGGAAATCCAATGGTGCATTTTCCTTAGCTTTTGTTTTATGGGCTTAGCATCAGGAATGGTTACAATATTTTAGACCACTATGTAGGGGTCAATATTAGGCATACATACATAAGAACAAGTGAAAACATGGTTATGGTTTCTAAGAAGAGAAGTGATGGCTTCCTATTCAGTAGCATCCAAAGATTGACCAATCTTTAGAATGTGAGGGTCATCCTGAGTATGAATGTTGATTTCGATAGTCGATTCATTCAACATGGTTTGGGTCTTAGATGGTAGCGACCAATGAATATATGAGTCTTTTGTACCAAGGTAGGTGAGTATATATTCATCATCCTGAATTGAATGATGTTAATCGATGGTGTATCGTCATCGATCATTTCATGGTATAGGAAGGGAAGAGAAGAGGGATCCTCACCCTCGCGTTGATAAGTCAGAGGCCCCAAGGAAATGGTATTTATGAAAAAAGTTAGGAGGAATGGATTCTAGATCCATTGACTCTGTCGTGAAGGTGGTGATGGTGGTGACGAAGGTGGAGAAGGGCTGATGTCTTCAATGAGTTCAATGCGGGCCTTCTTGGTAGGTGGTTCAACAAATCTGATACCACTACGGTCATTATGCTTATGAGTAGTACATGGAATAATAGTATGGTGGCCTTGTTCATAAAATCCAAAACCAAAACCCTTCCACGCACATCGGTGTAGGAAGGTGTGGGAAAAATAGTGATTGGTGAGTGACTGGAGGTCGGTGGAAAATGGGTGGGTTTGTGACGATGGTTTAGGTGTGTAAGTTGTAGTATCAAGTCCCCCATAGGTGAGATTGGTAAAAGGTGGGGAGGACCATAAAGGAGGTGTTATCCTATACGGTGATCATAGTGAGGATGCTGGTGAAGACTTCCATACTCATGCGGAGTAAGGAATGTGTTGACACTATACAGCGATACTCCCCCAGTGAGGTGTTGAAAAATACCTTCCAAGGGATTGGTGGTTGGTATGTGGGTAGCTGGAATAGATGATGCATCGAGGTTAGATCGGATGTGGGGTTAATGGATTGGGAGGCTGATGGTTTAGCCATGAAGGTTGTGGTAGTGGTAGGAAGGGAGGAGGTATGTGCGGTTGATGTAGCAGTAGGAAGGGAGGAGGTATGTGTGGTTGAGGTAGCATTTGCATTGATGATTGGAGGTGTAGGTGAAGAGGCGGTGGTCGTAGAGGAAGATGCTTTAATGGGTGTAAGCATGTCATTGGGTTGGTAAAGCATGTTGCAAGTTTTGAAAGGTAATGGATCAGCCGGAATGATATAGGTGTGCCCTTCATGCTTGAACTTTACTCAATGATGCAAAGTGGAAGGAACACAACCCATGACACGAATCTAGGGTCTACCAAGCAATAGGTTATATTGAAATTCCCCCTCCAAGACATAAAATAACTCTAGAACAATACGGGGCCCACATGAATGTGGAGGATGATGGTGCCAAGTGTAGAGGTGATAGCATCATTGAATGAACACAACATGACATGATGTTTATGCATGTAATTGTCAGGTATGCACATTTGAATGAATGCATGGGAGGAAATGATATTAATGTTAGTGCCCCCATTGATCACGACACGTCGTACATGTATATCATCGATGTGAATAGAGATGAAGAGAGTTGGATCTAGGTCATCGGTTTGGTGCGGTGTGATCTCTTCATCTGAGAAGCTAAGGGAGGCTACTTGGTGAGTAAGTGAAGGTGTATATGAAGGTGTTAATTTGGTGAGAGAGGCTACATAATGGGGTGTAATAATGGAGGCCACGGGTATAGGATCATTGGGTAAGACCTCAATAGATTGAATAACCTCCATGAGAGCTTGATGATGGGATTTTGAGGTTTGGATAAGGTCATATAGGGACATTTTGAGGGGGGATTGGTGTAGTTGTTTGAGCATCATGTGATGTGTAACACCATTAAAAATGGGATATGTGTGGTCATGCGATAGTGATTTTAGGTGTGGGCACGTATGGTATGTTGGGTATAGGATTGGTTGGTGAGTCAGCTTGCCTTTTCCTTTCTTTTGTCCTTCTGATCATGGGTAGAAACATGGATCGTGTTGATCCGAGGTGGGGAGGTAGGTGAGGTGGGTGAGCCATGAAAGGTATAGCGACATGAAGGGAAAAAGCCCAGTGGTGGGAAGGAACCTTGTGGGATGAGTTGAGTACACTGACATTTGGGTGGAGGTTTGATGAGTTCTTTGATGCGAACCATGTTAATTTCAAATCTCGGAGGTGGTTCTAGGAGCTGTGGGGGTAAAGGTCCAGGTCGTTGAGTAGGTAGTGAGGGAAGAGTTGTGGGAATGGGTGTTGGTGAAATGGGTTCCTCATCAAGAAGGTCATCATCATCAAAGTTTTTTTCAGGAGGAAACAACTAGATAAGAATGTTTTTAAATCTTTATAGTTCTCTACATCGTTCTGCGGCTCATGATGGTAAGCAAAAATTTTGGTGTCGTTGAATCCCTTTGGTTTGGGTTTGATTGGGTCATAAGGTTTGAGAGGTGGTAATGTGATGATAGAAGTTTCAAGGAGGTTAGTTAAGACTTTTGCATAGGACCAAACTAGTGGATCGCAATGGGAAGTGAAGGTGGGTTTGGGTGTAGGCACTAAATACTATAGAGGAATGGTCTTTCCACAAGGGGGAGTAGGTCGATCTACCATTTTAGGTGTTGGTGTGATCTTAGGCATTGTTCGTGTTTGTTTGGGTAGGGGTATAGTAGATGAATTGATAAGAGAGTGTGTGGTTGTTTTGACTACCTTATTAGCGAGTAGCAGATTTTTGTCCTTACGTTGTACCCTCTTCGGTAAAGGTGATATGGGCACATGAGATCTAGAGGGAAAGGTAGATGGTGGAAGAGGTTGTGTTATCCATGGGGATAATGGAGGTGTTGTGAAGGTAGATGGTGCAGGTCATGCCGGAGGTGTGAGGGAAAGGGATTGAAGTTTTATGGGTATTGAAGGAGTAATCGATGGTATTAGAGGTATGGGTGGTAAAGATGTTGCAGATGTGGGCGGAAGTTGTGGCAGGAACTTGGGTATGTTTGAGATTTGCAATGGAGGAATGGGCTGCTATGTTTTTAGTTTACCGGTGGGTGGAAGTTTCTTAACCATCTTCAAAGGGCTAGGTCCTAAGACAAACAAAAAGGGTGAAGGTGATGAAGGTTTGATTGATGAGGTTGAGTATGATATTTATGGGGTTGGTTCTTCTATTTGGGTTTCGAGTAGGTTTGGTGTTGGCCTTGGAGGATGTAGCTAAATCTAATTTAATGGGTGGATGAGTAAGGTCATGGGTTGGGATGACCCCTAAGGTAGTGATTACTTTAGGCAAAGAAGATGATGTAAGTGTAGGCTTGGGTGTAGATGTGTGTTGGGTTATGGTTATGGGTGTGGTGTGAGCCATGAGTGGTATTGTGGTGGAATTTGTGATAGTTGTAGTTATATTTGGTTTGATTGGCTGAAATATTTTTGGGTAGATAATGGAAGTTTCAGTAAGTGACATATGCATTTGTGTGGAGATAGGAAGAAGAATATGCCCCCAAAGTAAGGCTATATCCACATAATCTAGGTGATTGGATAGGCATGAAAAGGACATTGTTGTAGGTGAGGTTAATGAGGATCCAATGGAAATTCCCATAAAATGTGTCTTAGAGACAGGGAATTTGCTAGCTTCAACTTCTGTGGGTAATAGAGCCAAAATTAAGTCCATATGATCTTGGGTAATCGATGGAGAATGGTCACCTAGAGGTAAATGCATTGCTACTAGATCTTTGATAGGTGGAGAAGATGATGGGTTCTTATTTGTTGGTGGAGGAGATGGTGGGTGTTCCTCTGTGGGTGTAGAAAAATGATGGGTGATCCTCTGTGGGTGGAGGAGAGGGTGAGTGATCCTTTGTGGGTGGAGGAGATGATGGGTGCTCCTCTATGGGTGGAGGAGATAAACATGCATCTTCCATGGGCTGGAGAGGTACTGTGGGTAATAGCTCTCTAGGTGGAGAAGTCAAAGGTGAAGTAGTTTCGATGTCAACAGGAGTCTCCTTCATGGGTGAGAGAGGAGACAAAGGATGTCCTTCTATGGGTGGAGGAGTAGGTGAAGTGGGTTCAAGTGTAGGTGGAGGACTTCGGGCTAAGATTTCCTCTATGGAAGGAATATGAGGTAATTGGGTAGTAATGGATGTATCACTAAAAATAGCATGGACCTCACGGGTATGGCTATCATGAGTTGAGGACTCTCTAGTTTGATTGGAAGAAGGGGCATGATTAGGAAAGGGTTTCTTGAAGATGTGTAGGTTTTGATTGGCAGGTGAGTTAGGATTATCCAAAGTTAAATTGCCTTTCTCGAGCATTTTTTTGGACAATATTTTTGAAAGTGATACAATTTCCATCACTATGACCCTTCACTTGATGATAGTTGTAGAAGTCATGCTCTTTATACCATGCGGGTGTGGGGCGAGCAGGGTCAAAAATAGTGTGTGGTTTTATGGGAGGAAGGGTGATGGCCCCAACTTTAATGAGATTTTCTAAGATAAAAGAATAAGGTTCCCCAATTGGGGTATATTTCCGTTGTTCCCGTCTGAATTGAAAAGTCTGGATAGGGAAAGATTAGATGAGGGATTAGTTTGATTTGATGGATGATCTGGGCTGGCGTTAAGTATCATCACTGCGTTAGCGGTTCCCTTGGCTTTTGAATAATTGTTCTATGGTTTCGGAGTAGAAGAGGCATCATTTGATTTGAAGGCTAAATTCTTATTCCGTAGTTATATTTTCTTCTCTTTAATGGCCCGAATCTCTAAGTTTCATGCCATGGTGAATTCCTCATTGAAGTTTTGGAAAGTTTGGACCTCGTAGGGTTGCTGAAATATGTCTAGCACAAGCCCATGTGAAGAGATATATGAGTTCGGTTTGTGGTAGTTGGAATGTGAGTTAAGTGATTAGGCTATACCAACGAGTGATAAAATCTAAGATAGATTCGTCGTCATACATGCGACGTGTATAATAGAGGTCACCATGGTAACCTTCTTAACAATGTTAATGGAGAAGTGATCTTAGAAGGCTTGGGCCACCCGGTTAAATGAGAAGATATAGTGTCTAGGTAACCCATTACGCCAATCTAATGTAGGCCCTTTCAAAGACATGGAAAAGGTCCTCGAAGCAAAGCATCATCATGGGCGATCGATAACACCCATGTTGAAAAGACTGCAAATGCTATTGTGGGTCTTCTTTTCTATTGAAGTAGTTAAATTTAGGCATTTCCCAATACATGGGATACAAATAGATATGAATGGATGGGTGTATAGGCTCATTACAAATCTCATCATAGGTGAGAGTGTTATGGGAGCCAGAAACCAATGCTTCCAATGTCTGCATCTTATCCATCATTAACTTGATTAGGTCATTGGTAGGTTGTGATGGTTGGGTGACTCCTGTAGTGTAAGAGGGTTGGTGTTGGGCATATGATGAGGGTGGCATTCCAGTATATGGTGCTGCCATATAGGTAGATTGAGAAGGAGGGAATGAAATAGGGGGTACGTACCTAGAATGAATGATAGATGAAACAGGAGGATGCTGATAGTACATATATGGAGGTGGAAGGGTCGTGGTGACCCTGGTGGCAATGGGGGCTAAGGATTGTGGGATAGAAAGGAAAATGTTTTGGAAAGGGGTAGGGGTCACTGACACTAGGGGTGGTTGTGTAGCTATGGGTATATATGAAACAATAGGTGCGGATGAGGTTATGTTCTGGGTGGTTGGCAAAGGTATAGTGGATGTGGTGGGTATAAAAATGTGGTACATGCAATGGTTATAGCAAGTCGAGATATAGGTAGTACAGATCTAGAAGAGGCTAGGTTAGAAGTAGGAGTGAGTTTCGGGGGGATAGATATGGGTATGTCATATATTAACTGACTTGAGGCATCTCGAGTGGAAGAGTGGGAAAAATAAAACTACAAGGTGACAGGAATTTAGTCAAGGAGTCGTTGGAACTCCTCATCTCCCGTGGTGATAGTGATAGGTTGGGTAGGATACATGGGTGATAAAATGGAAGGTGGTGAAGGACTAGGTGGGAGTGGTTGACAACTGCTGAGTGTGGAATACGAGGGCATTCACTTGGCTTCAGGTCAACACCATGTGACCAAGCACTGACGAGGCAAGACTTATTTCTGTAAATGACATAGAAATACAACAGAGATGGGATAAATAGGTGGTGGTGGGTGAATTGGGGTTAAAAATGTCGATGTAAACTTACACTAGCTAACCGGTGCCAATTAGGTGTTTACATCGGTCACAGCTTAACCACTATCACTCACTCGAGAATGGATAGTTTTGTCAAAACAAGGAAAAGGACCAATACTTTGCCAAGTATGCAAGAAGCTGATGGAATTACTAGGTCAGTAAATACGATAAGAGTGACAGAGACTCTGAATAGTCAAAGAAGGTGAATAGGTTTCCTTTTGGGTAGGTTAACCAAAAGAATAGTGAACCGATGCTGGTTGAGTGAAACCAATGGTGGTCAGAAGGTAACCAATGATGGTCGCTGGACCGACACCGATCACTTGTGAAATTGAAACAAAGATAAAGAAAATGTGGTTGTGAGTTAAAATTAAATGTGGAATCAAACCCAGAATTCTGAGAATGATGAGAATAAGGTCTAGAAACACTCAAATGAAGTTGGAATACACCAACTGTGATGAGGAGTTTGCGAAGGGGAAATTAATAAAATGAAGAGCGTGACCTCTCACCACAAAAACATAAGCCAAGCAGAAACACTAAGAAAAATACTATCCTAATAGTGCATTTTTCTATTATGTTTTTTTAGCTTATGCTATTTAAGAACTAACTCATGAAATTTAGAATAGAATTTTTGGTGAGGATGGCTTCCTATTAAGAAGGAGATCTACAAGGAGAGGTTCCAAGTATGTTATGGCGGGGTGGGCCATCCTCTGATCGGGTACTAGATAGAGATAACCAAATGGGGGTGCCCACCGTGTTGTGATCGTGTGATCACCTACAACTTCTTCCAAGTGAGATATTTTTAAGAATGTGTATATATTTTAAATTTGTGATGTTTGGGTAAGACTCGAGAGATTAAAAAAGGAAGTGCTTTTCTACGATTCTTTTTCAACCATCACCGGGAATGACTTCCAAAGCATATAGGTTGCCCTCAATTAATGTGAGATAATGCAGAAAATTAGAATGAAATGGAATGATTTTTAAACCCAAATCGAAATGTAGAATTTGATGCCACAAATAGATGAACAGGAGAAGGGATGCTCTTTCACTAATGTGATACTAATGAAAGGGAAGAAATGTTCATTTTAAGCACAAAATAAGATGGCTTTTAGACAATAGAAGAGAAGAAGTTTCCAAGGGAGAAAGTTTAATGTAAGAAAATTTTAGACAAGAAACAAACATACAACATTTTCACCTGAAATGAAAGAATGCAAATAACCCCAAATGGGTCCCACCGGTGAGAAAAAATGTTTCACTGATTCTAGATACGTTTCTTCGAATGTTGGCGAAACAAATATGGGTAAAGGGCTAAGAGGAATACCTAATGAAATGTTGGTTGTAGGTTATTTTGCACGTATGAGTTCTCAGATCCATAGTTGATCTCCTTTTTTATAGGAGGAACTACCCAAAATGGAAAATAATACCACTAAATAAAAGTTAAACAATACATGCAATGGACTCTTTAGCGTGTGCTAGATCTAGGAAGCCCGATACTTCTAACAAGCTGTCAACCCACTATTTAAATAAACTCAATGCTTAGAATAAAGGAAATACTACTATAGTTAAAATGATTTAGGTATCTCATTTGTTTACAATAAGAAAATTCATTCACAATGGGTTAAGCTATGATTGAATCAAGGTAAAATTCTTGGTCGTGGTACTAATATGGGTCGGGTGAGATTCTCGAGTGGTTTTAAGTATTTGGTGGTGGTCTAGAAGCTCTATTCTTGGTTTCGGTAAAATACATAGAGACCGACGTTATTTTAGTATGACCGGTGTCAATTTAGGTTAACCGACGGTGGTTGTGGGTAACCAAAGTGACGATATGGTAGGGTATAGGAAACTCAAAAAAATTGGCAAGGTGATAGATCTAAGGCAAGATGAAAACAAAGGGAAATGGCAAGGTTCGTGTGGGTCTTAGCTATGCACATGGAATGATGAAAGTTTAGATATGGGAATTTCAAGGGTGTGGGTAAAGGGATGGTCAAGTTTTCATGGAGGTAAAATGGTGGGGAATGGAAATGAGAATAGAAACTAACAACAGAAGTGAAAGGATCTGCTAAAATGATAATGAACCAATGCAAGTTAACAAAAATTATTGTTTGTACGAGCTTAATGTCTAGTTGGAAATGGTGGGTGATCAAATGGAAGGAATTTGGTGTGGTGCTGGCACTTCCTTAGATTTTCCCATGAAGGAAAATGGTTCTCGTGGTTACTTTAGGTGTTGACTATGGATGCTCGATGCGTGTACGGATGCTATTTCTACTTACATGAAATTCTGGTTTCGTCACTTGTTCTCGAAAAATGTATCAACCTCTCAACAATGTGCCAACCTCAAAATAAGGTTGTTTGGGGGTTAAATGGTAACCAACAATGGTTTTGGTTTAAGTGGCGGTGGTTTAGGTAACTAGCATCGGTTAGGGTGGGATTTCCTAGGTTTACTAAACTAGATAGATCCCCTTGATTTTCTAGGATCTCATCTCATTTTACTTTGCGATTAGCATGGAATCTTCCTTCTAACATGGGGGAATGTGGTTAGAGGGAATGTAGGCATTGATTTTTAGGGTTTGGGTAGGTCTTAGTTAGTTACTGACAACTTACTACAAATAGGTCTTAGGGTGAGGTGGCTAGATGAGGTGTCTAGGTGAGGTGGATATGTGGGCATTATCCCAATTAGGATATTTAAATAATAAATATGGTGATGATAATGAATTAATTTAGTTTAATTAATTAAATTAATAATATAGTGAGGTGAAAGGGGCCATGCCTAGGTGGATGTGTTCAAGGTGTGTATTTTCGAGGGACCAAGGAGAGTGTGACCCAATTTTGGTGTCTACAATTACATCATATCAAGTAGAGTAGAAATTGAAATTTCCTTTCATTTGCAAGTAATTATTTAATTTCCAAGAGGGATTAAATCACTAATAGTAGCTCTTGGTGATAAATACTTTTCTTCCCATCCCCATGGATTTGAAGGAGAGAATATATGTAGGAGGTTGTCTACATAACATGGATCATTTGGAAAATTTCTTATTTTAAGTAAGTTTAGTTTCAATACACTTTGAATAACCACACCGGGTTATTTTTCTTGTTTAGTTTTAATGTAGAAGTAGATTAGATTATTTAGAATAAAAAGAAATTGTTTTTGTGATTATAATATTTTAGTTTTGTAATTTGTTTAGGTTAGTTTCCTTTACTGCATATGGCATAGATTGTTAATTTTAGCTTAGTTTATTTGGAAACTTCAAACTAGTTCAACATTGAAATTTAGTTAGACAATCCATAGGTAATTTACACTACCTATTCATAGCCTCTAAATCTCCCCTTTGCCAACTCATCTACTAGGAGATCAAACTACCAGATCTTAGTCACTGATCCTCATGTAGTTAGCCACACATATTTCCACATGGGCTTCCTTGGCATGACCTTGTGGGGTTGAGTGTGGTTGAAGGTTGCATGTCAATTCTCATCCTTACATTAAACTCATAAGAAGCATAGAAAACCTTTTATAAGTAAAATTGGTTACTCTCTTGTTCGTCAGGGTGGACTATACCATCTAAGTATGTACTTGCTTTACAAAGTTATGATTTGGCAATCCCATATTGAACACTCTAGGATTATTTTTATTCAGTGGAAGATGATGTCAAATAGTTTCTCATATTTTATGAGGTGTTAATAAATCTCTATTGGAGTAAGGAAACTTGTAGGATCCTTTATATAGTATGGTGAATTGTAATATTACTTTGAGTTTGTTGATTCCTTCAAATGTCATGTATGTTGTGTCTAGGAAGCATAAAAATCTAGATTGAATACACTCTTTCAAAATCCTGTATGTTGTGAAAAAATAAATAAGATCATATTTGAACTTATTCCTTGTAAAATACAAGTGCAAAGGAGTGGATAGTTTAGTGGAAGGTTATAAGCTATAGGTCCATGCTAAAAATGGTTCATAATGGTTCAAGAACAGTCCTAGAATGACTAGTCATGGCTAATATCCTTCAAATGAGATGGTATACAAGCTGTGGCACATTGGGATACGAAAGTGTATACCCAAATATATGATATTTTGTCTATCACAAAGATTTCCAAGGTCTTCCATATCCTGTGAATTCATAAACGAGGCTAGGGTACATATGTGTGCAAAGAAAACTTTGATATTGTGAGTCTAAGAATATTTCTCAAGAAAAAATGAGAGTACAAGATGTTTATACTAGGTTGATAGAACATGGTAGAGTGCATAGAATTGAAATAATACAAAGAACAAGAAAATAAGCAATAAAAATATCCTCTTAGGTGTATACATTGGCCAATAACCTAAAACTAGGGATTTTGAGAAGAAATCTCTTCAAAATAGTTTTTCGAACCAATGAAAAATCGTAAAAACTTGAAGTGTCTCTATGGAGAGGTCAAAAATCTTCTGAAAAGGAATTAAATCATTCTATCTCAAATCCAAGGAGATTCTCATGACAATATAAGTGTATAGTCATGCAAGGCGGTAGTAAGTAGCGTTTTTGCAAAATTAAAACCATTATTCTACAATTGATATCTCATTCATAATTTATTTAATTCCACAAAGTTGAAGGAAGTTGGAAAATCTCCTAATCTTGTTCGAGGTGTATACAAACTTATTTATTTGTGACAATATAACAAGTCTTCCAAAGTGAGCTTAGCTTGCCATTTTTCACAGTATAATCTTATAGACCTTCAAATTGGACCTGAGATGTTTTTATGTTCAAATTGAAAATAAAGAGAGTCTTGAAAAGGTGTTTTAGTTCTTCAAATTCTTATTAGTGGCTTCCTTTTCCAAAGTGTGTAGCACAAAGACTCTGTAATGCTACTTTAGTTATTAAGTCCTTTTTGGTCTTTCTCGTGAAGTTGTAAAGTCATGATTCGATCTTGTTTGAAGAGAATTATTTCCTGAAGAAGCTCAAAGGTCATGAGGAGTTACATGTATGGAATTCATTCATCTTGATTGAAACAAGAATGTTAAGAATCTTTCCTTGGTCAAACATAGTGATAATTCTAAAAGGAAGAAAACCAAAAGATAGAGAAGTTGGAAAGTTGGTGTTGATGTTTTTGAAGAGTTTGAGAAATAGAAAGTTTTTAAACAGATATTAGTGTATAATAAGAAGGTGAAAATTATAATATCATTGTTTTGGTTTTGAACATACAAAAATAAGAATTTGAAAATGAGATGTTATTGAATGTGTGAAGAAAATGGAGAGTTAACAAGATAAAGTGTTAGTGCATATAAAGGAGTATTTGGATGAGATTTAGGTGTAGACAGAGATAGAATGTTTAAAAACCATGGAAATTGAGATTGATCCTTGTGAAATGGATATGCATGACTGTGTTGAGTGATGAATAGTAAAGAATGAGTAGGGTATTGAATTGGTAAGCCAAGATGTGATAGGGAATGCTTTGTAAGAAGTCGGGAAAAAGGGAAAAGTTTGAAGTGAATTGATGAACTGATGATATTATAGGTGAAATAAGAAAGTGCTAATATAGGGTAACAATCAGTTTTCAACAAAAATTTAGAGAGTTTGATCATTTTTTCTGTAACCACTAAGTTATAGCTCAATATAATAAAAAATTTGTAGCTTTCTTACAAGTGGTAGCTTTTTAATCATCAAGCTATAGCTTGACATGAATTTTAGCTTCATCTATTGATTTTTAGCTCAAAAATATTATAACCATTGAGAAATTGTTGGCATACAAATGTTAACACGATGAGATCCTTCTTCATTACCAGTTTGAGCTTATGGTGTGATGAAAATTTGTGCAACTCTAATACCAGCATTAAACATGATTGACACGAGTAATCTTGGATGGGTGACCTCTAGGAAGTCAAAATGTCATTTCCTCCAAATGTTGTTGGGCCTAATCTGGTGAATACATGGTGATCTCAAGGCTCACATGGGGGTGTGTTGGCATAAAGAATCGGATAATTTGATGAGATCCCTCTCCATTACCAGATTCAAGCTTCTATTGTGATGGTAAGTTATGCAACTATGATACCATGTTAATATTTTCCGTCACACCAAAAGCTCAAACTAGTAATGGAGAGGGATATCATCGTGTTAACCAGCTACTACGCCAACACACCCCCACATGATGGAGCTAGATGCAACCACGTGAGCCTTGAACTCACCATGTATTCACCAAATTAGGCCCAACAATATTAGGAGGAAATGACACCGGGACTTCCCAGAGGTCACCCATCCTAGTACTACTCTAGGTTGAGTGTGCTTAACTTCCTAGTATCAGAGTTGCACAACTTTTTGTCACACCAGAAGCTCGAACTAGTAATGGAGAGGTATCTCATCGTGTTAACCAGCTACTATGCCAACATGGTTCTAGTAATTAGGTTAAGTGGGTTTTTTCCAAATTTGGGTTTCCCACTTAAAAATTATGTCTCTCTTGCTCTCTTGTGTGTGATTATTTTTTCATTTAATTTTGTTATTGCATAACTTGATAACCGGATTGAAAATTGAATTAAGATATAAAATTCAAATTGAACACTCATTGACCCCCCTCTCAGTGTTCCAATTCCTAACAATTGGTATCAGAGTGAGGACCTGTGTGATGATTTTAAAAACTCAATGGAGAGATGCATAAATTTCAACAATGGAAAGAAATCAATCAACAAACAGATTTTCTACCTTCAAAGCACCCATGTTCAATGGATCAAATTATTCTTTCTAGAGTTTCAGAATGAAAACTTACATAGTGTCACTTGGGTTTGACATATGACAATCAATTGATAGTGGCTACACTATTCCAGTTACACCTTCTAAAGATGCAACAGAAAGAGAGAAAGTGAAAACAAATCTAAATCCATGAATGAAATTCTCTATGGGTTGACTAACGATGAGTTCATAAAGGTCATGCAATGTACTACAACTAAATAAATTTAGAATAATTTTAAGTGAATATGTGAAGGATATAGTAAGGTAAAATTGGCCAAGATACAAAATTACCATGCTTATTTTGAAAGATTTAAAATGAAGGAAGGTGAAAATGTTGCTTCATACTTGTAGAGAATGGATGAAGTTATAAATCTGATCAAAGGCTTAGGAGAGAAAATATAAGAGAGTGTGGTTGTTTAAAAGGTGTTGAGATCTTTATCCTCAAAATTTGATTCCAAGGTGTCAGTGGTAGAGGAAGCCAAGGACTTAACCACCTTGAAAATAGATGAAACAACCTATAAGATGAGAATCAGTGATTTAAAGACAATTAAGAAAAAATAATCCTTAAAGAAAGATTAGGAAACACATGAAAATAAGATTAAAAATTAATCTGACATGGAAATAAAATATGAGAATGTGGAAGACTTTTTTATAAGAAATTTGAAAAGAAGCTCAATAAGTACAAAGGCAAGATGCAAGTCAAATACTTCATTGTGGCCAAGTTGGATTTTTTTCTTCAAAATTTCCTAACTAAAATAAGGGGGCTAAAGATGATGAAGAATCCTCTCAAAGGAAAAATAAGAAATTAATGAAACAAGGGGGAAAAATAAATACTTCAAAACCAAGAATAATTTCTAGACACAAGAAGGTTCAAGTTATTCTAAATCAAGTGACTCTAAAAGATATTAGAGTGATTATGAATGGACATAAGCTAAAACATTGTTCTTGGCTATGGAAGTATCTATTGCAAGTAAATCAAAATGCAAAATTCAAAATAAATATGAAATTTCAGATGACGAAGAGGGAAACATTAACCATGGGGCTGAATTAACCAGTTATTTAGAAGAGTTGAAACATCAAAGAAAGAGGAATCAGAAACTTAAATTGATGGTGAAAGAGTATGAAGAAAAATTTATCCTTCCTGAGGAGAAACAAAAATAATAATCCCAAGAACATCAATATATGGTTAAGGAGTTTGAGGAAAAATCAAGTTGATTAAATAATCCTTCAAAATAAAGGAATAAGGACACCTAAAGCTCAAATATGAAATTGAGTTGCTGCAAACTCAATTGGATCAGACCTCCACCAAATTGAAGACCTATCACAAGTTTGAAAATAACACAACTGATTTAATTGACCTTCTAGTAAAGCAAAGAGATTTCAATAAAAATATGGTCTAGGATTTGAGGAGAAGAATAAAGAGGATAAATCAGCAAGAAAGAAGGTGATTTTGATGATTATATTTGTAGATGAATCACCAAAGTTGTGGGAAATCTTAGAGATGTGGGACTTGACCCCTAAGATAACCTCCAGATTTTATAGAAGCTAGCTCTTCTTTGATTTGGATTGAGATAAGGGTTAGAGAGAAAAAAAAATAATATGTAAATCCTATCTAAGGTGATGCACCAAATCTTTACTAAAATAACATAGAGATCAATATTGAAATAAATACTAGATTAGTTGAAGAGCATCAAGCATGATCAACTATTCTAAAGATATTTCAAACCATCAAAGGCTAGAAGTAACTAAAACATAAAAAAGTGCACAATAAACAAATTTATGTAAAAGATCTAAGGGAATGTAGCATGATAGATATTTAAACATTCACCAAGAACTGAATTAAAGGAAAATAGGAAGAAACTAAGGACACAGAGTATTGCAAAATTTTCAATGCACAAAATAAAAACTCTTATTTATAGAGAAAAAAATACATAAGGCAAGAATGACACAGATTATAACATTTCCTTACAATAGATCCTTGCAAAAGTACAAGGAACAAAATAGGATAAACCTAAAATTCTCTTCTCTAGATATCTCGTAACTTCTTTTTCTAAATTTTTCTATCGACATAAGAACATTCTTTTATAGATCCCCAAGTATCTTGTGCCAATGTGCCATCAATAAATGATCCCACCATATGGATTTAATTACTACCTATGTGATGCTTCAACCTTTGGAGAAAATCTCAACTACATGTTTTGGGCCCAGAGATCTCATTCAATCTGCCGAACCTCAAGTCATCTTCTTTTTTAGTTGTTCCTTTCGACTATGGTAGTTACCTTGTATGACATGTGGATACCTAGAGCGGTTCTAGCACTTATACTTTTTATATCCTTTTGAAATTACATCTAGATGATGTGTGGAGGCCTACGAGTTCCTCCTATTTATCATTAAATTTTCAACCCACTTGGGTTGCTTTGTTGCACTTTAGCCAAGTGGTTGATTCTTGATGCTCGAAGGATCCCGACTCTTTTCCTTTCTTCAAAATGCACCAAGGGAAACATGGATACCCTCCACGCTCATTTCCATACTTAGGAAAACTTTAGTCCCCAAAAAATACAAAATAATACCAAAAGGAAAAAGGGGTCAGGGCGACAAAAGGTAGCAATTATGGAAAAGCCCCAAAAATGTAGAAATCATTCTATAGCTGACCAAGATAACTCAAGAAATTCCTAAATATAAGAGATTTGATTTTAGGAAGAGATATCATTTAGGAAAAAACATCGTGCTATAAGGTATGCTCATTCATTTTATGGATACTGATTTTAATGTGATGAATTTGATCATAAAGCCTCAAAATGTAGAATGTATATTAAAGAACATGATAAACATCTTAACTTTTATCATTTGAGAAGAAAGGATGAGATGATTTGTTACAACTTCAAAATGTATGGGAACATAGCCAAATTTTGTTATCAAAGACCTCTAAAAAATAGCAAGAATATTTGCACAATTAATTAAAATCCTACAAATCCAAAGGAAAAGGATTGATAACATAAACTACATTTCATTCTTAGAGAGAAGGCACACAATGGTTTATTGAAAGTGGGGTTTCTAGCCATATGACAGAAACAAGAGTCATTTAATATATATCTAGAGGAAAGTTCTTTTGGTACTATGAGATTTGGAGATAATACCTCAGCAAATATTGTGGGAAAAGGTAAGCTAAGTCTTGACAATGGAAAAAATATCACTGAAAATGTGTTGTATGTTGAGGGATTGAAGAACAATATTTTGAGTGTCATTCAAATGTGTAAACAAGGATATATAATATTATTTCATGACAAGGGATGTGACATAAAGAAAAAAATCAAGATGGTTGGAAAGGAAAAGAGAACCAAAAATAATATGTTTTTTTCAAAGGAGGCAAACAAGGAAAAATGCTTTCCTAGTGAAATGGATGAGAGCGTACTTTGGTACGTAAGACCTAGGACACCTAAATTTTGATAACTTTGTTAGAATTATCTCCACAGGATGTGTAAGGAACATGGTTGATATAAAAAATATATGATAGTATTTTTAAATAATTCCTTCATAGGAAACAGACTAAGAGAAGTTTACAAAAATACTATACTACACAACCTTTAGAGTTTATACACGCTGATCTTGTAGGACCAACAAGAACTGAAAGCATACAAGGAGATAACTATTTCATGTTGTTGATTGATGATTTCACAAGGATGACATGGGTTTCCTTCCTAAAATAAAAGTTAGAGGAATTGGAAATATTTAAAGCATTTAAAGCACTAGTGGAAAATGAAAAGACTGTCAAAATAAAGAGTTTAAGGTCCATGAGAGGAGGACAGCTTTTGGTTAGATCAATTTGATGAATTTTATGAGACTCGTGAAATAAGAAGGAAATTTTTCAGCTGCAAAGGACAGCTCAACAAAATGGGGTATTAGAAATAAATAACACAATTATACAGAAAATGGATAGAACTATGATTAATGAGTCGAAATTAGATGATGTATACTGGAGAGAGGTAGTTGGTACAAAAATATATATTCTAAATAGAGATCAACTCAAAGTTAATCACAAGAAGACACCATATGATATTTGGAATGGTATACCTGTAAGTGTGAATTTGAAATATCCCTAATGGGATACCACTTAAAAATGCACAAAATATATGAAAAATGTAGCAAAGTAAAATACTGATTTATGCATATTTTAACAGTGAGGACAATGAACTAAATAAAATCTATATCTCCCTAAATATTCATTCAAATTTCTTGATAACTTGAATAGGGCTTCATATTATTATAAGGACATAATAACACTATTTTGGAGTTTTTCATAAATTACAATGCGTCCAGATAAAGCACATCATGCCCTAGACAACTGGAAACTTCAGAGGCTCGTAACTCTCCAAATACTAGAGCAGAAATTAAGGGTCTATGGTAATAACATTAACAGATAAATGAAATAATATTTCCACCTTCAGATGTGAAACGACCATTTGGAAAACCCCCAAATAAAGGCTGTAAGTCACCTCACCTAGAATGGGGTTAGGAAATGATGGAGGAACCTTCAATATGTTGCCACGCCCAGCCCAAATGGCTGCCATGAATCTAATATGGAGCCCCTCTTCTTATCATCCCCAAATGCCCCCAAGACCCAAGTCGCCACACTTGGAAGAGGGGTTGGTAAATGATGGAGGCACCTTCAACAAGCAGCCACGCCCTACCCAAATGGCTTTAATGAATCTGATCCAAGAGCCCACTAATTCTCTTCCTCAAATTCCCCAAAAACCCCCAAAATCCGTCCTCTGAAACCTCAAATGAGATATCTATACACATCCTAGAAAATGGCTCCAAAAAGATAGACTAGGGTAGATATCTCGCTACCAAAAATGACTTGCTAGCTAGGAAGGGTCTCTCACCACCAAAGCTAGGGTCCTGTGGGGTTTGACTCCACAATCTGCAGAAACGCATACAACCACTATTTTGGAGTTTTACATAAATTAAAATGCTGCCAGAAAAAGCACAACGTGCCCTAGACAACTGGAAACTTCAGAGGCTCGTAACTCTCCAAATACCAGAGAAGAAATTAAGGGTCTTTGGTAATAACATTAACAAATAAAGGAAATAATATTTCCACCTTCGATGTGAAACGACCATTTGGAAAACCCCAAATAAAGGCCATAAGTCACCTCACCTAGAATGGGGTCAGGAAATGATGGAGGAACCTTCAATATGTTGCCACGCCCAGCCCAAATGGCTGCCATGAATCTAATATGGAGCCCCTCTTCTTATCATCCCCAAATGCCCCCAAGACCCAAGTCGCCACACTTGGAAGAGGGGTTGGTAAATGATGGAGGCACCTTCAACAAGCAGCCACGCCCTACCCAAATGGCTTTAATGAATCTGATCCAAGAGCCCACTAATTCTCTTCCTCAAATTCCCCAAAACCCCCAAAATCCGTCCTCTCAAACCTCAAATGAGATATCTATACACATCCTAGAAAATGGCTCCAAAAAGATAGACTAGGGTAGATATCTCGCTACCAAAAATGACTTGCTAGCTAGGAAGGGTCTCTCACCACCAAAGCTAGGGTCCCCGTGGGGTTTGACTCCACAATCTGCAGAAACGCAACAACCACTATTTTGGAGTTTTTCATAAATTACAATGCTTCCAGATAAAGCACATCATGCCCTAGACAACCTGGAAACTTCGAGGCTCGTAACTCTCCAAATACTAGAGCAGAAATTAAGGGTCTATGGTAATAACATTAACAAATAAATGAAATAATATTTCCACCTTCGATGTGAAACGACCATTTGGAAAACCCCCAAATAAAGGTGTAAGTCACCTCACCTAGAATGGGGTCGAAATGATGGAGGAACCTTCAATATGTTGCCACGCCCACCCCAAATGGCTGCCATGAATCTAATATGGAGCCCCTCTTCTTATCATCCCCAAATGCCCCCAAGACCCAAGTCGCCACACTTGGAAGAGGGGTTGGTAAATGATGGAGGCACCTTCAACAAGCAGCCACGCCCTACCCAAATGGCTTTAATGAATCTGATCCAAGAGCCCACTAATTCTCTTCCTCAAATTCCCCAAAAACCCCAAAATCCGTCCTCTGAAACCTCAAATGAGATATCTATACACATCCTAGAAAATGGCTCCAAAAAGATAGACTAGGGTAGATATCTCGCTACCAAAAATGACTTGCTAGCTAGGAAGGGTCTCTCACCACCAAAGCTAGGGTCCCCGTGGGGTTTGACTCCACAATCTGTGAGAAACGCAACAACCACTATTTTGGAGTTTTTCATAAATTACAATGCTTCCGATAAAGCACATCATGCCCTAGACAACCTGGAAACTTCAGAGGCTCGTAACTCTCCAAATACCGGAGCAGAAATTAAGGGTCTTTGGTAATAACATTAACAAATAAAGGAAATAATATTTCCACCTTCGATCTGAAACGACCATCTGGAAAACCCCCAAATAAAGGCTGCAAGTCACCTCACCTAGAATGGGGTCAGAAAATGATGGAGGTACCTTCAACATGCTGCCATGCCCAGCCCAAATGGCTGCCATGAATCTGATCTGGAGCCCCTCTGCTTATCATCCCCAAATGCCCCCAAGACCCAAGTCGCCACACTTGGAAGAGGGGTTGGTAAATGATGGAGGCACCTTCAACAAGCACCACGCCCTACCCAAATGGCTTTAATGAATCTGATCCAAGAGCCCACTAATTCTCTTCCTCAAATTCCCCAAAACCCCCAAAATCAGTCCTCTGAAACCTCAAATGAGATATCTATACACATCCTAGAAAATGGCTCCAAAAAGATAGACTAGGGTAGATATCTCGCTACCAAAAAATGACTTGCTAGCTAGGGAAGGGTCTCTCACCACCAAAGCTAGGGTCCCCAGGGGTTTGACTCCACAATCTGTAGAAACGCAACAACCGCACAAGAAGGGATCAATAAAATGTATATAAAAAAATGTCTTTCCTTACTCTCCCCACTTCTTATATACTTCCCATGGAAAAAGATTCCCAATAGACCCTAGATGCATTTCTTTCTATGGAGGGTCGATAAAATAGAAGTCACTAAAGTTAATTTTTCCCATTTAAGTTACCCAAGCCCAAAGTGACCCCCAAATGCCAAACATGGATAATGGTACCATGTGACCCCTTCTCAAAATCCCCAAAGATCCATGGCCCCAGGTATGACCACAAATTGGACTTGATATGACTCTTGACCTTTGGCGTAGAAAAAAGGGGACATTACAGTCCTCCCTTACCAAGAAATGCTTGACCCCAAACATTATCCTATTCTGCTGCGCAGTAGTTGAATACCACGCGTAAAGTTTCTCCACCTCACCCTACCGTCGACCAAGGTTTTCACCTAATTCTAGATCATTTCTTTCAAGTATTGATGAAACAAATAGGTAACGTAACGGGTGTAAGAGGAAATAGCTGATTGTGGGAACTTCCTTTTGGCTAGGAGGAACTACCCGTAATGAAAAGCAAGACCACCAGAAGGAATTAAAAAATATATGCAGTGAACTACCTAGCGTATGCTAGAACTGAGAAGTGTGATACTTACTAGATGGCTGTCATTCCACTATTTTAAAAAATTTAATGTTGTAAAGAAAGTTACTCCTATCGTAGTTCTAAAATATTTAGGTATCTCACTTAAAACACAATAAGAAATAGATCTAATCTAATAGGCTAGGTCAGAATAGGATCCGAAGGTCAAGTGACTAGTTCTGGATCTCTGCAGGTATGATAGAGGTCTTAGGTATATTCCCATATGGATGAGGGTGAGATGAAATTAGGTAGGTAGGTCTTTATTCTAGGTTGTATGGGTAAATACAGAGACCGATGTCAGTTAAGGGTAACTAACGGCGGTTAGGTGTAACCAGTACCAGTTACTGTGGAAATATGAGAATGCCACATAATAAGCTTTGGGTCTCCTTTGTGATTACACAAAGGATTTTATTAGTCGGGATGAGGTATTGGGTGACTTGGGTAGTATTTGGAGAGATTGTTATCGGTATATGGAGGTGGAAGTGTTGGATAAGGTCAATAGGTGGGTAGGTAAACAATAGATGATAAAATAATGATGAAATGAAATAAACCAGAGAAGTATGACGTTATACTTACTGGGATTTTGGTCCTAGATGTCTGTGAGTGAGGGATGGAGGTGCTGATGAGAGGTTTGAAGGTCAGCAAGTGATCACCAACTAAAAGAAAGCTTCTGCATGGGCTGCATGTACATTCCTCTTTGCTTGGTTAGATTAGATCATGGCTGGGATGGCTATGCAAGAGAAAGTGCTTGATCTCCTTCCTTGCATGCATGTTCTCTTTGGAATTTACTCTTTGAAGATGTATTATCTCTCTGATATGTGTTAATATTCATCAACTTGTCCAATATTTTTCCAACCTTCTTCCAACCTTGAGAATAAGGTTGTTTTGGGGTTAAAAGGGTAACCGATGGCACTTCCGCTTAGCCAAACGATGGTTAGGGGTAATTGACGTCGGTCAAGGTGGGATTTCATAGGTTTAGTAAACTAGGGAGAACCTCTTGATTTCCTCGAGATATCGTGCCGTTAACACATGGATTAGACTGGAAGATTCTTGTAAGAATGCAGGAATATGGTTAGAGGGAATGTAGGCATTTATTTTTAGGGTTTAAGTAAGTCTTAGTTAATTATAGTAACTTACTAAGAATAGGTTTTAGGGTGAGATAGCTTGGTGAGGTGTATAAGTGAAGTGTATGTGTGGATATTATTTAAATTAAGATATTTAAATAATAAATATGATGAGGATAACGAATTAATTTAATTAAATTAATATTAGTGGGGTGAAGGGGGCCATGGCTAGGTGAATGTGATGAAGGGTGTTTATTCGTTGAGGGACCAAAGGGGAGTGTGACCTAATTTTAGTGTCTACATTTTTCCCCTTTTTGTTGTGTAGCTTGTATTGGTAAGTGACGCTAACAAAAATAAGATGTGGTTGCCCCATGTGTGGGTAAAGGTGATCCCCCTCAAACTAGGAACTGACGAGGTAGAAGGAAGAATCAGTGAGTGGTTTGATAAAAGGTAAATGTGGTGAAAAGAAAGGTTGATAACAAGGGAAAAAAGGGAGCAAGGTCTACTTGGGTAAGCTAGGTAATGGGTCAGGGTCAAAGGTAGTAACAATCAAGTGCACACACATGTATAAACTACATCATGCTACCAGGTTGAAGAGTAGGCAAAATCTACATCGTCTAAGGTCAATAGGTTTATCCAAACAAGATTGAAGTGATTCCATTATCCAAGGTATAGGATATGGTCAAGAAACACAACGTAGGTTAGGTGTAGGAATGTTTAGGTATGTTCCGATACACCAAAGGTAGGGTCAGGATAAACGATCATGACAATAGGCTAGGCAAGGTCATTAGGTCAACAACACGGTAATAGTGCCAAAAGGTATAGTGAACACATGAGGTCAAAGGTAACTAGCGATGGTCCAGTCTAAATATCTAGATCATGGCATGGGGAAGGCCAAGGTAGGGTAAAACAATAAGTCCCAGAGGAGGAAAAAGGGAGGTAGTAATCGATTTGGTCGGGAAGGTGAGGTGGGGTAAATGATCAAGGTGAAGGTTGGGTGGGGAAAAAGGGAGGCGGGGGTAGCGTAAAGGTTAAAATGTAGGGAAATGTGTAGTTGATGGTGACCGATGCCGGTCATGGATAAGCGACGCTCGGTATAGGGAATCTTATGATAGTTAGGTAGGGCATGCAACCGATGCTGAGACAAGGGTAACCGACGCGTCGGTTAGGTTGGGTTTGTTATAAAAACAAAAAAATACACATTTTTTGTTATTCATTTATTATTATTCGATGTGATAAAATGAAAAAAAGAGAGAAAAGAGAGAAGTGTTTGGAAAAAATGGAACAGTGAGTCGGGTAGTGTGATTTGATGAGGGATTGGTTGGTGAGCAAAGTGATTCCACAGGATCAAGGCGAGAGATTTGATTAGTTAGAGGTTGCGAGTAGATATTCGGTGATGACAGAGGCTAGAGAGGGATCGGTGGGTCACCGGTACAAGGGATAGATGTGCCACCGAGATGGCAGCAACGTGACGAGGTAATAGCCCTACTCTTTATGGATTTGATAGATTAGAGGATTATTGTAGTGTTGGTTTAGGTTTTGTTTGGTTTTTCGGTTTTATGGGTGGGACAAATTGAATTTTGGAATGGGGGGAATATTGAGTAAAAGGAGGAATGGGGAGGGTAGTAAATAGTATAGGTGGGATGAGTAGACGTCCAGGAGTATTTTAGGTCATTGTAGGTGGGGTAAAAGGGGCGGTGGGAGGTTTTAGAAAAAGGGATTTTGGGAAGTCATGGGTTTTTTCGTGACAGTGACTAGTGTCGGTCAAGTGTGGCTGGCATCGGTTATGTGGAACCGGTATCAGTCACCAAATAGGTGACCGATGCCGGTTAAGGGGTAACCATGGTCGGTAAGGGTGAAACAGTATCGGTCACCAAACAAGTGGCCCGGTGTCGGTTAAGGGTGACCTGGGTTGGCTTAGGATGAACCAAGACTCGACCGGATTAGTGGGCACAAGGGTCTAAAAGTGATGTGGGCTAGGTGGTTGAGATGGGTAGGGTGAAAATAGGGTGTAGGAAAATGATAATTGGTGAATAGGGATTGATACAGGTAAATTAATGTTGTGTTTGTATTGGATGCAAGGGAGAGTGCAGTTACATATGCGGGATAGGGTCCCACCGCTGCGGTGACAAAGCAGCATGGCACAACGACCGTTGGAGTTGCAACATGTGGAGGTAGTGGGCTTGAGTGGGGTTCACCGCTACAAACATGTTGTTTAGCAACCCAGCTTGATGGTCGCGCTCATCAATAGATGGGACTCCGCGACCAACACATTTCACCTACCGATGGGTGAGATGAATATCACCCTGGAGGACGTGTTCAGATTCTTTGGTTACCCATATTGGGTTCCCAGGTGTATTCTATCTCCTCCGAGGCCTCAGAGACGTTGATTGTGACTATTTTTGGTGAGGGGGTGGCTGATCTGAGATTCCATAGCACCAGATTTGAGCTATGGAGAGATGTACCTAGCTTTGTCCCAGAGGAGATGAGGCTAGTGGTCTTTTTAATGGAGGTAGTGTGTTCTTATGCACCGCTAAAATGTAGTGGCTGGATACTTTCCCGATCACCGATGGGGTACTCCACAACATGATGGTGTATAAGACTGCTTTGCCTAGGCACCAACATTCTTGGTGCGATTATATAGAGAGTTGTGGGCATATGGGTGGTCTGCGCTTTGGTTTTACTGTCTTTGTACATTTATATGCACTATTGAGCCTATGAGCACATAGTCTATGTGCAACTGATAGGGATGCCCCGAGCAGATGCATTCCCACCTAGATTTGTGTGGGTGGGATATAAGAGATGGGTAATGATGATAGGAGAGTGGAGATCAGATAGGCCGACACATGATGTGGCCCATTTTTGGTAGTTATTGGAGGGATTTTCCAGAGTGGACATTATCTGGAGGCCATATGTGGGATTCCCCTCATATAGGCATATGCATGAGGAGCTAGCTAAGATCCATCTAGAGAGGTGGATACAGTTCAAAGTTCCGGGAAGGATGAGATGATCCCAAGAGATGAGTCCGACGGTAGTTCAGGCTCTTATAGGACATTCCTCCATCCTTCCCACAGTATCGAGAGATGACATGGAGAGGCCCTTACCTCTACCACAGCCTATAGTGCCCATAGGGGAGGAGGAGTAGCCAGTGGATCAGTGGATAGATGACACCGAATATAGAAATAGGTATAGGAAATGGTGGGCGGCTCGCCATTCGAGCCATACCACTCAAACTAGGAAGCCAAACCTAGCTACCATTACAATGCAAAGAGACACCCTACGGGGTAGGTAGCAACACCGATTACCGAGTTGGGTATACTGTAGACACAGGTAGAGATAGCATGAGTTAAACATACAGTGGCTAGTCTACGGGGACCGATGGTGATGGAGGAGATGGAGAAGGTCAAGAGAGGGATGGTCAGGTGGCAGGTTTACAGGGCTAGTTAGCCACATCCCAAGCATAGGTTGTGGTATTATAGGCACAAATATAGGTACAAGGGCGAGGCATCACCATAGCACCGGGATCAAGTCCCGATTCACAGAAGGCATGGGGAAGGGTGTTACAGGCGGATATAGGCCGAGACCTATGGGACCACCATAGACGTGCTCAGTATTAAGGTTACAGGATGCCCTAAGTGAGGTGAGATACTATCGGACCAGCTTATGGTGGCCTGGATAGATTTCATATCTTATGCCAAGTACAGGGCACATTAGGCATCCAAAGAGAGGATGAGATCGCACACTCATAGTGTGGAGAGGACAAGAGGTCAGCGAGCTCCAAGGCACGATCATGGAGAGGCCACCAACGCATGGATACAAGCTCTAGGGGAGGTACCAACAGGGGACACAAGAAGTCAAGGGTATAGGTGACATAGAGATGGAGGAAATCGGTGACATGCCTCATATGTGGTCACCTGGTTTTTGATGTATGATAGTTATTATTTTGAGATATATATACCAGCTGCGTGCTTGAAGATAATTGTATTTTGGATCACATATCGGCTGCGTGCCGAAAACGGTGAGTATGTACAAGTGCTTTGTATATTTTGAGTGTATATACGCTGCATGCCATAGAAATTTTGTATTATTTCTTTATTTTTATTATATATATGAGACCGGCCTATGTACCGATGACATTTTGTAGTTTATATCGGCTTGTGTGCTTTGACATTTTTGAGATGATGGACATGATGAGATCGCCGTATATTTGAGATACACATTTATTTAATTATATGATGAGATACATGGTATTTTTAATTTGTGTATGTGTTTATGAGATTTGAATTTGTTGTGTTGATATGGATGGAAATTAGGTGAGTTAGGAATGGTGGAGTCAGGTCATTTTAGGCATGGATCGAGTCAGTTGATTTAGGCATGGTTAAGTCAGGTTATACAGATGGATCGAGTCATGTTGATTTAGGCATGGTGGAGTTAGGTCGGTTTAGGCATGGATCGATTCAATTCAAATTATGCATGGTTGAATCAAGTTATAGGCATGGATCGATTCAAGTTATAGGCATGGGTTGAGTCAGAGTTGATTTAGGCTTGGTTGAGTTAGGTTATAGGCATGGATTGAGTTAGGTTTGTTAGGCATGGTTGTGTTGAAAGTAGGTGAAGTTGTGATTCATTATTTTTGCAATGAATGATACTATGGGTCATATGTGAGATGTGGTATAATCTATGCATAGTGATGATAGAGAAATGGTAGGCATAATAAATGTATGCTGTGATAATGTTTAAAATATGAAACAACTTGTTATGTATGTGGTTTAATTTCCAATGTTGGGTATAAAAGGGAAATGAAGTTAGGTGTGATGTAATGTGAGGCACATGGAAGATGAATTGTTGAGGGTAGAGGATGGCCGAGCTAACCTCCAAGGGCCCCATGCCCTCGGAGTGCTGCCTACATAGTCCCGATGAAAAGGGACCTCAGGCCGATGTAGTTCTCCCATGAGCTAGGGAAGAATATGAGGAGGTATGAAAATGAGGTGGTAGGTTTTTGGGCATGTTGTGGGTTTAGGTTTGGTAGGTGTGGGTGGATTATAGGTAAAGTGATGTAGGTGAGATCGATTGTGGCAAAAGAATAAGATTACCCCAAAAGTAAGTGTCGAGGACCAAGTCCTGTATAAGGTAATCAAAATGTAAGAAAAGATGGTTAAAAGATGAGAGTGGGAAATAAAGCCACCTAATTGGGGAGAGGATCATATTGAGTAGATCATACCTTGGAGGAGGTGATGAACATAAGACCTGAAAGAAATTGCATGATTGATTATTTTACGGTGAAAAGTAGTCACATGATCACCAAATGTCTAAGTTCCAAGAAGTCCCTAGAGGAAATGAGGAAATGGGATGGGAATGTTAAGAAGAGTGAAAGGTAGTTAAATTTTTATATAGCATGAGTTAGCATGTGCTTCGGGCAAGATATTTGAGGTCATAATGGGAAAGTCCATGAAAAAAGGTTGTTATTTTTGACCTAAAGTTGAGATAGACTTATCAATGCGGGAAGTCTATATGGGATAAATAAAATTTAACTCCTTCGGTATTCATGATGCCGAGCGATGTGGGAAGATTTGGTTGCTCTCATTTTTTATTTTTTTAAACTATACATAGTTTTCCTTCAAGGGAGTATTCTATTTATAACAAGAATTGTTGAGAGGAATATTTCCTTTTGAGGTCATCTTTTTATTAGAAGTTTGACTCAAGGAGTTTGGTCCCATGTGAGGTCTTTATAGTCATGGACAAGACCAAGGTGAAGGATAGGACTCTTTTTTAAAAGGAAAGGAGAAACAACCATGGGATCTCATCTAAAGGTAGATGAAAAGTATCCATGAGAATCATGTTATGTGCAGCATTGTGGTACACATATTCAAGAGAAGATAACTAGTGACGGGTACTCACATGATTCTTGTTTAATCATTGGTGAGGTGTATGGAGTGAATAGCACTCAAGGGATGAGCATGGAAAGAGACAAAAGGTGAGGTAGGATGACAAGTCAATAATAGAATGGTTGAAGATGCAAGGTGTTAAGGGGCTCAGGTTTGGGTTTACCATCGAGTGAAGATAAACAATAAGCTCTTGATCCATAGGTATGAGTTACGATGTATGGTCTAAGCCAATTAGGAGAAAATTTTCCCCATTTAATTTTTTCTTCATTGGTTACATGTTGATTTTCTTTCAAGATATGGTCACCAACTTGGAAGGTTCGTTCATGAACAATTTTTTCATAGGCATGTTAGATACGTTTTGTTAAACTTGAAGGTGATCCAGAGCATTAAGACGATGTTCGTCTAATAACTCTAGCTATGCTAAATGGTCTTGACGAAATTCATCATCATTGAGCATATCATGGAGATAAATACGGAGTGAGGGGATCTAGACTTCAAGAGGCAGAACTGCCTCTATACCATAGACCAGAGAAAAGGGTGTGGCCATAGTGGAAGTGTTAATACTAGTGCGGTATGTCCATAGGGCAAAAGGAATGTTTGTATGCCAATCCTTCACACTATCGTTAACCACTTTCATAAGAATTTTTTGTAAGGTTTTGTTAGTGGATTCGGATTGGCCATTGGTTTGTGGGTAATAAGGTGATGAGAAACTAAGTTGAATATCGAAGGTGTTGCAAAGTTTTTGCAATGTTTTATTTTTGAATTGTTTTCCATTATCAGTGATGAGGCGATGAGGAAAACCAAAGCAACAAATAATGTGGTGATTGATGAACTCACATATTTTCTCCACTTTTGTTGAAATGAGTGGTATGGTTTCCACCCATTTTGTATAATATTCGGTAGCAGTGATGATCCATTGATGACATTGGGACGAATGAGGATTGAAATCTTTGACTAGATCCAAACCCCATTGAGAGAAGGGCCAAAGGTCACGAGTGACTTGTAAGGCATGACTGGGTGTATAATGAATATTGTAATGTTGTTGGCATTTTACACAATGTTTAACGTAGTTGCAAAAATCATGATTAAGGATCGCCGGTAATAGCCTACGTGAAGAATACGCTTAGCAAAAGCAAGCTCAAGTGACCTCCACATATGCCATCATGAACCTCCTTAATGGTATAAGGAATTTTAGAACTTGTGAGACATCGTAAGAGAATACCATAAAATCCATGCTTATAGAGGAGTCCCCCAAGAGGACGTAATGAGAGACCTTTTTAAGGAAGGTGTGTTGTCCACTATAGGTAAGATCGGAGGTAAGATGGAGATAGAAAGGTAGTCGGAGTATTTTTTATACAAAAGGTCACTCGGTTCGGGGTATTGGTTTTGTTGGTCGAAAAATCTATCGTGAGAGTAGATCTATGGATAGACGAGCCAACAAAGTGCGCACGGCATAGCCCCCTCTTTGAGACAGCAAAGTGAAACTGGTTTATTTCCATTCTACCAGTAGGAATCTATGCAAGTCACACAATATTATTCCTTCGAGGGTTTGGGATCTCATCCCAGTAGAGGTGTTTCCAATCGAAAAGAAAGGAATGAAGGGAAAGATGAAGATAAGATAGATCGAAGGGAGAAAAGAAATGAATTCCAAAGCAGAAAGGTCAGAGGGTTTATGTTTTGGGATTGGTAATAAATGGAGCCAAACCTACTTGCATAAATGAGCAAAGCAATACTGATGAACAAATGACAAAAAAAGTAGAGATAGATCCAACAAAATAAACATACAGATCTAACATAAGAAAGGTCTGATGCATAACACAGATATTCAGCACAAAGTCTCAATATTGTATTAATATTTTCTTCATTAAAAAGTACAAAGCCTTTTCTTCTCACTTCTATTTTTCATCTAAAAATTTCCACCCCTTGAATACAACAAATATTCCATTATTTATAGAAGAAGAAGTAGAGAGAAGGCAAAAAGAAACCAACAACTAATTACAAAATATTTACAAAATATCTAAAAGTCAACTTTTGACTTTGGGCAACTTGGTGGATAACAACATCCCATGGTGCTACATGGATGATGTCATTATTTGTGCCAACATACTTTTAAACATTACAAAAAGAAAGCGAAGAAGAGGAAGGCTACTCATCAATGTCTCATGGCTGGAAAGGAGTACCCTGCTTCTACTCAGGAGAGGCAATGTGGAATTGGGCCCAGTACTCCATGAATTTGCTGATCATCGGTTGGAGTTGATCCTGTGCAGGACCCTTGGTGTGATCACCGATGACTTCACAAGTATCCCATTCATCTCTAAGTTTTTTGGGGAGCTTAAAGTATTCATTACCTTCTTCCATCAGGTATCCCACAAATTCATGACAGGCCAAAAGGTTATTAATGGATTTAGTGTCAAAATTATCTTCTAGCCCTAACCCTTGCAAGATGATCTCTTTGAAGATTTGAATAGTTTCATCTACCTTCCTCAAGGTGAATGATGGAGTGAGCAAGCTTGGAGAAATTCTTAGGACAATTTGCTCCATCCGACGTATAGCATTCGGGGCTTCCTCTTTGACCTTGTCAATCTTTTTTTAGGACAAATTCCATCTGATCGACTCGGTAGTCCAAAGCAGTAAGAACTTTGTTGGGTGCTTTGGGGTGATCGAAGACGCTGAATTTAACTAAATCCTTGACTGAGAAGTTGAGCATCTTCTAAAATGTCTCATGTTATAACCTAGCATGGTCCAACTCTTCAGAGATAGGTCCTACAATCACCTAGAGTTCCTTGTTTACCCGACCAATGTTCTAATATAACTCAGTGAACTTGACGATTACTTCCTCACTATCTTTGAGGATTTGGTCTCTCTAGGTGGATACTACCATGCCTTGTTTTCCAATCTTGGCATATTCATTTATCTTATCCTGACTAAGGGCCTTAGGAGTCTCAGTGGCAGTTGTAGGAGGTGCACTACCCATTTTCTGCAGGGCTTGGAGAAGATGTTTATTTTGCTCTTTTAGTATCCTCTTCTCTTCCTTTGCTTCTTGAAGCTTCTTACAAAGGGAATCCACCACAGATAGGGCCTCTCCTTCAAGTCTCTCGGATGATGTTCCCATTGTGACCTGCGTCAGCACACCGTATAATCTATAGGAAATAGATCCTTCTTATCCTTTGTGGGATTGGGATACGTGATCTCCATTACTCTTTCTCCCGATGCACTCTGAGAGAAGTGGGTTATTGGCTTTTTCTTCTTAGCCCCTTTTGTTGGGATGATGAAGAAGTCCATATGTGTAATGGGGACTTTCCTCTTGTGCTGGCTCAACTGTTGGGAGATCCAAGCTGGACTTAAGGGAGAAGAAGGAATGGCGAACAAAGTAACAACTACGTGTACTCAGGAAATGGGTTGAAATGCTTAGAAGCGGAATTGATAAAGAAGCCAAACCTCCAACGCTCACAGGGGTAGGAGTTACTGTAGGAGTGGAAACTATGGGGGTGGAAGGGAGATGAGAAATGATGGAAGAAATACTGGGGGACAGCTCCGCGAGGGAAGAGAAGATGGAAGAAGAGGAAAGGGGAACATTAGAAGATGGTTTCTTGGGCAATGTGAGGAGGGAAAGGAGAAGCGGGAGAAGGGATGGTGGAAACCTCAATGGTTGTAGTGAACATCCTGAGTGGATGTGCCTGTTGGAACACTTATTGCCGCTTCTTCCTCTTGAGATACCATGGTTATAACTTGTTCCTATGCGGCAGAGGGAGGGCTCCCAAGAGCTTCTTCTTAAGCGAGAACTTGATTCTCCCTCTTTTTCTTTTCCTTTGCCCTTTTTAAATGCTTCGTCCTTGCAGTGTATTGCCTAAAGGAGATTTGGTGAAGTCCACCCCAAGGTAAATGAGACCATTAAATCTGCACCAATGTTCCGTGCACTTTGCAAGGTGCCCTTTACCCTCTCCTTAATAGTCTGAGGTGCCCTTGTTCTGTCTATTTTAGAAAATGGTCGAGTTCTCCCCATCGATATCTAAATATACCCGATCAACTTCTTGATCGAGTTGTTTGAAACCTTTCGAATAATGGCCACGCCATATTGAATAATTTTTTCCAGGGCCACATGGGAGTGATCCTTTCTCCGAGTTCGACCTCATGATACAGGTCAATGTAGATGGCCTTGCTATGTGGAACGTGGATTGGATCGAGTTTTACCTTTTGGAGACAATTTCATGGATCAAAGGTCAGCCTTGCCAAGAAATTGTGCTTCAGGTTGAGTAGCTTGAGTTCTGTAAACATTTCCTGGCCTTGGTGTGAGAAGTGCATGTATACCTGCCCACTGTGAGGGGGAATGGAGTTCCACCCTTCTTTCTCTTTAGGCACTTCTCGTGATATGTTATGAGCTATCTGGATAGCTCCAACAAGATCAACTTAGGGCCTGCATACCTTGGTAACTTGGTGGGCTCCCCCAAGAAGTTGGCTGCTCTGAGATAGGTAAAAGTGGGGAATTACGTAAACAATGCCCCCCACTTCTCCATTGCAGTTACTATGCTCTTGGTCATCCGACCGTGAGTCATATTGGGCCTCAAAAGGTAGATGATGCCATAGAAGAAGGCATCATTGATCTTGGTGAACTGTGGAATGCTATTTTCCAGTCTTAATTCTGGATAATATTCAAATATTTTTACCTGGGGCCATACCCGCATTGGCTCAGTGCCAAATAATCTCTCTTAGAGGTAGCAGTGTGGACCACATAGGAGTTCATGTAGAACCTCCCCATTGTTTTGAGTTGTTTGAGCTTCTCGAAATGGTGCTTTGTTGATGATTTCATGTGCACTCAAAACATTGATCAGGCACATTTTTGTTCATTGTTTCTAGATACCTGAGCATCCACTTGTGGAAATAATGGGTGTCAGGAAGCCCAAAAACCCTGCTCAGGAAGGTAATGGTGTCATTTAGCTCCTTTAAAAGTCACTCCGATGAATAACCTTGGGCCACCTGGTTATTAAATTTTTATTCTTCAGGTATACCTCATTCATTAATTGCATGCATTTTTCTTCATTTTATTCCCATGCCTTAATGCAGTCTTCCTGACTTATGGCCACAAAGTGCCGGTGGTGGGGGATACCCAGCATGATCTTGAAGTGCTAGGTAGTGAGGTTGATTATAACCTATCCCTTCTTGTTCTTGACACACCTTGTGTTTTTGTTATAGCAGCGGGCCACCACCATCATGAACTCATTATTCACCGCGCTAACGGGATCCCCCAGCAAAGTGTAGACCACTGCCCACTAGTTTGTCCATCCATGGACTACCTGTGACCCTTCTGGTTCTAGCCCAAAAATCTTCCATGTCTATATGGCCAAGCTCGGAATCTCTGATATCTAAGTCACATTCCGCATGGGATTCCGACATCCTGACCCTTTGATACTTGTATTTCATTTCTTCCTCTATGAGTTTGGCCTTACCCTTTGACTTGGTTGGCCTTTTGCTTGATGTAGACATATGTGAATCTGAGTTCAGTTGCTGATCTACAAGAAGGAGTAAAGTCCAATGTAGAAGAGCCATGTTAGCTGTTAGATTATCCATCAAGGCTTTACAGAATGAGGAGTTAGCAATTTAGATGCTTCTAGGCACAGGGCGCAGCTATACTATAGGCTGCAGGGTCAATAAAGTATGGCGCACTGATGCAGAGTGTTGCAAGGAAGAAAACAACGCCAAAGGGTGTAGGGTGCAGGAAAATTACACATAACATCAGTGTTGTTGTAGAAGGATTTGTACCTGCGCCATTGTGTAAGGTTTAAATTGGGCGCAAACAATTTTGGTATTGTATGGAAATAGGATGCGCTAATGGTGTAGATCTGGGAACATGTTACGAACCTCTTGATTCGCCAAGGGTGCAACATTAAAGGATGCATCATTAAGTCAAAGTGCGCCAAGGGCTTTTGGCATGGTGCAGATAGAGCTTGCAAGACATTCAGTGTTGATGTAGGTGGGATTGCACTTGTGCCATGCGTAAGGATTTTCTTAGTTTTATATTGCGCAGGAAGGATGTGTGTCAGCGAGGGATAGTGCGCCCTCTTGGCGTGACTGTGTTTTATGCAACAAGGATGGTGATTGCACCTAAGGAAAACCATGGCTCAGACTGATAACTTTTAGGTTTTCTTTCTTTTTGATTGTTTTATGGTTTTCAGCCTCTTTAACATGATTTTGACAGTGAAGGGGGACAGAGCAAAAAGGCTCTTGGATCACTTTTGGGACAAAGCCCTCCAGGCCAGCAGATCTGGGAGGAGGGTGAAACTAGTTTGGGGGAAGCCTCTTAGGTTCATTTATTATTTTTATAACAAGCACAACCACAAAACCAACAAAAAAATATCACAAGAAAAGCAAGGACCACTTACCAGAGATATATAGACTAGAAGAAATGAAGTGGGGTCCACGAACGTGACGTAAAGCGACACGAGGATGATAGGAGTGCTGATAGGTGCAGAGGAATAAACTTTTCACGTGTTTTTCAATCGTGAAAATGACAGTCGAATGCGCCACCAACTTTTTTTAAAGGGTGCACCAAAACACATGTCGACAGGAAAATATTTACACCCTTTGGCGCAGTTATGCATCCGTCAACAACAAAAATTACCTACGCCCTTTAGCATGAATTTGTGTCTATCAACATGATCTTTTTAGCGCCTTGGCACATCATTCAGGGTGCAACACTTTTAGTGTTGACAGTTGGTGCATGCAACTTTGGCGTAGGTAAGAAAGGCGCAACAATTTTAGTGTTAACATGATAGAGAGTGTGCCAAAGGCACAGAAGACGGTGCACATACATTTGATGTTACATGAACAAAATCTGCACCCAGCCAAAAAGGACCAAAATGACTAAGTTTGAAAAACCAGATTCTCTGGAAAGGGATTTTATGCCATTCCGAACACTGAGGGACCTCGGTGGGAAACCAAAAAAATTATGGAATAGTTATGTATAAAATTTCCTTGTCAATTTTACAGGATAAAAGTTGGCTCTTTAAGGGACTATCTTTGAACGAAGCTCAAAAGGTATAGAATCCCGGATCAACACGTTCCTATCCATGTGGCTACAGAGTCAAAAACAAGGGTGACGAAAAAAGGAAAACATGCAATCGACAAAAGCAAACACATGAAAAAAGGAAAACACACGAAAAAAAGGAAAACACACAACATAAAGCAAATCAGATAAAGAAGAGAGAAAGCTCTACTTCCTAAATATTTTGAGATGCTACCCACTATAGGAAAGTGGGAGATTAGTTCTGTCTAGTTATGAGAGATAGAAGCTATTCCCTCCATTGATCTACTTGATCTTGAAAGGTCCTCTCCATAGAGAATCGAATTTCCCGTGCATGCCTTTTGGCTCTCTTCGCTTGTCCCACAAAAGGATGAGATCTCCTACATAGAACTCTCTCTGCTTGGCCTTTTTATCAAACAACCTCTTGACTTGATTCTGATGTTCAAGATCCTTTCACCACTCTTACCCTTTTTTTCTTCAAGCTCTGCTAGATAAATGATCCTTTTTTCAAGAGAATTCTGAAAGTTTCATCTTCGAACACTCGTGCCAAGCGCAAAGCGTGAAGTTCTCAGTAGAAATAGGAGCTCATCATTGATTCCATATAATACTTGAAAAGGTGACATACCAAGAGACATTTTGGAGTAATACAATCTGCCCACAAAGTGTCATATTATGACTTGTGCCACGACCACCGATTCTCCTCAACTATCTTCGTATAATGGTCACTAAGTTTTTATTACTTGGATTCTACCCGACCATTTCCCTAGGGATAATAATCCAATGTGTGGGCCAAGTTTATCCTGTATTCATAGCAAAAACTGATAACTTCCCATGAGGAGAAGTTGGAAGCATTATCAGCAACGATCTTGTTTGGAATGCCAAATCTCATGATGATATTTTCCTTGATGAAGTTGCAAACAACTTCAGAAGTGGCATTCTTAACAGGTATGGCCTCCACCCATTTAGTGAAGTAATATGTTGTTGTTAGGACATAACTATGTCCAACACTTGATTGTGGATGTAGTGCTCTGATAAAGTCAATTCCCCATTACTTGAAGGGCTCGTCAATAATGACCAGCCTGAGGGGAAAAGCAGCCAATTTTGGTTTTCCAACAAATTGTTGGTAGAGCTCACATTTTGCTACCCAGGTGGTTGTATCCGAAATAGCATTGGCCAATAGTACCTGGCTCGGATGATCTTGTGTTCTTGTCATGGAGGAGGAAAAATGACCACCGTAGGCTGAGTCATGGAAACTCTCAAGTGACTTTACCTGTTGCGGCATGTCAACACATCACAGAAAGATTCCATCAATCCCACGCTTGTATAGACCCTTATCCCAAATGACATATCTGGCTGCTCTAAGATTTATAGTACGCTTCTTTTTGAAGTTAGATGAGTGAGAACTCATCATAAGTGAGAAAGAAGGTGATATTAGAATACCACTCATCACTAGTTGCAACAAATAGAACCATGGGCAGAGAATCAACTTTCTCCAGCTGGCCTTGTGTCCCATTAATGCAATCATCCTTTTCTTCAAGGTCTTCTAAATCTTTGTTTTCAGCCATAAGCTAACATAGGCCCTTGCCTCTTACCAGCTTGGTTGGTTTTATATCTAGATCATACTCTTGGACCTTTCTATCCATTCCCTCTCAAGCTCCCTAAATCTTGTTGAGTTAATATTGACTTGACTGCTGTGTCAGGAACCAACACTTTTGTATGAGAGTTCAGGATGTAATACCGTGAAGTTATTAACTCGCTTTGACAACAACAAAGGTGTGCTTTTCCAACTAGGACATTTTCAACTCATGAGGCTTGAGGGGAGAGCTCATGAACGTGATTGGAAATTCAAAAATTTTAGTGTTGACACAATAGAGAGTGCACCAAAGGCGTAAAAGAGGGTGCACATACATTTGATGTTGCATGAACAAAATCTGCCCACCAAAAAGGACCGAAATGACTAAGTTCGAAAAACCAGATTCTCCAGAAATGGATTTTATGCCATTCCGAACGCTAAGGGACCTCGGTGGGAAACTGAAACAAAATTATGGAATGGTTACCTGTAAAATTTCCTAGTCAATTTTACAAGATAATAGGTTCGATCGAGTAAACATCATGAGGTAAATAAGAAGGTGATTGGAGTCATTGTACAGTGATGAAGATTGTATAATCGGCAGGTGAAGTGGGTATTTGGGAAGCTAAGAAGGCCATGGTATCTACAAATTTGTTGGTTGAACATGGGATATTTTGAAGGGTGTAATGATCAAAGGTGGTCAAAAGTATGTCTACATGATGTTTATACTTTTGAAGTATCTTGTTACGACATTGGTACATACCATTGACTTGGTTTACGACCAATTGAGAATCACCAAAGATGTTGATTGATTTAACATCTAGGGCATAGGTGGCTTGGAGACCTAGTATGAGCACTTCGTATTTGGCAATATTTTTGGTACATTCAAAATCTAATTTGAAAGACAAAGGCATGGGTTCACCATCAAGAGGAATGAGGATAATACTAGCCCCACCCCCACATTGACACTTGGAACCGTCGAAAAAGAGTGTCATTTGGTAAGGAGGTTTGTCCAAGGAAAGGGTAGTAATTGACTCATCTAGAAAGTCAAAATTAGAGGGTTGATCCCCAAAAATAGGTGTGTCAGCCAATTAGTCGGTGATAGCTTGGCCCTTGATGGAATTTTGATGAATGAATTCGAGGTCAAGATCAGCTAAAAGCATAAGCCATTGTGTGGCCCACTGATTTTGATAAGGTTTAGCATACATGAAGTGTAAGGGGCCAGTCTTGGTCACAACATAGGTTTTGTGATTGAGTAGGTAATGACGTAGTTTGGTGGCAATGAAAAATAAGGCTAAGAAAAGTTTTTTAGGATGGGTGTATCAGGTTTCATAGTCCAAAAGAGTATGGCTTATGTACTTGCTACTCCCGTGTTGTTCATCATGATGAGCAAGCATGGCTCCCAAGGAATGATCAGTAGATTATATGTATAGGTAAAAAGGTTGATCATTTTTAGGTGGAATGACTACATGTGGTTAGAGAAGGTATTTTTTAAGGCCTTAAAATCTTTTTGGACAGTCATCATCCCATTTAAAGGAGACATCCTTCTTGAGAAGATTATGAAATGGTTGACATCGATAAGATAATTGGGAAATAAAAAGGTAAATGGACTGCAACTTACCTTGTAGTCTGAGAGTTGTCTAAGGTTAGTAGGTAGAGGCATTTCGAGGAGGGCCTTGACTTTAGCAAGGTCAACTTCTATACCATGGAGGGAAATAATAAATCCCATGAGCTTTCCTAAGAGAACCATAAAGATGGACTTCTTAGGCTGAAGGTGGATGCAATATTTAATGAGGTGGTCAAAGATGGTTTTGAGGAAGGTTAGGTGCTCGGAGCGGCATTTAGATTTAGCCAAGATATCATCCACGTAATCTTCCAATATGCGATGCATGATGTCATCGAAGATTTAAGTCATAGCCCACTGATATGTGGCACTAGGATTTTTAAGGTCAAAAGGCATGACTTGATAGCTGAAGGTCCCCCAAGGGGTGATGAACGATGTTTTATGTTGATCCTCTAGGGCTAACAGGATTTGGTTATAACCCAAGAAGCCATCCATGAGTGATAACATCTCATGGCTAGTGGTAAGGTCAACCAGTTGGTCAATACCAATTAAGGGAAAGTCATCTTTCAGGAAGGTTAGGTTGAGGTCACAGAAATCCATGAAAATGCAGAGTCCCCTAGTTGCTTTAGTGACAAGGACAATGTTCGAAATCCAATGAGGATAATCAATGGGTAAGATGAAGGAAACAAAAAGAAGGCATTGAAGTTCTTCTTTGATGAGAAGAGCAATGTGAGGGTGTATTTTTCTCAGCTTTTGTTTGATGGGTTTGGCATCAGGAATGGTTACGATATTGTGGACCACTATGGTGGGGTCAATACCAGGAATGTCTATGTAAGACCAAGTGAAAGCATGGTTATGATATTTGAGAAAAGAAGTGATGGCTTCCTATTCGGTAGCATCTAAATATTGTCTGATCTTTAGGATGTGTGGGTCATCCTGAGTATGAATGTTGATCTCGATAGTCGATTCATTCAACATGGTTTGCATCTCAGAAGGTAATGACCGATGAATATTTGAGTTTTACGCACCAAGGTAGGTGAGTATGGATTCATCATCCGACATTGAATGACATTAATCTAAGGTTTATTGTCATCAATCATTTTAGGATATAAAAAGGGAAGAGTGGAAGGGGCCTCGCCCTTGTGTTGATAAGTCGAGGCCCTAAGGAAATGGTGTTTATGAAAAAAAAATTCAAGAGGGATAGATTCAGGATCCACCGAATCCATCGGTGAAGGTGGTGATGAAGGTGGAGTGGGTGAAGAAGGTGTAAAAGAGATAGTGTCCTTAATGAGTTCAATGCGGGCCTATTTGGTAGGTGGTTCAGGAAAGCTGATACCACTATGGTCATTATGTTTGCGGGTAGTACATTGAATAATGGTATGGTGGCCTTTCTCATAAAAAATAAAACCAAAACCCTTACGCACATCAGTGTAGGAAGGTGTGGGTGAAATGGTGATTGGTAAGTGATTGGAAGTCAGCAGAAAATGGGCAAGTTTGTGGCGTGGTTCGGTGTGTAAGTGGTAGTATCAAGTCCCCCATAGGTGAGACTAGTACGAAGGTAAGGAGGACCATAAAGGAGACATTCTCCTATACGGTGATCGTAACGTGGGTGTTGGTGAAGGCTTCTATACTCTTGTGGAGTAAGGAATGTGTTGACACTATATAAGTGGTACTCCCCCAGAGTGAGGCGTTGAAAAACACCTTCCAAGGGATCAGTGGTTGGTATGTAGGTAGCTGGTATGAATAAAGTTTCAGAGGTTGATCTGAGGTAGAGTTAATGGATTGGGAAGCTGATGGGTCATTTGTGGAGGTTATGGAAGTGGTAGGAATGGAGGACGTATGTATGGTAGAATTAGCGGCTGTACTGGTAGGTGGAGGAGTAGGTGAAGAAGTAGTGGTTATGGAGGTAGATGGCTTAATAGGTATGAGCACATCAACTTCGGTAAAGCATGTTACATGTTTTGAAAGGTGAGGGTCAACTAGAATGGTATAAGCATGTCTTTCATGTTCAAAATTACACAATGATGCAAAGTGGAAGGAACGCAACCCATAAAATGGATCAAGGGTCTGCCAAGCAACAAGTTATATTAAAATTCCCCCTCCAAGACATAAAACAATTATGGAATAGTGTGGGGGCCATGTAAATGTGGAGGATGACGACACCTAGTGTAGAGGTGAGAGCTTCATTGAATGAATGCCATATGACCAGATGTTTATGCATGTAATTGTCGGTATGTGCATTTGAGATAATGCATGGGATGAAATTATGTTAATGCTTAGTGCCCCCATCAATCATCACACGGTGTATCCGTATGTCGTCAATGTGGACGAGAGATGAAGAGGGTTGGGTCCGAGTCATCATTTTGGTGTGGCGCGATCTCTTTCTTTGAGAAGCTAAGGGAGGCTACTTGGTGAATACGGTGGGGTGAATATGAAGGTGGTAATATGGTGAGAGATGCTACATGATGGGTTGTGATAATGGAGGCTACAAGTGTAGGGTCATTGGGTAAAACCTCAATAGCTTGAAGAACCTCCACGAGAGCTTGACGATGGGATTTTGAGGTTTGAATGAGGGCATATAAGGAAATATTTAGGGGAGATTGACGTAATTGTTTGAACATGGTGGGATGTGTGATGCCATTAGAAATTGGGTACGTGGGGCCATGGATAGTGATTTTAGGTGTGGGTGTAGATGGTAAGTTGGGTATAGGATTGGTTGGTGGGTTAGTTTCCTTTTCTTTTCCCTTATCCTTTTGCACACATGTAGTGACATGTATCATGTTGATTTGAGGGGATTTGTTAAATGGAGAAGGTGTAGGATGAGTGGTATAATGACATGAAGGGAAAAAACCTACTAGAGGAGAAAAGCCTTGTGAGGTGAGCTAGGTGCAACGACATTTGGGTGGTGGTGTGGAAAGTTCTCTGATACGAACCATGTTAATTTCAAATCTTGGGGGTGGCTCTAGGAGTTGTGAGGATGGCGGTTGTGGTTGTGGAGTGGGTAGTGTGGGAATGGGTGTCGGTGAAGTAGGATCCTCGTCGAGAAGGTCATCATCATCAAAGTTGGTTTCTGGTGGACATAATTGGATAGAGACCATTTTCAAGGCTTTGCGAGTTTTCCACATCATACCCTAGCACATGATGGTAAGCGTAAATTTGAGTATCGTCAAACCATTTTTGCTTGGGTTTGAGGGTTTAGAAGGTCAAAGTGGCGGTAATGTGATGACAGAAATCTCCAGGAGGTTGGTTAAAATTTTGGCATAGGACCCTGCTAGTGGATTGCAATGGGAAGTGATCGTAGGTTTGGATGTAGGTGTGGTTAATTGTCGAGGAATAGTCTTTAGAAGAGGAGGAGTGGATCGAGCTATGGGTTGAGGTGTTGGTGTGGTTTTAGGTGTCGATCATGTTTTTTTAGGTAGGGGTATAGTAGATGGATAGGTAGGAGGGTGTGTGGTTGTTTTGACTACCTTATTGTGGGGTAGTGGAGTTTTTCTTTTGGGTTGCACCTTCTTAGGTAAAGGTGATGTGGGTGTACGAGGTCTAGAAGGAAAAGCAGATGGAGGAAGAGGGCAAGTTACCCATGGGGATAATGGGGGTGTTGTGAAGGTAGATGACATAGGTCATGCTTGGGGTGTGAGAGACAATGACTGAAGTGTAGTGGGTAGTGAAGCAATAACTGAGGGTATTGGAGGTATGGGTGGTAAAGATGTTGTAGGTGCTAGGGTAAGTCATGATAGAGGTCCAGGGAGATTAGAGGTTTGTGAGGAAGGAATGGGTTGTTGTTTTTTTGGTTTATTAGTGGGTGGAGGTTTCTTTACCATGTGGGGAAGATGAGATCCTAAGACAAACAAGATACATGCAAGTGTGATTGGCACAATTGGGATATGAGGTCGATGGGTTTGGTTCTTCTTTGGGTGTAGGCATAGGTATGTTGTTGACTTTAGAGTATGTAGCTGAATCTAGTTTGATAGGTGAATGAGTAAGGCTGGTGGTCGGGATGACACCTAAAATGGTAATAGGTTTAGTCAAGGCAAATGTTGTAGGTATGGGTTTGGGTTTAGGTGTAGGTTGAGTTATGGGTAAGGGTGTGGTTTGAGCTATAACAGGTGTCATGGAAGGATTTATGATAGAGGTGGTTGTGTTTGGTTTGATTGGTCAAAATATTTTTGGGTAGATAGTGGAGGTATCGTTAAGTAACCTCTGCATTTGTGTTAAGACATGAAGAAAAAGGTGCCCCCATAGTAAGGCTTTATCCACATAATCTAGGTGATCGGCCAAACGTGAGAACAACATGTCTATAGGTGGATTTGATGAGAACCTAATGGAAATTCCCATAATATGTGTCTTAGATATGGGAAATTGGCTAGCTTCAAACTTTCATGGGTAAGAGAGCTGAAAGTAGGTCAGCAAGATTTTGGGTAGCGGATGGAGAATGCTTGCCAAGAGGTAAAGGTATCTCAACTAGGTCTATGATAGGTGGAGGAGATGATGGGAGCTCCTCTATAGGTGGAGGAGATGATGGGTGCTCCTCTGTGGGTGGAGGAGGTAATGGGTGTTCCTCTGTGGGTGGAGGAGATAATGGGTGCTCCTCTATGGGTGGAGGAGGTAATGGGTGTTCCTCTGTGGGTGGAGGAGATAATGGGTGCTCCTCTATGGGTGGAGGAGGTAATGTAGGTGTCGAGTTCTCTAAGTGGGAAAGCCAAGGGTGAGATGGTCTCAATGTTAGTAGAAGATTCCTCCATAGGTGATGAAGGAGATGAAAGGTGTTCCTCTATTGGTGAAAGAATAATGGAGGTTGGTTTTGACGTGGAAGGAGGATTTCGGGCTAAGATCTCCTCTATGGAATGAATATGGGGTAATTGGGAGGTGAATGGTACATCATTAAAGAAAGTGTGAACCTCACGGGTATGGGTATCGTGAGTTGAGGTCTTACGTTTGATCGAGAGGAAGGGGTATGGTTGGGAAACAGTTTCTTGAAGATGTGTAGGTTTTGGTTGGCGGGTGCATTAGCATTATCCATGGTTAACTCACCTTTCTCGAGCATTTCTTGGACAATATTCTTGAAAGTGATATAGTTTCCATCATTATGACCCTTTACTCAATGATAATTAAAGAAATAATTTTCTTTATACCATGCGGGCATGGGGCGGCAGAGGTCAAAACAAGTGTGTGGTTTTATAGGTGGAAGGGTGATGGCTCTCGCTTTGATAAGATTTTCTAAGACATAAGAGTAAGGTTCTTGATTGGGGTATATTTCTGCTGCTCTTATCTGAATTGAAAAGTCTGACGGGTGAGAGATTAGATGAGGATGTAGCCTTTTGATTTGACAGATGTCTTGGACTAGCTTTGAGTACCACCGCATTAGTGGTGCCCTTAGCTTTTGAACAATTATTTTGTGGTTTGGAAGAAGAAGAGGTATCATTGACTTGAATGCTAATTTTTATTGCGTAATTATATTTTCTTCTCTTCGATGGCCCGAATCTCTAACTTTTGTGCCATAGTGAATGCTTCATCTAATGTTCGGAAGGTTTGGACCTACAAGGTTGTAACACCCTGAATTATTGTTACTTCCTCCTGAGTATTCAAGTGTTGATATATGATTTCTTCTGTATAAGGACGTGTTCCTTTGATTGTGAAGTCATGCTTGATATGGATTGTATCTTCTTTGCTCTTGAAGATCCTTGACTGAGTCAGAATATGCTTGGACTCTTTTATTTCTTTCATTTTTAGCACCTGAGTTCAATTTGATTTCGGGATGAATTGTGGATTTATCCATCCTTATGACTCAGCCTTGGATCAGTTGCATTGATCCAAGAGATGTTTTAAGTTTATTCAGGATGAACAAAAATTATTGACCTTACGAAAGTTGCAAGGTCTGAATGAGTTGAATGAGCAATTCCGGAGTTTAACTCAGGCTGATCGTGTTAAATGAATTTGGTTCCAGATATCGTAATATCAGGAAGGCCTAGACCTTAAGCCAGGTAAGAAATTCTGGTGTATACTGCAAGCTTAATTTGCAATGCCGGATAGAATCCATAACAGGAATGTTATACCCTGTTTGGTTCTAATACTGATCGGTCCTACTTGGGAGACCTAGACTGGATTCGTTAAGGTTAATAACCTTAACCTAAACTATAACCTATTGGTTGAATTATTGCTAATCTAACCTAGCCCTAAAACTATAAGCTTAATGCTCCTAAGGTTAGCTACACCTAGCACTATGGAAGTAAGACTAATGTCTTACCTTATGATCTAACCTATGTTTCTAACCTATCTTAACTAATGATAATGGATGGAGGGGAACCTATGAAGGGGCACGAGTCATGGGCAGTGGTTTCCATGGCATTTATGAGGTGGATAAGGATGAAGGACTTGGGATTTGGCGGAGGTTGCAAATGGCTATTATGACCTGACGTGGCAGTATCACCAAATTTGGGAATGGTTGTTTGTTTTCATTTGGTAATCACCAACTTTGGCGGTCGGTGGCAATGGAGAATAGGTGGGAATTTAGGAGTTAATGCAATTGATGAACTTCGGTTCCCGAGCGCAGATTTCTTGGGAAGGCATGCAAATGGAAAATTGGTTGGTTGTTTGGTTTTCCATGCATTCTGTTTTTCTCTCTGCTTGATCACTGGTTCTTCGAACCAGTCTACTCTATGTTGCATGGCAACTTTGAGAATATCTAGCTCCTTTCTCTGTCGGGGAAAGTTTATAAGGCATGAAGGTAACAATTTATTGTTGTTTAATCTATCGTGGAAGAAGAAGAGAAGGTGCGAGCACATTCAGAGGTCTTCTTCAGATTTTTAAGCGACACTATCAGGCATGATAGGCCCTAACTTTTAAAAATCTTACTTTCCTTCAAATTCTTTCATTAAAACAATTCTGTTCAAATGATTTTAGGTTCAGTTGGTTTATATGGTAGCAATGTTTTGTTTCTTGATGATTGAGGAATCCATGGTTTTACGTAGACTCTGTTGAAGAGTTTGTTGTGTTTATTTTAAGGATTTGACTTCTGTCAAAGTGTTTGCCGTGATTTTCTTGTGAATTCAACTTCTGTTGGAACCCTTGCTGTGTTAGCACGTTGGTTCACTTCTGTTGAAATGTTTGCTGAGTATACATAAGGACTCAATTTCTCTTGAAATGTTTGTTGTGTATACTACCTAGATTCGACTCTATCGAAGTGTTTGCCATGATTTCAATGTGAATACGACTTCTTTTAGGTCCTTGCAATGTCTCTTATGAATTCAACTTCTGTCGTAGACCTTACTGTGTTAGCATGTTGGTTAAACTGCTTTGTTGGATTGGTTGTTGTGTATACATATGGTTCGACTGTTGTTGGAATATTTGCTGTGTTTACTCATTTGGTTTGATTCTGTTGAAAGGTGTGCTGGGTTTACTTGAGAATATGACTTCTGTTGAAGTCCTTACTATGTTTTCATTTTGGTTAAACTCCGTTGAAATGTTTGCAAGGTTGGTATATGAAAATGACTCTGTTAGAGTCCCTACTATGTTTTCGTATTGGTTTGACTTCGGTTGAATCTTTGCTGAGCATATGTTATGAAGGTGACTTCTGTGATGTCCTTGCTGTGAGTATTTTTATTATGATTTTGACTTACATGCCGAGATTTTTGTGAATACTTGTTGGAGTCCTTGCAGTTTCTCAGGTGAATCCAACTTCTGTGATGTCCTTGATGTGTATTGCGTGTCGGCTAGACTTCTAATAAAAGCCCTCATTGTATATTCATTTGAATCCGACCCAGTTGAAATGTTGATGTGTTTGTATGTGGTTCGACATAGTTAAAATGTTGCTGTGTTTTCTTATGGAAACGACTTCTGTTATGATGTGAACTAGTCTCTGGGTCAACTGAGATATTGAGTTCTTAACTGTGCCATAACAGGCGATGGCGTTGGATAATATCATGTTTGAGGAATGACAAGGAAAGAATTTTTGGGTTTAATTTGATTGTTTTATAGATTATTACTTGGTCGCAAGAACTCTTGAACTTCCTAATAGCTACAGGTGATTTTTATAATTGAATTTTGATGAAACTGTAGTTTCTTCTTTTGATCTCGACTGATTTTGATCTATAAATATAGATTCTGTGTATGATGAAATATTAATGTGATTATTGATTTCTTTACGACCTTGCTTGGTCAATGGAAACACATCCTGACCGAGAGAAATCTTGCTTGAGGAACTCTATTTTTTTTGAAAAAACGTATGTATCATTCTGGACTTGCATGGATGGAAATCAAGTTTGTATTGGAAGGAATGGGTATTGATTTTCTTGCCTTCTCTTTTCCCTTATTGTATTCAAGCTTGAATGCATAAGAGTTATTCTTGAGAAGTCGGTACAGTCCTGAACATGATTGGAATGGAAATTTGAATGTCTCTATTTCTTTCTCCTCAGCTGTAAAGTATATGTTGATACATATAACTATAGGAATAATAAAATATTCTCTCCTTGTCTAGAAACTTTGACTGCTTTCTTCTTTTGTAATCCTTATGTGAACTCTACGGTATGGGCTTAAGAAGAAAAGAATGTTAAACTGTAGGGAGAAACTGGTAAAAATGTATTGTAGTAAAGTTGGTGTATTTGTCAATACCATTGAAATAATGTAATGTTTTTAAAGGAATCTCGTCAGTTGAACTTGATGAAAGTTATAATCTTCCTTTGAGGAATTGTTAAAAACATACCTGTTGGATACACGAATTGATAGGATATTCATTTTTGAATGGAATAATTTGTTGGATTATTGCTGTCCTTGGGATTCAGATGGATGGATGTCTTGGATTCATTTTGTTCTTCTTAGTCTCTAATATATATGATGAATCATCTGAAGGGTATTTAGGATTAATTGGTAACTATAATATGAGTCATGCGTTAAAAGTCATGTTAGAATTACAGAAAGATGATTAGTCTGATTTATGTTAAGTATTTGAAGAAATGATTTCATTTAAACAGGTTGTTTAATGAGAACAATTGGTGGAATGCAATTGTTTTAAGAATTAGTGCTTATCATGCTCAGTTCACCGAACTGACCCGTGTTGGCAATTTTTGCAGATGGTTGTCGTAAGTGGTAAAGGCACATAGATCTGATATGATACTCAGATTGTTTAATTTGGTTTTATGATGAATTCCAACTTGATTTCTCTAATTGTACTATATGAAGAAAGTTGTTCTTTTGTTGTTGAGTATTGTATCAAATATGTTGAATGCATAAATTGTAATTGTTTGGCTTAGAAATAAATGAAATGAGGGGATTGTTACTATGTGGCTGCATTTGTATTGTGATGGATTGATCCTCTTTGGTTCGATTGTTTTTAAGTGCATTTTTATTATTGTATACCTTGGAGATATTTGGATTCTCTAAGTAGGCCTTGTAAAGATTATGTGACTGAATACTTGTAAATGATTAGTAGTTCTGTTATGTTCTATATAAGGCTAAATTGGAAATTAGTCCACTGTCTTTCAAGAAGCTAAGGTTCAAATAAACCTTAACAGGTAGCTGAACGGGAAGAGTAATCTATTACTCCCTAACCTTGATCTAAGACAAGACAACGTAAATAATGATTTTAAATCACTATATCTTAATAATAGTAAGTAAGATATATTTCAGTTTTGAGAACTGATATAAACCTAAAAGGGTATAGTTAGCATCCTTATGAGAAGACTTTGGGCTACTGCCCAATTTCATTGATTAAGATTATTGTGATTCAATGAACTCCTTGACGAGATCTCAAATCTTATTAAACTTCTCTCTATAAAATGGATCTTAAATAAGTAAGGCAACTCAAAGATGAGGAATTCCAGAGTTGGGATAAGACTACCCAGAAAGGAGTGTCTTAAAGTATAATTTCAACTCAACGTAAGTAACACCTTAAAGTTAAGTAGATCTTTCCGAGGCGGTTTGTAGGGTGCCAACACATGTCAACTGCAGGGTTGTACCTTAGAGAAGATTAGGATCTTCTCGAGGATACAACAATGTAGGTGACTTATGGCGACACCCTTTGCATTGATCTTTAAGATTTACACCATAAGCTCGAACAAGTTTTTATTCTGGGACTGGTTAGGAACATGGTCATGTTATGAGGCTGCCCTTGGAGACTCGGGGTACCTTGACACACAGGGTTAACTAGGGTTGACCCAGTATGTCAGCTTATCCCTAGTCCTCGAGAGCATCCTTATAACATTGTCATGTTATTAATCTGTTCCTGAGTGAATGACTTGGGACAGAGAAGGCTGACAGAAGTCAGTATAAGACATTCTATATAACATCGGAGTGGGGTGAAGGATGTATTCCAGATTGATGAGTATGCCATCAAGGAATACGAGACATGAACAGTATGTTTCAAAACTTTGGCCAAAGTATCACAAGTCTGCTGATTGCATTGTCCTATGTCACCTAGTCTGAGGGACGTGATGCCGATGAATAATGGTAACAATTATTTAGATAGGTTCCTTGGATAGAGCATTCTGAAATCCCAGATTAGGGAAGAGAACCGCAAGAGTGAAGTGTTAAAATAAAAACGCCAACTCTATGATACTCATGAATAGATCGGTAGATCATCGAGTCATGGAATGAATAGATCGGTGGTTCACCGAGTCATTACAGCTGCATATGGTTATCTATTATAAGAATGATTGTTTTGATCTCGTGAGTTATAAGTTATGTATTTAGAACTATGAACCACTTATAAAATAAAAAATAAAAAATAAAAAAAATCTCTTGTTCTAATGTATTAACATTGGGAATGTTACAAAGGTTGGTGAGATATGTCTAGCACAAGCTCGTGTGAAGATAGATCTCAATGCGTTTTTTTTGGGGGTAGTTTGAAGGTGAGTTGGTTGATCAAGCTATGCCCATGTGAGCAACAAAATTTGTGATAGATTCATCCTCATATTGACTTGTGGAGTATAGATCAGTCATGGTAATGTTCTTGATGATATTGATAGAGAAATGATCCAAGAAGGCTTGGGCTACCTAATTGAATGAGAATATATAGTGTTTAGGTAACCCAATATACCAATCTAATGCAGGTCTAGTGAGGGACATGGGAAAGGCTCTTAAGAGCAAGGCATCATCATGAGCGATCGAGATAACACCCATGTTTGAACAACCACAAATGCTTTGCTACGGGTCTTATTTTCCATTGAAATGATTGAATTTAGGCATTTCCCAATGCACATGGTATGAGCAGATAGGGATGGATGGGTGGATGTGCTCGTTACAAATCTCTTCATAGGTGAGATAGTTACAAGATCCTAAAAATGATGCCTCTAATGTCTACATCTTATCAAACATCAATTTAATTAGGTCATTGGTGGGTTGTGATGGTTGGGTGCCTCCTATAGCATGAGGGGACCGGTTTTGGGCATATAACGGGGTGGCACTCTAGTGTATGGGACTTCCATGTAGGTTGATTAAGAAGAAAGCAATGAAATAGGGGTATGTACCCGTAGTGAATAATGGATGAAATGGGAGGTTATTGGTAGTATGTATACGGAGGTGGCAATAGGGGCTAACAATTGTTGAATGGAAAGGACCACATTCTAAAATAGGGTAGTGATCACCGACATGGGAGGTGGTAATGTAGCTATGGGTATGTGTGAGACATTAGTGGATGATGAGGTTGTGTTTTGGGTATTTGTTGAGGCTATGGTGGATGTGGCGGGGTAACGGAGGTGGCAGACATGGCAGTCATAGTGGGTATAGGACCTAGCTACAAAATGACTAGGGGTAAGGTAGATGTGGGCAGCATAGAGCTAGATGGGGCTAATGCAGGAGTGGGAGTGAGAGTTGGGGGGATAGATATGGGCATGTCATATATCAACTGACCCGAGGCATCTTGAGTGGATGAATGGGAAAGGTAAAACTTCAAAGCAAAGCGGGGGTTTTGGTCAAGGAGTCGAGCAAACTCCTCATATCCAAAGATGCGATAGTAATAGGTTGGATGGGATCCATGGCTGGTGATAAAATGGAAGGTGGTGAATGACTAGGTATGAGTGGTTGACAACCGGCATAAAATACAAATGCGTTTGCTTGTCTTCGGTCACACCACGTGAACCAAGATCTTGATCGTAGGGTTGCTTCTCTGTAAATGACACAAAAAATAGTAGGAATAGGTGAATTTGATGGTAAAAAGTGGATTAGGTACCAAATGGTGGTTGGAAAGTGAAACAGGCTAACCGATGCCAGTTAAGGAAAACTGACACCGGTTAGGGGTAACTTCCTGCCGGTCACTGTAGAAAATGGTCAGTGAGTGAAAAACAAAGCAGAAGGTGAAATCTGACAGGTATGCCAAATTTGATGATGTTTACAATGTCAATGGGTATGATGGTAGTGATAGGGACTATGAAAAGTGGAAGATGATGAATAAAATGTCCTTTTGGGTAGGTTAGCAAAAGGACCTAGAACTGACATCGATTGGGTATAACCGATGATGGTCAGAGGTAACCGATGATGGTTACTGTGAAATTGAAATAATGATGAAAGAAAAGTGGTTGTGAATTAAAATTTGATGTAGAATCAGACCCAAAATTTTGAGAATGATGATGATATGGCCTAGGAACACTCAGGTGAAGCTGAAATACACCAGCTATGATGAGGAGCGTGTAAGGATGAACAAGAAAAATGAAGAACATGCTCTCTCACCTCAAAACGTAAGCCGAGAAAAACACTAAGAAAAATGTGATCCTAGGAGAGCCATTTTCTATTATGTTTGTTTAGCTTATGCTATTTAGGGACCGACATATGAGTTGTGAAATAGAGTTTTTGGTGAGGATGGCTTCCTACAAAAAGGAGATCTAAAAGGTGAGGTTTCGGTATGTTATGGTGAGGCGGGCTTCACTCTGAAGTATGACTCGACGGAGTAGAAAGTGGGTGCTCAATGTGTTGTGATCATGTGATCACCTATAGCTTCTTCTAGGTAAGATGTTGTTTAAGAATGTGTGTATTTTCAATTTTTGTGAGGTTTGGTAAGACTCGAGAGAGAGAAAAGAGAAAGAAAGTGCTTTCTACGGTTTGTTTGTCAACCATTAGCTGATCATGACTTCCAAAGGTGCATAGGATTCCCTTAATTAATGTGAGCTAATGTGATAAGTTAGAATGCAATGCACTTATTTTTAAGCCCAAATCAAAGTGTGAAGTTGAATGAAACAAAGAGATTAAGAGGAATACGGATGCTCTTTCACTACAATGCATAAAACACGAAGAAATGGTTCTTTTTAATTACACCAAAAGAAAGGTTTCCTTTATAGCAAACAGAAAGAAAATGTGGGTTACCAAGGAAGAATATTAATGTGTATACTTTTCAGAAAGGAAACAAACACACAATTTTTCCTAGGAATGAATGAAATACAAGGAACCCCAGATGGGTCCCATCAGGTGTGCTAAAATGTTACACCCGATTCTAGATCGTTTCTTTGAAGTATTGAAGAAATAAATAGGGTAATGGGCGTAGGAGGAATACATGTAAAAATGTTGGTTGATGGGTTGTTGCACACGTATGACTTCCAAATCCACAGCTGATTGTGAGAACTTCCTTTTGCCTAGGAGGAACTACCTGTAATGAAAAGCAAGACCAACAAAAGGAATTAAACAATATATGTATCACTTGCTTCCTAGATGGCTATCAGTCCACTATTTTAAACAATTTAATGTTGTAAACAAAGTTAATCCTATTATAGTTCGAAATGATTTAGGTATCTTACTTAAAACATAATAAGAAATAGATCTAATCTAACAGTGCTATGTCAGAATAGGATCCGAAGGTCAAGTGACTAGTTCTGGATCTCTGTAGGTCTGATAGAGGTCTCAGGTATATTCATAGATGGATGAGGGTGAGATGAAATTAGGTGGGTAGGTCTCTATTCTAGGTTGTATGGGTAAATATAGAGACCGATGTTGGTTAAGGGTGACCGACGGTGGTTAGGTGTAATCGGTGCCGATTATTGTGGAAATCTAGGAATGCCACAGAACAAGCTTTGGGTCTCCTTTGTGATTGCACAAAGGATTTTGTTAGTTAGGATGAGGTATTGGGTGACTTGGGTAGGATTTGGCAAGATTTTAATGGGTATATGGAGGTGGAAGTGTTGGAGAAGGTTAATAGGTGGGTAGGTAAATAATAGATGATAAAATAATGATGAAATGAAATAAACCAAAGAAGTATGATGTTATACTTACTGGGATTCTGGTCCTGGATGTCTGTGAGTGAGGGATGGAGGTGCTGATGAGAGGTTTGAAGGCTGCAAGTGATCACCAACTGAAAGAAAGCTTCTGCATGGGTTGTATGTACATTCCTCTTTTCTTGGTTAGATCAGATCATGGTTGGGATGGCTATGCAAGAGAAAGTGCTTGATCTCCTTCCTTGCATGCATGTTCTCTTTGGAATTCACTCTCTGAAGATGTGTTATCTCTCTGAGATGTGTTAATGTTTGCCAAATTGTCCAATGTTTTTCCAACCTTCTGCCAACCTTGAGAATCAAGTTTTCTTGGGGTTAAAAGGGTAACCGATGGTGGTTTGGGCTTAACCGGCGACAGTTAGGGGTAACCGACATCGGTCAAGGTAGGATTTGCTAGGTTTACTAAACTAGTGATATCCTCTTTATTTCCTCGAGATCTCATGTCCGTAACCCATGGATTAGACTGGAAGCTTCTTGTAAGCATGCGAGAATGTGGTTAGAGGGAATGTAGGAATTTATTTTTAGGGTTTAGGTAAGTCTTAGTTAGTTATGGTAACTTACTAAGAATAGGTTTTTAGGGTGAGTTAGCTTGGTGAGGTGTCTAAGTGAAGTGTATGTGTGGATATTATTTAAATTAATATATTTAAATAATAAATATGGTGAGGATAATGAATTAATTTAATTAAATTAATATTAGTGGGGTGAAGGGGGCCATGGCTAGGTGAATGTGATGAAGGGTGTTTATTCGTCGAGAGACCAAAGGGAGTGTGACCTAATTTTATTGTCTACATAGGGATCCATGTAATCCGAGGTAACCAAGAAACCCCATGCCATCATCATGACCTCCATATGGTGCTTGAGAGCAATGTTTTCCGTGAAGTGGAATGATACCCAAACTAACTCTGCACTGTACTCACACAAAAATTTCCAATCAGTCTAATCCCTACCAATGCAAAGTTGTCATCATAGAATCACTCACAAACCTCTCTAATACACTCCTAGGTATGAAAGTTCACTCTGAATCCTATAGAGCCCCTTGAATAAAACTATGAAATATCATGTTTACACACAAATGGTGCTAACTCTCCCACCTGATCTACACTCATTAGAGAGTATGACTCCTTATACTATATCTCGGTGTGTTGCGTGGAGGAAAGGTCCCAAGAATCTAGTAGACAGATTAATCGAAATATCAGCTCCATGTCATCCACCTCCTACACCGAATGTGAACCTACTAAATAACCATGAGTCAATTTCATCTTGCCATTGACTAACATGTAGGTGAAATGCTCACATGGAATAGAAGCAGTAAAATACATAGAAGTGTTTTCCAATGTCGATTCAAAAATGATGAACCCGAGACTTTAACTTGTCACGGTGACAAATTGTATATGCTTGTATAAAGTTGGGGATATCATCCCTCAATATGTTCCATATCATCCTCTCCAACATGAACTGTAGGTCTCATGGTAACTCAAATGCCTAGTCACGAAGGATAATGCACATGTCCCAATATCTCCATTCTCAACCATGAATCTTTCACAAGGCTCAATCTTCTCTGATAGAAGATCATCTCATCCTCAAATTTGTAATTTTCATCCTGTATGTGACCATCTAGAATCTCACCAGTGTGTCGGTTCTTGGAGTACTCAACAAAAAAATGAGGTCTCCAGTCTCCTGAAACTTTGAATAACCAACATAATGATAACCTTGGATGATCTGAACATATAATCTCAATCTCAGTAACAATCTCATGTTCAACATTGTTGGCCAAATATACATCCCTCATACTCCACAATGATCTACAATAATAAAAATCCTCACCATGCCAGATCATCCTCTCCATCCCCTCAGTTATAACCATCGTTGGTGCTTATGAAAATACTCCCCTCAAAATTGGATTCCTGTCCTCAGACTTATACTTCAGCCTTATCGTCTAAAATTTAGTCTAAAACTCACTAAGAGAGTGAATCCACTGCACTCCTAGTGCTATGTTGGTCACTCCCATTCCAACAATGTGGAAATCATTGGTAACTGTATAGTTACCCATCGTGATGCTCACTTGGGGAACCCACCATGTGCACCTCAAAGACTCTCCATTGGCTACAACCCCATTGAGGCCCTCAAAATCCTTTGTCTGTAGTCCTCACCTCTCAACCAATGAGGCATCAATATAGTTTTGGTTTCCCCACTATCAATGAGTACCCCAACACACTAACCTTGCATAACTCCTCTAATCCTAAATGCCTTATACATCAGAGTACTAGGCAATGTGGCTATAATCTCTTGAGGAAAAGTCTTCTCCTCCTGCCCCACATCAACACTATCCAATGCAACCCCATCTCCATCATCCATCTCACGAGTCTCTAACTCCTCACCTCTGTCACCCTTTCTCTCCTCAAAGACTTCAATGAATTGAGCCTTCCCTCTACCTCTGCAATCATATCCTAGAATCCAAGGTGTGTGGAAATCAAAACATAGTTTCTTTCACCTCAACTCATCTCTATGTTCTCGGGAAATGATTGGATTTTTAACCACCCCCTCCTTGGTGGAGGCTACCTCTCTTGAATGAGAGTTGGAGCCATAGGATTTGCGGTGGATAACTCTAAGTCCCGAGCTTTCCTCACAAATTTCCCATGCAAGGAAGAAGCTTCAAATGTCTTCACAAATCTAGCGAAAACATAAGTCAAACCTTCTATGAACAAAGTGAAGTCAACCCCCTCTCTGACATCAAGTACCATGACTGGTAATATCTAAAAATATACAATGTACTTGACCAGGGGACCGGTTTGTATCAAATGAGTCCACTCACTGAAAAACACGTTAGGGTCCCTCCTATCAAATTTGTTCACCATCCTCTACGTAAACTCTACATGAGTCATAATGTGTATGTGTCCCTATGTAATTATCCCATGATGCCACCAATCATGAGTGTCTCCCTCAAGATATGAGCTTGTGAACTTAATTGCATCTTCGTCACACATAGGATTCAAGTCGAGTATTTCTTTCGCTTCTAGACCCAAAACGAAGTGTAGTACACTTCTTAGAACCATCGAAGTGTGGAATGGAGATCTGTCCTAATCTCCTCTGTAACTCTAGTACCTATTTCTGATGATCTCTCTTGGGTCAACTGCCAATCTTCATTCTGAAATATTCTTGGGATGGCATGTTGTTACAAAATCCCTCACTCATGTTCTAGATCCTTTCTCAAAAAGACTCCTCACCCAAAATATCTAAAGGTCATTGTACTGTGAATTTCTGGATCCTTCAAGAAATAAGGTTCGTGATGCCTCAAAGGCCTAGAAGAAGGATGGGAGGCCACTTCCACCTAATTTCCACTCTCACCTCTTCGACCATGTTGTCTCATATTACTATTTTCTCTTCTCCTTATGTCTTCTGTTATACATAGTTGAGCAAGATGAAGATGATTAAAAAACATTCTCTTACCCTTTTTAGCAATCAAAAAACCAATGCTAGTACTTTGAGAGGTACTCTCCCTTCTTGCATTGGATTCTCCTATGAATAAATCATGCTTTCCAACACTTATAATCCCAAAATAAACATTTGAATTCCTTCTTTGGCTTATGAAAGTAGTCACAAAGTTTTCTACATTACAATTTATAGTTTTGGATAACTACCACATATTACCAGGATCCCATAGCTTAGAATGCCCCTGATCCCTTATATCATGTAAGGTCTGCCATCTTTGGTTCTCTTATATCTCCTCATAAATAAGATTAACACAAGGTTAAACTTCTACCACTTCTTTCTAAACCTCCAAAACAACACCATCCCTATTGTGATTCATGATTTTAGACAGAGAGTAAGTGGAACAAGAATCAACACCTTTCACAATTTTATGCTCATTACTACTTGGTAAATCCATCCCATATGATAATGACTTATTATTTGGAGGATTGATAGGTACCTTTTGGATTGAAATATATTTTTCAGTTTTGTAACCAACCAACCATGTTTGTTCATACCTTTCAATGCCATCAATGTCCTCCATGTGTTCAAGATAGACATATGTTGAGCTACCCCCAACATTGTTGCCTGAGTGCCTATTGAAAGTATCTAAAGGCTGATCAAAAGTTGCTGGTTTGGAAATTACAGTAGGCTGGAATTTTACACCAGTGTCCATGTGAGGTTCCTCCTCATGTACCAGCTGCTTTGTAGAGTCTTCTTTCGAGGGTGTAGTCTTTATTGCATCAATTTCCCTCATCATTTCCTTGAACTCTCGTATGTGTTATCTTGATTGAGTCACTATCAACCTAGCAGCTCTAGCTTTTTATTCCCTTCCTCACACTTTTTAAGAGTTTCCATTACATCCTCCTTGCTTACACAAAAACTTTCTTCTCCCGAAATGGAATAATTTCTATAACAAGAAAAGTTTCACTAATGCAATTATTTTCTCAATGGAAATCATACCCATTTTTTTATAAGTTTTTCTACAAATGAGTTCTTTTGTGATTCATGTACTTGAAATATAATGACCTCGTTTGGGCTTGCTACCAATATTCACCATACAATAATCTGGAAATGGCATATTATCTTTGAAACCCCTACTCAAATATTGGTACTTCCTCTAACAAGAATCCTCATCAATCACCTCTATTAACCACCCTCTATCACTATTCTCACCATGTTTCTTATTGTCCCTAGGTTTTCTTTGATTCACATTTGGAGTGAGGTGACTCAAATAAAGGTTAGTGTCTTCTTGCTATTTCACCATGTTGGTGAACATTTCCTTCATAAAACCCCCTTTGAGATCTTTCCAAACTGCCATATTTAACCAACATAGGCTGGAGGAACAACAACTCTGATACCACTGAAATATCCCTAATGGGATACCACTTAAAAATGCACAAAATATATGAAAAATGCAGCAAAGTAAAATATTGATTTATGCAGATTTTAACAGTGAGGACAACGAACTAAATAAAATCTATATCTCCCTAAATATTCATTCGAATTTCTTGAAAACTTGAAGAGGGCTTGATATTATTATAAGGACATAATAACACTGTTTTGGAGTTTTACATAAATTACAATGCTGCCAGAAAAAGCACAGCGTGCCCTAGACAGCTGGAAACTTCAGAGGCTCGTAACTCTCTAAATACCGGAGAAGAAATTAAGGGTCTATGGTAATAACATTAACAGATTAGGGAAATAATTTTTCCACCTTTATATCTACAACAACCATCTTGAAAACCCCCAATAAAGGCTGCAAGTCACCTCACCTGGTATGGGGTCATAAAATGATGGAGAAACCTTCAACATGCTGCCACGCCTAGCCCAAATGGTTGCCATGAATATGATATAGAGCCCCTCTTCTTGTCTTCCCCAAATTCCCCCAAGACCCAAGTCACCATGCTTGGAAGAGGGGTCGGTAAATGATGGAGGCACCTTCAATGAGCTTCCACGCCCTACCCAAATGGATGTAGTGAATATGAACCGGGAGCCCACTGATTCTCTTCCTCAAATGCCCCGAAAACCCCCAAAATCTATCCTCTAAACCTTGGATGATATCTCTATACACAGCCCAAAAAATGGCTCCAAAATGATAGACTAGGGTAGATATCTCACTACCGAAGAATGCCCTACTAGCTAGGGATGGGTCTCTCACCATCAAAGCTAGGGTCCCTGTGGGATTTGACTCCACAAGCTATAGAAACGCAACAACAGCAGCTGCACAAGAAGGGGTCAATAAAATGTATATCAAAAGTGCCTTTCCTTACCCTCCCGCTCCTTATATACTTCCCATGGAAAAATAGCCTCAATAAACGCTAAACGTGTTTCTTTCCATGGAGGGGTCAATAAAATAGAAATCACTAAAGTTACCTTTTCTGATTAAGTCACCCAGAGTCCAAGTGACCCCCAAATGCCAAACATGGATAATGGACCATGTGGCCCCTTCTCAAAATCCCCAAAGATCCATGGTCCCTTGGGTATGACCACAACTTGGACTCAATTTGACTCTTTGCCTTTGGCATAGGAAAAAGGGGACATTACGGAATCACCTTAGATTATTTGGAAGAAATTTCTACATTAAGAGAGATGATGACAATCTGGGTAAGTTTGATTCAAGGTGTGATGAAGGTATCTTTTTAGGTTACTCAATTGTTAGTTCAACATATAGATGCTACAATAAGAGCCAAAAAAATATAGTAGAGAGTACTAATGTCACATTTGATGAATCCTATCCAAATAAACTCATAACTCGGTCTAAAGTAACTCCATAAGTTTTTGCAAATCAGGATGATGAAGAAATTTTAGAAGTTGAACATGAAGAAGAAGAGAGACCTGATACTAAGGAACCTTCAAGGAAGGTTAAAAGAGATCATACTTCAATAAAAATGATAGGAAATAAATAATCAGGTATCCAAACAAGGATGTTGAAAATTTCTCAAAATTAAGAAGATCTTGCTCTCTTATCCAAAATAGAACCAAAGAATGTAATGGAGGCTAGTAAGGATCAAAATTGGGTGAAATAAATGAATTAAGAGCTCAATAAAATTGAAAAGAATGAAACATGGGAGATGTTACCTAGGCCAAAGGACAAAAAAATTATTGGAACCAAGTGGGTGTTTAGAAACAAATTGAATGAAAAAGGTGAAGTGACTATAAATAAAGCAATGTTAGTTTGTAAATAATATACAAAGGTGGAAGGAGTATATTTCGATGAAGCATTTGTGACCATGGCTAGGATGGAAGCCATTAGGCTCTTCTTAGCATATGAATCTCATAAATTCTTCAAAGTATATCAAATGGATGTGAAATCAACATTTCTCAATGGGCACTTGAATGAGGAGGTTTACATTGAACAACTAAATGGTTTCTCTCTTAACGAGGATATGGATTATGTGAGAAGACTGAAGAAGGACCTTTATGGGATTAAATGAGCACATAGGGCTTGGTATAGTGGGATACATAAGTACTTTCTTGAGTAAGGATTTAGAAAAAGGTATAGCTGATAGACAATTGTACATAAGAGATGAAGAAATACCCCTAATTTATTGTTATTTTCTATGTGGATGACATCATTTTTGGGAGCAATAATGAGATTGATTAAGGTAAATATGAAATATTATGCCTAATATTATGTTATAGTAGTAGTAAATAAATGATGTAATGAAATATAGAAAGATACCAAAACAAGCTAAGCAATAAATAATGAAACCTTACTTGCAAAGAGAGGGTAGAAATCCTTAGCTTATTTTCAAATTTCTCGGAGAATGCACGAGTTGGAAAACTAGAAAATGTGAAATATATACCATCGCACCGAAGCATAGAAAAACTTAGAACTAGAGAAAAAGGTTGGTATGGGGAACCTAGAGAGGAGAGGGCCACCAGGGAATCGTAGGCCTATTTCTCGGAGCCTTGGTTTTCATAAATGCTTATAAAACCTCCTATAAGGTGTCAAGAGGTGTTCTCATTTTATCTCCTTTGATCACATCCGAGGTCGGACCAAGATCGCCAATGTCACTATAAACGTGCAATAATGTTTGAAGCTACAAAACCCTCAAATATACATCAAATCCTAAAAATAAACATGCAAAATGACGGGTCAAACTATCTTTATTTTTCACAATGGTTTACTTACAACTCAACATTACACTACATCTTAGACCCAACGTAGTTCTATGTGTGTGTGCGGAATCGAGCCCTAGGTTTCTCTTGTGCTAATCGCACATGGATAATGAGAAAGTAGCTAGTTGTGGAATGTAATAAATGTATGCATGGAATAGAATGAACTTCCCTCCTATGAAGTGTGATGTAGAAAAATAGTCCTTGTTTCCCTTTTAATAGAGCTAGATGGATACAATGGATCTCTTATATGCCTTTGATGGATGCAACCTTAAGTGGTAATAGCTAATTCTTAGAGCATGGTCCTTTATTATGATCACATAAGTTTATATTTATATGATTTCCTTTATTTAATTTTTAATTAACCCTGAAAAGGCCGACTACCAATAATATAAGATGCTCAAATGGATAGAAAGGACCCAAAAGTGTGAGTAAATTTCAAATAGGATGGGGAACCCAAAGGCAATGAGGGCTCCTAGTGTTTGGCATCCTGGTTGGGCATTTGTGTCTAGTATGAAAAATGCCAAAGAGTAAAAAGGAATACTAATAAAGTAAGGGTGTAAGACTTAAAGTAGCAACAAAAAAATAAGGTGTCCAACTACCGTTAATTATTACTTTTCTTACTTAGGAATCAAATAAATAATATTATGTAATCAAGACTAGATAATTACCCAAAGTGTGTGATTTTGTGTCTACTAGGATGAAAATTCCAAAGATTAAAAAGGAATATCAAGAAAGTAAGGGTGTAAGACTTAAAGTAGCAACAAAAAAATAAGGTGTCCAACTACAGGTTAATTATTACTTTTCTTACTTAGGAATCAAATAAATAGTATTATGTAATCAAGACTAGATAATTACCCAAAGTGTGTGATTTTTTGTCTATAATCACCCCCACTTTATGTTGGTGAACGAAAAATATCATAACATAAAGTAGATAGAGATGTGTACCTAATAACCATATATGTTGATGTAGAAGGAATGCTGAAGGAATTAACAAAGCATGGAGTGATTAAAATGTGAATTTTAGATGCTAAAAAGGATAAAGTGTAAAAGTGGTGATGAAAATAAAGCTAGGGATGAAACACATGTGTATATGTTGTGATGTAGCTATTGTCGATGTCAATGTCGATGTGTGTGATGTGGATGATGTTTACTACCTCTTCCCATATGGATAGACCTGCAAAAGAGAATCCAAAAAGTATTCAAATAAACATGTATATGTGTAAAAAAGAATGTAAATGAGTATGTAAAATTAAAAATGTGAAAAAGGAACATGTGCACCTGATCTGTGATGAGGAAAAAAATGTAGCAAGGATCCTATAGATGATATTAATACATGATTTTTTTGGGGGATATCATACAAATAAAATGGAAGAAGCACAGAGAGAATAGTTTGGTTTCATCCTCCAATCCTTTAACTGATTTCTGTTGTATATAACACCACTTCATATGGTTTGTATAAACACATGTGCTTAGGTCTAACTTCCCTGTAAAATTTTTTGTGTATGGAGTTTTGTAGGCTTTTCAAAACCACTAATCGGTGTGTAAATACCCCTAGTCTCATGCATTGAGGAAAGGCTGTTGTATCCCCCTAGTTTTAGGTATCTATGAAAGGTCATTGTGCTAAGGACTTAAGTCTAATTTTGATCCCTAAAAATTGTGTTCTACCAAAGTATTGTGCTATGTATAATGCTATCGGGGTGAGTGATTCACCCATATGATGTCCTCCATTGTTTGTAGTGAATATGACACCATTGAAGGATTATGTGGCCCAAAGAGGACCAACCACTATGTTGAAACTTTTCCCTATATGAGGAAGGGGATGTGCTTATTATAAACCAAGGCACACAGAAACAAGTGGCTAGGAAAACAAGAATTATTACAAGTAAAGACAAACACTTATGTAAAATGTAAGCTAGAAAACAATGTGTAAGATAAGACAAACATGCAAGAATAAAATTTAGACCAAAAAAGTGGGTTGCGGACATGGAACACCACTCACAATGTCATAGTAAAATCAAGTCCATAGTGGTCACAAGTAATAAGATAACAAGAAACACGGGAAATTTCTGCAAACAATGAAAAACAAAACAAAATAGTGTATCGGACAACCGTGAAAGTAAGTAATCCTCCATAAAAAATGTTGCACATGAAGAATTCATTAGCACATTAGAAGGATAAAATGTATGTCAAAGCGTGTAAAATTTGAGAAACTAGTGTGTTATGAAACAAAATGAAACAATAGCACCTATAATGTACGAAAGTGGATTCTCCCATAAGCCGTTATGGGACTAGTACTAGTACTACACCAAACATCCATGTTGTGTGTAATGGACCTATAATATCTACGATCACGAATAGAAAGCAAGTGAACCCGCATGTGTATGATAAATATAACGACATACAATATATTTATCTAGCATATATAATAAAGTGTACATGTCAAAGCATAAGTAAGAAAGAGTAAATGTAACCAAGATATGTAGTATGTTATAGATGAGACAGAAAGGAATGCGGTGTGGGAGACAAGATTATTGTGTCCCCAGAGTGGATGTGAATGTATACAAGGATTCTTGTTAATTTATGCCACTTCAACTGTCAAGAATGAATTGTAAATGATAGTGCATCATCGGTAAATGGTCTAAGCGATGTGTTGTCGTATATGAAGAAAAATTGATGAATAAAGCATAGAGTGTTGATTGTAAAGTAATGATATTTAAATTATATCGAATGCGACATATGAATGAGTGATTAGGAAGAGTTAATGGTCTAGCCTATAGCATATATCACGATTAGTAGTAGGAGTGATGATTTAGCCTAAAGAATATATCATGGAATGAGTGAATGAGAAGCCAAAAACGGGGTGATGATGTAGCACAAAGTGTATATCATAAAATATGTGAAGAAAATACTAACACACATGATGATCTAGCCTAAGGCTTATACCACAAGATGAATATAAGAGGAGATCTAGAAACGGGTTATGATTTAGTAGAAAGTGTATATCATGAAATATGTGAAGAAGAAACTAATAAGTGTGATTATTTAGCATAAGTTTTAGACCACGATATGAATGAAGAGGAAATGTAGAAAGGGGTTGTTATTTAACACAAATCATATATCATGATATGAATGAATAAGGTAATAGATATGAATAATTCATGATAATACGATGGAATTATTGAACTTGTGAGTATAATTAAGTCCATTCGATATGTGTAACCTCAACATTTGAGTATGGACCATGGGAATAGGGTGTGTCTTTGGGTAGTGAGTGCAATGCATATAAGAATATGAGAATAATGTTTAATATGTGTAGTATATGTGGTCATGAGAAGATGTTGTAATTATTTCACATGTAAATTCTATAATGTGTGATAGAGAACGTGTAATATGTAATGTAATATGTGTAGATCATAAAAGCGTATGATAATATAGTGTGTAGAATGTGTGTAATATATGGGTATACAAAGCACAAAGTGATGATGATGCATAGTGGATGTATATGTACAAAAGTGTATAATGTGTTTATATGTGTAATGTGTAGTATCTACTATGTAGTGTGTGAGGTTCATGTGTATGGTATGCCCTACATAGTCAAGTGTGAACCATAGCATAAGAGTTCTTCATATGGAAATGATGATATTGGTGTATATGTTGTGTGTAAATATCTATGTGTAGTGTGATGAGATTATAATACTCGTGTTGGTCCTAGAGGGGGAGAGAATAAATGTGATGCCCCACAAGTGGGAAATTGTGAGTGCACTATCGATAAAATTGAAATATGGAGACCCTCCATTCGATCTGGTGGAGACCAAGGTGTGTGATTATAATATGAGATTGGTGGTATATGAGAGAGACATTGTGCATGTGAGTGAATTATTTATACATGTGAATCATGAGTATAGTATGGGCATCTTGGGGTAACAAAATGTGTAGGTGATGAAGACCTATGTGAAGTAGAATATGGTAGTGATGGACACTTATGTGGAGTAAAATGGTGTGGTGACCTACGTGTGTATGTAAGAGTTGTCCTAGCAATGGGCCATGAAAGTTGTACTAGATTAGTAGAACGATGCGACCTTGTAGGTTTTGTGGGAGAAGGGGAGCTAGGATCATATTGTGATTTTAGTTATAGAGTTCATGGCTTACTAGATGGATGAAGTGATGTATTCATAACCATGAGAGGGGATTATGACCATGGAGTATATGGAGGTACACCAGTGATAGAAATGACTTGATTGTTCCAAATGAATTTTAGATGTAAATGATTCATGGATATGATGGACTTAGACTTGTGGATCTAATTGAGGCCTAAGAGCATGTCACATCCATCGATTTCTTGTACTAGAATGAAGGGTACCAACATAGTAATAGGACTGAATGTAACGTGAACCTTAACAACAACATAATAATTATTCATTGGATATGAAATTTGTTAAAGTAGACATCGATAGTAGCGAAAAGGAATAGAACACGCGCTAATGGGCCATAACTGACAGATCAACCTTGGTGTTATTGATAGAGATAGATCCAATAGAGGAACTAATGTGTAAGTGATTAGAATAGAATATTGCATGATAATTGTGGTCAAAGAAATAAATTATTGGAGGATATATCTCTATATTAGCAACTAAGAAATCAAGATCCCCCGATGTAGGAGGAGGCACTACGTGATATGTATTTAGTGAAGGGTTAAGCTTATTTTTTTTTTTTTGAAGTGGATTGTTAATTATGTTGAAAACACTTATTTCACTAAATTGGGACTTATTCCAGTCCCAATGACTAAAAAAAAATATAGCCAATATTGGAATCCATATTACTATTCTTGGATTCTAAAGTGTAAAATATGTGAATTATCTCGCACTCCAAAATCACACATATTGGATTCCAAAATTACACATATTGGATTCTAATATCGCATATATTGGAATCCTTAATCACATATATTGGAATCCAAAATCATCTATATTGGAATTATATGTACTCCAAAGTCCCATAGATAATTGAATATTGGAATCCATTATATGGGCTAGTGTCTGCTAGGTATCGTTTATGATTTGTTATGTATAAAAGATGTTTCTATTTTATAAGGGCCAACAACCGCTAGACATTATTTATCTTATTTTATAAGGGATAAGAACCACCACCAACCATTATTTATTCTATGTTATAAGGGATAACTACTGCCAACCATTATTTATACTATGTTATTTATGTTATGCTATATAGTCTAGATGACGCTAGGCATTATTTATGACATGTTATGTACGGAGCATGTTAATGATTTATACAAGATAACGAACATATTCTCTTGTCCTTCAATAGTTGTAACAAAGGCCAAGACATGGTGTTATATTTTACGCCCATTTAGAAATATTTTATTATTTTTAAACATGCTTTAGTAGCCTCTAGGATAATGACTTTCAAGATATGTGAGACACTTTCAGGTTAATTTACTATGATGTGATTGAACCTCACTATAACTAGAGAATGATTGAAGATATTCTAAATAAACTAGCAAAGGGTGTTGATCCAGACTATGAGGATATAATTAAATGTATGTATCTGCTGCATATTTTGATATGAATTAATTTTATAGTGCATCTATGTATCTATGTATTTGTTGCATATTTCGGTATGAATTAATTTTATCTACTATATATTTCTATACGACTTAAATTTAAAATCCAGTTCTTTTTTTATGGCATCATTATTATTGGGGGAACCATAACATAAATCATATAATAGGTAAATATCCTTTCATGTCACAGATCCTTGAATAATAATATATCTAAAACTTGTACTACTCACCATAGAGAGAAAATCAAATAATAATTGACTTTATAGTACTTGCTGCTTTCACATGATTTGATAATAAGCATGTTAGAGCCAAAGTGAGTTTGGTATACATTGAAGAAATATTGAACTAAATGTGAGATAAAATCTTTATATTAAGTGGAAATAAGTAAAAGACTCCATAGAAAGAAGGAAAGATGTTGTATTTTAAGTCTTGCCTTGCTTCAATTTAAAAATAAAAATAAAATTCCTTGGAGTGGACCATTCCACTTAGAGTAAGATTAAATTATTTTGACATTGGGTAAAAGATGGTTGAGGGGACCCTAACCCGTACATAACGAAGATTTCAAATAGAGAAGATATTCAATACCAAACCATACAAAAATATATTTTGATCCAAAAAGAATCAAAACTAACAACCAATATAATAAACTAATAAAAATAAAATCACATAACTAATAAAAATAAAAAACAACCTAACATCAACCACTAATTTTTAATTTTCTCCAAGTTGATCACCGAGTGGCCAATTCCTTACCTAGTGATTCAATGTTAGTGCCCATACTAGTTACATCAGCTTCAGATAATTCCATTTTCCTCTTCTTCAATGTCCCCTGCTCTTCACATTTTCTGTAGGCATTAGCCAAATGTCCAAGAGTTTGAAGGTGTTGTAAAGTGCACTTGACAGTGAGAATACTCCACTCAATGAAGTTATAAAGCATATCCCTAAGTTGATCCACATCACTATTTCAATTCTTACACTTTTCTTACAAACCCTCCATACTACCACCCTTTTGACTTTAGCCACATCCTCAACTTTCATCTTCATTGAATACAAGTCATTGAGGATAAACTAAATAATTATTTTAGTAAGTTTGGGTGTCACATTTTAAGTTTTCAAGGTCTGCAACCAATCTAGCAAGATACACTCCCTCTTCCACACTACATTTTCCAAGAACTTACATTTGGGTATTTTCCTGGGTGTTAACATAAATATGCCTCCTCACTTGACTCGGTTCCCTTGTTTTATCCTTATTAATAGCCACAATCTTCACTTTAACTTCTTTTAGATCTTAGAAGCCTTGTATTGCTTTAACTTCAACCAAATTTTGATCATCCCCTTCACTTAACTCACAGTATGCGCTAGACTCCTCATTCTCAGAATTAGTTTCATCTTCCAAAACATAATATTGAAGGGATTTTGATAGGACACTATCCCAATAAACCATTTTATCCATATCCAAGATTGATATCTTCACAATGGCCATAATAAAACCACTGATGCGGGGAATATGTATTTTTCCTTTTTTGAAGTGGTCCAGGGTAGCACATACAAAACAAAGTATATAGTTTGGAAAACTAAAACTATGCCCATCTCTCGGGAAATGGAGCATGGGAAGATGATAATCATAGTTAAATTTATGATGTCCCTTAAGAGTGACAAAATGAATAAGGTTAAGGGCCACTTCATTTAATGGGGTAGGTAATGAATTCCTAAGAAATCCCACAAAATGAGGGGAATTTTTTTCCTTACCTCATGGAAATAGATTAATTTCATCCGTTGAATCCTTTTTGGTTTGTAGACTTCACATCCTTCTATGGGAATTCCCATAACATAAGCCATCGTGTTTATTGATAAATCAATCTTTACTCCCTACAACACGACATAGCCCCGTCCATTTCTTGGTGACTACCATGCTGATCTAAAATTCTTATTGAGTTGCTCGTAGTACCCCTCAAAAATTTGTAAGAAAGGGGAAAACCCCATTTGGTCAAACACATCCATAGCCTCATATTTAACATCATTGAGATCCCAAGGCTCACCGCAAACCAAATCTTCCTCCATATTCCTATTAACAAGGCTATCACAAATAAAAACTCAATGTTCAATGCTACACAGACCCGACCACACAACTACAATACCAATACACCAAGTAGCAACATAAATCCCATATTCCTATAGAGGAGTAAATGTGCATTAACATCCCCTTAATAGAGGAATAAACCCAAATTCCAAGAGAGGAATAAACCCATATTATAAGAACATTAACATCCCCTTAATAAAATACGTGCACCACACTGCACTTGTAAGGAATTCCAAGAGAAGAATAAACCCTAGCAGTGCTCACATTACAAGAACATTAACCTCACCTTAATAGTTATAAACCCTGATGGATCTCACATTTCAAAAAAATTAACATCCCTTTAATAGTTATAAATGTGTGATGTCATTAATCATTAACCCCTCGCCTCACCTTCGCCATCCTTGCATACCTCAAAAGAAGGGACATGAAATCACTTGTGGACTTTTACCTCTCACACTTGACACTTTAAATGATAATTAACATTCTCCTACACCCCTTGTCGGAGGATATATTTTCGATAATTAAATATAGATATGAAATAATTTAAAACTCATTTTCTAAATGTAGAATTATGGTAAATCATTTTAAGAAGAATTTGAATTTCTTTGTACTACTATTCATCGCCTTTGGAATCCCAAATTCATAGAATAATTCATTGGAAATTAAATTTTTTTCATGATATCTATGAACACACTAATTGTTGAAGTGCACGAAATTTTTTCAATTCTTTATATACCTTAAACCAATGTGAATTTTTTTCAAAGTGGACAATTTGAAGTAGAGAAGATAATATGACCTTAAAAAATCAAAGTAAAAGAGTTGATACTTAACATTCACTAGGTAATTCCAATGTAGCTTATCGTGATAAATTCGTATTAATCAAATAAGAATTCACCACAAAAAAATGTTATGTATAGTTGTTTTAATATATTAAGATATCTATTATCGTTTAAATCATTTACTTGTAATAAAAATTTCATAAATATAATCACACATATTATTCATATAAAAATTATTAACATAGTTAGGCACATTATATAGAAACTTATTATCAAATAAATTTAGGGACAAATTACATAATTTTATTTAATATATAGTTAAACACTTTTGACCAGAGCTATGAGCAGGAGGGTTGATGCGTGACAACCCTAAAAGTATCCCACATTTTGATCGATGAAAGGATATATACAAAAACTAAAAACAATCATGAAAGATAACGAGGCCAACATATAACATGAATAATCAGGCCTGCAAAAACACAAAGCCATGAATAAAAAAATAGAGTGGGAATGATAGAGAAACCCTAGGGTTCCACCCAACCAAGCATTACAATCATCTTGAGAAAGGAAAAGGATGTTCCAGCAACATACTTCAAGTACACAATGCGATCGGGGAAGGGGTGGGGTTTGTTTTACAAGATTTACAAGTTCCGAGATGACACGGTAGGGATGTACACCCCATATGATCGAAAGATGCTTTGAATAGTGTCAAAAATTGAAGTAGGACCTAAATTTTTAATTCCAGGGGCATCAAAATCCTGATGTCAACCCAAAAGGTGATGAACAAGGATTCAAATTTACAAAGAGAAATGAAGGCATACTTATGTCGGAGCTTCAACCAAACCCACACGACGATCTAGATAAATGAAATGGGATGTGACCACCATGATCACTACTTTATCTACACATAACACTAAAAAAATAAACATGAAGATGCCTACAATCTCGAGTTTACATGAGATCTCCGATACTCTAGAGATAATCCACACCTAGGGAATTCATAATCACATTCATAACATCTACGGAGTTTATGTGGAAGACATTGCGAAGATGAATTTCGGACATAATAGAAATGAAAATTTTTAGCTCTTTTTGTTGTGCAAGAGGATGAATGGAACATAGGTACATGCCATGAGAGGGAAGGGGAAAAAAAAGACTAAAAGATGAGAAAACAGTGAGGATAGGTGAAATAACAACCAAAAATTAAATAGACCCACGACTCGTATGACAAAAGTTGATGCAATAAAAATGGATGGTGTCATCAACTTTTTCCCATGCATTATCTACATTATTTAATGAAAAGGGATCTTATATTATATTAAATACAACATGATACAAGATTATCGCAAAAAAAAGTGGGCGGTATGAGAGAAATCCCCAAAGCCACAAGAACACTAGGCCAAGCCTAGAAAAATAAAAAAGAAACAACTATAAAAGAGTCTAAGGAAGACAAGAAACAAAGGCTAGATTATGCATAAAGGCTACCGCTAATTGATAAACACACATTATACAAAATTGAACATTACTATATTTTCCCATGCATTGGCCAGATTATTTGATGAAAACAATCTTATATTATATTAAATGCAACATGATATAATATTATCTCAAAAAAAAAGCGTACTTATATGAGAGAAAGCCCCAAAGACACAAGCACACTAGGCCAATCCTAGCAAAACAAAAGAAACAATTATAAGGGGGTTTGAGGAACATCAAAAACAAAGGCTAGATTATGAATAAAGGCTACCTATGATTTATAAAGACACATTATACAAAATCACATTACTAGAGATAGCCACACACATTATACGAAAGGTTGTATAAACTAAATTTAAAGTACCACCCTTGGAGCAAGCTAGGACAAACAACACATCTCCACATAATTTTGAATCATCATCCTTGGATCCCGGTGGGTGAGGATGTTCCGGTTTGATTTCTTCTAAGGAGATGCTAATAAATTTTGTTGAGGGTCACTTGGTTGGCAACAATTCCAAACTTGTGTCACTTGTGGTGTTAGAGATCATGCTTGTTAATGCACGCTTTGGCCACTTTACAGATGCACATGGTAGTGGTCTAAACCATCTTTTGGCCGTGCTCATGGAAATTGTATTCCATGATCTTCTTCACACTATTTTTTTAATCCTAATGATATATGGCGGTGGCTGATGAAAATCCATGTCTTCATTATTCTCCTCTTTAAGCTCCCCCATTACACTCTGTTAGAAGCCATCACTATTTCTATTTTATACTTTATAGTGAATAAATAAAATAAGAATTATTTGCTAGGAAATAATAACCCTAGTTAATCTAATTAGGAGGACTAAAAATTTGTAATAAGAGACTAAAACAGTAAAGAGAAAATTAATTAATTAATATAAGTGAAATAAAACCCTAAATGTGCAAGATAAGGAAGAAAAATAGCTTATCTAATTGGAAGTGATTGTTGTAGGTTTTCGTGGATCTAGAAATGAAATAAGGAAGTGCGAAGAACACTCAAGGACCCTGAAAGGATATTTATGGAGTATCGAGATATTTGCGGCACTGGGAGTGTCTTGGGGCACCCAGGTATGGAATCTAAGCATTGTAAATTCGCAAAACATAAATCTGATATGGTCGCATAATGTCTTTGAATAATTCCTATCTATCACACTATATCTCATAGATGAGTTGAATAATGACCTACAATATAAAAAGAAGTATCAAACCCTAAAAAAAAAAAACATGCAAATGAATGGGTCAAACTGAGCTCAATTGTAAAAATAGTGGTCTTATACTTGAGTGTTGCACTACATTTGAGACTTGGATGTAGTTCTAGTGTATGTGTGCATGTTGCACCCTAGGTGTTCTCGTGTCAGTCACACTTTGTGATGTAATGAGTAATAGTAACTATAAAAAATGTAAATAACATGTGTACATGGAATAGAATAGAATCCCTTCCCCTATGTAGTATGTTTAATGTCGATCTCTTAGCCTTGACACATGATACTATGTGGATGCAAGTGATGCAATGGATGAAACTCTAGATGGAGTGATAGTAGTGTGTGATGCTATGATCTAAGACCCTTATTATGGTCTTATAGCTTCATATTTATATGGATCTCAAGATTAATTCCATAATTAATCTCGATAAGGCTAACGAGAAAAGATAAAGACAAAAATGGTTATAAATGCTCCAAAATAAGCGGAAAGGATATGCATAGACCGGGGTGCCCTAGGGCACCCAAGACAAAGCTGCTTCTGATGCAATGATTTTGGGCTATAATGATAGGGGAATTGCGAAATGGGTGAATAAGTACAATAAAATATGTTGGAATGATGAAATAAAATTTAAAATAAAGGTGGCAAAAATGTGGGATTTATTATTACTTTATCCACTTTAGCACCTTCCAAATAGTAGTATAAGACTAGGCTAAATTATGTGTAAAGTGCATAATTTTGTGTCGACATTTTCCCCACTTTATGTTAGTGATAAGAAATCTTGGTAATATAAAGTAGATAGAGATGTGTGTAACTAATATCCATGTAAAGTGTAAAATAAGATGCATCACTAGACTAGACTCTAGTGTGGAATGATGAAAAAGAAAAAAAGTGGAGGAGTGTGGATTCTAAAGATGATAAATGCACATAAAAAGTGATGAGATTGAACCTAGGGAATAACAAGTGTGTAGTCGTTGTTGTGTGTAGTGTACCTATATGGTTAGTAAAGGAAACTACCTATAGCATTGTGTTTTCATTGTCATTATCATTATTGTTGTTGTTTATGCCCAGAATTTTACTTTTTGTTTCTCATATGACGGACTGCAACGAGAAAATGATCAAGTATTCAAATATATATGTATGTAAAAACAATGTGTAAAATATGCAAATGTAAAATATGCTAGAATAAGTGTAAATGGAACATGTGCACCTGATCCATGTCAAGAAAAAGGGTGTAGAAGGATATCATGTAATGTCATGATTTTTTGGGTGATCTCACGCCACCCAGGCTGAAGAAGTATAGGAGGAAATACTTTATGTCCTCTAACTCTATCTTACGGTGAAATGTGTGAAGAGATCTCTGTATTTTATTGGATTTTTTTGTGTGATCCGACGCCACTAGATGGAGAAGTGTAGAGAGGCACATCCTTGTAACCCCTAAGTTTGTAAGCTGCTCTGCAAAATTTTTGAAGGACACCATGTCTTGTTATGGCCACTGTGTATAGAGTTAGTAGACTTGTCTGAACTTACTCATTGTGTCTAAACCAGTGTAAATACGTTGTGTTAGTAGGAAACCCTCAATGATGCCCCCCCTCTTTGGGGGCACATGCGATGACCACGGAAAGAGAATGTGGCCCCAAAAGAGGACCAACTAGACTTTGACATGTAGAAATATTCCCTACGGGGAAAGGGAAACCATTGGTAAATACCAAGGTGCGCACAAAAGGGGATGGATAGGAAAAACAAGTGTTAGTCTAAAAAACACATGCATGGAATAAGACAAGTGTAAAATATGTAGAAAATGTAGAAACTACCAAAACAAAGTAGTGTAAACACACAAGAAAACAAGAAAACCACACAAAGTGGGTTTCAAACATGGGACATCACTCATGATGTCGTAAGACACACAAGGCCATCAAGGCCACAAACAACATACAAGTGTGCACACAAGCAAAGGGCAAATCCCACATACAATAGAAAACAAAGTAGACAAGTAGAAATAAACAAGTAGTCATGGGAATATATAATCTTGAAAAAACAAGTGTTGCACATGGAACACCCATTAGCATGTTATAATGATAGAAATTATGTCAAATCATGTATGAGTAAGTAGGTGAAGATGCTAAGTAAAAAATGAAACAATAACACTGGATAAAATGAATGTGGATGCCCCAAGTGAATTGTATAGGAAGAGTAGAAGGCTAGCATCCATGTCGTGTGTAGAGTATTGTATCTGTGATCACAATAAATCAAGTTGTGAATGGGCATGTGTGTATAATAATGAGATTTAAGAAAGAAAGCTAACATGTGTAATAAGATGACTATGCAAAAACACTAGTAAGAAAGAGAAAATGTCACCAAGAAAATGTAATATTTTATGGATGGATGGAATGGAATGCAAGATTGAATGATAGGATCAACATGCCCCTCAAGTGGATGGAATTTTATGCAATAAATTTCATTTTATTTTCCCCCTCAACGATCAAGAATGAACCATAAATGACAGGTTTGTTATGAAAAAATGGTCGAGTAGTGTAGGTTGTGTCTAGCATGCTGTGATGAATGTGTATGTGTAGTGGTGATGAAATGTGACATGTAGAGAGATGTGCATGAACCCTTTAGTTTAATTATATATCATGACTTTGTTGAATGGAGGAGTGATGATTTATCCCTAAGTGTATATCACTATAGGATAAGTGTATGGGGATGAGACATATGGAAAGATGTACGTGGAACCTATAGCCTAAGCATATACCATGAATTGTTTGAATGGAGGAGTGATAATTTATCCTTAAGCATATATCACTATAAAATGAGTGGATGGTGAGGAGAAAGATGGAAAGATATGTTCCAGCCCTATAACTTTGAGTGTATACCACGACTTGTGGAATGTATGAGTGATTATTTATCCCTAAGAGTATATCACTATAATATGAAAGGATAAATATGGGTAACGATTTATCCTAAAATGTATGTTACTATGGGATGAATAAGAAGGGAGTGATGATGTAACCTAAGTTGTAGGTCAATACCAAATGATAGAATGAGGGTGGTGGTTTATCCTAAAGCGTATACCACTATAAGATGAGAAGAAGGGGTGACAATTTCACCCGAGGTGTATGTCACTAACATGGGAAACGATGGATGATGAAAATGTTGTATTGGTTAATGTAAGGTCCATTTGATTGGTAAAACCTTAGAAGTTTAGTATGGAAGTGAAGTATTTCATGGTGGTAATTATGAATTTTTGGCCATCGGTAGATTCTGGGTTGATGAGGCCAATTAATTCAAATCCCCAAAGGGAGAAAGACCACATGGGCATGATGGGTTGAAGATCATATGTGGTTGCATGATGAAGCGTTGCCATGTTTCGACACTTTTGACAACACTTAGCATAGTGAAGGCAATTTCACTCCATTGTCGGCCAATAATACCCTTGACATAGGATTTTTTATGTCATGTCTTTACCCAAACAATGGACACCACATATGTTATCATGAATTTTAGATATTTTCATAGGGATGTCGGCGAGGGAAGAAATTGGAAAATAAAACCATCAAGAGTATGTTTGAACAATTCAAAGTCGATGATAATATGATGTGTGCCTTCGTGACTTAACCGTGGGATTCATGAGGTTGTAGAGTATGATGGTTAGTTTTTTTATATAGGTAGTTACAAATAGGTGTGAACCATTTAGTGGTGTCATGACTATGGGTAATGACACAATCTACGATAGGTATGGTGGAGATAGAAGTTTTTCATGAGTGAGTAATGATGAAAGTGGCCTGGTCATCAGTGGCATCTTGTGGGATAAGTGAGGCTAAACTAGCCATGGAAATTATATTTGCAAGGAATAGTAATAATGGAATAAGAATCAAAGGTAATGTTGTCGCTAAATCAATGCACCCTCCAAATGGCCAGGATGTGAATAGGACGTTCGGTGTGATTGGGACATATGGGATCACCTCTCAAGCTATGGGATTTGGGCTCGAGGTGAAACTCGGAAAAGGCCGGCTTCCTCTTCCTAAACTAAGTGCTGTACTACTCGTAGTGTAACAAAAATGATTATCTAGTCCTATGCTAACATTTTCATGAGGTTTTAGGGAAAGAGATTTACAGAAATGAAACTACACTAGGGATGGTGATGCACCAAATGAAGGGTGTCTTCGGACTCGGGAAGGGTTAATTTGAAGAGGGTGTGTGCACCACGAGTCAACTTCACATATTGCAACTTAGAGAGAGAGTACAGGATACCACAAACTAAGAGACACGCGTTCCATTTGTTAAACTTTATCGGACAGAAATATACCGGTTTCCCGGTGAAGAAGGATGAAATCAAGAAGGGTGAACAGACACCACAAATCAACTGCATGCAATACTCCACCACTCGATAAGCACAAAACTCCAGAACTGCAATAGAACTTAAACTTGCATAGTGTACTGCGCAAGTATGAGAAAGGCACAAAGAAGCACGAAAGGATGAAAGGACCGAGATTAGTCACAAAACACACACTTTTATTTCTTCAATAACATGCACAATGCATCATACATTCAAAAGAGGAAATGGTTGCCATTACAGTCTTGAAGAGGAGGCTTGAAAGTTCTCTCAACACACAAGAACAACTTGCGAAAGAGAGAGGATTCTTGAAAAGTATACACTTGCACTTTGAGATATCTAACTTGTCCAACTTATGCGAACTATTGGAACCCTTTGAAATGAGCTTCCAACTTACATTTATAGAATAATATGTGAGAAAGAAGAGGAAAGGTCATAATTACATTCCTAAATTGAAGGCCCATGATGTATTTATTGTAGTTAGTTAAACCACTGAGAAGGTTTCTTCATGGGTCATTAATTGCTTGATGACCTAGTATTCTTAAAAGAATATTTAAATAAAATATTTAAATAATAAAATATATTAAATAAAAATATTAATTATAATTGAAAATAATGTGGGACCCCGTTTGACCGGTTTGACTTGAGGAGGGATCACGAAGAAAAGGCCAAAAATGAGTCCAACTCGGTGGTTCGCTTACCGAGCCAACTAAGCAAGTTGAATTTGAGTTCTTCCATGCCGCACCTAGCTCCAACTATGAACTGAGATGCTTTGCCTACACGCATCAAACAATCTCCCCACATCGATATTCACAAAACAAACTTTACGCCGAGCTCCATGTGTTTCATGAGTTAGCCCACGACACTTCCAAAAGTCATTGAACTCACCTAAACACCTTTGAGCTAAACCTAACCATGCGAGTTGGGTCACCCATGACTCCCAGAGAACGTGCCAGGTTACTTTACACCACACCACCCCGATCTTGCTCGGCTCACTCTCACTCGCAAGCTCTTTGTCGTGTCCTCCTGTCGATCTATAACTCAACTGAGCTTCTCTTATGAGTTGATGTTCTCTTTTTTAAACCCCGCCACCTTTATCATGAGCTCGCCCTGAACTGTTCTTAGGGCCTAACTAAATTCCATACTATGACCATGACGCCAAAGTCGAGCTCATTCACACCGAGAGTGATCTCATTTGTATTGAAAGACGGACTTCACTTTTAACGTATAGATTCGTCACGAGCCACCCTTTTTTGTATCACTTCACATGGAGTCAACCTACTCGGCATCACCATACTACTAAGCTTCCATCACATCTATTTTTCCACCGACGAGCTCCCAGTTGAGATCTACACCATAACTACGTCAATCTTGTTTATATCGTCAGCGATCTATGAGCTCCTTAATGAGCTTTCTCTTTTCCTTCATAATCAAGTCGACTCGATGATTTATTCTCTCTGTGAGTTTCCTTCCCATGACCGAGCTCAACCCAAAGATTCATTGTCTCTACTGCATGAAAAGCTATGATTATGGTTCACTCAAATTCTTCTCTGAGATGAATTCCTTGTATCATGCCCTATGATACAACACCGAGCTCCATCATTTGAATGTGCTCATTTACTCCTTTACAATGTCTGACTTACAAATTATGTTTTTGCGCCATACGGTTTTCTCAAACAGACCATTTACAAGTGACAAGGATGTAGCATGCAAAATGGCCGACCAGGTATTTCAGAGTTGACCTTCACATTCAATTCGTTTCTAGGAGAAAACAATGCTGAGCAATATGAATCGTTTCACTCTGCACGTAATAAACCTTCATCTCTGGTTCATGGAAATTCTATGAAGCCTTGAATGACGTGACTCCAATCCATTGTATACAGCAGTGAATATTTGTTTCCTAACTGCTTGTTTAAACACTCGAAAGAAAGGCTTCTACTGTACTGCACATGCCTGCTGCCTGTGGTTGATCTGTCTCGCGACCACCGAATGCTCAGAGCCTGAATCGGAGTTGGGAGAAGTATCTTTGTGGCAAAGGCGAACTGATCAGGTGGGACATCCATTCGTTGCATCTTGTGAAAGAAGGTGATCGATCGGAGGACACATGCTGTTGCTTCATGAGAGCAGTATTATTATGCTTTGTGAGGAAACTCGTGTCTTCTGTAAGCTATGATTATGGTATTCCATGAGAAGGCATCTCTTTCTTGTGAAAGCATATTCCTAGAAATGCAGGTCTGCAATAGTTGAAGATATGTAGATGGGTTTACAGGGACGTTATGCGTGGTAAGCAGAATGTGTGGAGCTTTGAGCGTAGAACCGTGTCATACTCGATTTTGGCCAGGCTAGACCACCACGTCCAATCCTATTAAACACTTCAACTACCTCATTCCCACGTTCTCTGACTTACCTTCCATGTGACTCGCACAACGTGCTCCGATCCTGTTTACACGGCCCGTGCAGAATCCTGATCATGGTTTGCCATCTTAATATTTCCCATTTGGCAGTGTTTTCCTGAATCTCCCCTACGCGGAGTGAACAGCTTGGAATGCCATCTTAATATTTCCCATTTGGCATACCAGCTCCGAATCCCCGCATAAGCTGGCTTGCCACATCAATCCACGGGCCCCGGCCTCAGCTTTGCCACGCAAACTTGGCAATTTGACCCGATTTCTCCACTTCATGGAATCTTTTCAATGGCTTGACATCACGTCATTTCCCTTGGCAATGCTCGCCTTATTTCCCATGTCCGGGATTGGAGTGTAGGGTTTCGTTATCATTTGGCCATATTTCATTTTGGATAGATGGCCACCGATCTCCACTTTTCCACCAGCGCGTGGGATCTTCATGAATCTTCTCCTGCCGAGTTTTCCTTCAACATATTTGAGGATAACATTAAACTCTCAGTGTAAACATTTCAGCTGTAGCTTGTAAGGTGTGATAATTTCAACAAAATCCTTTATGCCTACCAACTTAGTGACTTGTTGAAGATGCTCATATAATTGCAAAAAATTATGCCTCATGAATATTCTGATATGAAACAGTTACACCTCTATGAGATCCGCTTCCATGAATTACATCGTAAAACCAGTAAGGTCTCGATAGAGAATCTTTGTAATAAATTTCATCAGGTCTCCCAGTAACACTCTCACTGTCACTTAATCGATTTTCATAAAAATATCTTGAAGGAAAATCCCAAATTTGAGGATGCATTCGATGCTGAACAGATAAACACATAGTTGGACAACCTACTTGTTGGAAGTGCTCAAAAGGCTTCTATTAAACTGCAACACACCTGCGCATCGAATGCTCGGCGCGCGAAGGTCTGAACAATGCCAGCGAAAATATATATACTGTATTCACTAATACCCTGGCCCGACATTCTTGCTACCGCCTGCATCGATCTCTACCGAGATCCTTATAGAGTTCCCTTCATTCGTCAATTTTCAACGAGCTATATTTTGCATTAACAAGACCTCGTCGAACTCTTACAACTGAGAGTCTCCACTGAGATGATTTCTGAGATGATTATCAATTTGACACCGGGTTCTTTATCAACTCGACCCTGAACTCTCCACTGAGTTGAGATCAACTGGGTGCCTTTCGATGCTAGGTGATCTCTTCATATGCAATTTAGGAATTATTTTTAATTATTGCATCTCGTTAATAACCAAAGGTGGGTTCCTGGGACTATTATTTCATTTTGAACGTGATAGGACCCCGTTGTCCAATCTTGCCATGTGTGCAAAATTGGATAACATTTTTGGTGACCTCTCGGGGATGATTGCCTGCTAAGCATGATTCCAGTAGCCTTAAGTCATCCATTGGGCATGGAGTCTATGTTGGAATCCTAAAAGTAGTATGATTTTCTTTGACACATCCCGAAATCTCCTTGAACATTGCCGATATCCTAGACCTCCCTGGAATGCTAAGCATGAAGTATACTGAATCTATTGAATGCTTGACATCCATGGAACACTGCAAAATTTTGAATGAAGTAGATTTTGAAACTCTTATGGAAACCTTGAACCTTCTTCTCCTTGACACCTTCCAATGATGAAACAATGTGCAGAACAACACAAAACACAACAACAAGGAAAGAAAAACAACAACACACAACAATGTGCATAAGCACTTGGAGGAAAACACCTAATTTAACTGTACAAGGGGTGGAACGCTTCTCAAAAACAAGCTTTGAGATGTATCCCATTCACATGAATGGGCAGTTCTTCTCCATTGAGCCTAGATAGATGAAATGAATTTTCCTCTTTACAACTTGTGATGATGTATGGCCCACTCCAGAGAGCATCAAACTTGGCATGCCTGCCTGGTTTGGCCTGTCTTCATCCCATTTGAGAACTAAATCTCCCTCTTGAAAATGCACATGGACACCTTCTTGTCAAAAGATTTCTTAACTTGAGCATGATGCTGCTCCAAAGTTTTCATAGCCTTATCTCGTACTTCCTCTAACTCCATGAGTTCAGAAAACCTTATTGTCAGAGGATCACTCTCTATAACTTCAAGTTGATGAGCTAACTCCAAAGAAGGTAACTCCAATGAGAGTGGGAGTTTTGCCTCTCTTCCATATACAAGAACAAAAGGAGAATTTCCGATGGCCCTTTTAGGTGTGATCTTATCTGCCCATAAGGCAGTCTTAAGCTATGTATGCCAAGTCCTCTTGTTAGTTTCCATTGTGCGCTTAATAATCCTTATGAGGTTTTTGTTGCTAGACTCAGCCAATCCATTTCCTTGACGGATAGTAATTGGATGAAGTTTTGAGGTATACCCCATTTTTAACAGCCCATTCACTCAATTTCATACCAAGAAAAGCCAACGCATTGTCTGAAATGATTGTAAATGGAACACCGAACCTCGTCATTATACCCTCCAAAAAATCTAGAACTACCTTTTCATTGCTCTCTTTTAATGCTACCGCCTCTATCCATCAAGTAAAATAGTCTGTTGCGGTAAGGACCCACTTATGTCCGTCACTGGATGGAGGATTAATCATTCCGATGAAGTCCAACCCCCATTGAACAAAGGGTTGATCCACTTGAATTGGATGCATGGAAGAGCTGCTAGCTACCTTACCTTGTGAAAAAGGCACATTCCTTACATTTCCTTACCTAGAGATGGGCATCCTTGAATAAATCTGGCCAATAGTAGCCGGCTCGCATGATCTTGGTAGCTGTTGTTCGTGTGGAATAATGTCCTCCAGATAGGCCATTATGAAATTCTTCTAGTATCTTACTGACCTGTTCTGGTCCTATGCACCGAAGGAGGACGCCGATTCAAATATTTTTGAAAGAGAACACTATCTACCAAAACATATGGGATAGATTGAAGATGGAAAGTTCGCCTTTGGTTTTTATCCATGTTTGTCGGGTATGCTCCTGAGAAGATGAAATTCTTCATTTTGGATAACCAGTCAGCTTGATCAACATCCTCATCAGTATTTAGGAGTGTCACGTCCTCATTACTTTTTGATTCCATGTCTGTTGCAAGTTGCTGACATAAACCCTTACCTCTGACAAGTTTAGTGACTTTGATGTGCACGTCATACTCCATTACCTTTGTGATCCATCCAGCACGCTTTTCGTTCATTTCTTTGTTCAGCAAAAACTCCTTGACACCTGGATGAGACACCATCAGATGAATCTTGTTGTTGGACAACATGTGCTTGAATTTCTTCAAAGCTCGAATAACCGCAAAGACTTGCTTTTCAATGAATGAGTATTTGAACTCATAGTCTTTGAGGGATTGACTGAAGAAAGTGATTGGTTGCTCCATCAGGTTGTTGTTTTGTTGGGTGAGGATCCCTGAAATGCTCTCTTGACCTGCAAAAGCATAAAGGATAAAATCTTTGTCAAACCTGGGGTTCACAAGCGTGGGAGCTTGAGAAATGGCTGTTTTGATGGCTTCAAAGCTTTCTCGTCCTTCCTTTGTCCATGAGAATGGCATGTTTTTCTTTAGCATGGTGTCAGTGGTTTAGCCAATGTCACAAATTGAGGGATGAATCTCCGCATGAAATTTATGGTTCCCAGAAAACTCTGGAGGCCCTTCTTGTGACTTGGGAGAGATAAGGACATAATTGAATGAATCCTGGCTGGATCGATTGATAATCCTTCTTTGAAACAACATGCCCCAACAATTTTCCCTCGTGCACTGTGAAAATACATTTCTTGGGGTTAAGTGAAACCCCAAATTCCCTACACCTTTGGAAAACTTTCCTTAGATGCGTGATGTGATCTTCTGCATGCTTAGAGTATATAGTTATATCATCAAGGTAAACTAAAATAATATCGTTGATTAGTCCCTTAAATGCCATGTCCATGGCTCTTTGGAAAGTAGCCCGGCATTGGACAATCCGAATGGCATTTTATTGTAGGCATACGTGCCCCACTTGGTAGTGAAAGCCGTTTTGAATTGGTCAGATTCTTGGACTAGGATTTGATTGTAACCTGAATATCCATCGAGCAAAGAAAATCTTTGAGCTCCTGCCACCATTTGAAGGATCTGCTCCATCGATGGAAGAGGATAATGGTCTTTTAATGATGCATGATTCAAATCCCTAAAATCTACGCATAACCGGATCTCTCCGTTCTTCTTCCTCACGGGCACCAAATTGGCTACCCATGAGGAATGCTTGATGGGAAAAATTATACAGGCCTCGATGAGCTTGGTTAGCTCCTTTCTCATTAGTGGCTCAATTTTGGGATTAATTGGTCTCTGTTTTTGATGAACTGGCTTAGCATTAGGATCCAGTTCGATGGTATGTTGTGCTAGACCTGGATCAAAACCACGCAGATCTTTATAGCTCCATGCAAAGATGTCATGATACTCTTGACAAAGTTTGATGAAAGCTTCTTTCTCTTCAGAAGTACACACTTTTCTGATCTTAAGAAATTTTTCATTTGATACTTCAACTTCCTCAAAATATTCTTCTCTGACCACCATGTTAGGGCTTTGTCTTGTGGCTTGGTCATCTGAATTGAAAATGGATTCCAAAGTGACTAAACCTTTTGGTAACTTGTTGCTTTTCAATTGAATAATTTTCTCACCATATGACTCCTACAACTTATCTTGATTCTTTGTAGCAAACTCCACCTCTTCTTGTAGGAAGAGGACAATTTGTTTGTCACTATCAAACACTTGCCAACTACTCACATTATCAGGGACTGCTGGTCGAACCACCATTTTAACAAATTTCTGCCCTTCTTTCATGATATCAACTGGTATGTTGTATTGTGAACCAATTGTAGCAAGCCTATCTGCATCTTGATTTTGATTTCTAGGGATTGCATGGATTCCAAAAGCTTCAAATCTTCAATCAGGTCCCAGACTCGGTTCTTATATGATCTTAAAAGATCATTTTTGGATGCACTACGTGCCGAAACTTGATGAACAACTAACTCACTATCTCCAAAAATAGTCAGGGCCTTGATTCCCTTCCTTTGGGCTAGCTGAATTCCTTGCACAAGAGCCTCGTATTCAGCAACATTGTTAGTGCAACTGAACTGCAACCGAGAAAGATGAGAAGTACTTATCTCCCTCTAGAGAAATTAACATAACACCAACACCGGATCCATTCTTACTTCTTGAGCCATCGAAGAACAATTTCCACAATCCTTTAGAATCACTTGGTGTTTTGACAAGTTGTGGTATGATCATATCTTCTTCATGGATACAATAAGTACCTAATCTTGTTTCTTCCAATACCAGCAAACCAACTTCTTCTTCTGCCAATACATCAGCATAGGGATCGTACTGATGATCTCTACTTACTTCATCTAGCAAAGTATCAGGGACTTCTTCAACAAGGGTGGTTGGTTCATGATCGGCATCTTCCTCTTCGGGATCGCCGATGGTGTAATTTCCATTTATGGGACTAGCAGTGTAGGGTTCTACATGATTATGGCAGATTGGTTCTGCCCTTATAGTTACTTTGGTTCCGTATCGAGTCTTGAGAATCATATGTGACCAATCGGCTGATAGGTAACCGCCCATCTTGGCAGTGAAATCCCGTGATAGGCAGATGGCAAAGAGGGGAGGGAGATCGATGACCGATATGTCTTGGGTGAATGAAAAACTTGGGCATGCATGAATGGTAAGTTGAAGTCCTTTGATAACCCCAACAGTCTTAACAGTTGTGCCATCCAGTTGAACAACCCCTCTTGTAACTGGTGCATATTGTATGCCTAGTACATCTGCAATTTGTTTCGGCATGACAGAGCTACTGGCACCAGAATCGATCATGCAATTATGTACCAGGTGGTCGCCAATGATCAGGGAAATGTAGAATGGTGGTGGTTTGTTTTCCGTAGGAATGATTTTCCCTTCCGGTTGACACAAATTTGTAGCATTTGTCACTCCATGGCTTGGTGATCCGCTGGTTGTACTAAAACTATTCAGAGCTTCTCGCAACAGGTTTCTTTGGGAAGGGATCGAGAGTGCGTCCCACATGGTAATGCTCAGATTGGTTTTCTTCATTTGTTCTACTATGCTGAAGGGAATTGCTCCAACTTTGATGACACTTTTTTGGGCATTGGGGTCCTCCTTTGGAAAATGTTTGTTGGGTACCGTGATGCCTGGAGAACCATCTTTCCCTGCGGTGTGGCTAGCCGGTGTTTCTAGTGATTTCTTTCCCACATTTTTATCAACTGCCATTTGAAACCCAGGTTGAGAAGTGGATGCTAGATCAGCTTCGAGAGGTTGAGGCTCCATTGCTCTCTTTTTGGAATGAGTGTTTGCTGCCACTGATGAAGAATCTATATTCAATCCACAAAAATATTCTTCTTGCCAGTTTAGCAAAGCGTGGATTCTTCAGGTGCCTGCGGTTGATCTACTACTTCTTACGTAGATGAATTGTTTGTTAACTCTGAAGGGGCAGATACACTTTGAACCATAAGGGCCTAGCTAAGAACCCCATTGGGACAAAGATTTTGATTGTGAGGTTGAGAGCAAGGATAACACCATTCGTAGTCTTGAACTAGATTATTTTGAACAGGTACTATAGCTCTAGATGAGCTAGCTGTAAGAGGTTCCGAAAGTTCAAGGGCCTGACATTTGCAACTTGACTTGTAGTTTGATTTCGAGGCTGATTGTTCCCTTGAAAAGGAGAATGCGGTTAGCTTGATACTACTGATTTTGTGGCTGATACGGACGATTGTATTGAAATTGTTGCCTTTTGAGTGCAACGAGCTCATTTCCAAAATTTTGCAGTAGTGACTTGACTTCAAATAGGTCATTTGAAGAGGCAGGGGAAGATTGAGATGGTTGCTTGGAGTCTTTGGAATAGGAGCAATGATAGGCTGATGATTCGTAAGATCTGGAGAAAAGGGCATTGGTGGTCGTGGAGCTATCTTTCCAGCCTGAATCAAAGAATTCTCTGCACTTATGGCAACTTCGTAAGCATCAGGAAGTGTAGTCCCTCCCATGGACTGGATCATAACTGCTACATCACTATTCAAGGCTCACAAATAGTACAAGAATGCATTATGTGTAGAAGGCTTTACGAGCGCTGGAATCCTATTCCAAGTCTATGGAATCGGAAGTTGAAATCACTCATGTATTCTTGGGAAGCTCTCTTTATGGTAGTAAGTTGTTCCAAAAGTGATAGGTGATCACTTTTGTCTTTGAATTGTTTACATAGCTTTTCTCCCAACTCGTCCCAAGTGGTTATAGTGCCAACACCTAACCCATGAAACCATTGAAGTGCTTTTCCCTTGAAAGAGGTAGCAAGAAGTCTAACTGCAACATTGTCTTCTGTGATATTATGTACTATGCAGATGTTGGCTACATCAAAGATATGCTCCACTGGAGTAACGTGAGTTTCCCCATGTAGAAGGGTAAACTTTTGAGTGCCGCAACAGGTATCGGGTCACGTTGAGCCAACATAAGAGGACTGCTTGCATTGAAAGGGGAAAAACTTGGTTCCTCGCCATAGCAATGAAAGGTTGATTGTTCTTGGGTGGAGGAAATCTTCCGTAAGGAGGAGTTGAATGACCCCTACTAGGTAAATCTGCAACTGGGGATGTGGAAATGCCTCTTCTTCTTCTCTTTGGAGGAGACAAGGAAAGTTCGATATTTGATACTTTCCTTTCTTTGAAGAATCTCTTGTCGAATTCTTCGCATAAGTTCTTGCCTTGAGATTTGGAATCCGGAGATATAGAGTCGCTAGTACTTTGACTTGTGTAAGTGAGAAGAGAAGTACCAACTCTGTCCCACCCAAAAACTATTGTGTGCTTAAAATTTCTGTTGTCGAGACCAAATCACTGCACACCCCCTCGAATGGCCGGATGTGAATAGGAAGTTTGGTGTGATTGGGACACATGGGATCACCTCTCAAGCCGTGGGACTTGGGCTCGAGGTGAACCTCATGGAGAAGGCCGTATTCCTCTTCCTAAACTAAGTGTTGTACTACTTCTAGTGTAACAAAAATGATTATCTAGTCCTATGCTAACATTTTCATGGGGTTTTAGGGAAAGAGATTTACATAAATGAAACTATACTAGGGATGGTGATGCACCAAATAAAGGGTGTCTTCAGACTCAGGAAGGGTTAATTTGAAGAGGGTGTGTGCACCACAGGTCAACTTCACCTACTCAACTTAGAGAGGGTACAAATACCACAAACTAAGAGACACGCGTTCCCTTTGTTAAACTTTATCAGACCGAGAAATATACCAGTTTCCCAGTGAAGAAGGATGAACTCAAGAAGGGTGAACAGACACCACAACTCAACTGCATGCAATACTCCACCACTCGATAAGCACAGAACTCCAAGAACCTGCAATAGAACTTAAACTTGCACAGTGTACCTGCAAGTATGAGAAAGGCACAAAGAAGCACAAAAGGATGAAAGGACCGAGATTAGTCACAAAACACACACTTTTATTGCTTCAATAACATGCACAATGCATCATACATTCAGAAGAGGCAATAGTTGCCATTACAGTCTTGAAGAGGAGGCTTGAAAGTTCTCTCAACACACAAGAACAACTTGCAGAAGAGAGAGGATTCTTGAAAAGTATACACTTGCCTGAGATATCTAAGCGTCAACTTATGCAAACTGTTGGAACCCTTTGAAATGAGCTTCCAACTTACATTTATAGAAGAATATGTGAGAAAGAAGAGGAAAGGTCATAATTACATTCCTAAATTGAAGGCCCATGATGTATTTATTGTAGTTAGTTGAACCACCTAAGAAGGTTCCATCATGGGTCATTAATTGCCTGATGACCTAGTCTTCTTAAAAGAATATTTAAATAAAATATTTAAATAATAATAATAAATATTATTATTAAAATATTTAAATAAAAATATTAATTTAATTGAAAATACTGGTGGGACCCCCATTTGACCAGTTTGTACTGAGGAGGAGGGATCATGAAGAAAAGGCCAAAAATGAGTCCAACTCGGTGGTTCGCTTACCGAGCCAACTAACCAAGTTGAATTCGAGTTCTTCCATGCCGCACCTAGCTCCAACTATGAACTGAGCTGCTTTGCCTACACGCATCAAACAATCTCCCCACGTCGATATTCACAAAACAAACTTTACGCCGAGCTCCATGTGCTGAGTTAGCCCACGACACTTCCAAAAGACATTGAGCTCACCCTAAACACCTTTGAGCTAAACCTAACCATGCCAGAGTTGGGTCACCCATGACTCCCAAAGAACGTGTCAGGTTACTTTACACCACACCGACTGATGCTAACTCGGCTCACTCCGCAAGCTCTTTGTCGTGTCCTCCCTGTCGATCTATAACTCAACTGAGCTTCTCTTATGAGTTGATGTTCTCTTTTTTAAACCCCGCCACCTTTATCATGAGCTCGGCCTACGAACTGTTCTTAGGGCCTAACTAAATTCCATACTCTGACGCCAAGTCGAGCTCATTCACACTGAGTGATCTCATTTGTATTGAAAGACGGACTTCACTTTTAACGTATAGATTCGTCACAGAGCCACCCTTTTTTGTATCACTTCACATGGAGTCAACCTACTCGGCATCACCATACTGCTGAGCTTCCATCACATCTAGTTTTCCACCGACGAGCTCCCAGATTGAGATCTACACCATAACTACGTCAATCTTGTTTGTATCGTCACTGATCTACGAGCTCCTTAATGAGCTTTCTCTTTTCCTTCATAATCGAGTCGACTCGATGATTTATTCTCTCTGTGAGTTTCCTTCCCATGACTGAGCTCAGCCCAAAGTTTCATTGTCTCTACCTGCATGACAAGCTATGGTTATGGTTCACTCAAATTCTTCTCACAGACTGAATTCCTTGTATCATGCCCTATGATACAACACTGAGCTCCCATACTGAATGTGCTCATTTACTCCTTTACAATGTCTGACTTACAAATTATGTTTTTGCGCCATACGGTTTTCTCAAACAGACCATTTACAAGTGACAAGGATGTAGCATGCAAAACGGCCGACCAGGTATTTCAGAGTTGACCTTCACATTCAATTCGTTTCTAGGAGAAAACAATGCTGAGCAATATGAATCGTTTCACTCTACACGTAATAAACCTTCATCTCCTGGTTCATGGAAATTCTATGAAGCCTTGAATGACGTGACTCCAATCCATTATATACAGCAGTGAATATTTGTTTCCTGCAACTGCTTGTTTAAACGCTCGAAAGAAAGGCTTCTACTGTACTACACATGCCTGCTGCCTGTGGTTGATCTGTCTCGCGACCACCGAATGCTCAGAGCCTGAATCGGAGTTGGGAGAAGTATGCTGGCAAAGGTGAACTGATCAGGTCGGACATCCATTCGTTGCATGCTGGCAAAGGCGAACTGATCGGGAGGACACCTGTCTGTTGCTTCGTGAGGAACAGTATCAATGCTTCGTGAGGAAACCCGTGTCTTCTGTAAGCTGCGATTATGGTATTCCATGAGAAGGCGTCTCTTTCTTGTGAAAGCATATTCCTGGAAATGCAGGTCTGCAATAGTTGAAGATATGTAGATGGGTTTACAGGGACGTTATGCATGGTAAGCAGAATGTGTGGAGCTTTGAGCGTAGAACCGTGTCATACTCGATTTTGGCCAGGCTAGACCACCACGTCCAATCCTATTAAACACTTCAACTGCCTCATTCCCATGTTCTCTGACTTACCTTCCGTGTGACTCGCACAACGTGCTCCGATCCTGTTTACATGGCCCGTGCGGAATTCTGATCATGGTTTGCCATCTTAATATTTCCCATTTGGCAGTGTTTGCCTGAATCTCCCCTACGCGGAGTGAACAGCTTGGAATGCCATCTTAATATTTCCCATTTGGCATACCAGCTCCGAATCCCCGCATAACGGCTTGGCCACATCAATCCACGGGCCCCGGCCTCAGCTTTGCCGCGCAAACTTGGCAATTTGACCCGATTTCTCCACTTCACGGAATCTTTTCAATGGCTTGACATCACGTCATTTCCCTTGGCAATGCTCACCTTATTTCCCACGTCCGGGATTGGAGTGCGGGGTTTCGTTATCATTTGGCCATATTTCATTTTGGACAGATGGCCACCGATCTCCACTTTTCCACCAGCGCGCGGGATCTTCATGAATCTTCTCCTGCCGAGTTTTCCTTCAACAGATTTGAGGATAACATTAAACTCTCAGTGCAAACATTTCAGCTGTAGCTTGTAAGGTGTGATAATTTCAACAGAATCCTTTATGCCTGCCAACTTAGTGACTTGTTGAAGATGCTCATATAATTGCAAAGCAAATTATGCCTCATGAATATTCTGATATGAAACAGTTACACCTCTATGAGATCCGCTTCCATGAATTACATCGTAAAACCAGTAAGGTCTCGATAGAGAATCTTTGTAATAAATTTCATCAGGTCTCCCGGTAACACTCTCACTGTCACTTAATCGATTTTCATAAAAATATCTTGAAGGAAAATCCTGAATTTGAGGATGCATTCGATGCTGAACAGATAAACACATAGTTGGACAACCTGCTTGTTGGAAGCAATCAAAAGGCTTCTATTAAACTGCAACACACCTACACATCAAATGCTTGGCCGCGGAAGGTCTGAACAACGCCAGCGAAAATATATATACTGTATTCACTAATACCTTGGCCCGGCATTCTTGATACCACTTGCATCGATCTCTACCGAGATCCTTATAGAGTTCCCTTCATTCGTCAATTTTCATCGAGCTATATTTTGCATTAACAAGACCTCGTCGAACTCTTACAACTGAGAGTCTCCACTGAGATGATTTTTGAGATGATTATCAATTTGACACTGGGGTTCTTTATCAACTCGACCACCACGAACTCTCCACCGAGTTGAGATCAACTGGGTGCCTTTCGATGTTAGGTGATCTCTTCATATGCAATTTAGGAATTATTTTTAATTATTGCATCTCATTAATAATCGAAGGTGGGTTCCTGGGACTATTATTTCATTTTGAACGTGATAGGACCCCGTTGTCCAATCTTGCCATGTGTGCAAAATTGGATAACTAACTTATTTTATAAAAACATTGTATGAGATAAGATGTTCCTCCTTAGTGTGATATACATTTTGACCCAGATTTGTGACTAAATTAGAATCACCATGGATATGCAAATTATGAGTTAGAATTTTTTGGCTATAAGTAAACCTAAAATGAGGGCTTCATATTCAGCGATATTATTTGTGTAGAAAAACCTTACCCGATATGAAAAGGGATGGAGATTACCATGTGGGGTAATAAATATCACATCAGCACCGACATCGAAGAAACAATGAGTAAAATCAAATTAAATGGTCCATATATGGAAATCGTCACATAAATAATCGGGAATATGGGAAGCATCTAGGAGGGGCGGTGACCAATTGATCGGTGATGACCTACCCCTTAATTAATTTTTGAGGGATGAACTTAAAGTCAAATTTTGTAAGGAGCATGACCCAACGAGTTAAACACCACGAAAGATGTCATTGAAATTGTTTCAAAACAAGGGAAAAATACAAAAATTGAGACTCTAAAGGAAATTGCCCAAAAAGAAATTTGTATTCAAAATAATTTTCTTGACAAGTCTATAGTGTTATATAAAATCTTGATTGTTGACACAAAATAGTTAACCAAATATTATGAGATTTGAAAAAATCTATTGAAGAGGCATGACAACAAGATAGTAAAACAGTCTTGAATGAGAGAACAAACCCGAGGAATTAATTGTGCCCGTGAACTTAGATTAACAAAAAACCGTAGTTAAGGAAGAACCACAGTGAATCATAAATTGTAGTATCTGAGATAGGTGGGTAAGAACTATAATATGTATGACATGTTAATAGATGAATATTTATAATTGATTGAATGTTCATGTATATATTCAAAATTTTATACTCATCTAAATATGCATTTGTTATTCGATACACTAAACTCGAAATATATTGTTGTGGCATAAACTAGCGCACATTATGCTCAAATATCTCGTAAATGAGTACTGATCACTAATCTCGCAATATCTTACATGTTTTTGTTAAATCATAGTGACACCAAATATTAAAAAAATATGTTACAACATAAGCTAGCGAATGCTTAAGCCAAAAATTCATTCTTTGACTTGTTAAATGCTAGTGACATTGAAGCTAGAAATTTACAATAGTGGTAGTGCAATAGGGGCCTAAGAGTTCAAAATATCTGTTGGTGAGTATCGATCGCTAAGCTAAAAAATTGTTTTCAAGGCATAACCTAGTGGCCGATAAGATTGAAATATGTTATATGTTTTTTTAATCCTAGTGACATCATGGATTCAAATAATATGTTGCAACATAAACTAGTAGACGCTAAGCTAAAAATTTCATTCTTTGTCTTTTTAAATGCTCAAGACATATAAGCTTGAAATATTCTATTGTGGAAACAAGTAGATTTTGTGTAGCTCAAAATTTGTTAATTTGATTTGTTAAAGCATACCACCGAAAAATTACAAACATTATGAGTATGCATATTATAGTAAATGCTAGGCACCTAGAATCTTAATTTAACATGTTAAATCCTGGCAACCTCTATGCTCCAAATATTATGGGTTAAATCCTTATGAACTCTAAGCTTAAATTCTTACATCACCGTAATGGCTAAAAACCACTAATCTCAAATCACTTTCATTTAAAATGTTAAATCCTGTTGAAAGCTTTGTTTTAAATAATATTCATGTAACAGATCGTAGAGGACACTAATTTCATTCTACCTTAATTTATTTTGTAAAATACTTGCGATTGCTAAACTACAAATAATATTTTGTGTGATACCTAGCACACGCTAGAATCGAAATATATTTCTATATTTTGTTAAATCCTAGCGACCACTATGTTCCAAGTATTGTAAAGTGGAAGTTTCCTAACAACCTAAGAGTTCAAAATATTTGTTATTGAGAATCGATTGCTAAGCTTAGAATTATTTTTTTGAGGCATATCCTAGCGGCCATTAAGCTTGAAATATCTTACTTGTTTTTCGTTGAATCCTAACAACAACATATCTTCAAATAATATGTTGCAACATAAGCTAGTGGATGCTAAGATAAAAATTTCATTCTTCATCTTGTTAAATGCTTGAGACATCTAAGCTCAAAATATTCTATTGTGGAAGCAACTAGATTCCCCGTAGCTTTTTTTAATTGATTTTTTAAAGCATATCACTGATAACTTGAAAATATTATGATTATGCATATTATATCAGATGTTAGATTCCTAGAATATTAATTTAATGTGTTAAATCCTTGCGACCGCTCTACCCAAAATATTATGGGTTAAATCCTAACGAACGCTAAGATTTAAATATTACATCGTTGTAAAGGCTTTGAACACTAAGCTCAATTAAATTTCACTTAAAATTTTAAATCCAGTTGAAATATTTTTTTAAAATATTATGTTGTTTCATTCATTACAGTTGTTAATTTCATACTACCTTAATTTAATTTGTGAAATCCTAACGACCACTAAGCTACAAATAATATGTTACGGAAATAACTATCGAACGCTAGACTCGAAATATCTTTCTTTATTTTGTTAAATCCTAGCGGTCATTATGTTCCAAATATTATGATGTGGTAATGTCTTAGCGGCATATAACTTCATGATATCCGTTATTGAGAACCGATCGCTAAGCTCAAAAAATGTTTTTGAGGTATAACCTAGTGGTTGCTTAAGCTCGCAATATCTTACTTGTTTTTCATTGAATGTTAGTGATAACATATCTTCAAATAAAATGTTGCAACATAAGCTAGTAGATTCTAAGCTAAAAATTTCATTCTACATCTTTTTAAATGCTCAAGACATCTAAGTTCAAAATATTGTGGAAAAACCTACATATCGTATAGCTCTCAAAAAATTTAATTTTATTTGTTAAAGCATACCACCGACAACTTGCAAACATTATGAGTATGCATATTATAGTAGACACTAGCCTCCTAGAATCTTAATTTAATGTGTTAAATCCTTGCGACTGCTATGCTCTAAATATTATGGGTTAAATCCTAATGAATACTAAGCTTAAATTATTACATCATTGTAATGGCTAGTGGCCGCTAAGCTCAAATAAATTTCATTTACAATGTTAAACCATGTCGAAAGATTTATTTAAAATAATATCCTATGGAAGTAAGTAGCGATTGCTAATTTACAAAAACCAGTAGCTACTTGTACTAAAAAAAAGTAAGTTTGATTCCTCCTAAACAATAAAATATATTAACATGAGGAGGAACATCGCTAAGCTCAAATCACTTTCATTTAAAATTTTAAATCCTTTCAAAATATTTTTTTGAAATAATATTCTATGGAAATATGTAGTGGCCACTAATTTCATACTACCTTAATTTAGTTTGTGAATTCTTAGCAACCGCTAAGCTACAAATAATAGGTTGTGGAAATATCTAGCGAATGCTAGACTTGAAATATATTTCTTTATTTTTATAAATCACGTGTGACCGCTATGTTTCAACTATTTTGATGTAGCACTATCCTAGCGGCCTAAGGTTTTAAAATATCCAATATTAAGAACTGATCGTTAAGTTCGAAAATGTTTTTAAAGCATAACCTAACATCCTCTAAGATCACAATATCTTACTTGTTTTTCGTTTAATCCTAGCTACAACATATCTTCAAAAAATATGTTCCAACATAAGCTAGCAGAAGCTAAGCTGAAAATTTCATTATTTGAGTTGTTAAATGCTTGAGACATCTAAGCTTAAAATATTCTATTGTGGAAGAACCTAGATGTTCCCTAGCTAAAAATTTGTTAATTTGATATGTTAAAATATACCGATGAGAACTTGTAAACATTATAAGTATGCATATTCTAGTGGACACTATTATCTTATAGTCTTAAGTTAATGTGTTAAATTATTCCAACTACTATGACCCAAATATTATGGGTTGAATCCTAACGAACGCTAACCTCAAATTATTACATCATAAGTAACGTCTAGTGGGTGCTCAACTCAAATCAATTTAGTTTAAAATGTTAAATCTGTTGAAATATTTTTTTAAATATTATGTTATTCTGATGAGTAGCAGACCGCTAATTTCATACTACCTTAATTTAATTTTTTAAATTCTAGCGACCACTAAGCTATGAATAATATGTTGCGGCAATACCTAACGAATGCTATACTCGAAATATATTTCTTTATTTTTTGAATCCTAGTGGCGCTATGTTCCAAATATTATGATGTGGTAGTGTATTAGCAGCATATAACTTCATGATATCCATTATTGAGAACCAATCACTAAGCTTGAAAAATGTTTTTGAGGCGAAGCTAACGACCACTAAGCTCATAATAATTTACTTGTTTGAAGTTTAATTCTTCTCACAAAGTCAACACGACAACCATATAAATAATGTACAATGAAATAATTACCTCGAGTTATTTCTATCATCATAATAAAAGGAAAAAAAGATAGACATAACAAATACCAAAACAATATTTTGAGTCTCGCTAAACATTGCAATTTTAAAAACTAGTGATTATGTGATTGGCCATCATTATCGAGAAAAAACAATCTAGAGGGGGACATAGAATGGAGGAATCTTGAAAGTGTTCAAATGAAATAAAAACAAGAGATGAAAAGGGATTAAATTTTCTTCAATTGGGGTAGAATAGATTCCTTTTTGTCTTAAAGAACAAGGCAATTTGACAAAACGATCGGAAGGCTGTAAGCGAGCTAGGCCACATAGCACATTTTTGTAGGGAAAAGCAAGGCTGGAATGACTTGAAAAAAATAGGAACTAGTAAGCACAAGGTGGTTTGACAAAATGATCGAGAATGAGCTTGTAAGTATAACTAGGCCAAAAAGTGTGTTTTTGTAGGGAAAATCGAGTAAGAATGATGTGAAAAATACATGATCTAGTTGAAGACAAGATGACTGAACAAGCTTGTAATGAAAAATATGCACATTCAAGTATAGTATATGTTTTTGATAAATACCTGATTTAGATATGAGATTATTTTGTGCTTGGTGATGTCATTCAAACCACCATCGATGCATTGAACTAATGATCTAAACTATTTTTACGTAACCCCTTTTTTCCCCTAGTTTGTGTGTGCACTTTTTGTTACTTCGTAATTGTTCCCTTTTTGTTAATCCATGAACGAGATTATAATTACTACTTGATTGTTTCTTGACCAAAACGAATGATATTATTACACTTGGGCCTAGAATCTTGGCTTTCTTTTATTGTTCTATGATTTCACAAGTTGATGTTGTGCAAGACCGAAAAAAACTAAAAACTAGTTCTTCGAGGTATTTAATATTTAATTTTTTTCACACATTCCACGTTATAACTTTTGAAAATATAAAAAAGTGTGGGAATGGAAATTTGAAAATTAGAGCGGGGCAATTTGTGTTAATATTGAAATTTTAAATTCTCAAAAATGCGGGGGAATTCACAATTCAAATTATGAATTTATCACTCATTAAGTAAAGGTGCGGGATATCAAAACAAATGCACAATATTGAAAATAATGAATTTTTTTATTGTCTATATCTTAAAATATTTAAAACATAATAAAACATATAATGGCATAAGAAAACAAAAAAAAAATAAAGTGTATGAATGTGTAGGCACATTTATTTTTATTTTTATCAAAATCGACCTAGACAATGTTAGATGTAGTGCACTAATGAAAATAATTCTCTAATTACTCTATGCCACAGGGCATGTTTGTGCCTAATAGTTAGAAAACATTATAATTAACACATTTATTAGGAAATTTTAATATAAATAAATCATTATTAAATATGTCAAAACTATATGAAACCACGATATTATAATATAAATAGCTACTAGTAAAACAATAATACGTGGCATGAAAATTCTAAAATCCTAGAAGTTGATTTTTGCATTAAAAAAATGAAAAAATAGTTCCTCAAAGCTATAAAGATAGTGTCCACAATGAAAAGAGGTATTTGCTATATATAGATAGCACCCGCTTAAGCTATATCATGATTTTTTATTCTATCACTATTTCTAAATTAAGTAATTGTTGTGCCCAACGGACCCTATGTCATTTTAATCAATAAATAAAGCATCTTAACGTTAGATTAAGCATTTTATTTGATAAGAACCGATGTGAATTATATGTTGCAATGATTTATCTTATCAAAACTACAAAAATATCACTTACTCTTAGGGGTATATATGGATTCCAATTTACAAAGATATATCTTATATGAGATAAATATGTAGTGCAACAATTGGGGCTGCCATGTAAATTCCACCCAAAACGATACAATTACAATCAATGAAAAATAATATCGATCTAAAGAAAAAAAAATAATGATTATAATGACAAGTGATAATGATAGGATCCTAACATCTTTGCTAAGCTAGACCATTGTTTGTTATTATATAGCTATTCTCAAATTAGAAACTATTGAGCCTAGCGGCCACTACATTATTCCTTTCAACTAGTAATGGAGCTTAGTGGTCGCTAAAAATTTTCTTTGATATGAACCAAAAGTCTTGATCCTCTCGATAGAACGTAGTGTAGGAATTGGATCCACTAGGTAACGTGTAGCTAATTAGATACAATTATAATCATTGAAAATTGTAATCGATCTAAATATGTGAAGATAGTGATTACCAAGACAAGAGGTAATGAAATGGTCCTAGCAGCCTCTAAGCTATACCATGAGTTGTTAATCAATAGCTACTTGGAAATTGAGAAAAATTATCCTAGCACCGCTGTGTTTTTATTTGATACAAATGAATTTGGATTATAGTTTATAAAGATATATCTTAAGAGAAATAACTAAGTCTTTAATCCTCTCAATATAATGTATTGTAGAATTGGGTCTTCCATTTAAATTCATGCGATACGATACAATTACAATTAATGAAAAAAACTATCAATCCAAAGAAAAACAAATAGTAATTAGAATGACAAATGATAATTATAGGAGCCTAATGACTACAAGGATAAACCATTTTTTTATTATATAGTTATTCTCAAATTGAAAACCGTTGAGTCTAGTGTCCTCTACGTTATTCCTTTCAACTAGTAATGAAGGTTGGTGGTCGTTAAGAATTTTCTTTGATAAAAATAGAAAGTCTTGATCCCTCTCGATGGAAATAATTACAAGAATTAGCTCCACCAGGTAACGTGTGGCCAATTTGATAACATTATAATCATTGACAATTACAATCGATCTAAAGATATACATATAGTGATTGCTATGACAAGAGGTAATGATATGATCGTAGTGGCCACTAAGCTAGACCATGATTTGTTATTCAATGGCTATTTTGAAATTGTTGAGCCTAGTGGTTGATACCCTTTTTCTTTGATATGAATGAATATGGATTACAATTTTCAAAGATATATCTTAGGAGAAATAAATAAGACTAGATGCCTCTCGATAGAATGTAGTGCAACAATTGGGTCTACCATGTGAAGTCTACCCAATATGATACAATTACAATCAATGAAAAGAACTAACCATCCAAAGTTGAACAGATAGTGATTATAATGGAAAATGGTAATGATAGGATCCCAACGGCTGCTAAGCTAGACCATTGTTTGTTATTATATATCTATTCTCAAATTTATAAATTATTGCGCCTATCCGCCACAACATTATTCCTTTTAACTAGTAATGGAGCTTAACAGGGGACTAAGTATTTTCCTTTATACGAAGATATAATCTTGATCCATCTCAATGGAAAGTAGTGCAACAATTAGCTCCACCAGGTAACATGTAACTAATTTGATACAATTATAATCATTGACAATTACAATCGATTTAAAGCTTTACAACTATTTATTTCTATGAAAAGAGGTAATGAAAGGATTGTAGTGGCTGCTAAGCTAGACCATGATTTGTTATTCAATAGTTATTTTGAAATTAAGAAATTATTGAGCGTATCGATTGCTAGGATATTTCTTTGATACAAATGAATATGGCTTAGAATTTACAAATATACATGTTAGGTGAAATACATAAGTCTCCATCTGTCTTGTTGGAATGTAGTGCTACAATTGGGTCTACCATGTGAAGTCCATCCAATACGATATAATTACTATCATTGAAAATAATATTGGTCCAAATCTGAATAGATAGTGCTTACAATGACAATTGGTAATCATAGGATCCTAGTGACCACTAAGCTATACCATTGTATTTTATTTTATATATATATATATATATATATATATATATATATTCAAATGAATAAAATGTTGAGCCTAGTGGCTGCTACATTATTATTTTCAACTAGTAATGGAGCTTAGAGGTCCCTTTTTTCAAATTGAGATACTATTGATCCTATCTAATACTATGTTATTATGTATAATTAGTAATGCAACTTAGTGGTATCTAAGCATTCTATAATATAAGAACCTAATTGAATTATATGACATAAAGAATATATCTTATGAGAACAATATAAGGCTTCATCCCTCCCAAGGGTATGTAGTGTAGCACTTGGCTCCGTCAGGAATAGTCAAGCCAATATGATAAACTTATAGTCATTGAAAAATAATATCGATTCAAAAGTGTAGAGATAGTGGTTACAACCACAAGAGGTAATGTTAGGAACCTTGAGGCCAATAGGCTAGATAATGATTTGCTATTTTATCTCTCTTTTAAAATCAAGAACCGGAAAATCCTAGTGGTCTTTATGTCATTCCTTTAAATTAGTAATGGAGCTTTATGGCCACAAAGTGTTTTCTTTGATATGAACAGATGTGAATTATGGCATACTCCAATTCTTGATTTCAAATAAATGTGCTATGTATTAGCGGTCACTACATTATTCTTTACAAAATGTGTTATGGGACAACTAAACTTTTTTATGTTTAAAAAATTCTACTTAGCGACCGTTAAACCCATTATTGTGATTTGTTTCTCACACACTCTGCTCAAAATTTAAAAAATTAAATCTTAATGGCATTTATGCTAGTCATTTCGATTGGTTTTAATTACCTATAAGTAATGTTAAAAATTGTCCATTCATATGTTGACGTAAATCCTCTCTCTCACTAAAATATATGTTTTCAAACGTTCCTTTCATGTTATCTACGCAATGTAGATGTATGTCGACAATGGATAATCCTTCCAAAATATGTTGCATGCTATTTTTCAAGAACAATTTTGCATAATTTCTATTATTAATGATGTAATCCACAGGATATGATTTATAGTAACCACTAGAAGGTTAGAGATCATGTCCCATTGAAGCTAGCATTCTCTAACATTTACATTGATTACTCACCTATGATAAAAAGTAATGTACTATAGAGATTGGTGATCGAAAGCTAATACATACATTCATTATCATATAATGGGAAAAAAATTACTCTATTTGTGAATTAATTATTAATATATTCCACTTCAATTACAAATACAATGTCTTCCATTGGTTGCGTAATCCATTCTCATAAATTCCATTCATTGAAGGTGTTGAGTGTTGTAAAAGAATAGATGTGGGATGGTTTGTTGAAATCCATGGTCTTGAAAACTACTACAACGACCTATTATTTTTTTATAGATGATGAACATAAGGAAGTTAGAATGCTTGTATCCTCTATAGTTATTGATTACGGATATGGATTTGGATGTTTCTTTATTCTAGAAATGGGAGATAAAAGCCTCAAAAGACAAAACAAAATGTTCTTGTTCAATATATGATTGGGATTTGGGGTTGTTAGTAGATAATGAAAAAATTGGTTGTTCAAATGTAGAATACATTCAGAGTGGCATGTTTGTAGCACTCGAAAATTGTATAGAGTTAAAACAACCTCTTCCGTTTGTCGATTTTGAATACAAAAGGTTTGCTTTTACCACCTAAACATGACAAGTTGTTTACGATGATGAGGAAAATACATTTGGCTAAATAGGAGATGGATCCATCTAGATAAAAGTTACAAGGGTTGAAAATAATACTAAATCAGATGCATTGCTGAAGAAAACAACCACTATATTCATGAAAATAGAACCTTCAACTATTCAGCAATTTGATTACTTTTTGTTCAATGGTGAAGTATTTTTATTGATGTTTCAAGGTTCCATATAGCATCTCCATAGTATCAGTATCATCATGTAGATGATGAGAATGTTGACCTTCTTGTGCACTCCATGTTAATAAGTGTTATTCCTACATAGAGGCACACAATTCTTCTTCTCTTCTTGCATTTTATGATTAAGGTTATGGAACTCAAAGAGCCAAAAGACTTGGAAAGGGATGATGTTAAATTTTATATACTCGATGAACAACATACAATATATGCACACAAAAATATTTTTGGCTAAGATACTTACAAGTCTTTACATAAGAAACTATGTTTTTAAGGGCTTGCATTCTTTACGTAAATACAACTAACAAACCCGTTACTAATATTTACAAACAACAAAATGAATTAAACAAAATTTGGATATAAACGAAGTTTGTTGATTTGTTGTATAAAAATAAATCAATTTGTAAATCGTTTTGATGTCCTCAACATCCCGAATTGACAAAAAATGAAATAGGGAGTGGAGGGTAATGTATTTTAATTTTATTGCATTTTTATCAACATTTATCTTCCTTATATGAAAAGATAAAAAAATTCCTTTGAATGCGAGAACTTTGTGAATCAACGCCTTTTGATTTTCAAAACAGAAAAAATCTAAACTCTATACGACAAATGGAGTTTTCTTTTATTATCGGATGATATATGGACTAAATAGACTACAATATTTGAGTTATTTAGATCTAGTGTCCTTTCTTGTTCACCTATTAAAGATAATAATGATAAGTTTTAGCCTAATTCATTTGCAAGATTCAACTCCGATTCATTCAAGGTTTCTAAGGAAATGAATGATGAAGAACTATCAGTAATAGAAGGTAAAATACAATCAAGGGATATCTAATTAACTCGACCCTATTCAATCGGGTGTAATAGTAGAGACATTTGAATCTTACTACCTGGAGAATAAAAGGAGACGAGAAAAATGAGAGAAAAATTTCTACAACATTTATAGACAAACATCTAAATATTAATCAATTGACATCTTATAGGGAAAGCACTATAATTGAAAAATTAAAATTACATGAATCACACCGCCACTAGTTGTCTATGCTTTATTAGGTGAATAGATAAAAGGAAAGAGCAAATATGAATCCCACATAAGGAAAAAAATCTAAATGAAAAAGGACCGGTGGGGGAAAATTTCTTCCCATCGAGGCTCATAAAATATTAGACAATTATGTGATGTCAATGGAAGATAATATACCGTAGAAAGGATTGAGGACACATAATGATTTAATTTTCAATGTGCATACTGCTTAGTCTTCCGTCACCTCTAAAGTGATTATTCATGCCACCAATACTTTAAATGCAAAATGTGTTATCGCTGATTTTTGTAATTTTCTAGGGATATTTCTTATGAAGTAATATAGGAGATACTAACATTTATTGGAACCAGTGTAAAATATTATATTATTATTGTTCTCATACCATTTGAATATTCAAAAATGTTGAGAGAAACATAAAAAAAATACATGAAAAACGTTCAAGATAGTGAAGAATCAATTATGGAAGGATGTTATAGACTCGTGGTAGTAGTGGGTAATTTAAAATTTTGTTTCATATGTACACAATAACTGGAGTGCACAATTATGATGATAAAAATGATGAAAGATAAGAAGTCGCTAGGGATTGTATGAAAAAACTACCACAACAATTGATAACCGCAATTGAAAATTGCCTAAAAGGAAACAAACATCCTTTTCCTTTCGATTAATCATATGAGTTCTAGTATGAGATGTTAAAAATATATTGTTCTCATAATTCTTTAGTATTAGTTCTTTACGGTGTGAGTTTCACAATATGTGCATTGGTGAATCCAATCTATCTTTGTTTTTATTCTTGAGACACATAGTCGAAATGTTTTTGAAACATTGTTATTCTCATATGAAGAGAGGTCCATATAGGAACACAACTCGAACATGTGATTATGTTAAATTTCTTTCAAACGAAAAAAATCTACTTACACATTTATTATTTACATAGACAACCAAATAACAATAGGTGTTAATGTATAAACCTATTAAATTTATGCTACACAACCAAATCAACATGGTGATTGACATTCGATCATTTTATAAATGCATTTAATGAGATTTGTTTTCAATTTCCATTGTTTTCATTTTTAGAAAAATACTCTATGCTCGAGCTCGATGATAGATGAGGTGAACTCAACCACATCATGCATGAATATGAAATAAAATATTTGTATGTTAGTCTTGTGCATGTACAACTAATATTTGCTACTAAAACCCATAAATTTACAACACAATTAATGGATTATGCAGATGACCAACAACCAAGATAAAGTAACGATGGAGTGTGTGGTAGTAGCTAACAAAAATATGTAGTCGAACCAAGTATGTTAACCATGCATATTTTATAACATAACCATTTTTGAGGCTCGAGAAAGTTATAGAAAACGATATCAACTAATTATAGAAGTGGAACCATTTTCAAAGAAAGAATTACAAAATAAACTATTTCAAAAGTTCATGGTTGCATCCAATGCTTTACATAGTTTGTAGGTACCGGTTGTTGGTTTTCTGCATAAACCATTAGTATCAACATATTGATAAGGAAATTAGAATGGATGCTTGGTCCATCAAGTTATGGCATAGCCTAGTGGTCACTAATCCACACCAATATCTCAAAATTGTTTTCCACCAATAGGTGGTTCAATGGATATAAATGAACCCTAGCAGCTACTATATTTCATTTAGAAGACATAGAACATTTTGATTTGTACTTACCATATTACCACAAAGACAAGTATGCTTTCAAATTATAAGTTCATTTTCCATAGAATGAAATTGTTTATGAATTGATTACTATTGTTTGCAATACATCTTGCATCAAAAAAACCAACAACTAGTAAGGTCTATGTAAGCCAAGCCAAAAGCTCAGTCGGTAAGTGGTAGCTATGTAAAGTGCTAATATTAAATTTATAATTTTACCACTTAGATTAAAATGTTTTTTTCAAATACGCTTTCATTTTCCATAGAAATAGCTATATTATGAATAGATTGATGTTTTTTGAAATAAATATTGCATCAAAGGATCCAATTATGGGTAAAGAAGATGCAATCCTACATGTAAGGCCTGCCAATAAGTGGTACCCACAAGCTAAAATGTTGATTTTTCCATTGGTTAGAATTGATATGAGACCGATTAAAAATATTATTTACTTCCCTGTAGTTAGCCACAAGAATTACTTTCTTATTTTATATTTGGAAGGCTTGTTGTATGAGAAAAACCAATCACCTCTAGGGACATGTCATTCAAGTTCCGCAAGGAGACTATCAACATGTGAGGTGTCCTAAAAGAGTTTATAAATTCATTATCAACAAAATTTGAAATGGGATTCTGGTCAGAAAAAATCACTTTTGCTGATGTTGAAAAGCTGATAAAGGCCTTCAATAAAAATTATCAACTGAATTGAATCCAATAGTCACCTAGGGAAAAGAACATTGCAATATAGTTGATGGAATTGTAATAAAATATCTAGAAACTATGTTTCCTACAATTTTGAAGAAAAATGTGTATTACATTAGGTGCAAAGGGAAACCCTCCAGCAAATTTTATGGTTGGGATGACAAGAAGAGGAAAACATTTTTCCAAAGAGTTTTGGTTGATGAATGATTTTTGCAAAGACTTATCACTAATAATGTCAAATGGATTGAATATGGTAGAGGCATCAAATATTTGGAGAGAGTAAATGATAAATAAAAATCTATCATTTCAAAATGTTATTGTGATGATACAACTTAACATTGTAAATAAAATACATTCATATGTTTTTGTGATGGTTCTGCATAACTATTTTATATGTTGATATTGTATGATTATAAGTTGGGAGAATTTAAATTTTCCCTAATTATAAGTTCAGAGTGAGAGTGTAAAAGTTGGGAAATCGAATTAACAGAAAATATTTATCATAACAAATCTTTGAGTAGTTTTTATTAATGAAATATGTATTCCTAAATTAATTTTGAGCATGCTTAAATACTAGTTTTTTCTTTTATAATAGAAAATGTGTACCACTTTCCAATGCAATGAAACAACTACAATCCGATATGTAAAGAATCATCATGTTTAAACACAACATTCTATTCAAATAAATTTTGCATAAAAAAATTCCTAGTATAACAATAGGAAATGACGAATGCCCTTAAATTTTTTACCTTCGTCACCACCTATAACCATTCGATTTGTGATATAACAATATCGAAAGGGACTTGTTTTTTATTTTTCAATTGATTCACTACCCTCAACCATTTGATTTTTTTCATTTTCAAGATACAAACCCATGTAACATGAAACTGATCATATTTGATATAAATTGTGTTTTGGCACACACCCTCTACAAGGCTGATTCGAGAGTTAAACAGTTAAAAAAATTTGACGGCATCGAGCTCAAAAAAATTTATTTTCTCATACCTAGTGTGAAAGAGTTCTTGCAATGGTGCAAAAACATTTCAAAATAGCAATTTGGACATTGGCGAGAAATTCAAATGTTGATGACATGATGCCTTCATTCCTTCAAAACATTGGCTTAGAGGTTGCAAGCTTCAAATTCTTATTTACACATGAAGATTGAGTCAAAAAATGTTACGATTGTGAAGGTTTTGGGAATACCAAATTATATATCAAGAATCTTAACTCCGTTTGGTCATGGTTTAATGCATCATAAAATTTTAAAAATATAGTGTTTGTAGATGACTCTTTAGAGAAAAAAGTTCAATGATGTTGCAAATTACATAATTTCTGAAAAAATAACATAAATTCTAATTCGAAGACAAATAATTGTTATATGTGTTGTGGCCTTTGTTGCAACCATTGAAGGATGTGGAAGATGTTCAGAATTATATTAGATAACAAAAATAATTATAGGGATCATTTTTATTGGATTTTACTATGTTTTTTATTGTTGATTTGGAAGCCCATCTTTGGGAATAGTGTTACATTATAAATTCAATTTTTCTTGAATTTTTTTAATATAATTCTACCTTTGGTAAAGAAATTTCAATTTATTTCATAGCTATATTTAACTACTAAAATATATATGGGATAGTTTTACAATTACTTTTAAATAACTTCATATCCATATTTGAATATGAAAATTTTTATGCCATGTCTCTTACAGTTGATTTTATATCTAAATTTAAATATGAAAATATATCTGATATGGTTTTACAATTAATTACATTCTCCTACACTGGATCATTTCCCTCTGCTAATTTCTTCATAACATCTTTAAAAATTATTTGGTCATGTGCTGAGGTTCAATAACTCGATAATAAATGAAGTTAACTTGATCTCTAACTTTAAATATGAAAATATATCTAGAATGGTTTTACATTTAATTACATTCTCCTAAATTGAATCGTCTCCCTCTTTAATTTTATTCATAACATCTTCGGTAATTCTTTGTTTTCCCTAAGGTTCAATCAAACCATAGTAATTTATTCTCGAAGTGACTCACATCTTGTGAATGTGATTAGCTTAGTGGCCACTTGGCCATGACAATTTAAATATTTTAATTTACATACTTTAATATTTAAAACATCTTAAAAGTGAAAAAGAGCATTATTCCAAAGCAAACATTAAGCCTAGTGGTTGTTAGCCCTTATTAAACAAAACATGTATCGTTTTATATGGGCTAAATTTAGCGGATGTCAAGAATTATTGCCCAAATCAATTTTGGATTCCTAAAATCACTAAACATTTTTTCACGATTCATTAATGAAATTTAGGATCGAGATATATTGGACTCCGAAGGAGAATTAATGGATTACAATATATGTGATTTTTGAGTATAGTTAATTCCAATATAGGTGATTTTGGATTCCAATATATGTGATTCGGGATTCTAATATATGCAATATTGGAATCCAATATGTGTGATTTTGGAATCCAATATGTGTAATTTTGGAGTGCGAGATAATTCGAATATTTAACATTTTGGAATTCAAAAATAGTTATACTAGATTCTAATATCGGTTATAGTTTTTTATCTTTTCAAATTAGAATAAATCCATATTTAGTGAAATAAGTGTGAACCCATTGTGTTTCAACTAATTTGTGTCTATTATGTGTTACCTCAATAACCTTTTAGAATGGAATATTAAGGAGTGCAAGCCATTAATACACATTATTTCCTATCATACATTTTTGATGAACCCGACATGAATCCTACAAGCCTCTTGATCGAGAAAAATTATTAAGAGCATTCATCTCTAAACTTGATCTCATTCTAAACCACCAAAAATCAGAAAATCTCACAAATTAATTTACACAGACACCATCACCAGGGGTGGTCTTTTCTATTTCAGCATATTTATTTCAAAACACCATCAACCCCTGTGAAAACCTAATTGTACTATTGATTCCTATTGTTTCTCCAAATATGACTCTCGATGCCATTGGCCCTTGTGTAAACTTTCCTACATAGACAATTTCATCTGTAAGCTCCATTTTAGGATTTTCTCTCGAATTATTTGGGCCTAGAATCTTTTGATTTTGTTATAAAAACATTCTGTGTGACCTATCATCCTGAAGCCGAATTCCCCTTTTACACGATTTTTTCACGTAGGAGCACCTCAAAAGAAACCTTATAATCATTGTAATGGCCCACTTAATGATGAAGAAGAAGAAGAAAAAAATGACAATACTTCTTATCATCCTCCCGAGGTTCGAAATTCCTCACTTAATTTCCGAATACAAGGATGAATCTAAAGATGTGCTTGGAAAAGATATTCTTGAATTGTCTTTGAACAACTTGAAAATATGTTAGAAAAAGGAAAGATTCTAAATTAGGTTCATCTAAAATTTTTTCAAATTCTGACCCTATTAACCTTATTCTCTAGATTATTGATAGGATAATCCAACAACAATCTATTAGTACAACTCAATTAATTCAAACGCAAGTTTTGGTCATCAAAATTTCACCCGTGTCTCGATTTGGAAGGATCGAGTCATTTGATAAATAAAATGGAACTGCCTCCAAGTTGTGGGACCTTACACACTTGAAACGAATCTACGGAGATGGCCGTTACTCTATATACTTATACTACTACTATTACTCCTAGTTATGAAAGGGAAAGTTAAGCTAACAATGCCAAGGGACCAAGGATAGAAGTATAACATGAAAGGAAACTACACTAAAAGGTGATAGTACCATAAAAATAGGGATGAACACTATCTTTTCTGAGCGAAAATGAAGGGAGATGCGTGAAAGAGGGCTAGGCACATGTAGCACAACTAAAACATATTTTACCGATTAGTGTCATGGAACACAACTAAAGAAATGAGTTAAGGGACGTAGAATGACACATCAAGTACTCAATGCACAATAAAAGGTAAGAATAAGGAATAAAAACATGTTAAGATAGAGAATAGTCATAAAACAATGCTTCCAATTCTTCAAAAATGCACAGATATGTTATAATGGTGAAAGATGTTGATATCCACTTGCATGAGCTATATCTAGAGGCATGCGACTCAAAATATAGAAAATCAAGTCCTTAGAAAAATTTTAAGGATCTAAAAATATCCAACATTAATGATGAGCCCATCTCTTAAATTTATAGCTGAATCGATGGAAGAAAAAGAGAAGGAAAAGCCGAATTGAAACACAACCACCGACAAGAAAACATTCAATTCTTGCAAATCCTCTTACAAATGTATCAAATACATTTCCCCAAGTCTATTTGGCATGTTGGAGAAGGAAATATTGCATATCAGATAAAATAGGGTCATTGCAGCAATCATATATGCTCATTAATGCCCACAAATATGTTTTCCCATTTTGCACCTACCAGGTCCACCAAAAATTTGAATTTGAATGTCTATCATTGTAGCGTATGTTCAAAAATATCGGTTGAGACTAGGCACACACCGATCAGAGCTTTGTAGAAAAATATATGCCTATCGGAATTATGTTAGGGCCACTTGCGTACGTAAGACACGTGATGTGTGCGATTAGCTAAAAGGATGACCAATCAGAAAATGTTCTTGTCATTTCTACCACATGTCACTCATTGATTTATATAAGGATTTGGTGCCTGTTGGTGCATTTTGACTAGTTACGTGTGGAACACTCAAGCATGTCAAAAAATGATGTGGCAAGAAATGGCGCAGAGGAGGGCACAAAGATATGCGCGTGAAAGAATGAGGAACAGGAAGAAGGAAGAAGGAAGGTGTGTGAAATTCATGTGGGGAAAATGAGGAAAACTAATGAGAAGAGAATGTATAGTCAAGGTGTAACTATTACAAAGTAATTTTTTGGGCGTGTGATAGGTCTAAGGACTTAGCTGATTGAATTAAGTGCAAGGCACGCACGTAGGATAAATAAGTCCTAGGAAGAAAGTGAATGCACAGAAGATGCGCACAAGGTAAGAAGGGAACAAAGAGGAAAAGAAAAATGGGAAATAAATAAGGGGAAGCATGTAAGGGCATGTGATAAAACAATGACCAAGTGAATGTGCCAAGGGGACATCTGAGATGTGCACCACTTGTAATGAAGATCTCTGAGCTAGAATATGTATGTAAGTTTTCCAAATAAATAGGAGAGGTATTTGGATAACACAAGCCAACATGGCTTAACTATTTAATCACCCTACAATGGGATCTTTGAGCACTACACCCTATCCTTTTACAAATGGGCCCAATGGTGTTCCTATTACCCAACCCCTATCCAAAAAAGTCTTAAGAGTAGTCCACCAAGATCCTTTAGCACCTTAAATTACTAACATGGATATTGGTGGTATTACTCCTTCTATATCCTATGACGAGTCTAGTGATCCTACCCTTCACTTCAAGGCCTTTGGTAACCATTACAAGGAAAGGATCAAAACCAATTCATACACTTTGAAAAAAAAAAGTCAGCTAAGACTCTCATTGGAGATGCTTTGAATTGGTATAAGGTTAGGTATTTATCTCCAACCTCTCTAGAATAATCTTCTCAACAAGCTGAAACACAATATTATCTCTTGAGGGAGTTTGAGAAAGATCCACCTAAGACATAAGATAAAAAAAAATTCCAAATCCTTCAATGTTTTAAGAATAAGAACACAACACATGACGTAGTATGTGATACTCTTCCTCTTGTTACTTCTTCAAATATGACTATTTTCAACATTTACTAAATAAATAAAAAAATCAAGAATCATCTTAATTTTCATCAATCATTGAGCATGGAGGAGTTGTAATGTTTCTTACTTAATCCATTCACCAAATATTAGATCCATCTCGAATTGTTCCTCAATGACATGATGAATATAATTTTTTATGTGTCATGCTAATTAGGGTCACTCTCATGAAAATTTTCATGGACTATGAACAATTGTCATCAAATATTTCATATGTTATCAATTTGGCCATGATGTCATCACTTGAGATAATTTAACTAAAGTGGTTAAATCCTGTGATATAGATCAACAAAAATATCACCATGAAGCTATCAACCTAGCTAATGAGAAGCTACAAATATTCTATAATCCCATGCCTAACCATAATGTTGTTGATATTTCTAAGAAGTGAGATCATTCTAGGAATAACTTAGTTGACACAGACTATCCTCTTGAAAATAAGATTGCATATAATGATGTGTAGTGTGTCATAGCTTATGTAGAACTATAATATCCCACATCATTCCAACATCAAATTTATCGGGTTATATATCCATTTGTACCTCAAAACCATACTTCCTAAAGAAAAAACTTTCCTCCTCTAGGTGTCATTGGAACCTATGAAAACAATTGTACAGGGACTGATGGTTCCTATATCTAATTTATTGTTAAAGAAACCATTGGCCCCTGTAAGAAAAAAATTATAGGTTCAATGGCATAAAAAATTCAAAAGTCTCCTTGATCACTTTTTTTTCTTATATATTTGTTTCTAAGGACTCTGTCACTATCATCCTACTATAAAGCTTAGTCATGACAAGTGGGACTATCTTGAAGCACTTTCCCATTTTCCTAGTCAAATACCCTTTTATAACTCATGTGTATGTCACCTCGCTACTATGAGTGTCTCATGAAAGAATTTTTGACATTAACATTCCCTTCCCTCCCACTTTGGGGTAGAGTCCCACATCACATGGTTTAGAAGAAATAATCTTCCATCAATGTAAGAATCTCTTCATTCATACCAATATTACCACATATTCTCACTCTTGCATTCACTTCTTGATAGCCCACCATGATTCTTGATTCTTGATGATCTTTTCTCTATGTAGATGATCCACCTCTCTTCATTTCAGTTTAGATCAGTCACACGATGTTCAAGCGTGCTCTCATTAACAAAGGATTTTTCACATATGTGGCCTTGTTAGACTTCATTAAGGCTTTTAGTTACTCTATAGATAACTTGAAATATATGTATTAAACTTTCCAATTGTATGATTGTGGATAGATGACCCACATGGGATACATCTCGGTGTCTTATCACCACTCCCCTAGGATTTTCCCTATCAAATTCATGGTATTCAATTTTCTTCTATCTTTTAATATTCTTGTAGGAAGACCATGGACTCATCGTATGCATGTCATCACCTCTTCCACGTGCTAATGTGTCAAAGGTAACTCAAAAAATAAATATATTTATAAGATTTAAGGGGACTATAATCCTTGAAACTACGATATGCTCCGAGTAGAATGGGAAATACAAACTCCCAAGACCAGATGACTTATCTCCTATCCCCTTCAAGGAATATTGATACTTCAACTACCCCATATATTTTCTTCATTGAAATGTCATTAATGATGACAAAGCCTGATGGGGTCACACTTAGAAATAAGAGATCCAATCTTCCCGAAATTATCATATCCCATCTACTTGCTTCCTTGGAGCCTCTTTCTTGCAAGAGGGATCCTTGATCCCTACAGTCATCTCATGCACACCATAACCTCCACTAGAGTGTGTGGTCTAACTAGATACTATAGTCAACTCCTGTGAGGATGATTCCTCAACATCGATTATAACAATGGTTACATTTTAGATGACCCCCACCATGCTAGCTATTTCAAAATTTGTGATAGGTAACTCTTGTGTTACCAAGAAATTCTCTACACACAATAAACTCATGACGTAGATGTCATCCTAATACAAAAGAAATCCTTGAGTGTAGTTGATACTTCTTCCCAACCAGGGACCCGTGACTCATAATACTCCATCAGCCTCATCTCCACACACTACCATCGACCTAGTTGAATAAATTTCCCTTACATAAGAAAATTATCGAGTTGTTATTTTTTACCACAAAGAAAATGACCTCATGGGTCATGATTGTATTTATTTTCCCTCGATTCTTTGGACAAGAAGTTTCTCCATCGACATTATTTCTACCCATTGCATTGGTAACTTTCCCACATACTATTACTAGCCCTTCAAATTCTTTGAGACTTCCTTCCTACCTCTTGCCCTTATGGTTCCTCATTGCTCTATGACTAAGCCATATTTTACATGCAACGAGGCCCTAGGGAATGATGTTTCAAATTGTAGATCCTATCGATGCCACATGAAGAAGCTTGAAAATGAGGTTAAATGATATCAACCTAGAAAGGCTACGTAATCTTATTCTTTAAATCCCTTATTTTTTTTCTCATCACGGGTATTATGTGCATACCGACGCCGAATGTCACCTCTACATAGCAATCATCTAGTTCTCGAAACTACTTCCCTTAATTAGAATCATGGGGCCAATTCCTCTTATAAATAGCCATCTTTTACTCAACTAGTTAGACCATAGCCTACCTATGGACCACCACCTCACCCTAGTCCTCGGCCCTCCATGAATGACATATGGCATGACATTCTTACCTAGCTAGAGGATTTGATCGATGACACTTTATTTTCCATGAAATCTTAAGTTCATCAATAAGTCACTATTACATATAATTCCATAAAGGACCTTGTGAATCATATTATAAATCACATCTTAAATCAATATATATATATATATCTCTCTATATAGTCGAAGTCACCGACTAATTCCACATATCTACCTACACAAGCCCGATCAGGGGATAAATGAGATGTACTCCAATTTAAGCTCGGTGATAATGCACCCGTTCCTTTCCATTGAGGGGGAGTCGAATTGAGGGGACAGAGACATGACACAACGATTTTCCATTCTCAAACAACCCATATTCTCCACACTGAACCAGCATTTGATAGATCATCGACCCTAAGCAATCCAATTCTCTCTGTGGTCGTCAAAAAGTGAATGGAAGATCTATTTATAGGATGGCCAATGGACATGATTATGATTGTGTTGGATATCCCTCCCTATATAGAGATCTCTAGGAAGTTCAAACCTACACTTTCTATCGATCCTATCCTAGTAGACCATCAAGACCTATATCTACTTTCTACTTGATGACATCATCAATGATACCTTATGATATTTTCCTCCTCATGAATAGATATCTCTATAATACCTTGATGACACATTTTTTTCCCTTTTTTGGCTTGAGCTCTCACCTTCACTTGTGTTCTCGAAAACCACTTGGGTTTACACAAACTTCCTTGTATCTCATTGCATCATTTCTTGGTCCGATTTCCCACTTGGATTTATCATCACATAATTCTTAGTTCCTCCTACCGTTGGAGTTCTTTGGTCTTGACTTTGCCTATTTTTACTTCAATTTGCCTAGGTATTTCCTATTTGGATCACCATGTAATTTTTGCATCCTCACTTATACTTATGACCTTTCTTTGGTTTATTTAGCTTATCATACCCAGGACATCGTACCACCGCATTTCTTTTCCTTGTTCTGTCACTTTTCTTCTTCACATCGCATGGGTCAGTTGGCTTGTCCTTCCAACCCCCTTCTCTCTAGTTTTACCTATCTAATAACATTATAATTATTTATAATTACCACGGGTATCATTACATACATACATACATATAGAAAATAGGAAAATGATAAGAAAAGAAACATACATATAACAAACAACCAATATATAATATCGCTAAAATCATTTTTATCTATACATCTCGGATCAAATTTTATGCATCAATAAAATGGCTCAAAATAAATACATGGATCTAGCCCATCTACAATATGTCTCAAGAACCCTCAGCCCTATGGGAAGTATTTGAATTCTTTAGGCCGATACATCCGTATTAGTAATTCTAGTTGTACAAGTTACTGAAATTTTCCCTAGATCGAGCTCCAAAGCATCTCCCTATGCTATCACTAGTTATACCTCTAATGTACCGATCCTCTCCATAAATATCTACACATCCGAAAGGTAGGATTCCTTTTCTGGACTAGGGTTTCCTACACATTTAATAAACTTTGTAGCATCACATCTATGTTATCGATGGCTTCTAGTGCATGGGCATATTTATACCTTCGCAAGCTCCTCGATGCCTCTCTAACTAGATGAAAAGAACTTAATGACTCTCCTACCGATGGTGTTGTTAGATCCACCATCACTATAGTATCGTGAACATCTAGCATTGGATCTAGGATCTAATAGTTAGCACTCTCTATCGTGGAGTGCCACTCCACTATCTTCTTTACAAAACCAAATAAAAGACACATCATTTACAATACACATAATAACCATACCTTGCTTAATGAGCCTCACCACAATGGTATTTCTATCTCTATGACCACTTAATATCTCCTCCTCCTCTTCATCATGAAGAGGTATGGCTCCTATATATTGTGTCCACCTATCTCACGGCACCAATATCACGTCCATTATGTTTTGTGGTTTAGGCCTCTATCTCGGTTACACGACCATATAGACCCTGATCGGCATCGAGTAACCTCCTCTAGGCCTATAAGTAACCATATAGACAAAAGTAATGGCCTCTAAGTACTCTAATACAGGCCTATTGAGATATTTATTCACATTCCCTACATAAGGATTCCATATGAAATCATCTTGACCCACCTGTGCAAGTTACCAAAATGTTATAAGTGCTCTCACTACCAGCCCATGTGCCCACTAAAGTACTCTTGGGAAATATTCCACTACTTCCAATGGTGTCTTTGTCATCTTATGCATCAGAAACCTATCATATATCCAAGTTTTCAATAACATGATGGGTCCCATGACCCTCCGTCCCCTACGTCTAGACTTGTAAAATTCATGCACCAATTTTTCCCATAAGTGGTGTCCCGGATGAAAAATACACCCTAGACCACTACATCTCTACAAATGGCTATAAAAATAAGGGAATGGTGCTATCTTGCTTATGACACAAAATCCATACTAGAAAATCCCTATAACCATTTTCTTGATAAATGGAATTCTGTGGAATGTACTATGTTGAATCGGATGCTTAACATACCCTCATCATATGTCTCACTCCCAATATCCCATATGGCTAAGGCTCCCCTCTCTACACCATCATATGTAAAATCATAGGAAACATAGTTCCCTCTAATAGGTAACCCTGAAATCCCATGAATTCCTACAACATCAATGTCATATCTATGGTTTCATGTTCCATCCACCATTGAAAGGTGTTGAACCTGGTCTCTCATGTAACCAAAAATATCTAGAGCATGTCAAAATCTAGCAGTATCATGGGCATATGCATAATGCCCAAAATCCTTGAACCTATAACTGGGCAACCTTTGTATGGATAAATCCAAAAATAAAACCACTTAGGCAAGATACATCCACACTCATCCATAGGTGAATAATGTAATTTTTCTATACCCATAAAATGACAAAAAACATGCCTTTAAAATTCTAAAATATTAATTTAGAATAAAAAATCAAAAATTACAACTCATAGATGTAAACATCACAATGTCATCATCCTCTGGATGGCTCCATCGACCCTTGGAAAAATTTCCTTACCATCCCATTGTCATCAACCCTCTTACTTAAGGGGGTGATGGCATCCGCCATAAGCGAAACAACTTTTTAAAGTAAAAACATCACATAACAACAAAACAACCAAATGAAACTTAAATCCCTCCCAAACCCAATTCTATTTTTTCCTAAAATATCCTATTATGCAATTTTGGATGAGAATGACGCCTTATTGAGTGCAAAAATGAAAAATGACCAAATAGCACCTAATCTACCCAACAACATAAAATGCAACGACTTACCCGTGGTCGCACCCCAATACATGCACCACCTTTCCATCCACCACCGCCACCTTGTACTCTTGTCATGTCATCAAAACAAACTCTAATTTAAAATTCTAGAGCTCATTTCTCTCAATTCCAAAATATAAATAAGTAAATAAAACCCAAATTAATATATAAAACTAAAATTTTATATTCAAATTTGGACTAGATAAACCTAAATCTTCTAATGATTGTCATTTTTTCTCCTAAACTATAAAAATGTTTCATTTTTTACGTCTTGATCGTAATATTGAAGCATTCATTTTTACCTTTTTCATATATACAATCGACAACTTTCACTTTTTGCATATTTTTGACACCATGTCACCATATCATCATATGACATCTCAACACTATGACACAAAATCCATCCCATGGGCCCCTACCTAGGTGATTTATGTCTTATTTTATTTATGATCATCTAGAGTTTCCTTTCATTTTTTATTTTAAGGGTTTTTGTAGTGTTTATTTACACTGTAAATGGAAGGATAAGTGACACTATTAGGTATGCATTAATGAGGATAATTTATTTCAACTAGTCTTCTCTTACTTTCAATATCTACTTTGGACTTTGGTGTTACGAGATGTTTCTTCACGTTGACCACCCCATGTTTTTCTATTATGACATGCGGTGATCAATCGCTCGGGCATATGTATACACCTAATTTTTCACTATTCATTTTTCACGCATATTACTAATAATATAATTTATGTAGATAGGGGTCACTGATGCATTTATATCTTGAGTGGCTTCCTTAATGGGCCTGTCTGGAATGGGATATGACTATTCATATGGTCATTATAGGTTAGATGTAGTACACATAGAGAGTATCATTATATGGTCCTGTATTTAGTTATTCTTGCATTAGTTATCCTTGTGCCTTTATGTCTCACACACTTGTACTTGTGACACTTGCTTGCATCTCGACTACATCATTAGAACCTTTTTCACTTATTCTTACTTGATTCATGACATGTTACACCATATTTTACATTTTAGCACCCTTGGCCAATGCCATCACCCATGGGTGATGGTTTCAATGTTAGATTTCATTTGGCTAACACCATCACTGTGGCGATGGTGCCAAGTATATATACATGCCACACTTTGACATTTAAAAATAAAGGAATCGAGAATCACAGTAACTATGCATTCACTCTTCTCTCTTGTGCCAACTTCAAATTTTCTCTCTTTTCCATTATTTCATCTTGTACTTGACTTGAGTTGGTTTGGACACTCTTTTTGGTTCAATATCTTACACTACTTGGGTCATCTACAATGAGTCTAGGAGAGGAACAATTTTCCCCTTCTCCACCAATATTGATTCTCTCTTGGTGTGTTTCTTCTTTGTAAGTTATTTAACTCTCTTTATCAATTTTCATATATTAGTTAATTTCCCTTCCCCATTTCTCTATGTTATAATAGCATTGTATTAACATTAGTTTTAGTTAGCATATTTACCTTATATTATCATCTCCTTAGATTTTATTTCATTGATATTTCATTTTTATTGTAGTAGTATAGATTTTTTATGCTTGACTTATCCCCCATTGATCTATATCTTTCCCTCATCTATCAATATCATTGAAGTTTACTCTCCTCTATCTTGACTGGAGGCCTTGGAAACCCTAGGTTGACATAGTGTTGGGATTACTACCCCAGAGATATCTAACCTTAGATGTCTCTGTAGCCCCTTTAAATCAACCCAATGTGTGGTGGTTCATGTGTGTCTCACATTCGTTTCTTCAATACCATTGTAGAATGGAAGACTTAACGGTGAAATCCATCGATACACATTCTTGGCCTGAAATACATTTGATTTTCCAAGAAAAAAGAAGTTCCCTTATGGTTAATAAATAGATTACTCAATTGGATGTTCTATACCTTTTACATAAAACTGAGAGCAATTTAAATTTAAAGACAGTTGTTACTAAATAAATCCATTTGTGCTGATATGTAAGTAAATTTGTTGCAAAGGGAATAATTACCAATGTATTTGAAGAAGAAATGGTACATTGTTAGAGATTGGACGTAAATAGATTTGGTGTGCATATTGATAGAGTATTCAACCCTCCTTGTAAAATGTGTTCCCTATCTAAATGATATCTCATATAATGGTTTTCTAAGAAATTGAGGGTCAAAAAGCGGACAAGAAAACCAAAAATCAGCAAAACACAATCTTGTTTTTAAATAACATGATCACATTATATTTTATTTTGTTCAATGATTCATGAACCTATAATGTGTATGTTTTATGATAAAATATAAACAAAAAATGGTTCCAAACCCTATTCATTTTATTTTCCCCCAAACATGAGTTTGTGACAAGAAAACTCTACACTCGCATTTTATATTCGATTACATCTATCTCCCACGGTATTGTCCCGAGAATCATCATGAAGATTAGAATCGACAATAGCACCATAGAGAAGAGGTAGGAAAAATTATTTTCTCTAAATTTCATTAATATTTTGTAATTATATAGTAGAATTTTAATTGAATACATTTTTTACAGTTCCACCTCAACTACAACCATACCCTACAACTTGTGTGGTCCTCTTAGCCCTCCTAAAGTTTCTCAATATCCCCCAAGTAGTCGGGAGGATTTAAAATCCCATATAGTGGAAAACAATATTGAAATTGAGGAATTGATCACAAAAATGAGGGATTCACATTCTATGAACCCCTATCGTGCCTCTCTTACAAACACATTAGAGGTATTAGTCACTCAAGTTGATTTAGAAATGAGTAAATTGATCATTGGACATGTTATAGAGAGAGTTGTAGGGAATATAACACTAAAAATTATCATATGCGGATGTAAATAAAAATAAATTACAAAAGACCTCATATGTGCCTATTCACGGACCCCGAACTAATTTTTATGTTCTCATTGTCATACAAATAGTTTTCAATCCAATGGTACAATAACGATTTGATTATAATAATTTTTGAGACTGATGGTGGATGGTGTTTAATTTTCCAAATTACAATAACAATGAGATTCCACTATAATTTTTCAGGAAACTCTCTTTGGGAGTTTATCCTCAATGAGATCTTGAACTATTTTTGTTTCCATGATTTCGATGGCCGAGGAAAAGGCTTTGCATAAGATTGACTGGTGCAAAAATGCATGTATTTAGTAGAGTAGAGTCCCCACACAAAATCCCCCTCACCCCGAGAGTGTACCTATAGTAGTGAAGGAGACAATAGAGATTTATACACTCCACACACTTTACGGGTTATCTCGATACATTTGTCCAACATACGAGGGACATTTATGATCCATATGTTCATGGAGGTACATAGAGGATTCATTTAGGCATTATTAGCATGAGGCTACATATTTGCTTGTCATGCGGTAGCATATGCTTGGGGCCCAAGGAGGATGATACTTTCATGAATTCTGGTGTTGGTGGAGTTACCACTAGTGGTACACGTGATAATGTCACTATATCAAAAATATTTTTGAGCGATACATTTGGATTCCATCCATCTATGACACCTTCACGGTATTTGTTTTTATTACTATGTATGTTATAAAAACATATGAGTACTTGATTTACTTATATATGTTACATTTTTGAAATAATTGTATTTGAACATCTATGCATTGATATTACAACATGTGGGAGGGACGTCATCATCCTGACTATAGGTCAGAACAACATTCCTATGCATACATTCACGAGAGGTAATTTAGAATGTTAATTGTGTAAAACTTTCACATATGAAACTAGACTCAACTTTTGAATTCAAAGCAATGTCTATATATATATATGTATGTTCTTATATATATTATATATGTTCAAATAACTTTATGTGATATATGTTTGATACATTTTATGACCTCACTAAACACACCACCATCTCTACGACAAGTAGAGAAAGGTATTGTTATTGTGATTTCATCTACGTAGTAACTCACCGATGTATTCAAACTACATGCATTTTTTTAAAATAGCTTGTGTAATTCATATTATGTTAATAATGTCCTTCATTGTGTATATGTGGGAGTTACTTGTGAGAGGTTTGTTCATATGATTCACATGTATTGTGTGGTAAAACAATAGTTGTATATTGACATAATTAGTTAAAATATTACAATTACAAATACATGTACTTAGTTGGCATAAATGTTTTGATTTGTATTCAAAACAATTATTGTTAACATAGTTCTATTTTGGCTAATTTTGATGTTTTATTTTGTGATATTATGTGTATATAGGGTTCAAACCCCTCCCTTTTTACTTTTAGGACATAGACTACTAGAGATCATCGTTTTGATACCCCCTCGTTCATGATCCAAGAGATCCTAATGAATCATCTCGAGTGTGAGATGCAAATTTAGCATGACCGAGAGATTGTGGTAAATGCATGTAAATGTCAAAAGTTTCATTAGCATGGTCGTATACATGTTGAAAACTTATGTAATAAGTTTTAACAAAAAAATTGTTTACATTTACATATTCAACTAGAGGTGATTTTAGAGTAGAAGAACACTCATAGTATGGACCGCTTGGAGGATCCAAATTCATCTCAAAGATCTCCATCTACATCTAAGGGAGGGCCTTCTTCAAGAAATGCCGAGAGAGGGATATATTTTGATGATTATGATATATATATATATATATGTGTGTGTGTGTGTGTGTGTGTGTCATATGACATTGTATGTATGCCCTAAATGGCATTCACTTGATATGATATGACCTATTCGTGCATTTTTATATTTACTATCCACCTTAATACAATTTGGAACTTTATATTTTTGCATGAGATCTTACATTTCTAAGATTATATTTGTATGAAACTAATATGATGTGCACTTGACAATATAAGCCATTATGGATTATTTTTTCATCTATTGGTGTTGTATACTAGTGTTTTCAATGTATAATATGTATAAAAATTTGGAAATCAATATTTATATAATGTATGTATATAAAGAGTTATCGAATCTCAGTAATTATTCATTCAATTTATCAATAGTTATGTGTATTTACCTTACTTGTGCTTCTTATTGCTCATGGTCTCTTTGTACTGGTTTTTATCTTATCATGCACCTGTTGCATTCTTCAATGCTTATTAGTCTTCTTCCTAGTTAAAACACCTCATAAAATCATTAGGGCCATCACTAACTTCATTAAAAAGGCTCCAAACACCACCGTACTCGAGCATATTACCAAAATATCAACTATTCCCCTTAAGACAATGTTTTTTGCAAAACAAGCATGGATGAAGGATCTAAGGTTACCCAAAAAGTAGCATATATCTAATTGTATGAGGTTCCATAGGAGAGGTATTCATAATTATGGGATGCTTTAAGGAGTTTCCTCCACCGTACCAAAATAATAATCGTATTCTCATGAATAAACCTTACGCTGATTTGGCAATCTCAAAAACATGTTTATCATAATAATGGAAAATAAATCTAACTAATAAAAATTAATCATTAATAAGTAAATCAATGGTAGGAAAATCAATGTCTACCACATGCCACTTAAAATTCCAAATCTCATTTTGTTTAAATTCACTTCAAGAAAGGTTGGGGGAAATGAACTCGCCATTTTCTTCACGCTTTTAGAGGTTCAGAATGTCAATTCGCCCCAAATTTGGAAAATATGGACAACTTGGAAATCCAAATTGCATTTATAAAGATAATCCAAAAGTGAAGGAATGCATTTTGTAAGTAATTCCATTCAAAAAAAAATTCTTTTTTCCATTTATTCTTGCTAAAACTAGCCTTCCTATTATATCCTGATAAAAACAAGTTCCTAGGAGACGAGGGAGCTTTTAAAATTATCACACAAGCATGGGGAGTTCTCTCCAATAAAACCAGAAAGGCTACCTATGACACCATGAGAAAAAACCAATAAGGGCACAACCCCGTCTTCCACCAAATGAATTCCATAGGCATTCTACACGACATTGGTGTTACCAACAATATAAATGGGAATAATTCTTCAAGTGTGGATTCCTTTTCTGAAACTTCCATATTCAATGATTTCTAAGGTTCAATTTTATTTTATAAGATGCATTACTCCAATGTTTGAGAATGTTTCACCATATATAAGGAGATTCTAATTCATACACTTGATGATTGTTGAATATCCAATCCTTGCCTGCACCCCACTAGTCTTCGATCCTTTGATACATGGAGACATTGTTACTTGGCTTCCATTTATAACGATAAAGATATTTTTAAATTTGTGTTATGACCTCTAAATCTATATGCATTTCAAGTTTTTTATAAATCACATCATACCCTTCACTAGGCTTGATGACTACCCCAAACATCCATGGGTTTATCATACAAAGAATTATCAATGAATGAAAGGTCACTAAGTTGTAGGCTAGTGACTCCCATTCAAAACTAAACAAGAAATATTTACTAGGTGATTGATAACTCTGTGTGTTCTTAACCATTCCCATTTTGCTTTGACTTAATGATGGTTGTAGGAACGAGACTAAGAAATATGGTATTAATATTATCATTCCCTCTAGTTGAGTAGTATGGAAGTTATGAGTTCTTGCTACTAATTTACAAAAGTGCCAAAGTTTAAATTTTCAAGGTACATGATTACATTGATAAGAAGTGTTAAGCCATATTAGTCTTATTAATACTTTCTACTAATTACCTGTTAGTGCAAAATTACAGCACCCACGCCGATCGATTTCTAGGTTGATCACTCTTGCATCCAAAGTGTAATTGCACAACATGGAAACCTCTCTCCAGTGTGGGACTTGGAAACTGAGAGAGGAATCTCCAGATTAGAGGCTGGTTCCTCAAACTCCTCGATTTAGATCTATATTTTGCAAAACTACAGAGGTTTAGATCCTAATCCTATTCTAACTTGCAGGGAGACAGGGGTAGAAGTGCAAAATTGAAACTAACTAAAGATGGTGATGCACCAAAAGGAGTGGTGAAACATATTAGTCATGCAAATAGACACAGACCGAGGTTCACAACATAAAAACATACACAGACTGATAATGTATAATTTAGCATCTGAAATCAAGCAAATAATACAAACAGAGGATTGAAACCCATTCCACAGCTTGCATTATCAATTTAATATCAAAATACACATTACACCCTCAGAGAGGTAAAGAAAACTATTACAATCCTTGGAGAGGTCTGATACTTCATCAATCCCTTGAAGAAGGTGAAAGAAGAAGTCTGCTATGCCCAAAAATGTTCCTCTTTTTGAAATGAGCCCAAAACTGGCTTTTAAAATGCAAGGGTCAAACCCAGGGAACAGGAGACGTACAAAGGCATGGGAGCCCATTCTTTCTTGACTGCAGGTGTATTAAAATGGCATGGAGGACCTTACAAACCCATACCCTATCATTTTGACCGGATTACAGGAGAATGTGACCCATTCTGCATTAACTCTGGTCGCTGGAATGTCATTTCCGGCCATGAATACGCGTCAGAGCCGTTTCTCGATTTTTCTCCTCTAGACTACTCCAAAATGCAAGATTGACCCCGGAATCGTGTAGAGAATTTCACCAGATTTCCGTTGATATAAAGAACGTGCAAATCTGAGCTCTGGATCAAAAGTTATGGCGATCTGAAGATCTAGGGCACAAAACAGGTGAAAGCGTGTTTTGAAATCCTTTCCCGCGCTCTGCCACCTGGACGACACGTGGGATGTGCTGATTGGACGAGAAATTCTCTCTCCTCCATCTTTTGCGGGCTTTCATTTTGAAATTCACTTGTGGGGCCCTTAACTGGACACGTGGCGCTATTTCATTGGTTCGGGCTGACTCCTTTTTAAAACCTGCCCTTTGACCTTTTTGACTCTTTTTCCCTGAGACACGTGGCGGCTTCTGATTGGTTCTCGGCCCTGCCGGCTTTTTCACGTACTTCACCTCCATTTGTCCCGGATGTCCCATTTGATTTTGGGCCCTTTGTGTTCACTTCGGCCGGTTCGGCCGGTTCGCGCCTTTTTGGCCCGATTGTCCCATTTGATTCGGACTGTTTTGACCTCTTTCGCCCTGTTCGGCCGGTTCGCGCCTTTCCGGCCCGCTTGTCCCGAGCTGCTGCAGCAGTTAGTCGATTTTCTCTTAGTCGAACTAGAATTTCGTGCCCACCGCGTACTATCGTCCCATTTTTCCCATTTTCTTTTGGGCTGCCTGTGCTCATTTCGGCCGAACCGGCCGGTTCGGGCCCTTTTGTCCCAAACGTCCCGAGCAACACTTAGCCAATTTTTCTTCCTCTTTCGGCCGGATCGGCTTTTCGCGCCCGCCGCGTACTTCTGGCCCGATTGTCCCGAATGTAATTTGGGCCACCTAGAGGCTTTTCGGCCGATCCGCTTCCATTTGTCCCACTTGTCCCAAATGCTACCTTGAGCAGGACTTAGCCAATTTTCATACTCTTTCCTGGATCAACCTATTTGCCTTTGCTGACCTTTTTGCATTTTCTCAGAGCTTGCTCCCTGTTTCTTCGGCCAGGGGAGTTAGAAAAATACCTGAAGGGACCCTAGAAACCTGATTTTGCTCTGAATCAATCAATTTGCTTGGGATTTGAATCTTCTGATGCATGTTATCAAAATTTACCCTAGGGGGGTGAATTTTGGATAACAATTTGGCGACTCAGCGGGATCATCTGCCTGCTAGATGGAAAGACCAGTTGCCTGAAGCAATCCATTGGGCATGGAGTCATCAAATATTCTATTAGAATCCAAACTGACTCAGAATGTGTAAGGGGGAAGATGGAATGTGACCTGATGAAAGCAAAGACATGCTAAACATCTCCATGGACAGTGGTTTGTGCCAAGGCACTTAGGGAAAACAAAACTAACCTACAGCAAAACAATGTGCACAAGCACTTGGAGGAAAGAAAATCTAATCTAATATCTACAGGTGTAGTGAACCTCCCTCTAGAAGCAATGCTTGAGATAGATTCCATTTACTTGGAATCTGCGGTTCTTCACCATCAGTGAGGCCAATTGAAAGCATTGTTGCTCTTGCACTTTGTGACCATGTATGGGCCACTCCAAATGGCATCAAATTTTGAATGCCTTCTGGTTTTGCTCTTCTGTCCACATCCCATTTCAGCACTAGATCTCCTACTTGAAAAGATCTGTCTTTGGCCTTCCCATCAAAGGTCTTTTTGATCAAAGCTTGATCCTTTTCCATTGCTTGGGATGCCTGATCTCTGATCTCTTGCAGCTCCATCAACTCTGCATACCTCACCTCCATGGGCTCAAACTCTAGCAACTCCAGCTGTTTCATGAGTTCCAACGTTGGCAACTCAAGTGACATGGGCAAGATTGCCTCTCTTCCGTAGACAAGCCTAAATGGAGAGTTACCCGTGGATCTTTTGGGAGTTATCCTATCAGCCCATAAGGCTGATTTCAGTTTGGTATGCCAAGCCCTCTGATTCTCATCAAGAGTCCTCCTAATGATCCTCAGCAAGTTTTTGTTTGTAGACTCGGCCTGGCCATTACCTTGAGGGTAATAGTTTGATGAAGTGCTCAGGTAAATCCCGTTCTTGACAGCCCACTCAGTCACTTTAGATCCGATGAATGCCAATGCATTATCAGAGACTATTGTAGCAGGTACACCAAATCTGGAAGTTATCCCTTCGTAAAAGTCCAAAATGCTAGACTCATTCGCCTCTTTGAGTGCTATTGCTTCTGTCCATCTGGTGAAGTAGTCTGTGGCTGTCAAAATCCATTTGTGCCCTTGGCTCGGGTGGGATTGATGATGACTCAATGAAGTCAAACCCCACTGCATGAATGGCTGATCTACTGTAATTGGATGCAATGGAAGGGCAGCGAGTCTCTCTTTTCCTGTGAAGAATGCACAATTCTTACACCTCTTGATCCATGCATAGCAATCATTGAAGATTTTAGGCCAATAATAACCAGCCTTCATGATTTTCGAGCTGTCACTCTTGGTGCAAAATGGCCACGGCTGGTCCATTATGAAATTCTTCCAACACCCTTTGAATCGACTGTGTTAATGCATCTCGGCGGACACCCCATTCACGTCCTTCTTGAACAAAACTCCATCAATGATGGCATATGGAATTGCCTGCAACCTGAAGTATCTTCTTTTTGCTTTGCTCATTTCTAGAGGGCACATGCCCGTCTGTAGGAAATGTATCATATTCTGAGTCCAACAGGGAGTGGACACATCATCATTTTCCTGTTTTTGATCATCTTGTAATAGCAGGACAGCGTCTTCTTCATCTTCTGGGTTGTCTGGTTGTTTGGAAGCGAGCTGCTCACACAAACCTTTGCCTCTTACCAGCTTGGTGATCTTGATCTCAATGTCATACTCCATGACACGGGTGATCCAACCTGCCCTTTTCTCATTCAAATCCTTGTTGAGGAGGAAATCCTTAACCCCAGCATGTGAGACCAGCAACTGGACCTTGTTGTTTGAGACTAAATGCTTGAATTTCTTCAAGCTCCTGATTACTGCAAGCACATGTTTTTCAATAAAAGAGTACCTCAATTCGCAGTCATTTAGGCTTTGGCTGAAGAAGGCAATCGGCTGCTCATCATTATCTTTGTTCTGCTGTACCAGAATGGCAGAAATAGTGTCATCACCTCCAAATGTATAGAGGATGAAATCCTTGGAAAAGTCTGGGTTGATGAGAGTGGGTGCCTGGGAGATGGCTTCTTTGATTGCTTCAAAACTCTCCTTGCCTTCTGCCGTCCATTTGAAAGCCATGCTTTTTCTTAACATTTTAGTGATGGGCTTGACAAGGGCTGCAAAATTTGGGACAAACCTCCGAACAAAGTTTATCCTTCCCAGGAAACTCTGAAGGGCCTTCTTGTGGCTTGGCAATGGTAGAGCCCTTATGGCTTCGACCCTCTCTGGATCAATTGCTAATCCTTCCTTGGAGACAATATGGCCAAGGAGTTTCCCTTCATGTGCAAGAAAGATGCACTTCTTAGGATTCAAAGACACTCCAAACTTTCTACACCTTTGAAACACTTGCCTGAGGTGAAAGAGATGGTCTGCAGCATTCTTTGAGAAGACAGTGATATCATCTAGGTATATCAGCACTATCTTGTTGATCAAGCCTTTGAATGCCATATCCATGGCTCGCTGGAATGTTGCTCCGGCGTTCGACAGTCCAAATGGCATCTTCTTGTAAGCATATGTGCCCCATTTGGTTGTGAAGGCTGTCTTGAACTGGTCTTCCTCCTTCACCATAATTTGATTGAAGCCTGAGTATCCATCAAGTAGTGAAAATCTTTCTGAACCAGCTACGACCTGCAGTATTTGCTCCATGGAAGGGAGTGGATAATGGTCCTTGAGAGAGGCTCTATTCAAATCTCTGAAGTCAACACATAGCCTGATCTCTCCACTCTTCTTTCTGACTGGAACTAAGTTGGCAACCCAACTAGAATGCTTGATTGGGAATATAATTGTTGACTCAATCAGCTTGTCCAACTCTTTCCTCATTAGAGGCTCCATGTGTGGATTGACTGGTCTCTGTTTCTGCCTGATAGGCTTAGTATTTGGGTCCAATTCAATGGTATGCTGAGCTAAGTTGGGATTGAACCCTTTCAAGTCTTCATAGCTCCAAGCAAACACGTCAGGGAATTCTTGACATAGCTGTATGAACTCATACCTTTCCTGTTCAGTTGTCATCTTTCCAATTTGCAGTGGCTTGTTCTCTTCTACCAAGATGGATGCCGAATCTTCCCTCTTGACCTGAATATTTGCTTTCTCCTTTCTAAACTGATCATTGGGGTTAAAAATTGACTCCAAGGTGACAAGTCCCTTGGGCAGCTTGTCAGTTCTCAGCTGTATCACCTGGTGACCATATTGCTTTTTCAACTTCTCTTGATTCTTAGCTGAGAACTCAGCTTCTTCTTGCAAGAAGTGGATGATTTGCTGGTCATTCTCAAATACTTGCCAATTGACATCGTTATCCGGCACTGAAGGCCTCACAATCACGTGGATGTTTGGTTGTACCTTGTCTTGTTGAATGTTTTCTACAATGTCAAAGGCTGCCCCTCTTTGCTGCAAGCTTTGTCAGGCGACTTGATTCTCTTTCCTGGGAATGGCCTTGATGCCGAAACCCTCAAAATCTTCCATGAGGTCCCACACCCTATTCTTGTAGCATCTGAGTAGATCGTTTTTGGCAGCATGCTGTCCCTTGACCTGATTTACAATCAGCTCACTGTCCCCAAAAACTTGCAAGTTATTTATTTTTTCTTTATTGCCCAATGCATCCCTTGCACCAAGGCTTCATATTCAGCAGTGTTATTGGAGCATGCAAATTGAAATCTAAAAGCTGAATAATACTTTACTCCTTGAGGTGAAATAAGCACGGCTCCACCTCCTGCGCCTTGTCTACTCCTTGATCCATCAAAAAACAGTTGCCATACCTCGTTGTCATCCTTGTGGTTTGGCTTGGTGATGCTAGGAATAGGTTGACTTTCTTCGTGTATACAATAGACCCCTAGCTCCGATTCTTCTACTTCTTGATAAGGATCAAAAGCATGCACCTTGCTTGCCCATTCATCAAGAGTCAAATCTGGGATACTTCCAACCTTAGTGTCGGCTTCATCAGTGCCAAGGTGATCTTCTTGATCAAATGCTTTGAGCAATTGGTATTAATATGACTTGGAGTATAGGGCTCAATGTGGAAATCTGCAATAGGTTCTGACCTAATTGTAGCTTTAGTTCCATACCTCGTTCTGAACAGCATGTGTGACCAATCAGCGGACAAATATCCCCCAATTTTGGCAGTGAAATCTCTTGACAAACAGAGGGCAAAGAGTGGTGGAAGGTCTATGACTGATATATCTTGTAAGACAACAACATTTGGACATGCATGCAAGGTAAGACTCAAATTTCTAATCACTCCAACTGTTGCTATTGCTGTCCCATCCAGCTGCACTACTCCCTTAGATGTTATTTCATACTGGAGCCCTAACTGATCAGCTATCTGTTTAGGCATAACTGAGCTACTTGCCCCGGAATCTATCATGCAATTATGCACTAGCTGATTTCCATGATTAACGAAACATAGAAAGGGGAGGCTTGACATTCTACCTTGTTGTGCTCCATGATTTCCTTGAGGGTGGGCAGCATTTGTGAGTACCTTCTCCTCCATTTGGACTTGTTGATTCGAAGTTGGCCAATCCTTTATGGCAGCTTGCAGATTTCTTTGGCACAGGATGGATAGCGATTCCCATAGATATATTGACGTTTGTCTTCTTCATCGATCAATGATCTTGAATGGTGATGAAGGATTTCTCTGCTGTCCTTGTCTCGCACATTTGCTCCTTGTATGTGGGCAGCAAGCAATGGCATTTGAGTTGGCCTAGGGGCTGTTCTTGACTGCCCTTGTGCATTTGAAACCGGGTTTTGCTTGCCAATCATTTGTGGAGCTGTGGAAGGTTGTGGATTAGCTGGGGCTAACGGCTGTTCTTCACCCAAATTTCTCCTTTTTGACCTTGTGTTGGCAGCAACACCTTGAGAAACTGCCTGATTCATGCCACAGAAATCCTCTGCTTGCCAATTTACCAATGTGGTGTCATTTGGGGCAGGTTGCTGTTGGAATGTTTCTTGTTGTTGGCTGTTTTCTTGAGTACTCTCACCCTCCACACCAGCACTTGTTACCATTAAAGCTTGGGTCAAAGCACCATTGAAGCACATGGATTGATTATGAGGCTCATTACATGGAAAACACCAATCATACTCCTGGGCAGTGTTGTTTTGTGCTGGTACTAATGCCTTAGAGGCAGATATGGCATTTGGATTATAGGGCTGGAATGGTTTATTGGCAGGAGGCCTTGTTTGATTCATATTTGCAGCTGGATTGGGTGGCCTTTGAGGCTGATATGGCTGCCTATTAGGTTGAGCTTGAGGCTGATACGAAGGTCTAAAACCTTGAGTTTGCTGTCTCTTAAGTGTGACCAGCTCATTACCTAAATTTTGCAGTTGCTTCATGACTTCTTGAAGCTCATTTGGGGCACTTGGAGATGAAGTGGAAGCTTCATTTGAACTCTGATTCCTAGGAGTGGGAATAGGAGCTAAGACAGGTACTTGACTAGTACTTGGGCTCTCTAAACTTGGATATAATGGCATTGGAGGCCTAGGAGCTAGCTTGCCGGCTTGAATCAGACAATTTTCAGCTCTAATGGCAATACTATAAGCAGCAGGGATAGTTGTGCCTCCCATAGATTGAATCAACACAGAAATATCAGAATTTAAAGCTTTAAGGTAATATAGAAAAGCACCTTCTGCTGTTGGTCTGACTGCCACTGGAATTCTATCCCAAGACCTTTGAAATCTGAAGTTGAAGTCAGTTAGCTGCTCATTGGAAGCTCTCTTGATGGTTGTTAGCTGCTCCAAAAGAGACAAGTTGTCTCCCTTCTCTCCAAATTGATTGTGAAGTGCAATACACAGCTGATTCCAGTTTGTGATAGAGCCAGCTTCAAGGCTCCTAAACCATTGCAATGCTTTTCCCTTGAATGAAGACGCTAACATTTTGACAGCTACTTGCATCTCATTAATCTCATGGATTGCACAAATGTTAGCAATGTCCTTGACATGATCACCAGGAGTGGTCTGATTTTCCCCAGTAAAGTATGGAATGTTCTTCAGTGCTGCAACTGGGATTGGATTTTGTGCATTGAGAGCAAGTGGGCTGCTGCCTGTGAAGTTGACATAGGGGTTCACTGGTTGCGCCATTCTGATTGGTCTTAAAACCCTTGTATACTGAAAGAAAGGCCGCTCAGGTGGAGGAGTTGAGAGAGTTTTGTTTGGTGGAGATGGGGACCTTTGAATCCTTCTTCCTCTTTGCCTTCTTCTTGGAGATAATTGCAGGTATTCAAACAGTACTTCCTCCTCTCCAACTCTTGACCTTGTGATTCTTCTCATAAGCTTTCAGGCCTGACTGCTGAAATTCTATTGATTCTTCCCCTTGGAGTCGCCAGATATGCAAATAATAGCTCTTTTCAAGCAAGAAACTTGCAGCAGATGCACATCAACTTTGCTTTCTGATAAAATTGAGACCTCTGTCCCACCGGTCAGTGCCAAAAGCTGTTAGTGCAAAATTACAGCACCCACAGACGGCCCATCAGATTTCTAGGTTGATCACTCTTGCATCCAGTGTAATTGCACAACATGGAAACCTCTCTCCAAGTGTGGGACTTGGAAACTGAGAGAGGAATCTCCAGATTAGAGGCTGGTTCCTCAAACTCCTCTGATTTAGATCTATATTTTGCAAAACTACAGAGGTTTAGATCCTAATCCTATTCTAACTTGCAAGGAGACAGGGGTAGAAGTGCAAAATTGAAACTAACTAAAGATGGTGATGCACCAAAAGGAGTGGTGAAACATATTAGTCATGCAAATAGACACAGACCGAGGTTCACAACATAAAAACATACACAGACTGATAATGTATAATTTAGCATCTGAAATCAAGCAAATAATACAAACAGAGGATTGAAACCCATTCACAGAGCTTGCATTATCAATTTAATATCAAAATACGCATTACACCCTCAGAGAGGTAAAGAAAACTGTTACAATCCTTGGAGAGGTCTGATACTTGATCAATCCCTTGAAGAAGGTGAAAGAAGAAGTCTGCTATGCCCAAAAATGTTCCTCTTTTGAATGAGCCCAAAACTGGCTTTTAAAATGCAAGGGTCGAACCCAGGGAACAGGAGACGTACAAAGGCATGGGAGCCCATTCTTTCTTGACTGCAGGTGTATTAAAATGGCATGGAGGACCTTATAAACCCATACCCTATCATTTTGACCGGATAACAGGAGAATGCGACCCATTCTGCATTAACTCTGGTCGCTGGAATGTCATTTCCGGCCATGAATACGCGTCAGAGCCGTTTCTCGATTTTTCTCCCTCCAGACTGCTCCAAAATGCAATATTGACCCGGAATCGTGTAGATAATTTCACCAGCTTTCCGTTGATATAAAGAACGTGCAAATCCGAGCTCTGGATCAAAAGTTATGGCGATCTGAAGATCTAGGGCACAAAACAGGCGAAAGCGTGTTTTGAAATCCTTTCCCGCGCTCTGCCACCTGGACGACACGTGGGACGTGCTGATTGAACGAGCAATTCTCTCTCCTTCATCTTTCGCGGGCTTTCATTTTGAAATTCACTTGTGGGGCCCTTAACTGGACACGTGGCACTATTTCATTGGTTCGGGCTGACTCCTTTTTAAAACCTGCCCTTTGACCTTTTTGACTCTTTTTCCCTGAGACACGTGGCGGCTTCTGATTGGTTCTCGGCCCTGCCGGCTTTTTCGCGTACTTCACCTCCATTTGTCCTAGATGTCCCATTTGATTTTGGGCCCTTTGTGTTCACTTCGGCCGGTTCGGCCGGTTCGCGTCCATTGCCCGATTGTCCCCATTGATTTGAATGTTTTGACCTCTTTCGCCTGGTTCGGCCGGTTCGCGCCTTTCCGGCCCGCTTGTCCCGAGCTGCTGCAGCAGTTAGTCGATTTTCTCTCGGTCGAACCGGCATTTCGCGCCCACCACGTACTATCGTCCCATTTGTCCCATTTTCTTTTGGGCTGCCTGTGCTCATTTCGGCCGAACCGGCCGGTTCGGGCCCTTTTGTCCCAAACGTCCCGAGCAACACTTAGCCAATTTTTCTTCCTCTTTCGGCCGGATCGGCTTTTCGCCCACCGCGTACTTCTGGCCCGATTGTCCCGAATGTAATTTGGGCCGCCTAGAGGCTTTTCGGCCGATCCACTTCCATTTGTCCCACTTGTCCCAAATGCTACCTTGAGCAGGACTTAGCCAATTTTCATACTCTTTCCTGGATCAACCTATTTGCCTTTCTGCAACCTTTTTGCATTTTCTCAGAGCTTGCTCCCTGTTTCTTCGGCCAGGGGAGTTAGAAAAATACCTGAAGGGACCCTAGAAACCTGATTTTGCTCTGAATCAATCAATTTGCTTGGGATTTGAATCTTCTGATGCATGTTATCAAAATTTACCCTAGGGGGGTGAATTTTGGATAACATTACCCATTAAATCTAATTCCCAACCTTTCATTTTATTTTCTCATCTTCCACATCATACTTGAATAACCAATTTGACACAAAAGCTTCACTCTTTAGCGGTGATACACCGAATATAAATATGATCCTCAAGATTTAACCCTCATCCAACATTGATACTAGTACAAAATCCTTTGTGTGTAATATTGCATGGTAAATGTATTTTTACTTTTGTTAACATATCATGTTTTGGATTTTTCATTATAAAGACATCTCTTATATTTATATTGAAAGCAATGTACATAAATGAATAATAAGCAAAGCTGAGTGAGTGCGATCGAGAGATAAAGTTAAAAGTTGAGGGAGTGAAATAGGAGGGCCATTACCACCAAAATACACCTCCATGACATATAGAAAGGTCTTGTCTTATCCTACACCTCACTCTTGGTACCCTCTACAAAATCCTATCTCAGTTTTCTCCATCTCCATTTGGTTCTCTCATTGTACTATTGTTTGCAAATGCAGTTAAAAATACATGTACTTTGAGTCATTATAAGGATTTTCAATGATATATTTTGTAAAAGGAATATTTTGGCACAAAATGGACTGCACACATGTGTCGAGATTTCTTGGTAAATACTAGTGGAGGTATTCTTTCGAGTGTCATATAGTGTCGTTACTTCCATCTACTTCATTTAGGCATAGTCCTTTAAGAGCCATAAGACCAAAAAAGACTATAAATTTGACAAGTGATATCTCGGTCTTTGTGGAACCTGGAGAGTTCTCGAAAGATCCTACGCCTCCCAATTGAGGCCCTCTAGGAAATCCTATCATGTTTTATTTCATCTCAATTTGGTTCTCTTATTGTGTTATTGTTTGTAAGCACATGAAATACTATAGTTTGAGTCGATCAATGCGAAGGTTCGGAAATGAATTATTTTACAAATGGAGGCTTTTGGCATTGAATCAACTATGCCAACATGTCGAGGTGGCTGAGTAAATTATTTTGGAGGCTTATTTTTGGTATCGATGGGTTTTTTTCCTTCACGCTACCGCATCCAGTGTAGTCCCTTAAGACCCCTTAGACCAAAAATGCTATTACTTCGAGGAGTTATATCTTAGTCCCCATGGAACATGAAGAGGTCTCATTAGATCCTAAACCTCCAAATTAGTACCCTCTACAAAATTATGTCTCATTTTTTCCATCTCGATTTATTTCTCTCATTGTGCCATTATTTGCAGCCGTGTTAAATAGTGCAGTTTGAGTCAGTGTAAGGGTTTCCAATGCATTATATTGCAAATGAAATCTCATGGCACAAAAATGAATACACCAACATGTTAGGGTGGCCAGTTAAATAGTTGTGGAGGCTATGTTTCAGTGTCGTATGTTGTCATTTTCTTCGAGTTAATTCATCTGTGCATACTCACTTTAGAGTCTTGAGACCCAAAAATGTTATAACTTAAATGAGTGATATCTTAGTCTCCATGGAACCTGGAGAGGTCTCATTAGATCCTACACCTCCCTATCAATATCCTCTACAAAACCATTTATCAGCTTTTCCATCTCGATTCAATTGTCTCATTGTGTTGTTGTTTGCAATTGTGCCAAACAATGCAGTTTGAGTCAGTGTAAGGTTGTCCAATGCATTATTTTTCAAACAGAAGCTCATGGAACCAAACCAACTATGTCAAAACATCAATTTGACTAGTTAAACACTTGTGGAGGATTCATTTTGGTGCTGCATAGTACTATTGGCTTTGGGCTACTTCATCTAAGCGTAGTCCCTTTAGAGCCCCAAGTTACAAAAAGGTTGTAACTTTGACGAGCAATATTTCAGCCTCAATGGAACTTAGATAGGTCTTGTCATATCTTACATCCTTGCATTAGTACCCTATACAAAATCATATCCTTTTTTGTCCATCTTGATTCAGTTATTTTGTTGTGTTATGTTTTAAAACCATGCCACGTAATGTAGTTTGAGTCGAGTGTAAGGCTGTCCAATGAATTATTTTACAAACGGAAGCTCGTTGCACCAAACCAACTTCACTTTGTACACACCCAAAATTACACGTGCTACATTATCGGAAAACGGTTACAAGAATCCCCAATGATGATTCAAAATCCTTTCAAGAAGGTGTTCAAGCTCCAAAACTCATTCGCAGTATATATTTGTAGCCTAGATAGCCTTACTTAAATTTTCCATGCATTTTTCCATCTCCCTGCTTTCTTTATTTTCTTGTTTTGTCCCTTAGTGCCGGACCGCTGCCCTTCCCGAGCGGCAGCTTGTAAACGACTACCCTACACGGGTGAAGGTCCCGCCCGATTTTTCTAGAATCTTCACACATGTTTTAAACATGCGATGGTTCACTTAAGTTTTCTTTTTACATGCATCCATGAGCCGAATTGTCTAAAATTATCTTTGTTTGCTTGGTTCTCCTTCCTCCTTCTATTTTAAATAGATTTTTATTGGTTGGAACTCCTTCTTTCCTTGTGCATAAAGTAACATTCTAGCATCCATTCCTATATATTTCATGCTTTTATTCAAGAAAAAGGGCCTAAGAATTTTGTGTATCTTGCATTGTTGTGCTACCATAATCTTGCTAGGAATTGCATAGCCAAGTTCAGATCTCTTGTGCTATCTCTCTTCTACTTGCATTGCATCCAGATTGCTTCCAAGCTACCCTTGCTCAAGCGCCATCCTCTTGTTGCTATTCTTTGCATTCCCAATCCTTTGGACTCACATGAACACTCAGAGAAAGAAAGGAAATAATTGAGGGGACAAATACTGATACTACTAGATTTGCCAAGGTTCTTTCTCTTCCAGGTTGGAGTTGTGTATTTTTTTTCTTTGTTTATCAAATTGTCAATTACGAATTGTTAATTTCAATTGCATATCAAATAGAGTAGAGAAACAATTCATTTCAATTAGCTAGATAATTTCAAGTAGATCAAATCAATAGGAAGTTGTCTCTTCAACATTACCAGGGAAGTTATGGGGAACAATAGCTTTGTTAGGGTTATGATTTGTTCTTCACTTTTGAGGTAGGGTTGGAAGGATTTTTATTGAATTAGAATAAGATTTTTAGATTTAGATTCATACATCTGCATAAAAATTTAGCTACATCCGACTAATTATTTGTATTTAATTTATTTTTTAGATTAGATGCATTGTCTAAAAATTTAGAAAAGAACAAAAACATTTACTTTTCATAGATTAGCTTGTTTTACTGCTTTTTTCTGATATATTGAGAAAACACCAAAAATATAGGTTAGATTTTCTTTGATAGAGAATTTATTTACTAAAAGAAAAATCAATTCATCTTGCGTGACCATCAACGTTCCACAACAGGAAAAGACTTACAGTTGTGATCCCCTGGTCCCATAACCCAATGGGCCAAAGCTAATAACTGACATTGACACAAGTTTGCGTTTAACAGCTTTTACACACACCGGAACATACACTCGAGAAAATAAGATAGATATATTGAACATATCTTTTAATCAAGCCTATGAATTTTGGACTGCTCTCGAAATAGGATTTGATTGCATGCATGACCATACAAGGACCTCAGCCTCAACAAGTCTTTGGTTGTGATCCACGTGTCCCAAAACCCAACAAGCTCAAGCTAGTCGGCAAGATATTGACACTAGTTTACACACATTAGTATTCATATCTTAACCACTTAAACCCGATATTATTGCTCAACTTTCATTATTGAATATAGTAGCCCATCAAGCTAATAATTTCTGGACAAGACAATAAAATCACCCATAGTCCTGCAGCTCCACTACACTTCTTGTCTCCATTTCCATGACCTTTTCTAGAAACCCATACAAGGAACCTGCAGGTTACTTTCCACGTATTCTGAAACCAATCAATAGAATCTTGGAAGAACTAGACATCGATTGGAGTCTCTGAGTGGCTATCATAACAAGATGTACTATCACACCTCTTTAGGTTAGAAGAGCATTTTTGCCTTAGATTTAAAGATTCCAAAGATTGCATGTTGAAGAAATAAGGTTGTCCAATTAGCTTGATCTCCACCATCACTTTCACTTCCATTTCAATTCCACACTGGCTATCTCGGCATGACCTCGGGAGGTCGGGTGCGAAGAAGGTCATGTGTTGATTTTCTATCATACAAATTGGTGAACCCAGCGTGAAGAGCTAGTTTCTAAGCGTTTCCACTATTTTCCATCCTTTATTCTGTGGGTATTCTTATACCCCGAATATGTCGGGATATGATGAGTACAGATCAACCCATCTTGGGTTTTGACATGTACCATTACCAATCAAATATCCCACAACAATCACCTTCACTTTCAACATGGGAAGACAACCACTCATCCACTCAAAACCCTCTGCTTTAGGGAACCAATGTTGGTTCTTCTGTACACATTAAAGAACTGGATCAGGTCACTCAGACTTATCCCCTCGAACAATCAAGTTCAAATAACATGACATTCATTGGTGAAGTGAGTTCATCTCCTTAGGTATTGTTTCAACAGCCCATTACCATGCAATCTGATCAACTCCCCCATCTCGATGAGGATTATTTAGCATGATATGCTAGGAGTGAGAAACAATTCCAACAAATGAACCAATCTTTCAATAGGTTGCAAGGACAAGGTGATGTCCTCGCTTCAAAACAATAACACTACCCCACCACCAACTGACAATACAACCAATGAGGGGTGGAAACATCATGAACAATTCATAGAAGGATATTGTATGCACCCAAAATTGCATGTGCTACATTGGCAGGAAAATGGTTATAAAGGTCCCCGGTGATGATTCAAAATCCTTTCATGAAGGTGTTCGAGCTCCAAAACCCATTTGCAATATTTATTTGTGGATTAGATAGCCTTACTTCTCTTTTCCTTGCATTTTTCCCTTTTCCTCTTTCATTATGTGCTTGGTTTGGCCTTCACTACTAGGACCTCTGCCCCTGCCTAGGTGGTAGTTTACAAACCACCGCCTAATCGGGGTGTTAGTCCAAAACGCTACCTCCCGCAGGGGTGGCGGTCTGATTGATTTTTATAGAATCTTCACGTGAGAAATTGCATGCCACGATGCACTTAATTTTATCTTTTGAACACATCTGTGAGTCAAATTTGCTAAAAATAGCTTTGTTTTCTTAGTTCTCCTAGTTCCTTCTATTTTTAAATAGATTTAATGAGTGGAATTGCCTCTTCAATTCCTTGTGCATGAAGTAACCTTCTATCCTCCATTCCTATATATTCCATGCTTGTATTTAAGAAAAAGGCCTAAGAATTTTGTGTATCTTGCATTTTTGTGCTATAATAATCTTGCTAGGAATTGCATAGCCAAGTTCAGATCTCTTGTGCTATCTTTCTTCTACCTACATTATGCCTAGATTTCTTCCAAGCTACCATCACTCAAGCACCATCCTCTTGTTGTTGTTCTTTGCATTCCCATCCTTGGACTCACATGAACGCTCAAAGAAAGAAAGGAAAGAACTGAGGGGATAGATACTCATACTTCGGATTTGCCAAAGCTCTTGCTCTTCCAGGTTGGAGTTGTGTATTTGTTTGCTTTGTTTTGTCAAATTACATATCAAATAGAGTAGAGAAACAATTCATTTCAATTAATCAGATAGTTACAAGTAGATCAAGTCAATAGGAAGTTTTCTCTTCAATATTTCCAGGGAAATAGTGGGTGAATGATAGCTTTGTTAGAGTCATGATTTATTCTTCACTTTTGAGGTAGAGTTAGAGAGATTTTATTTGAATTAGAGTAGATCTTAGATTTATATTCACACATCTACATAGATAGCTAGCTACATCCAGCTAGCTATTTTTTTCTTTAAATTGTTTGTTAGATTAGATGCATTGTTTGAAAAGTTAGAAAAGCACAAAAATATTTATTTCCATATATTAGCTTGTTTTATTGTTTTGTTCTTATACATTGAGAAAACACCAAAAATATAGTTTATATTTCATTTGATAGATAGTTTATTCACCGAAAATGAATCAAATTCATTTTGTATGACCATCAATGGTCCGCAGTAGGAAAATACCTATGGTTGTGATCCTTTGGTCCCACAACCCAATGGGCCAAAGTTAGTAACTGACATTGACACAAGTCTACGCTTAACAATATTATGCACACCCGCCACATATACAGAGAAAATAAGACAGTTAGAGACTTTAAACATAGCTATTAACAAGGCCTATGACTTTTGGACTACTCCTAGGAATAGGATTTGACTGCATGTATGACCATTCTAGGGCCTCAACCTCAACAAGTCTTTGGTTGTGACCCACAGGTCTCATAACCCAATGGACCTACTAGTCAATTAGATATCGACACTAGCCTATGCATGCAGGTATTCATATCCTCACCACTTCCACTTGATATTATCACACAACTTTCATTTTTGAACATATCAGCCAATCAAGCTAAGAATTTCTAGATGAGACGAGAGAATTGACCTTAGTTCTTGTAGCTCTGCTACATCTCTTCTCTCAATTTCCATGACCTTGTCTAGAAACCCATACGATGCACATGTAGGATACTTTCCTTGTATTCCACAACCCACAAATAGAATCTTGGCTGAGCTAGACATTGATTGGAGTCTCTGAGTAGCTATTATATCAGACCCTACCATCACACCCCTTCAAGTTAGGAGAGCATTCTTTGCATTAGATTCACAAATATCATTATTACGTGTCGGCATGACCTTGGGAAGTTGGTTGTGCGAGAAGGTCACGTGTTGATTTTCTATCATACAAATTGGTGAACCTGACATGAAGAGCTAGTCTCTAAACATTTCCACTTTTGTCCATCCTTTATTCTTGGGTATTATTATACCCCGAATATGTCAGGATATGACAAGTACGGTTGACACATCCCGAGGTTTGATTATACCAGCACCACTCAAACATACCACAATAGTCACCTTCACTTTCAACATGGGTAGACAATCACTCATCCACTCAAAACCCTCTACTTCAGGGAACCAATGTTGGTTCTTCTGTATGCATTGAAGAACTGGATCAGATCACTCAATTGCCCCTTAAACAATCAAGTTCAAATAACATGAAATTTACTAGAGAAACTAGTTCATCTCCTCGGGTATTGTTTCAACAGCCCATCACCATGCAATCCAATCCACTCCCCCATATTGATGAGGAGTATCTAGCATGATATGCTAGGAGTGAGCAAAAATTCCAACAAATGAACCAATATTTTGATAGGTTGCAAGGGCAAGGTAGTGTCCCACTTCAAAATAATAATTCTACCCCACCACCAACTGACAATACAACCCGATGAGGGGTGGCAAAATTGTGAACAATTCATAGTGGGATACCTTATTCCTCAACAACCTTCAGGGTTCAACCAAAGGAATCTAAGCAGGGCACCACCCCGTCAACAAGCGATGTCATTTCAGCTTTGGTTGATAAGTTCAAGGAGTTAGAGCTTTCCCAGAATACACAGAATTCATACGTAGGGCAAACATGGGCTCCTTCCTACTCACAGAACCATGGGAAAATACCAACTACCTAGAACCTGCCAGTCTACTTGAATATTCCGAACCATGTAGACTTGTTAACTAGCACGGGTACCTTGGGTATGCCTCCTCAAGCCACATATGGTCATCTACAACAGGCGCCATCTGGAAGTGCATTCTCAAATGCTTTACCAACCACAAATGTGACATTCCCTGGCTTCATGCCTTCAGCTCCATATTAAGGTAGTCAACCCCCACATATACACATGTATTCCAAATCTCCACAGCGGATCATGTACACCTATCTAGGTCCATATGAACAAACGAAAGGGATTTCATACGCCCCGAAAATATTTATGCTATCCCATTTCAACAGCCAACATAGCCCCCACCTCCCCAACAAGGGTCTTCAATGGTGGAAACATATGCAATGGGGACTTATTTTGAATATCTCAAAGAACCCCTAGATTTCTCCATTCGGGAAGTCATGCTCCCAAGACCCTTGCCTAATCTCCTAAAGTTCAAGGGGGAGGGTGATCCAAATGCCCACATCAAAGCTTATGTAATGACCATTCGAGATTTTCTCCCATGGGATGTAGTCATTGCAAATATTTTCCCTAAGACACTTGAAGGTATTGCTCTCAACTGGTATTATAGGATACCGGAGGCTTCAATACACTCGTTCAAGCAACTAGTGTCAGAGTTTATCAAATCCTTTGATATGAACAAGCTTTTTGAACATGAATCAGAGAATTTATTCATATCAAACAAGAACATAACAAGTCTATAGCTCACTTCATTCAGAGGTGGCGACATGTTCTCTACTCTTCCACAAGTGCTCTAAACATGGACCAAACAAAACTTTGTGATTTGTTCCTCCACTCCCTCAATAGAGAGACAAAGGAAGAGGTTCAAAATTTCTTACTAAGGAGATATGAAGAGGTGCTAGAGGGTTCTCTTTGGATCGACCAAGCAGCCATCAACAGTGGTTGTAAGACCTACGAGCAAATGGGAAGTTAGTTACCCCTTCTCAAAACACTCCCACTACTCCAACAATACAAATAACAATCAAGGACCAAAGATCCTTAACAAGAATCATGGAGTCATGACCGATGGTGTAACTAACCAGCCCAAAAATCCTAATGTTGTTAATCCCACCGGTACAGGTACAATGAATAACAACAACAATGGGAATAACAATAGCAACAATCAGAGGAGAAATAATTTATCATCATCAGTAAATGTTGTGGATTTTAATCATCCCAAACAACAACAACAACCTCATCCAAAAAGACAAATGCCGACTGGAAGCCCTAGTCAATACCCCAACCAATTCCAAAACCAGGGGCAACGGTTCCAAAGTATTAACTATAATAGTCAACAACCAAATAATAACCGTGGTTTCGGACCACAACAACGAACAAACCAAAGGCCTCAAGATTATGATCCTAACTTGTATTGTGGTTTCCATAGGGTTCGTGGGCATGATGCAAGAACTTTCCATGATTGTAATAAGTTTTGCAACGTTTTCTAGAAGACCAAAGACAGTTGTTTGTTGACATGTTTCAGCCAACCCAACTGCACCTAATCAAAACACCTATATGGGACCAGTGTCTCCATAGAACACACCATTAGGAATCTTCAATGATCCTCTCCCCACGCATCTAAAGGATGGAAGACTAGATCCTAATGGTTCAAATAAAGGCATTGTAATAGGGACTCATGATCATGAAGCTTCAACTTCATCAAACCCACAGTGACACCTCCTTTGGATGGTCTCCGATGTGAACGAAGATCATAGGTTTGGTTGAGTTGGACGCTGAACTCTAGATTAATGTTGTAACAAGAGCCAAAGACTATTCATCACAGCCGATCCCAATTTACCCAGTTGTCTCGAATAATGCTCATGACACGCTAAGCAAGCCAATAGGGGCTTATGACTTGATCAGTGATCTAACCAAGACCTTTTCACACATTTCCTTCTTAGATCTACTAAAGAATTCTCCTGCTCATTGAGTCACTCTCTTGGAAGTGCTCGGTCTCGGCCATTTGGCTAATGTTACCCTGCCACCAGAGGCATAGATAAACCATATAGACTTTGATGTTTTCCCTCCAAGGAAGCCCAAAAGGGATATTGGGTTTGTATTTGACATAAGAAAGATTCCTACGGATGCTGAAATAGCTGTAGAGACGATCCAGCCCTATTTTTACAAGTTTGGATCTACAACAACTATGTGAAGCATGTGATGATTGATGATGGGGCAGCAATTAACATCATCCCCTTCTCTTTTCTTCAAAAGTTAGGATATGGGGAGACTAATTGCTCCTCGATGTGAAACACATTAAGAGGCTATGATAGTCTCAAGGTAACCTCGATCGGGACCATAGTATTACTAGTCACTCTTGGACCCAAGATGGTGCTTATTGAGTTTTATATTATAGATCGGAAACCAACTATAATATGATTCTTGGTTGCCCTTGGATACACCGCATGAAAGCAATCCCATCCACCCTATTCTAAGAAGTTAGATTCCTAGATTTAGGGAAAGTATTTTTTGCTCAGGGTGATCTAAAGCCCTTTGACATACATCTAGCCAAATTGAAGAAAAGACCAGGGGTCCACTCTGAATTTGAGCTTCCCACCAACCAATTAAACAAATTGGTAAGAATGTTATTAGAAGAAAAGCTAGTTCCCACAACGGAATTAGGGGTTACTGGTTTGATCGAGGGTATTACGGTCGTCAGGATGAAAGTGTTTTGTAGAGATAGTTTCGCTAGGAACTATAACAAATATCGTTGAACTATCAGAAAAGGATTTTCCTATCCTTCTTCACTTCGATTCCATGGGTATGGGACATGCTTTGGGATCTAGTTCCCTTCCAACAGATGAGGTTTGCATGGTAGATGTAATCGAAATAAAAGAAGAACTTATAAAGGATGACTCAACATCTATCTTTCCAAGTAATTGCTTGACTCTCCACTTTAATGGGGCCAAGTGTCACTTTAATTTCAACATAGGTGCAATCCTTACCTCGCCTAAAGGAAGGGTTTTACCTTTTTCTTTCAAATTGAATTTTGAATGCACAAACAATGGGGTTGAGTATGAATATCTTCTATTAGGTCTCATTATAGCCAAGAGAATGGGCATCCTAAATATTAGGGTGTTGGGTGATTCACAGCTAGTCGTAAATAAGGTATCTGAGGTATACAAGACTAGAGCTGAACACCTACATCTCTATAAAACTATCAAGTTGGACCTAAGTAAGGGGTTTGATTTCATATCAATTGAGGCGCCCATGGGAACAAAACCTTCTAGCAGACTCTATAGCAACTTTCACCTCACGCTTCACCCCAAGTAATGATTTACAGGACACCAACTTCACGGTTTCACTCGATGCTAAATCCTTCATTCGCAAAGTGCTAGTGGCATCAATGTTGACATATGTGGAAGCTAAGGGCTAGTTTGACTCTTTAGACCCTATCGATGGGGATGAGTCAACTTTAGCTTATTTAAACACTTTTGTGGAATTGCATCTTACTTTTCAAGAGGTAGACTTTTCCCTAATTCCACGTTCCTCCTCTTATTTTGGGAATCCAATGATTGAGTCATCTCTAAGAAGAGATCTTGAAATTTACAAGGTAGAAGAGGAAGGGGACTTGGAGTTTCCACCAGCCCCACCTAAGTTTGAGGAGGGTAATGCCTCCTTAATTGAGGGAACGATTGATATAAACATCGAAATAGAGGAGGAACCAAAATCTTAAAACTAGGGTCCTCTTTAACTCCAGAGGAAGTAGAAATTCATACCCAAGTCCTTAAGGAACATCAAAAATCCTTCACATTTAGTTATAAGGAAATGATAGGAATTGCACCACACATCGTAGTTCACAATCTTGTTACTAAGCCAGACGCCAAACCAATTAAGCAGAAATCAAGACCTATGAAGCCAAAGGTAGCCCTTATGGTAAAAGAAGAAGTAATGAAGCTTCTCCAAGTAGGATTTATCAAGCCAATTGATTATTCACAATGGGTATCTAACATTGTCCCCGTTCTCAAAAAAATGGAAAGATCCATATTTGCATAGACTTTCGGGACATCAACAAGGCTTGTCCCAAGGATGATTTCCTGATACCATCCATTGATTTTATCATCAATGCAATGGCTGGATTTGAGTTGTTATCCCTCATGGGTGGGTTTTCGGGATACAATCAAGTCAAAATATTTTCTCGAGGATCAAGTTCAAACTATGTTTATAACTCCTTAGGGAACTTATTGTTATGTCGTCATGCCATTTGGTCTTAAGAATGTTGGTGCTACATACCAACGAGCAATGAACTACATATTCCATGATCTTATTAATAAGATTATGGAATCCTATGTGGATGACCCATGCGCCAAGGCCAGGAAGTGCTGCCATCACCTAGAGGTTCTTTGTATCATTCTCTCGTACTTGCTTGAGTATGGAGTCACATTGAATCTAGAGAAATGTGTATTTAGTGTAACAAGTGGAAAGATCCAGGTTACATTATATCTTCATGAGGAATTGATGTTAACCTAACCAAAATCTAGGATATGTTAGAAATGGTTCCGCCATTAGACAAGTCTGGTATTAGATATTTTCTTGAGAAACTTGGTGCTATCCAAAGGTTCATCTCTGACTTGACCTTTTCATTCATCCAATCAATAATTTGTTAAAGAAATATTATAGCCTAGATTGGATGGAGGAATGTGATGAGGCCTTCAAGGTAGTTAAGTGATTTTTGTTATCCCTCCCACGCTAATGCCACCAAGGTCAGATCGCCCTTTGATCTTATATTTGTGGGCTATAGACATTTCATTGGCTTGTATGTTGGCACAAGAGGATGATGACAAATGAGAACGAGCTGTTTATTTTATCAATCAGATGTTACTTGATTACAAGACATGCTACACATAGGCAGAAAAGGAATGCCTTGCCATATTTTTTGCACAACCAAGTGCTTAAGACATTACATGCTTAATCAAGAGACAAGGGTCATCGTCAAGTCAGACCACTTACGGACATTCCTCATGCAAGGATCCTTGTCTAAAAAGGTTGGGTGTTTCATTACATTAATGGGTGAGTTCGAGCTAACGTTTGTAAATCAAAAATCAGTTAAGGGTCAAATCATCATAGATTGGTTGGCTGATAATCCATTAGATGGGGTTGATTTGGTAGATTTGGACTTTCCTGACGAGTGCGTATATTTCATTGAAACCAGGCCCCTATCTCTGTATGTCCTTGGTACACTGACATCATCAATTTCATCATGGACCACACATACCCAAAAGGGGCAACATCACAACAAAGAAGGTGGTTACGCATAATTGCCACCAAGTATGTCATCCTGGAATAGGTGCTTTATCGCGAGCGTTTGTGAGAATGTTATTGAGATATGATGATTTTGAAGAGTCCGGAAAGATTCTTTATGAGTCATATAACAGGGGTATGTGGTGGTAACTTCGGCAACCATGCTACTACCTAAAGATACATTAGATGGGCTATTTCTAGCCCACCTCAAACATGACGCGTATATTTTGTGCACAGATGCCACAAGTGTCAAGAGTTTTCCCATGAAATCTACATACCGACACAAGCTTTACAACCGATCACAACTCCAAGGCCCTTCTCCATGTGGGGCCTAGATCTGATGGGGAAATTCTCTCCCTTATCAATGGATGGCCATAATTTCATAATTACAGCCACAGAGTACTTTACTAAGTGGGTAGAGGTCATGCCCCTTACCGCTATCCTTGGCTCTGTAATCGCTAAGTTCATCTTGAACCAGGTCATTTGTAGGTATGGGGTGCCAAACGTCATTATTTCTGATAATGACACATCTTTCAAAAATGATGAGGTGTGTGAGTTGTGTGTAAAGTTCAAAATAAGTCATCACACAACTTCTCTCTATTACCCTCAGGCTAATGGACAAGTTGAGGCTACCAATAAGACTTTAAAGTCCATTCTTCTAAAAAATTTTAAGGAGAATAAATGAGATTGGCATTTGAAGCTTTTTCCGGCCTTGTGGGCCTACTGAACATCGTTAGAACACCAAAAGGAGCAACTCCATTTTCTTTAGTGTTCGATGTTGAGGCAGTTCTACCATTGGAGGTCGAACTACCCAGCCTTTGCATTTCATTACATGGGATCCTAGGAGAAGAGGTTTATCGAGAGGCTCGTCTCTCCCAATTAGAAAGTCTCGATGAAATTATATTGAATGCTGAGCAATGACATAGTGTGTACACCGACCGCATGGCTTGCAATACAATAAAAGGTGTATAAATGCAAGATATACAAATGATATTTGGTATTAAGACTCGATAGCCAAATTGACAAGAAGACCGGTGAGGGAAGAAAGTTTAGACCTATGTGGATGGGTCCATATCGAGTGGTGGAAGATTATAAAAATGGTGTATTCCATCTAGGTACTAAAGAAGGTGAGGATTTTAGTGAATCCGTGAACTCCTTCACCTAAAGAGATACTACGTATGATCCATCAACATTCTCATATGTACATTATTGCATCTACATCGCATTTTCATTTTTCCGTTCATTTTGTAAAAAGTGTGATCAAGGAGCTTATCTTTATAGCAATCCTTGAGAACTTCTGAAAATATTGGAAAAACATTCAAATCATATCTCTTCAAATCTTCATTATATCATCAACTATTTTTGCATCATTTCATCAGTTCCAACAAGATAAGAAGAAGTTTTGACAGTAACCATACCAAGGCCTGCATACTTGGTTCTACTTTTGGTTTCTTCTTAGGATAGGTGTCTTTTGTTCATGGTCTATTCTAGAAGATTCATGGTGTCACATCCATCCCACATACATATCCTTGGAAATAAGAATATTCTAAAGATTTTTCCCAAATAAGTAATTCAAGTACAAATCAATAAAAAAATTTATTTTACACATTTCTTTTCCCTACCAACCTTTGGTGTTGAGCTTGGATCTCTTACTAGTGACGTAGGGTTGGGAAAGGAAGGAAATTCCCTTACTCACCTATTCTTTGTCCATGGCCATGAGCCCATGCTTCCTATTGGTAACATGGGGCAAGGTATAGGGGGTCTCTTTGACAAACCTGAAAGTCATAAACAATCAGACCAATTGTTGGGAAATCTTAAGTCAAAGCAAAGTGGATTAGTCATAAAAATTCCAAGAAGAATTCAAAACCTTAAAACCAAGTTTTTTCAACCAATTGGCCATCTACGGATCCAAGTATAGATAAACTATAGAGCAATTCACATTCTAAAATATGAGGTAGCATTAGTGGGGTAAGGTTGTAGCGTCCCAATTTGGCTCTGTCAAACCTTTGTCTTCGTCTCACCACTACCATTCAACAAATTTCATGGCTTATGCCCTTCCTAGCTCTCGGTGTTGAGCCCTCACATCTTACTAGTTGTGTGGGGTTAGGAGTGGGGCAAGCATATCTATTCATCATATCATTATGTCATCATGTTTTGTCAAGACAAATACGAAGTACCAAAAATTGTAAAAGAAACTAAGTTTTAAGATCACATTGTGTTTGCATCATCATATATCAGCATCATGAAATACAAAAATAAATCATTTTGTTATCATTTCACATCCATTGCATACATTCTGAAAAGCATAGAAAAGTGGAAATTCTAAACATCTAGATTACACATGAGAGATAATGCAAAGAGAGTCAAGTCAGATATAATGGAATTCTGAACCAAAAATAGAGTCTGTATATCATAATGGATCAAGTTTTTATCCAATTTCATCATATGTCAGGCATGGTCAAAAATGCTCACAACGAGACCGAAACACACAAAAACAATCATATAATGTCAAAAATGATATCAAATCAATAAAGGCTCAGCGGCCTATCAATCCTTGTGGGATCCCTCAGATGGTGTGTGGCGTGCCTAGGGCTCCTGCTATAACTATGATGGCACTAAGAATGGACTGAATGGTGTGAGTGCTCATGGTGGCACCCGCTACCCATAGCCTCACTATGAGAATGGCTTCATCTCATCAAGCACTCGGTGGTCTCGTACCTAGCTACTATGGCACAAAGGGAGGTAACCATCTCCACAATATTCCGCAGACGGGAGAAAATACGTTAGTATGTGGGCAAACGGCTAAGCGCTGCCGTGAATTAGTAGCTAACTCAGCCCAAGTCTTCCTTGAGGGGATCAATAGGGTGTCCACACATACTCGCTGAATGAGCTCTTGTCACTCATGTGTGGATGCTACAAAAAGGAAAAGAAGAGATAGTGAGAAAAGAGAAAATCACAAAAATGTAAGTCAAAAGAGAATACTAAACTAAACCTATGAAAATCAATAAGCAAAAATAGAGAGAGAGTATTGAACATACTCAAGTCTCTGGGCATGCATGTGGGATCATCGGCTACTACGATAGGTGATGCTCGTGGTTATGGAGCCTCATCGAATCCAAAGGCATGGTGTTGTCCCATCATGAACTCATCATCTACTCTAAGGATCTCCTCTAAGACTAGAGTCTCTCTCTCAGTGCTTTCCTCCTCATGTGCTGCTCTTAGGATCTCCTTGGTGTCGTGTCACTTAGGGTCACTATCATCTCCCTCTAAAGGTATTTCCCCCTCATCCTCCTCTTCGTCTTACTCCCGCTCCATTTCATCTCCCGCCTCCTCCTCAGAATTGGATTCCAAGTTAATCGGCTCATCCTCTTCCCCACTACGAGTAGGAGCCACCCCAATATTATGTAAAGGTGCTTGAGGAGCACAAAATACTCGTCGATCCTGAACTATGCACCTAACTGCAATAGGCACACTAGGAGTAACAACTGTTCAACTAAGATCCACTCTAGGACCTCTCTATGCCTCCTAGATAGTCCTATAAATAGGTGTCACTAGAGGAAGCATGATAAGGTATGGAAGATAGAAATGCTGAGGTACTTGGTCAAAGGGGTGAATCTTTAGTCTCATGGCCCTGTCAACTAGCTTTCTCATGGAAGAGAAATCTACCATTTTTGTAGTCTCCTCACCCCATATCCTTTCCATATCCTGATAGGGTGTGGGGATCATGTCGGTCATAATCGAGAGAGGCCACCAACCATGTGGAGTGTGGAGCAATGACATGCCTATCCATATAGCTACCCGGATAGCCCATGGATCTAACACCTCCACCCCCTCGCCATATGGGATGAAACGCTCATAAAACCAACTCATAACCAGAGTGGGGTGGCTCAACGATCGCCTCAGTAATCTCATGACTCTATATAAATCATGGTATGTGGTCCCCAGATATCTACTCCTAGGCATACCTATGGTCATGAGCCTCAATCTACATAATTATGGTGCCTCAACAAAGATATAAATTGTATCTCCCCCTTTTCCCTAATCGGTTTTGGGACAGGATACCCATGATGGCTTTCTGGAGGGTAGGAATGGGAGTAGTAGCAATAGACCAAACCTTTATTCCCTTCTTCAAGCCAGAAGAGACAATAACATCTCCCATGTATGTATCTTGTTGTCTCATCATGGCTTTGGACCCCGTTGTCTCCAATGTCAGTTTCCTACCAAGTATTGGGAGACCAAGAATGTGATAGACATCCTCCAAAGTGATGGTCCACTCCCCCTTGACACCTGGGAACCGGAAAGTGTTCCGGTCTACATCCCAGTAAGAAAATAAGTCACATAGAATATGACTAGCAAGAGAAACATGGGGCACCCATGCTATCTTCTAGATGCCTACCTATTGTAGAAGATTTGTCTCAACTTGGGTCAGCTAATCTAAAATCCTAGGGAGCCAATCACACTCTCTCTCTGCTCCAACGTATGTACTCCACCTTTTTCTGCATCCACCAAAACATGAGAAAAGAGCAAGTTAGTAAAGCACACCACACAATAAGCTCATAAAAACATAGTAAACTCTTAAAAATCCAAAAAAGGTCAAGTTTTGAGAATGTTTTGATGTTCATCCCGTAACTACCACCCAATACAGGGCGGCGGTCTTGTCGCCACCACCTGCTTTAGCGGCGGTCTTGAACCAAATTTCAAAACGTGTCGTGAACCCTAAGGAAGACCAAAAAATGATATAACTGACCATTTTTGCTAAAACAAAAGCATGACCTATGGGCACCCCCTAAAGACTTATTCAAGATTTTTTTTATGAAAATCTCCCCCTAAGTGAAGTTTTTAACATTTAAACTTTTAGGGTACAAAAAGAAAAAGAAGGAAATAACTAACCTAGGAGTGGGCTGGTTGATGTCTCGCACATGGAGGCATGATCACGATCTCAACATGAATGTATTGATTGTATTCTTATCGAAAATGGTCATCGTAAATCTGGAGCTCCAAATCAATCAAACAATCCAAATCAACAATGCACAAATGAATTAGAAAATGAATTTGTTTTGATATATATATGGTCTTTCTAACCTCATCTTGAGTATATGTGTTCACAGGGCTAGAGCATTGGACAGGTATATTTCTACATCCTGCATAAATGGTAAGTCCTCTTGTCATTTTAATTTAGTTTTATATTTTTGATATTTTATCTATCTGCACTTGAGTCTTCTTTTTCTCTTGTAGGTAGCGGGAGCTTGGATGGCGAGATTTCAACACATGGGTGTGTCAGGTATAGCCTCTAACTCCCCATTTTGGTAATTCCATACTCGGACTTTACGTTTTACACCTCTTTCATGGCTAAGATGCTTCTTCAAGGGGGAAATATGTACACACCCAAAATTGCATGTGCTACATTGGTGGAAAAACAGTTATAAATCTCCTAGTGATGATTCAAAATCCTTTTGAGAAGGTGTTCAAGCTCCAAACACCCATTTACAGTATATATTTGTGGCATAGATAGCCTTACTTATCTTTTCCTTACATTTTTCCATTTTCCCCTTTCATTATGTGCTTGTTTTGGGCTATAATTCCAGGGACCGCCGCCCTTCCCGGGTGGCGGTTCTACACAAACCGTCACCCTAACTAGGGTGGTGGTCCTGAAACCACCACCCTACACAAGGCAAAGGTGGTCTAATCAATTTTTCCAAAATCCTCACACAAGAAATTGCATGAGATGACTCACTTAATTTTATCTTTTGAATGTGGCGGTGAGTCGAATTTACTAAAAATATCTTCGTTTTCTTGGTTCTCCTAGTTCCTTCTATTTTTAAAAATATTTAATGAGTGGAACTTCCTCTTGAATTCCTTTTGCATGAATTTACCTTCTAGCCTCCATTCCTATATATTCCATTCTTTTATTGAAGAAAAATGCCTCGAGAAAATTTGTGTATCTTGCATTGTTTGCCTTTAATAATCTTGCTAGGAATTGGATAGCCAAGTTTTGATCTCTTGTGCTATCTTTCTTCTACCTGCATTATGCCCAGATTGCTTCCAAGCTGCCATCACTTAAGTGCCATCCTGCTGTTTTGTTCTTTGCATTCCCATCCTTGGAATCACATGAACGCTTAGAGAAAGAAAGGAAAAAAGCGAGGGACAGAGATACTCATCTTTTGGATTTTCCAAAGCTCTTTCTCTTCTAGGTTGGAGTTGTGTATTTTTTTCTTTGTTTTTTCAAATTACATATCAAATAGAGTAGAGAAAAAAATCATTTCAATTAATCAGATAGTTACAAGTAGATCAATTCAATAGGAAGTTTTCTCTTCAATATTGCTAGGGAAATAATGGGTGAATGATAGCTCAGTTAGAGTCTTGATTTATTCTTCACTTTTGAGGTAGATTTGGAGAGATATTATTTGAATTAGAGTAGATCTTAGAATTAGATTCACACATCTACATTGATAGCTAACTACATCCGGCCAGCTATTTGTTTTCTTCAAATTGTTTGTTAGATTAGATGCATTGTCTGCGAAAAGATAGAAAAGTACATAAATATTTATTTCCACATATTAGCTTGTTTTATTGTTTTGTTCTTATATATTGAGAAAACACCAAAAATATAGTTTAGATTTCATTTGATAGATAGTTTATTCACCGAAAAACAAATAAATTTCATTTTGTATAACCATCAACGGTCTGTAGTAGGAAAATACCTACGGTTGTGATCATGTGGTCCCAAAACCCAACGGGCCAAAGTTAATGTCAGACATTGACACAAGTCTACGCTTAACAATCTTACGTACACCCGCCACATACACAGAGATAATAAGACAATTAGAGACTTTAAACATAGCTACTAACAAGGCCTATGACTTTTGAACTACTCTTAGGAATAGGATTTAATAACATGTATGACCATTTCGGGCCTCATCCTCAACGAGTCTTTCGTTGTGACCCGCGCAGTCCCGTAACCCAATAGAATACTAGTCAGTTAGATATCGACACTAGCCTATGCACATAGGTATTCATATCCTCACCACTTCCACCTGATATTATCACACAACTTTCATTGTTGAACATAGTAGCTAATTAGGCTAAGAATTTCTGGATGAGACTAGAGAATCGCCCTTAGTTCCTATAGCTCCGCTACATCTCTTGTCTCAATTTCCATGACCTTGTCTGGAAACCCATATGAGGCACATGTAGGCTACTTTCCACATATTCCACAACCCATCAATAGAATCTCAGCTGAGTTAGACATTGATTGTAGTCTCTAAGTTGCTATTATATTAGACCCTACCATCACACCCCTTTAAGTTAGGAGAGCATTATTTGTATTATATTTGCAGATACCATTACTGCGTGTCGAATACATAAAGTTTCCCAATTAGCTTGGTCACCACCATCACTTTCACTCCCATTTCAAACTGCACACCGACTGTCTCGGCATAACCTAGGGAATTCGGTTGCGCAGAAGGTCATGTGTTGATTTTTTGTCGTACAAATACCATACTCCTCAAAAATCTCTAAGGGTTCAACCAAAGGTACCCATGAAAGGTACCACCCCATCAATGAGTGATTTCATTTCAGCTTTGGTTGATAAATTCAAGGAGTTAGAGATTTCCCAAAATACATAGAATTCATATGCAGGAAAGCATGGACTCCTTCCTACCCATAAAACTATGGGAAAATACCGACCGCATAGAATCCTCCAGTCTACATGAATACTCGAACCATGGGGATTTGTTAACTAGGATAGGTACCTTGGGTATGCCTCCTCAAGCCACATATGGATACCTACAACATGCACCAGCTAGAAGTGCATTCTCAAATGCTATACCAGACGGAAATACGATGTTCCCTGGCTTTGCACCTTCAACTCCATATCAAGGTAATCAACCCCCTTATGTACACATGTATTCTAAATCTCCACAGGGGGACATGTACACCTACCCAGGTCCATATGGAAAACTGTAGGGGATGTCATATGCCCCACCAAATGTCTATGCTGTCCCATTTCAGCAACCAATACAGCCCCCACCTCCCCAACAAGGGTCTTCAATGGTGGAAACATATGCAGTTGACTCTTATTTTGAATATCTTATGGAACCCCTAGATTTCTCCATTTATACAAATCATGTTCCTTTGAGACCCTTTCTGATCTCCCAAAGTTCAAAGGGGAGGGTGATCCTAATGCCCACATCAAGGCTTATGCAATGGCCATTCGAGATCTGCTCCCGTGGGATGCAGTTGTTGCAAAAATTTTCCCTAAGACACTAGAAGGTATTTCTCTTGACTGGTATTATAGGATACCAGAGGCTTCAATACACTTGTTCAAACAACTCATATTAGAGTTTATCAAAGATTTTGATATGAACAAGCTTTTGTGAACAGAATTAGGAATTCCTTCATATCAAACAAGAACATAACAAATCTGCAGCCCACTTCATTCAGAGGTGGCAAAATGTTCTCTACTCTTCTGTAAGTTCTCCAAACATGGATCAAACAAAACTTTTTGATTTGTTCCTTCACTCTCTCAACAGAGAGACAAAGGAAGAGGTTCAAAAATTCCCACTAAGGAGCTATGAAGAGGTGTTAGAGGGTGCTCTTCGGATCGACCAAGCGGCCATTAACAGTGGTCGTAAGACCTATGGAGCAAATGGGAAGTTAGTCACTCCTACTCAAAGCACTCTCGGTTACTCCAACAACACAAATAAAAATCAAGGACCAAAGATCCTTAATAATAATCATGGAGTCACGACCGACAGTGTGACTAACTAGCCCAAAAATCCTAATGTTGTTAATCCTACCAATACAAGTACTACAAATAATAACAACAATGACAACAATCAGAGAAACAACAATTTCTCACCCTCAGTAAATGCTATGGATTTTAAGCAGCCCCAATAAAAGATATAACCTCAAAGCAACAAAGAAAAATGCCAACCCCAATCCCTAGTCAATACCCCAACCAATTCCAGAATCAGGGGTAAGGGTTCCAAAGTGTTAATTATAATAGTCAACAACCAAACAATAACCGTAGTTTTGGACCACAACAAGGAACAAACCAAAGGCCTCGGGATTACGATCCTGACTTGTATTATAGTTTCCATAGGGTCCACGGGCATGACGCAAGAACTTGTCGTGATTGTAATAATTTTTTGCAGCATTTTCTAGAAGACCAAAGACAGTTATTTGTTGACATGTTTTTGGCAAACCCAACTACACCTAGTCAAAACACCTATATGGGACCGGTGTCTCCATAGAACACACCATTAGGAATCTTCAACGATCCTCTCCCCATGTGTCCAAAGGATGGTAGATTGGATCCCAATGGTTCAAATAAAGGTATTGTAATAGGGACTCATGATCGTGAAGCCTTAACTTTGTCAAAACCATAGGTGGCACCTCCTTTGGATGGTCACTAAGCAAACGAATATCATAGGTTTGGTTGAGTTAGACGTTGAACCCCAAATTAACACTGTAACAAAATCCAAAGACTATTCTTTGTAGCCAATCCTGATTTATCTAGTTGTGTCAGATAATGCTCATGACACACTAAGCAAGCCAATAGGGGCTTATGATTTGATCAGTGATCTAACCAAGACCTTTTCACACATTTCCTTTTTGGATCTACTGAAGAATTCCCCTACTCATCGAGCCGCTCTTTTGGAAGTGCTAGGTCTTGGCCATTTGATTAACATTACCCCTCTACTAGAGGCACAGATAAACCATATAGACTTTGACATTTTCCCTCTAGGGCAACCCGAAAGGGATATTGGGTTTGTATTTGACATAAGCAAGATGCCTACGGATGCTAAAATAGCTTGTAGAGGTAATCGGCCTTGTTTTTATAGGTTTGGATCTACAACAACTATGTGAAATGTGTAATGATCGATGATGGGGAAGTGGTTAATATAGTCCCCTTCTCTTTTCTTCAGAAGTTAGGATATGGGGAGACTAATTTCTCCTCGACGTGAAACATGTTGAGGGGTTATGATAGTCTCAAGGAAACCTCGATCGGAACCATAGTATTACCGGTTACTCTTGGGCCCAAGATGGTACTTACTAAGTTTTATATTATAGATTGGGAAACCAACTATAATATGATCCTTGGTCATCCTTGGATCCACCACATGAAAGAAATCCCCTCCACTCTATTCCAAGAGGTCAGATTCTTGCATTTAGGGAAAGTCTTTATCGCTCAAGGTGATCCAAAGCCCTTTGATATACATTTGGCCAACTTGAAGAAAAAGCCAGGGGTCCACTCTGAATTTGAACTTCCTACAAACCAGTTAAACAAACCGAAAGCATGGTACCAGAAGAAAATTTGGTTCCCAAAATAGAGTTAGAAGTTATAGGTTTGATCAAGGGTATTCCAACGGTCAAGGATGAAAACGTTTTTGTATAAACAATATCATTAAGAACTACAAAAATATTTTCGAGCTATTAGAAAAGGATTTTCCTATCCTTCTCCCCTTTGATTCCATGGGTATGGGACATGCCTTGGGACTTGGTTCCCTTCCAACAGATGAGGTTTGCATGGTGGAGGTAACCAAGGTAAAAGGAGAACTTACAAAGGATGACTCAACATCCATCTTTCCGAGTAGTTTTTGGACCCTCCATTTTGATGGAGCCAAGTGTCACTTTGGAACCGAGGCGGGCGCAATCCTTCACCGGAGGAAGAATTTTACCTTTTGCTTTCAAATTGAATTTTGAATGCACAAACAATGGGGCTGAGTATGAGGCTCTCCTATTAGGTCTCATTGTAGCTAAGAGAATGGGCATCCTTAATATTAGGGTGTTGGGTGACTCATAACTAGTCACAAATTAGATATCCGAGGTATACGAGACTAGGGTTGAACACCTACAACTCTACAAAATAGTCGTGTTGGGCCTAACAAAGGGGTTTGAATTTATATCAATCAAGGAAATTCCACATGAATAGAACCTTCTGACAGACTCTATAGAAACTTCCACCTCATGCTTCACCCCAAGTAGTGACTTAGAGGACACCAACTTCACGGTTTCAATCCGTGCTAAATCCTTGATTCACAAAGCACTAGTAGCGTCAATGTTGACATACATGGAAGCTGAGGATCAGCTTGACTCTTCAGACCCTATTGATGGGGATGAGTCAAATTTAAGTTATTTAAATGATTTGGTAGAACTATATCTTACCTATCACAAGGTAGACCTTTCCCTAATTCCACGTTCCTCTTCTTATTTTGCGAATCCCATGATTTAGTCCTCTCCGGGGAAAGATCTTGAGATTTACAAAGTAGAAGAAGAGGGGGAATTGGAATTTCCTCCAGCCCACTTGAGTTTGAGGAGGGTAACACCTCCTTAATTGAGGGAACAATTGATATAAACATTAGAATGGAGGAGGAACCAAAAATATCAAAACTAACGTCCTATTTAACTCTAGAGGAAGTAAAAATTCATACCCAAATCTTCAAGGAACATCAAGAAAGCCTTCGCATTTAGTTACAAGGAAATGATGGGAATTACACCACACATCGTAGTTCACAATCTCATCACCAAGATGGATGCCAAACCAATTAAGTAGAAGTCAAGACCTATGAAGCCAAAGGTGGCCCTTATGGTAAAAGAAGAAGTAATGAAGCTTCTCCAGGTAGGATTCATCAAGCTAGTCGATTATTCACAATGGGTATCTAACATTGTCCCCTGTTCTAAAAAAGAATGGAAAGATCTGTATTTTCATAGACTTTCGGGACATTAACAAGGCTTGTCCCAAGGATGATTTCCCACTACCATCCATTGATGTTATCATTGATGCAATAGCTGGATTTGAGTTGTTATCCCTCATGGATGGGTTTTCGAGGATATAATCAAATCAAAATCTCCTCGAAGATCAAGCTAAAACTACGTTTATAACTCCTTGGGGAACTTATTGTTATGTCATCATGTCATTTGGTCTTAAGAATGTTGGTGCTACATACCAACGAGAAATGACCTACATATTCCATGATCTTATTCATAATATTGTAGAATCCTACATGGATGACCTGTTGGCCAAGGCTAGGAAGTGTTGCAATCACCCAGAGGTGCTTCATATCATCCTCTTGTGCTTGATTGAGTATGGTGTCACGTTGAATCCAGAGAAATGTGTATTCGGTGTAACAGTGGTAAGCTTCTAGGTTACATTATATCTTCATGAGGGAATGATGTTAGAAATGGTTCCACCATCGAATGAATCTGGTATTAGATCTTTTCTTGGGAAACTTGGTGTAATCAAGGTTCATCCTTGACTTGACCTTCATCGTTCATCCAATCAACAATTTGTTGAAAAAGTATTATAGCATTGATTGGATGGAGGAATGCAATGAGGCCTTCAAGGAATTTAAATGATTCTTGTTGTCCCCTACCATGCTAATGCCACCTAGATCAGATTTCCCTTTGATCTTATATTCGTGGATACAGATTTTTTCTATCCTTCATGTTGGCTCAAGAGGATGACGATAAGTGGGAACAGGTAGTTTACTTTATTAGTCAGACACTACTTGATTATGAGACATGCTACACGCAGGTAGAAAAAGAATGCCTTGCCATAGTTTTTGCAACAAAGCATTTAAGGCATTATATGCTCAATCAAGAAACAAGGGTTATTGTCAAGTCATACCACTTACAAACATTCCTCATGCAAGGATCCTTGTCTAAAAGGTTGGGCATTTCATTACATTAATGGGTGAGTTCGAGTTAACATTTGTAAATAAAAAATCCATTAAGGGTCAAATCATTGCAGACTGGTTGGCTGATAATCCATTGGATGGGGGTGATTTGGTAGATCTGGACTTCCCGATGAGTGCGTGTACTTCATCAAAACCAAGCCCCTATCTTTGTATGCCCTTGGTACACTGACATTATCAATTTCATCATGGACCACACATACCTAGAAGGGGCAACGTCACAACAAAGAAGGTGGTTACACATCATTACCACTAAGTACGTTATTCTAGAACAGGTGCTTTATCGCAGAGCCTTTGACGAAATGCTATTGAGATGTGTTGACACCGAAGAATCTGAAAAGATTCTTTATGAGTCACATAGCGGGGTATGTGGAGGTCACTTTGCGGCCATGCCACTACCTAGAAGATACATTAGATGGGCTATTTCTAGCCCACCCTAGAGCATGATGCGGTAGAGTTTGTGTGCAGATGTCACAAATGTCAAGAGTTCTCCCATGAGATCCACATACCGACACAAGATTTACAACCAATTACAACCCCATGGCCCTTCTCCACATGGGGCCTAGATTTGATAGGGAAGTTCTCTCCCTCATCAACAAATGGCCATAATTTCATAATCACGGCCACATAATACTTTACCAAGTGGGTAGAGGTCATGCCCCTTACTACTATTCTTGGCTCTGTAATCACTAAGTTCATCCTAAACCAGATCATTTTTAGGTACAAGGTGCCACAGGTCATTATTTCTGATAATGGCACATCTTTCAAAAATGATGAGGTGCGTGAGTTATGTACAAAGTTCAAAATAATTCATCACATGACTTCTCTCTACTACACTCAAAGCAATTGACAAGATGAGGCTACCAATAAGAATTTAAATTACATTCTCTTAAAGACCATTAAGGAGAATAAATGGGATTGGAATGTAAAGATTTTTTTCGCAAACTTGTGGGCCTACCAAACGTCGGTTTGAACACCAATGGGGGAAACCCCATTTTCCTTAGTATTTAGTCTTTGAGGCGCTTCTTCCACTTGAAGTTGAAATACCTAGTCTCCGAATTTTTCTACATGGTATCCTCGGGAGATAAGGGTTATCGAGAAGTGCAAATATCCCATTTAGAAAGTATTGGCGAGGCTAGAGAGAATGTTGAACAATGACACAACATTTACGCTAACCATATGGCTCAAAAATACAATAATAAGGTGTACGAACGTGAGATCTACAAAGGATATTTGGTATTAAGACTCGATAGCCAAATAGACAAGAAGACCGGTGAGGGAAGAAAATTTAGACCTAGGTGGTTAGGTCCATATCGAGTAGTGGAAGACTACAAAAATGGCGCATTTCACTTGTGTACACTAGAAGGTGAGGATTTTAGTGAATCCATAAAATATCTTCATCTAAAGAGATACTACGCATGATCCATCAACATTTTCATATGTACATTATTGCATCTACATTACATTTTCATCTGTCCATTCATTTAGTAGAAAGTGTGATCAAGGAGCTTATTCTTATAGAAATTCCTAAAAACTTCTAAAAATATTGGCAAAACATTCAAATCATGTCTCTTCAAACCTTCATAATATCATCAATTGTTTCTGAATCATTTATCAATCCAAACAAGATAAGACAAAGTTTTGATGGTAACCATACCAAGGCCTACATACTTGGTTCTACTTTTGGTCTCTTCTTAGGTTAGGTGTCTTTTGTTCATGGTCTGTTCTAGAAGCTTCATGGTGTCACATCTATCCCACATACATATCCTTGGAAATAAAAGCATTCTAAACATTTTTCCCAAATAAGTAAGTCAAATGCAAATCCACAAAAAAATTATTTTTACACATTTCTTTTCCCTACCAACCTTTGGTGTTGAGCCTGTGTCTCTTACTAGTGATGTAGGGTTGGGAAAGGAGGTAAATGCCCTTACTCATTTGTTCCTTTTCCATGGTGATAAGCCCACACTTCCTACTAGTAGCATGGGGCAAGGCATAGGGGGTCTCTTTGATAAAATTGAAAGTTACAAACTAGTCAAACATTGTGAAATCATAAATAAAAAACAAAGTGAGTTAGATGTCCAAAGTTCCAAGAAGAGTTTAAAACCCCAAAACTAGATTTTGTCAACCAAGTGGCCATCTATATATCCAAATCTAGATAAACTAAAAAACAATCCACATTCTAAACTATGTAGTATCTAGAGTAGAGTAAATTTGTAGCGTCCCAATTTGGTTCATCAAACCTCTGTCTTTCTCTCATCACTGTCATTCAACAAATTTCATAACTTGTGCCCTTTCTAACTCTTGGTGTTGAGCCCTCGCATCTTACTAGTTGTGTGGGGTTAGGAGTGGGGCAAGTACATATATTTATCATATCATTATATCATCACATTTTATCAAGACAATATGAAGTACCGAAGATTGCAAAAGAAGCTAAGTTTAAGATCACATTGTGTTTGCATCGTCATATATCAACAACATAAAATACAAAAAGAAATCATTTTGTTTATCATTCACATCCATTGCATACATTCTGAAAAGCATTGAAAAGTGGAAGTTCTAAATATCTAGAGTACACATGAGAGATAGCCAAAAGAGAGTCAACTCGGATACAATGGAATACCAAACCAAAAATAGAGTCTGTATATATCGTAGTAGATCAAGTTTGTATATAATGTCATCATGCACTAGGCATGGTCAAAATGCTTGCAATGAGCCCAAAATATACAAAAAAATCATATAATGTTAAAAATGGCATCAAAGTAATAAAGGATAAGTGGCCTATCAATCCTTGTGAGATCCCTCAAATGGTACACGACCGCGTTTAGGGATCCTGCTATGGTCATGTGACAATGCCGAGAATGGACTGAATGGTTTGAGTACTCATGGTGGCACCCATTGCACTCGTAGCCTCACCGTGAAAATGCCTCTGCCTCTTCGGGAACTTAATAGTCTTGTATCCAGCTACCTTGGTATGAAGGGAAGTCATTATCTCCACTACCTTTTAGATAGGAGTTGAAGATGTCGGTATGTCACCCGACGGCTAAGGGCTTCCCCGAATCGAGAGTCAAGTCTTCCTCAAGGGGATCAATAGGGTGTCCACACATACCTAATGAATGAGCTCTCACCACTCATGTGCAGACACTTTGTAGAAAAAAAAAGAGAGATAGTGAGCTAGAAAATCACGAACACAAATCAAAAGGAGAATGCTAAGCTAAACATGTGAAAATCAATAGATAAAATTGAGAAAGGAGTATTGAACATACTCAGATTTCCGGGCATCCATGTGGGATCAATGGTTGCTGTGGTAGGTGCTACTGGTGGCTACAGAGCCTCACCAAATCTATAAGCATGGTGATATACGATCATAAACTCATCATCCTCTCCAAGTGCCTCCTCCGAGACCAGTGTCTCTCTCATTCCGTTCTCACCTCCTCATGCACTGCTCTGAGGATCTCCTAAGTATCATGCCACTCAGGGTTACTCTCAACTCCCTCCAAAGGTCATGCCCCCTTATCCTCCTCTCCGACCGACTCCCCTCGTATCATCTCCCACATCCTCCTTAGAGTCGAGTCCAAATTGATCGGCTCATCATCCTCCCCACTATGAGAAGGAGCCATCCCAATCTAAAGTAAGGGTGCTTGAGGAGTACTAGCTTCCCACCAAGCTTGGACTACATGCCTAACTGCAATAGGCACACTAGGAGTAACAAATATCTAACCAAGATCCTCTAGGACCCCTCCGTGCCTCTTGAATAGTCCTGTAAATAGGTGCCACTTGGAGGAAGCATGACATGGTATGGAAGGATGAACTGCTGAGGTACCCGGTCAAAGGGGTGAATCTCTAGTCTCTTGGCTCACAATTAGTTGGATTGTGGAAGAGAGAAAGCTACCATCATCGTAGCCTCCTCACCCCATATCCTTGTCATGTCCTGATAGGGTGTGGTAGTCATGTTTTTTGTAGTCGGGAGGCCATAGACTGATGTGGTGTCTAGAGCATTGATATTCCTATCCATCTAACTACCTGGACAACATCTAGATCTGATACCTATACCCCCATTCCATCAGGGATGAAATGATCGTAAACCAAACTCATAACTAGATTAGGGTGGCTCAAAGACCGTCCCTATAATCTGACCACTCTGTACAAATTGTGGTATATAGTCACCGAATATCTATTCCCTGCATACTTATGGCCATGAACCTTAATCAGTAAATGATGGGGGCCCAATAGTTTTAAATTTTATCTCCTCCCTTGTCCCCAGACTAATCTCGAGGACATGATACCCATGATGGATCTCTGAAGGATAGGAATGGGAGCAATAGCAATGGACCAAACCTTCATTCCCTTCTTCAAGCCAGATGAGACAATGGTGTCTCCCATATATGTGGCCCACTACGTCATCATAGCCCTAGACCCCGCTATCTCCAATGTTAGCCTCCTACCAAGTACCGAGAGTCCAAGGATGTGGTATACATCCTCCAGAGTGATATTCCACTCACCCCTAATGCCTAAACCGGAAGGTGTTCTAGTCTGCATCCTAGTAAGAGAATAAGTCACACAAAATGTGACTGATAAGAGAAACATGGGGCACCTGCTATCTTCTAGATGCCTCGCCTATTGTAGAAGATCCGTCTTAGCCTAGGTCAGCTGATCTAAAATCCCAGGGAGCCAATCACACTCTCTCTCTTTACTCCAACGTATGTACTCCACCTTCTTCGTATTCACCAAAACATGAAAAAATAGCAAGTTAGTAATGTGCATCACATGATAAGCTCATCAAAAACATAGCAAAACATTGAAAACACAAAAAAATTGTTAGTTAAGATGCATTTTAGAATTTCATTAAGAACCACTACCCAGTGTAGAGGCGGTGATTCTAGGACCGACACCTGTCAGGGGGCGGTCATGACATGATTTCTCGAACATTCCCTTAACCCAAAAATGCCCAAAAATGAGAAAATTGACCATTTCTAACAAAATAAAAGAATTCCCTATGGGCGCCCCTCCCTAAGGACTCATTTGAAACAAGAAAATTTGAAAATTCCCCCTAGGTGAACTTTTCAACATTTTAACATCTAGGGCACAAAAAGAAAAAAGAGGAAATAACTAACCTGGGAGCGCATCAGGTTGATTTTTCACTCATGGAGGCATGATCTCTATCTCGCAATGGTCATTTCAGTCTGATATCACATTGGAAATGGTCAACGTATGTCCAGAGCCCCAAATTCACCAAATCAACAATGCACAAATGAATTAGAAAATGAGTTTGTTTTGATATGTGTGTGTGTGTGTGTGTGTGTGTGTGTGTGTGTGTGTGTGTTTATTTTAAACTCATTTTGAGTGTATGTGTTTATAGGGTTGGAGCATTGGCGCATGTATATTTCTACATCCCCGCATAGATGGTAAGTTCTCTTGTCATTTTGGTTTAGTGTTTATTTTCCAATATCTTATCTATTTGCACTTGATTCTCTTCTCCTTCTTGCAGAAGAAAGGAGCTTGGATGATGAAAGCTTCTAACTCCCCATTTCGGGAAAACTGTACTTAGACTCCATGTTTTACGCTTCTCCGAGGGGGAAATATGTACACACCCAAAATTACATGTGCTACATTGTCAAGAAAACGGTTATAAGAATCTGAATGATGACTCAAGATCCTTTCGAGAAGGTGTTCGAGCTCTAAAAACCCATTTGCAGTATATATTTGTAGCCTAGATAATCTTACTTAACTTTTCCATGTATTTTTCCATCTCCTCATTTCTTTTTATGCTTGTTTTGGCCCTCAGTGCCAGGACCGCCACCCTTCCTAGGCAATGGTCTTGAAACCACCACCTTGTGCAAAGCATGGCGAATTCCCGATTGCTTTTTCTAGAATCTTCACATGTGTTTTAAACATGCGACGGTTCACTTAACTTTTATTTTTGCATGCATCCATGAGCCGAATTGTCTAAAATTAGCTTTGTTTGCTTGGTTCTCCTTCCTCCTATTTTAAATAGATTTAATTGGTTGGAACTCCTTCTTGCCTTGTGCATGAAGTAACCTCCTAGCCTCCATTCCTATATATTCCATGCTTGTATTCAAGAAAAAGGGCCTGAGAATTTTGTGTATCTTGCATTGTTTTGCTGCCATAATCTTGCTAGGAATTACATAGCCAAGTTCAGATCTCTTGTGCTATCTCTCTTCTACTTGCATTGCATCTAGATTGATTTCAAGATGCCCTTGCTCAAGTGCCATCCTCTTGTTGTTGTTCTTTACATTCCCAATCCTTTGGACTCACATGAACACTCAAAGAAAGAAAGGAATATACTAATACTACTGAAATAAGGGGACATATTTATCTAATACTGTGTCCCACTTTGGATTTTCCAGTAAATTAATTAAAAATACTTTAAAATTTTAACTTCAAGTAGGTTTGAGTCTGTTTGGTCATTTGTTTGCTTTTGTTTATCAAAAAAAAAGTGTCAATTATTATATGCTTTGAATTGTTGATTTCAATTTCATATTAAATAGAGTAGAGAAACAATTCATTTCAATTAGCTAGATAATTTTAAGTAAGATCAAATCAATAGGAATTTGTCTCTTCAACATTACCATGGACACTGTCTTCCGAACAATAGTTGTATTAGGGTTATGATTTGTTCTTCACTTTTGAGGTAGGGTTGGAAGGATTTTGATTGAATTAGAATAAGATTTTTAGATTTATATTCATACATCTACACAAATATTTAGCTACATCTAGCTAATTATTTGTATTTAATTTGTTTGTTAGATTAGATACATTGTCTGAAAAGTTAGAAAAGAACAAAAACATTTATTTTCCATAGATTAGCTTGTTTTACTACTTTGTTCCGATATATTGAGAAAACACCAAAAATATAGTTAGGTTTCCTTTGATAGATAGTTTGTTTACTGAAAAAATCAATTCATCTTTCATGACCATCAACGGTCCACAACAGGAAAAGACTTACAGTTGTGATCCTCTGGTCCCACAACCCAATGGGCCAGAGTTAGTACTGACATTGACACAAGTTTGTGTTTAACATTTTTATGTACACCTGCAACATACGCTGAGAAAATAAGATAGTTAGATACATTGAACATAGTTGCTAATCAAGCCTACGACTTTTGGAATTCTCTTGGAAATAGGATTTGATTGCATGCATGACCATTCAAGGACCTCAGCCTCAACGAGTCTTTGGTTGCAATCCACAATTTCTACAACCCAATGGGCTTGTTAGTCGGCAAGATATTGAGACTAGTTTACACACATTAGTATTCATATATTCACCACTTCCATTCAATATTATTGCATAGCTTTAATTGTTGAATATAGCAGCCCATCAGGCTAAGAATTTCTGAACAAGACTAGAAAATCACCCATAGTCCCTATAGCTCCACTACACCTCTTGTCTCCATTTCCATGACCTTTACCTGAAACCAATACACGACACCTTCAAGTTACTTTCCATTTATTCCACAAAAATCAATAGAATCTCGATAGAACTAGACATCGATTGGAGTCTCCGAGTGGCTATCATAACATACCATACCATCACACCCCTTCAGGTTAGAAGAGATTTTTTTCCTTAGATTCACAGATTCTAGTATTACGTGTTGAATACATAAGGTTGCCCAATCATATTGATCGCCGCCATCAGTTTTACTTCCATTTCACTTCCACACCGCCTGCTCCTAAGACAACCTCGAGAGGTAAGGTACGAAGAAGGTCATGTGTTGATTTTATATCGTACATTCACTAACAAATTTCGTGGCCAAATAAATTATTTTGGAGTATTCATTTTGGTGTGGGATAGCGTCTTTGCCTTTAGGCTTCTTTGTCCAGGGCATAGTCCCTTAAGATCCCTGAGACCAAAAAGGCTATAACTTAGACGAGTGATATCTCGAATTCCAAGGCATATGAGGAGGTTGTGTTAGATCCTAAACCTCGTGTCGAACCCTTTACAAATTTTTGTCTCGATTTTTTCCATATAGATTTGGTCTCTCATTGTTCTATTGTTTTGCGACCACGTGAAATATTGTAGTTTAAGTCAGTGTAAGGTTTTGGATACTATAGTTTGGAAAGAAAAGCTCGTGACACCAAACCAACTGCACACACATGTCACTATATCCTAGTAAATGCTATTCGAGGCATATTTTTAGTTCCCTACGCTCCTTGTGCCTTCAAGCTACTTCGTTCGCATGTAGTCTTGTAAGAGCGTTAAGACTAAAAATGGATTTAAATTTAACGTGTGATAGATTTATATCCATGGCAATTAAAGAGGTCTCGTTAGATCCTACACTTCTGCATCGATACCCTCGTATAAAATTTTGTCTCAATTTTTTTCATCTTGATTCATTTCTCTTGTTGTCCTATTGTTTTCAAAAGCATCAAATAGTGCGCTTTAAGTCGGGTAAGGTTATCTCGATGCTATATTTTACAAAAAAAATCATATGGGACCAAACCAACTACGCATAGGCATTAGGATGGCCTAGTAAACACTACTAGATTTGTTTTTGGTTCCCAATGCTTCCAATGCCTTCAAAGCTACTTCTTCTGCAGGTGTAGTCCCTTAAGATCCTTAGACCAAAAAGGATATAACTTTAAAAGGTGATATCTCGCCTTTGTGGCACCTAGAAAGGTCTCGTCCAATCCTACACCTCTACATTAGAACCCTCTAAATAATATTGTTTCAATTTTTCCACCTTGATTTGGTTCACTTGTTGTTCTATTGTTTGCAAAACCACTGAGTAGTGCATTTTGAGTCAAAGGTGTAAGGTTGTCGATGCTATATTCGAAACGAAAGATCATGGGACCAAATTGATTTTTCACACACATCGGCATGGTCTAGTAAACGCTACTAGAGGAATTGTTTCAGTTCCCTATTCTTCTACTACTTCCGGGTTACTTCCTAGGCGTAGCCCTTAAGAGCTATGAGACCAAAAAAAGATACAACTTCGACTTGGATGATATCTCAATCTCCATGGAACTTGAATAGGTCCCATCATATCCAACATCTCTTCTTTGGTACCCTATATGAAATCATGTCTTGGTTTTCTCCATCTCGATTCGGTCCTCTCATTGTTCTATTGTTTACAAAACCACCAAATAGTACAATTTGAGTTATTATAAGGTTTTCTGATGTTATATTTTGCAAATGGAAGGTCGTGGGACTGAATCAACTATGTACACACATTGGAATAGCCTCATAAATGATATTGGAAGCATTGTTTTGGTTCCCTAAGCTCCCGTAATTTTGGGCTACTCCATCCGTACATATTCCCTTAAGATCTCTCGAGACCAAAAACATTTATAACTTCAAGGGGTGATATCTTGGTCTCCATGGCACTGGAGAGTTCCAGTAGATCCTACACCTCCACTTTGGTACCTCTATGAAATTTATTCTCAATTTTCTCCATCTTGATTTAGTCCTCTCATTTTCCTATTATTTACAAAAGCACCGAATAGTCCAAAGGTGTAAGTCAACGTAAGGTTATTCAAGGTGCTATATTTTTCAAATGGAAGCATGTGGGACCGAATCGAATGTGCACACGCATTGGAATGGTCTTGTAAATGCTACTTGAGGTGTCATTTCTTTTCCCTATCCTCCCGCTTCTTCTAAGCTACTTCATCCGGGCATAGTCCCTTAAGATCCCTGAGACAAAAAAATGTTATAAGTTCATTGGGTGATTTCTCAAACTCTGTGGCATTTAGAAAGTTCACATCATATCCTACACCTCCGCATTGGTACCTTCTAAGAAATAATTTGTCAGTTTTCTCCATCTCAATTTGGTCCTCTCACTATCTTATTGTTTGCAAAAGTATCGAATAGTCCAATTTGAATCAGTGTAAGGTTGTTCATTTCCAACCACGTGAATAGTATAGGTGGTTCATACAATATAAGCGGTGAAATCATAAGTTTACAATATAGGTGGTAAAATGAGATTTTTATTTTATTTTTCCCTTCTAATATTTAACTTCCCTTATCTTCTCTTAGCTTCGATAATAATAGATTATCTACTAACAATGCTAACCACATGAAGGTGGAAGCTTTTTTGGCACCACTAATATACATAAACATGTTAGTAATAAATTAAATAGAATTTTAAATCCTACATAATTTAAACAAAATCATTAAAGTAAATATTCAAATTAAATTCATGAAGAACATACCTTTGTAAATTCAATCCAATGAACCGCAAGGATAAAATCTACTCTTGACATTAGAAATAATTGCTTAATGATCTTATTCACACACCTTCCACAAATTCTTGTTTAATGCCCTACCTTGATATTTTATCAATTGAATATTTTTACAAGAACCAAATGTGAATAGTGAAGTATCTTTTGATGTACTTCATAGTCTTCAAACAACCAAGTATTTTTTTTTGATAGGATATCGTCGAAGCCACGTTCTAGTGACTACCACTGACTCAGTGGGATACTCAAGGCCTTCACCATCAAGGACTATGGAGGTCAATTTTTTCCCCTCTACACAATGATACAAGAAGTAGTTTGTTCCCTCTTCATTAAATTTTGTCATAATAACTGTAAAAACATTCCCTACATAACAAATTAAAACTCAAGTCAAATTTAAAATACATTAAGAGATGATCATTTTATAATTTATAAATTTAAAACATGACATACATATGTACCTTGTTGCACTAAATCAAAGACTTGGTCAAATTCAATTGATGGTTGCATATGATCTGAACACACTACCACTTGCAATCCTCGTGGAACTTGATGTGTCGAGTTGAATTAGAGTTATACAAGTCCACTCATCCACCCACTACTATGACTCACATTCATTCCACACAAAATCAATGCATGATATACAAATACATGTCATGCACCTAGTATAAATAGTCCAAGCACTTGCATTTGAACTACGGAATGAGTGTATATCACTTGATCCTAAAACTATCATACAATCTTAATAGCTTGGAAAATATTGTTCCTCTATCAACTAGAAAAATATACAAACCATTGATATCTCTATAGATTCATGGCCCATGTTCTTGACACACTATTCAAGAATGTGTTTTTCATCTATAAATTTAGCACCATCCTTGAAATTTAACTCTTCTCTTGTAAGTTCTCTTTTCACACATGTTCCTACACCATCATGCCCTCATTTTACATTCCCTGCCTTAGTAAAACTATAGATATGTTGTGTACATGTTTCTTTGTGTATCTTTCTTAGCCAATAAAATGTTTTTTCATTCTTGAATTATGATGTGTAGTTGTCGACCAAATGTAATGTTGATTGAAAATAATGTTCCTCTCATTCAAGTTTGTATAAAACACCTGAAACACCCTTGTACATAATTTGTAGAATGTTTCTTATCATCACTAATGTAGAAATGATACTCTCTTAATATTTTTGATCTTTCTCACTTTGCTTTCGGAGAGTGCATGAAATCTATATACATGAAAATAAAGCAACTTCCATTGAGCTATAGTATTCAAACTAAACCTCCATTTGTGGATGTAATGTGTGATTCTCTATTATTTCAACTACTGAAACAATAGTACCAAGTGGGAATTTTTCCTTTCTTAACTTTAATTGTTCATCCAACCATCGAGCTCTATGTGTGTGCCTTCCATACTCATAAATAATTTCCTCTCTAAATTTGATCATATATTCTGATACAGGTAATTGTTCGGTAACAAGCTCACACCTCTTAGATTCTTTTCCATCTTTTAATTGATATGTCACTATTTTATATTTTCTGAAACCAAATAATTCTTTTCCTATTTAATATATACTCTTCTCATTGATACAACTTTTCAATTTGGGCAAGCCACCACATACGTTGCATGTTCCATCCAAACATGTTTTGTTATAGAAAAATTGTCCAATTGATTTTTCACAAAATATCATAGGAATAAATTCTATTCCATATTTTGGTGGGAAATTTAATCCACACTCTGCAACATGATATCGGTATGATGCGTAACACAATGTATTTGACAAAAACATCGTAATGCATTAAAAATTCAACATGATGCCTACAACAACAAGTGGTACATGAGTGATTGATTTTCACATAAAAGGGTTTGTTCATTTGAAATCATATTTGGTTAATGTTAATTTATGGATTTTCATTCTTAAACTTAGAGAAAAATTGTGTTTGATTATTATCAAAGAAATATTTTACACACGATTCATGATTATGAGAACCTATTCTTCTTTTTACTGTATCTCTTCTATTTAGTGACGCCCTTGTGTTCTCATTCCAATACTTTACAAGTAATTCTTTTAGAATATCATACGTATTCTTGTATTTCTCAGTAGGAATCATAGGAAATTCCCAATAGTTAGTGTTATTGAATGACTCAAGACTTTTGTGCCTCCCTATTGATTTTTCTAGTGTTTTTTTGTGTTTAGCTTCAAAGCTTTTCTTGTTTTTCTAATCAAGTGTTTATTAATTGTTTTATAAATTACTATACAATGTGTAAGTACACACCATGTAGTATTATTATATTTTGTGTGTTTGTTGACACCTAAAGTTTGGTATGATTTATATATACTTTCAACAATTGCACATTTAAATGTTTCTATACAATTTTTAGGATTAACATTTAGATTCTCGAGATAAAGGTTCAACATTTAGATTCATATCAATCTCTTCATCCATACCAACATTATCATTCAATTCAATATCATTATTCATTGCAAAATAATTATTCTCTAAGTTTCCATAATGTATTTCATCCTCATTTTCAAAACATTAGCTACATTCAATATAACAAATGTAGCTTACACTACCACCAATTTTTGCATTCTCTTCACTTTATTTATTCTCATCTCTTCTAATTTCTCTGGTGTCTTGTTCTTGAATTTCCTCTTGTCCTTAGCTCAAATTTTATCACCCATGATTACAAAAATTCAACTAGTGGGGTAGGGGACAAGATGAACTACTCAAAATTCACAAAGAATGTACAAGAATCTACAGACTAGATAGAAAGAGGACAGAAATCTTGTGAAAGAGGTGAAAAGGACATTGGGGGCCCATAAAATATGGAAAGAAAAAAACGCTTATCCATTATAGCCCGTATGTGTTGTAACATTTTTACCTCTTTCCATGGCATGCCTTTAGACTTGGATCTAGTTTGGATACCGAAAATGAATCATGGACTTGAAAAACACAACAAACAACGTGTTTTTTTAGAAAATTGATAAAATGACTATTCTCGCCATGATAAATCATACTAAAATGATCACCCATTTAATAAAAATATTCCTATGACGTTGAGAAAACTTTATTCTTTCCAAAAATATAATTTTTCAAATTTTCTGACTAATATAAGGTTTCCATATTAATTATTTTCTAACTATGCCTTTTTGTAGCTATTTTTTGAAGTTTATACACATCTATCTTTCATCGTGTATCTTTTTTTCGACTCATCGAAATTGAATAAAAAAATTTAGGCATAAACTAGGACTAATTATATACATATTAAAAAAACTATATTTCGATATTTTTTGAGGTAATTAAGGGGGGTAGAGTCAGAGCTCCATTATTTTTCAATATTAAAATTTTTTGTACTAGAAAAAATCATAAAAAAACATACTCACTAAAAAATCTAAAAAAAATCTAGCACAAACTAGATGCTCCTAGATTTTTTTCTACCAAAGAGTTTTCAAAATTACTAAATAGTGCTCAAAAAATGGTGGGGGTATGAAAGTCACTCTACTATGTTTTTTAACAAAAATAGGAGCACAAGTTGGTATTTTAGTTATTTGACCCACCTAAATTTAACCGTTTTCAATAAAATTTAGTATCTTAGAAACTAGATTCATAATGCTACGATTCATGTTCTTCCAATATCTTCCAGCTTATGAGTGTAACTATTTTAAATAACTCATACAAGTTGAAGTTTTTAATTTTTAAGAAAAACATCCACTTAAGACCCCCTTTTGGCCCCCCAACTTGGTGCACTTACACATAAATGGTTCTCATATAGATATTATATTTAAATAAGTCCTAAAAGAGGTTGATCTCAACATGCGGGATGCATTAGAAGAAATAAAACCTCGCTAGTATATTCGGTATATTTTGATGTCACTAATCATAATCATTCCAAAAAATGATTAGAAGATCTTACAATGCTAAAAACATTAAAAATTGATTCCCCTCTAAGCAATCCATCAAATCAAAATATGATGAGGATAGAAAATGGTCAATAGTTATGGATGAAGTAGTAAACGTTTAAAATAATTTTTACAAATCTAATTGTCTCAAAAATTATCTCTTGCTTAAATTAGAGTTCAAAATCTATGTCACAAAACTAGACCCCTAAACGAAATTGACAAAAAATAATTTTTTGTTAGATGCGTTAACAAAAAATGCAATCTTCCATGTGGGTGACCAATCTATAGAGGTACATAAGATGAAATTTGATAGGATGGATGTTTTTCGTAATGCATTGTGCAAATTTTATGGGTACCCAGTGTTTATTAATTGTTTTATAAATTACTATACAATGTGTAAGTACACACCATGTAGTATTATTATATTTTGTGTGTTTGTTGACACCTAAAGTTTGGTATGATTTATATATACTTTCAACAATTGCACATTTAAATGTTTCTATACAATTTTTAGGATTAACATTTAGATTCTGAGATAAAGGTTCAACATTTAGATTCATATCAATCTCTTCATCCATACCAACATTATCATTCAATTCAATATCATTATTCATTGCAAAATAAGTATTCTCTAAATTTCCATAATGTATTTCATCCTCATTTTCGAAAACATTAGCTACATTCAATATAACAAATGTAGCTTACACTACACGAATTTTTGCATTCTCTTCACTTTATTTATTCTCATCTCTTCTAATTTCTCTGGTGTCTTGTTCTTGAATTTCCTCTTGTCCTTATCTCAAATTTTATCACCCATGATTACAAAAATTCAACTAGTAGGGTAGGGGAAAAGATGAACTACTAAAAATTCAAAAATAATGTACAAGAATCTACAGACTAGATAGAAAGAGGTAAGAAATCTTGTGAAAGAGGTGAAAAGGGCATTGGGGGCCCATAAAATATGGAAAGAAAAATACGCTTATGCATTAAAGCCCGTATGTGTTGTAACATTTTTACCTCTTTCCATGGCATGCCTTTAGACTTGGATCTAGTTTGGATACCTGAAAATGAATCATGGACCTGCAAAAACACAACAAACAACGTGTTTTTGTAGAAAATTGATAAAATGGCTATTCCGCCATGATAAATCACACTAAAATGATCAATACATTTAATAAAAATATGCCTACGACGTCGAGCAAAATTTATTCTTTCCAAAAATATAATTTTTCAAATTTTCTGACTAATATAAGGTTTCCATATTAATTATTTTCTAACTATGCCTTTTTGTAGCTATTTTTTGAAGTTTATACACGTCTATCTTTCATCGTGTATCTTTTTTTCGACTCATCGAAATTGAATAAAAAATTTAGGCACAAACTAGGACTAATTCTATACATATTAAAAAAACTAATTTTCGATATTTTTGAGGTAATTAAGGGGGTAGAGTCGAGCTTAATTATTTTTCAATATTAAAAATTTTTGTACTAGAAAAAATCATAAAAAAATACTCACTAAAAAATCTAAAAAAATCTAGCACAAACTAGATGCTCCTAGCTATCTTTCTACCAAAGGGTTTTCAAAAATACTAAATAGTGCTCAAAAAATGGTGGGGGCATGAAAGTCACTCTACTATGTTTTTTAACAAAAATAGGAGCACAAGTTGGTATTTTAGTTATTTGACCCACCTAAATTTAACCGTTTTCAATAAAATTTAGTATCTTAGAAACTAGATTCATAATGCTACGATTCATGTTCTTCCAATATCTTCCAGCTTATGAGTGTAACTATTTTAAATAACTCATACAACTTGAAGTTTTTAATTTTTCAGGAAAAAACATCCACTTAAGACCCCCTTTTGGGCCCCCAACTTGGTGCACTTACACATAAATGGTTCTCATATAGATATTATATTTAAATAAGTCCTAAAAGAGGTTGATCTCAACATGCGGGATGCATTAGAAGAAATAAAACCTCGGTTAGTATATTCGGTATATTTTGATGTCACTAATCATAATCATTCCAAAAAACTGATTAGAAGATCTTACAATGCTAAAAACATTAAAAATTGGATTCCCCTCTAAGCAATCCATCAAATCAAAAATATGATGAGGATAGAAAATGGTCAATAGTTATGGATGAAGTAGTAAACGTTTAAAATAATTTTTACAAATCTAATTGTCTCAAAAAATTATCTCTTGCTTAAATTAGAGTTCAAAATCTATGTCACAAAACTAGACCCCTAAACGAAATTGACAAAAAATAATTTTTTGTTAGATGCGTTAACAAAAATGCAATCTTCCATGTGGGAAACCAATCTATGGAGGTACATAAGATGAAATTTGATAGGATGGATGTTTTTCAGAATGCATTGTGCAAATTTTATGGGTACCCAAGGATAAACTTCTATAATCATAACTCTAATTAGATGAGTGATGAAAGATATGCAAAGTGGATGCTAACATTCAAAAAGAGAAAGAACAATAAAATACCACCACAAAATTGATTGAATATCAATAATTATTGAGATAAGTTCATATCTCTTTCTTTATTTGAATCATTTTATAGAATAAAATGGAATCAAATTTCCTCAAAGGATGATTCCTACATTATACACCCACAATTTATTGTGAAAGAATTGAACAATGAACTTGAATTATTGTAACTTCGTTTCACTCGGGATGTTTCGTTCCTTTTAGAAACAGATAAGGGTTGGGGCTAGGAGGAATACCCGTAGAATGTCGAGATGATGATGCGCGCATCAGTAGAAAAGATCAGCCGACTGCGAAGAACTCCTTTTTGTCTTGGAAGGACTACCTGCAAATAAGAACACAAGACCACAAGATTTTAATTAGACAATAAATGAGGAAACTGCCTTGGGCCCAGGAAATATAAAACTTCCTTTCGAAGGTGGTCAGTTCCCTTGCTAATATGAATTAACACAAAAGACTATAAGATATCAATTAAATTGCTTTGTTGAACTGGGTAGGGGAAAGGCTGGTTATTGGTTATAGTCAATATAACCGATGGCGGTTACTGATAACCGATGGCGGTTACTGATGACCGATATCGGTAGAGTCTAGGATCTGAAGGTTAGTTGTTTTGTGGGGTGGTGGTGTTATTTGGTAGTTGTGTTATTTGTAGGGCTGTATATAGGTAATATTAGGAAATAGGGTGATGAGATCTAGATGAATGACAGTTAGATGCAATGACACGTTGGGTAGTGGATCCAAGAATGGATTTGTGAGGACTTATGATTCAAAAAGTCGAAGAAATGTTATTAAAGAGTACATGCAAGAAGTAGCTTACTGATTATTCGCGGAGATGCAAGTCCAAGAGCTCTGATGGCAAAGGCAGAACTGAGGTAGGATGGTCTGGCACACAGCAGATCAAATCAGCTGAGTATCACAGGGCTCTGGTATCCAGTTGCAGTCCTGGGCTTGCTCTCCCTTGCTGGTAACTCTCCTTGTCTCTTCACTTGTCTCTGCTCAGTCAAGTAAAGATCAGGGTTTTCTCGATCACTCCTGATGCTCTTTCTTGATTCAAAGAATCCTTTTCTCTAATCAACAAATGAAATTCCTATCCTTTGTTTTTGGTTTGGGGAGGCCATTTACAGGGAACCGATGGCGGTTACGTAACCGACGGCGGTCGAGTAGGAACCGGCATCGGTAAGGAAAAAGTAGGCTATTTTTAGTAAAACAGCCCACCTTCCCTGCTTTTCTCCCGAGAGATTAGTTGCGGGCTTGGTCAGGTGACTAGTAGGTCGGTTTTAGGTGCGAGAAAGGGGTCCTTAGTCATGGGTGTAGGTGTAGACCAAGTTTTAGGTTTTAATTAGGTTAGTTTAGGATTAGGGCTAGGTCATGATGAGGTGGCAGGTGAGGTGATGGGGATTTATCAATTACAAGGTAATTAATAAATAATTGTGTAAGGTTTAGGTAATGAGGTTAGGTTGCGAAATGGGATGCGGGTCACAAGGGGTCGTAAGACATGAATTTGGTGTCTACATTAGCCCCTTATTGTCGTGTAGCTTGTGTTGTAAAGTTGCGCGGACAATAATATGAAGTGGTTTCTCCTGTTAAGGATATAGGTAATCCCCCTCAAATCTAGCACAGATTGAGCGAACGGGAAATCAGGGATAGGGTTGATAAAGGGTACATGTTGTAGAGAGGATGGTAAGGTGGTGGGGGAGGTCCAAGGCAGCAGACGCATGTTGAAATGCAATAGGGTGACTAGGGTACATGATTTGGTGAGAAAACCAGCAATGTATAGGAAAAGGTCGATAGTTTATCCAAACAAGGGTGATATAATCCTGGTATCCAAGGCATAGGAAGTAGCTCCAGGGTATATAACAGGTAAGGTACAGGAACGTTTAGGCATGTTCGGTAGTACCAAATGGTTGGTTTGGTTGAGATAAACGTCACGGTCTAGGTCTAGGCAAAGTTGGTTGACAGATCAAGTCAAGGACCCTAATCATGCTAAAACACGAACAGGTGAGCTCGATTGAACAAAAGGTACAGGATGGATGGATTAAATAAAACGTTGATTGTGGGTATGGTATTGAAGTGATACGGCCGTGGGTCGGGCCAAGTTGTTAGGGTACGGCCTTGGGTCGGGCCGGATGGTTAGGGTGAGGCCTTGGGTCGGGCCAAGTTGTTGGGTGGCGGCTTTGGGTCGGGTCGGATGGGTAGGGTGAGGCCTTGGGTCGGGCCAAATGGGTAGGTTGAGGCCTTGGGTCGGGCCAAATGGGTAGGTTGAGGCCTTGGGTCGGGCCAAATGGGTAGGTTGAGGCCTTGGGTCGGGCCAAATAGGTAGGTTGAGGCCTTGGGTCGGGCCGAATAGGTAGGTCGAGGCCTTGGGTCGGGCCGAATGGGTAGGGCGAGGCCTTGGGTCGGGCCAAATGGGTAGGGCGAGGCCTTGGGTCGGGCCAAATAGGTAGGTTGAGGCCTTGGGTCGGGCCAAATAGGTAGGGCGAGGCCTTGGGTCGGGCCGAATGGGTAGGGCGAGGCCTTGGGTCGGGCCAAATAGGTAGGTTGAGGCCTTGGGTCGGGCCGAATAGGTAGGTTGAGGCCTTGGGTCGGGCCGAATAGGTAGGTTGAGGCCTTGGGTCGGGCCGAATAGGTAAACAAATGGTGTTCAGCAAAGGTGGATATAGGTGATATGTGGTTAAAAAAGGGGCAAATGGTAAATAAGGGCAAAAAAATTGGGGGAAAGTTGGCAGAAAAACCGATGTCGATTCTACATGACCGATATCGGTTAAGGGACCGATACCGGTTCATTAGGGCAAAATGAAACCGATATCGGTTAAGGGCGAAAAACCTATAAAAAGAAAAATACGGCTTGTCATTGTCACTTTTGTTATTTGAAAACCAAATTGATTTGTCTGACGTGGAGAGTTGAGATTGGAGGTTTTATTGAGTGAGGTGGAGCTATTTTGCTGGAGGAGTGAGTTGTTTGCGGGCCCGAGTGAGGAGGAGGCAGCAGTTGATTGGCCGGGGACCCAGCAGATCAGAATTGGAGCTATGGCACAGGCAGGAGGAGCAGGAGGGGCTGGACCAGCTGGACCACCACCACCCATCCCACCATGATGACGTGTCGTCGTTCGGGTATGTTCGGAACTCTTTATTGTGTGCATTTGAATGGTGTTAAGCTAAATTGGGGGTTTGGGTAGGAATTTACATGTTTTAGGAAATAATGAATAAATGGACGTAATTTGAAAAACGAAGAGGATAGATGGGTAAAATAGGGCAAGGCGGCTGGGTGGGTAGGTTTTTAGGGTGTTTGGGTGGGTAGATAAGTAGAAAAATGCAAAAATGTGGGTGGGGGGGCCGCGCGGGGGTTCGGCTCCGGGAAATGACAGTGACCGATGTCGGTCGCTAAGCGACCGGCATCGGTCGCAAAATTTTAGGGGCTGGGTTCTGTGTGGGTGACCGGCGTCGGTCGGTGGTTGACCGGCGTCGGTGGGAAGAGGGCCGTGGTCGGTTGTTTGGGACCGGTACCGGTCCGGGGTTTATGGGGGTTTGTGTGGGTTTGTTTTGTTTTGGGTGGGGTGGGTTTGGTTTTGGGTGGGTGGGTTTTGGGTTTTGGGTTGGTTTGTTTTGGGTGGGGTGGGTTTGGTTTTGGGCTGGGTGGGTTTGGTTTTGGGTTGGGTGGGTTTTGGGTTTTGGGTTGGTTTGTTTTGGGTGGGGTGGGTTTGGTTTTGGTGGTTTGGGTGGGTTTGGTTTTGGGATGGGTGGGTTTTGGGTTTTGGTTGGTTTTTTTGGGGGTGGGGTGGGTTTGGGTTTTGGGTGGGTTTGGTTTTGGTTTTGGGTTGGGTGGGTTTTGGGTTTTGGGTTGGTTTGTTTTGGGTGGGGTGGGTTTGGTTTTGGGCTGGGTGGGTTTTGGGTGGGGTGGTTGAAGGTAGGTTGCTAGAGGGGGGTGGTATAGAGTTGGGGTGTGGTTGGGGGGATAAAAGGGGGTTTAGAGGGTAAAGTAGATGTTGTGATAAAGAGTAGGTCTAAGGATGTGGGTTGGTTTTGCAGGCACGTCAGCAGTTGATGATGCGGGATAGGATGCCCCCACTATTGGTGTGGATGCGGCCACACGTATCTGCGGCTCATTGGGTGATCATGCGCGAGGTGGGACTCAGCGGAGTCCAGCGATACCGAGCTATTGATAGAGATCACAGCCTGATGGTCGCCCTCATCGAGAGATGGGATCCGGCGACCAATGTGTTCCATCTCCCGACCGGAGAGATGACCATCACATTGGAGGATGTGTATCGCATCCTTCGACTGCCGATCGAGGGAGAGGCAGTGTTCCAGGTAGATTCGGAGACGGCGATGGACAGCATCCTGCAGGTTTTTGGAGATGCAGCCGCGCTACTTACCTATCACAGCGCGAGTATCGGGTATGGTGACATGTACCGTGCGCACCGACACGAGACACGACTGGCCGTGCTGATGATGATTGGGATCACCTGCTTCGCCCTCCCGGACTCAGAGGGAGGCCGTTTTCCATGGGCATTGATGGGGGTGCTGCTTGAGATGGTGGAGGAGCATACTTGCTATGCGTGGGCACCAGTGTATCTGGTGCAGCTATACAGAGAGCTCTGGGGTTATCGCCGGATGCGGTGATTTGGTATTTGTTCGACTTTTTTACTTCACTGTTGGGCATATGAGCACATCATATGCATCAGACCAGTAGGGCTGCCCCAGCAGCCAGGGCCACAGGTTATATACAGATACGGCTTTCAGAGGTGGTTGGGAGTCGTGGGGCAGCCACGAGCAGTGCTTGCGGGGAGAGACGTTGCCTACTACAGGCATTTGTTAGAGGGCCTGACAGCGGTAGATATCGTATGGAGACCTTACAGAGGTCATCACCCGCACAGAGGAGGCCGAGTACAGTTACGCTGGATCCAGTACACTTTCTGGATAGCAGGACGGAGGCCGGGAGAGTACGAGAGGATACCCCTAGAGAGGGTACGCAGGCAGATGGGGCTGCGACAGGATGAGCCACCTCCCTTCCCTCAGTACAGGAGGGATGATGTAGAGGCCCCACTACCTGCACCACAGCCCTTGGATCCAGATTGGGTTGCTGAGAGGCCAGCAGATGACACAGTAGATGATGCTGGTTGTACAGGAGCATACATGGTGTGGTGGGCTGGTCAGAGAGCGGCGAGGGTAGCACAGCCCGCACAGCCAGACTTGGCAGCTGTGACGGCAGAGAGAGATCAGCTCAGGGGTCAAAGCAGCTCTTATAGGGCAGCTGTTGCTGCAAGCAGCACGATAGGGGTCTTACAGGGGTAGCTAGCCCAGCTCAAGTAAGTGCAGCACAGCAAAGACCACCACCAAGAAGACAAATGACCACAGCAGTGCAGTGCAGTGTACAGTACAGTGCAATACCAAGCAGAAGACACCACAAAATTTCAGCACAGCATGATACCACCGCAAAGAATGCACACACCACATGTACCACCAACACAGCACGGGGGTACCGGGTAGTAGGAGTCCGGGGACCAGCCCCAGTACCGACGGTGGCACGGGATAGATACATGGAGGCGAGAGCGGAGGCCCGGTACTATCAGGATGTTCTTGATAGTACCGGAGCTGAGTATCAGCCATATGCGGCACACCGAGCGGAGACCTCGTGTAGTCAGAGATCGCAGGGAGGTGCAGCCACAGCCGGCGTGTCTGTTACAGGCAGGAGGCGAGAGGCGCCACAGGGACCAGCAGGGAGAGGTGCCGAGGGCGGTGGGGAGAGCTGAGGGATCCCTGCATTGTTTTTGTATTTGTATATTGGATATGGGCACCGGTCTTGAACCGGTTATGTTTATAGAGGCTCATGTGCCTACATATTACTCATTTTCATTCATTCATTCATTTATTGTATACCGGTCTCATGAGCTAAAATGGGTCAGACAAATGGGTTGTACGTATATGAGGGACCGGCTGCCATGAGCCGAGTCGAGATTATTGATAGTTATTGCGGCCTGCGTGCCGGCTTTGTTGGATTATGAGATCACAGAGGCCCCGATGTAGGGCACAGTGTATATTTGAAAACTTGTATATATATATATATATAGATGATGTTTTGATCCATATGCAGTGTTGAAAATGTTTTTAAGTATTTCATCAATGGTTTGTGGTATAGAATATATGATGAGTTTAATTGACATGTTGATATATGGATGATGTGTTATATGATGAAATGTTGCATGTTTTGGGCTGGTTTTATGACATTGTTATATATGTATCTGATGAGTTGGATCCAAATGATGTATAGATAGATAGTTTTTTGTTTTGTTTTGGTATCCTTAGTTGATGACTTGTTTGTTTTTGTAAAATAGATGATGTTAATGAAATTGTAATGATATGTGTGGTGGATGGAAAAATATGGATAATGGTGATGAGATGCAGGAAAAGAGGCGGGCGCGACAAAAATTAGGTAAAAAATGAAGAAAAGAACCATGTTTCAAAAAGGCAGGTGTATAACCGATATCGGTTAGATAACCGACGTCGGTAGATAGTAGACCGATATCGGTTACATAACCGATACCGGTTATTTAGGTATGAGCTTTTCTAAAAATAAAAAAGCTAGGGTGGCAACTTAAGTTCTAATTTTGAGAGCCATGCAAGAAGTTAAATACGCGAACGCGACGCTTTTTGACGACTGAGACATGTAATTGCATGAGAGATTTGAGTGATTAGGAGTAAAGAGACAGGGAAAGTGATTGTGATCTGAGATTCAGAAGACAGAAAGGCAGGTTTGAAAAAGGTGGTGATAATGGCAGGACGAGGAGAAACATCCAGCAGGCAGGGACAAGAGGGAAGACAAGGGCCACCTCAAGCTACTGCAACCCAAGAGGTAACGTTTTGTTTGTAATTTGACTACTGCATGTTTTGGGAATAAGCTGAGGGAGAGTAAGTGGGTAGATATGAGAAAGAAAAGATGATAACAAGGGTTATAAATGAGGTGAGTGTTACGTGGTAGGGAATCAAGGGTTTTGGGTATGTCTGTGTATACAGAGAGGAATAAACGAGCAATTTATTGTCGTAGGTGGTTGTTTAGGCAAGGTGTATGAAAGTAACAGGGACCGATATCGGTTAGGGATAACCGGTATCGGTTACTCAACCGGTACCGGTTAGCTGTAAACGATACCGGTTGCTGTAGGAATTTCCAGAATTTGAGAAAAAACCCGGGGATTTGAAGAATTGAATGGTTGTTTTTTATTTGGATGTATGCAGGCAGAGGCAGGGTTGAGGATGAATGATAGTGTACCAGCGCTGTTGTCACGAATCCGAGCGGATGTAACGCCAGCTGAATGGACATTGATAAATCGTTTGGGGTTAAGTGGAATCCGCTATTATTCACGAATCGCACGTAACCATGCTATGTTACAGGCATTGATTGAGAGATGGAATCCTGAGACAAATACCTTCTATCTGCCAATAGGGGAAATGACAGTAACATTGGAAGATGTGTTCCATATTTTGAGACTCCCAATTATAGGAAAACCAGTATATCAGGCATTACCTAGCGCGGCACGGGGAGCGATAACAGCAGTATTTGGTCCATACGCACGAGATTTAACACAACGAGGTTTGTCATTTACGTATGGGATAATGTATGCAGCACATCCTGAGGAGACAAGGTTAGCAGTAATATTAATGATAGCGGTAGGGTATTATGCATTACCGAGGGCAGAAGGGGGAAGATTTCCAAAGGCATTGATGTGTGTTATTTGGGAGATGATAGAAAGGAACGTGACGTTTGCATGGGCACCTGCATATTTGGCGGAGCTATATAGGGGTTTATGGGCTTGTAGGTGAAATCACAGAACGACACTGGATTGTTCATACTTATTACACTGTTGGGCCTATGAGCACATTGTTTGTGTGCGACCAATAGGCCGACCCATCCAGTCAGGAGAGACCGGAGTACAAAGGTTGGGATTCAGACGATGGGTCCAAACAGAACAAGAGGCAAGATCTCAGGCGTGACGGGTGACATTGAGTATTATAGGCAGGTATGGGAGAGGGTGACGATTGCATGATATCTGTTGGTGGCCTTATGGGAACTATATGGTAACAGAGAATATAGCTGAGGAGTTGAGGGGTGTAGAGTGATTGAGGTGGATCGCAGGGCACAGGCCAGGTGAATATGAGAGGATTCCTATAGATCACGTGCGGCGACAATTTGGATTTGTGCAGGATATACCTCAGGCTTATAGACCCTATATGAGGATCGATGCAGAGGCAGTATTCTCACCTCCCCAGCCAACACCTCCAGAAGGGCCTGAAGAGGTAGCAGCCGATCGCAGGGTAATGGATGCAGGAACGACAGAGGCCTATAGATTATGGTGGGTAGCAGAACTGCGAGGTGTACGTGATCGTCCTGACATAGCGGTGATTACAGCAGAGAGGGATCGTCTGCAGCGTTTGGTTCAGCAGCTCCAAACGCAGGTGAATGAGACAAGAGGATTGTTAGTGGTTGTGGAGTCACGGGCGGAGAGACTAGAGGCTGGAGTCCTCCATGCGAGAGGGCATATTCATATGTTATAGGAGAGATTGGCAGATCAGTGGGCGGTACCAATAGCCATGGTACCATTGAGGACAGAGAGGCCTGGCGAGAGGGGTCGACGATCACGATCATCACCTAGTTCGGGATGAGGCGTGAGGGTCTAAATAAATGTTAGCAAGGTATAAGAATAAATAAGAGTACCAACCTGCGTGTCGATGATAGAGAAGATGTATTTGTTTAACATCTAAATAAAACGAGATATGTATGTTGATTTGAGTTATAATAATAAGAATGTTTTCGTTTTGACTTTCGGTGTTTTGAAAAAGGATAAAGAGGAATGTGATTAAATAGAAATACACAAAAATATTTATATTTACCACACATGATAGGTTATGGTAGGGGATGGTCGAGCTAACCTTGGGAGACCCCATGTCTCCGAAGTGCTGCCTACATAGCCCTTTGCACAAAGCAAGGAGGGGCCTCAGACCGATGTAGTTCTCCCTTAGGATCAGGGAGAGGCAAATTCAGGCAATTTGGTACGGTTTAGGCAATTGGTTGGTTGGTAAGAATATTGATATTAATATTGGTAAGGTAAGGTTGTTGGTGTCGGTAATGAATTGGTGATGTTGTAAAAGGTATAAGGGAAGCGAAAGTTAGCCTACCCAAGTAGAAGGGAACCATGTCCTGATTAAGATCAACACACAATCCTAGATGCGAGGCAAAGCGGAAAGAGTGCTCCGTAGGTGAAAAGAGCTAAACAAACCACAAAATGTAGAACGAGCTTAAAACCCTAGGTACCGTGCATAGACGAGAAGTCCATAGGTGAAAAGAGTTGTATGATCACAATATATCGGGTGTACGTTACGTCCCTTGAGTTGAAACAAATGGTGAGGTGAGGTGAATGATATAGCTGAGGTACAAAGAACTTATTACAAAGTGAGTGTTCTGACGAAAGAGAACCTACCCTAAATAGACAAGTCCATGACCCAAAAAGTTCTTTTTGAATGAGGCTTTTATTTTACTGAATATAGACTGATCGATGCGGGAAGTCTACAAGGGATATTGATTGTGCTATTCTTGAGGTCTTCACAAAGCTGATCAATGCGAGAAGCTTCTGATAAAGGCTGACTGTGTATAGCTGTCCTTCGAGGGAGCAGTCTATTTATAGTAGCAGATATGATTTTAGTGCATAGCTGTCCTTCGGGGGAGCAATCTATATAGAATAGCAGCAATAATTTGGCATATAGCTATCCTTCGAGGGAACAGTCTATATATAATTTAGATAGCTAGATGTTCTTTTGGCGTGAAGCATCTAGTTTGGTAGGAAGTTTGACTCAAGAAAATCCCATAAGAATACGGCTTATTTTAATACTTTGAAGTCATGGACTAGACTAAAAAGGGGAAGGCATCGTTTAGGTGAGGTGAGAATCAAACTATGTGAGCTTGATTTTTATTATGAGGTGTAGGAAACGAAGTGCATGTGGTGGTATGTGAGCTCAAGGGATGAGCGGCAGGTAGATAAGAAGTGATATAACACTAAATTCAACAGTAGAATGGTCGAAGATGCAAGGCATTAAGGGGTTCGTGCTCAGCTTACCATTAAGCTTAAGGCTAAACGATAAGTGCCTCGATCCATAGGTGTGAGTGATTATGTAAGGCCCAATCCAATTGGGAGCAAATTTTCCACGTTTGCTCTTTTCTAGTTTGGTGACATGTTGATTCTCTTTGAGGACAAGATCACCAACCTTAAAGGTACGCTCATGAAGTCGCTTATCATAAGCACGTTTGATGCATTTTTGATAGATTTGAAGGTGATCAAGAGTCAAAGACGACGTTCGTCAAGGAGCTCCAATTGGCTAACCGCTTGCGGAAATCATCGTTGGTGAGAATATCTTGAAGAGATATTCTAAGGGAGGGTATTTGTATTTCGAGAGGTAAAACAGCCTCGGTGCACCGTATACCAAAGAAAAAGGTGTGGCATCGTAGAGGTATGAATGCTAGTATGATAAGCCCAAAGGGCAAAGGGAATGTGATCGTGCCAATTTCTTCCGGATTCATTGACAACTTTCATGAGGATTTTGGTTAGGGTTTTATTAGAAGATTCAAATTTCACCATTGGCCTCATGGATAATAAGGTGATGAGAAACTAAGTTTGATACCAAAGTTGTCACAAAGGTCTTGTAACAACTTGTTTTTAAAAGATTTACCATTATCTGTTATTAGGCGATGAGGAATACCAAAACGACAGATAATGTGGTGGTTAATGAATTCGACAATTTTTTCCTTTTTAGTTGAAATGAGTGGAATAGCCTCCACCCATTTTGTGTAATATTCGGTGGCTGTGATTATCCATCGGTGACGTTGTGAAGAGGATGGGTGAATCTCACCAATAAGGTCTAAACCCCATTGTGAGAAAGGCCAAAGATCTCATGCGACTGCGCAATGGATGGCTAGGAGTATGTTGAAGGTTAGCATGTTGTTGTTGACACATAACACAACGCTTAACATATTCGTAGAAATCGTTATTGAGAGTAGGCCAATAATAACCTAGGCGAAGGATTCGCTTTAGCCACAAGAAGGCCACTAAAATTTCCACCACAAATACCGTCATGGACCTGTTGGATGGTATGGGTGACCTCCGCGCCGGTGAGACATCGAAGGAGGATGCCATCAAAGCCACGTTTATAAAGGAGTCCCCCCATAACTACATAACGAGAAACGTGTTTAAGAAAAGCATGTTTACCAGTACTAGTAAGGTCAGATGGGAGAACAGAGGTTGTAAGGTAGTCGTGAAATTGGTGATACCAAGTATCCTGTGAATTAGCAGACACAGTTTTTATCATACAAACTACCAGGGTTGAGTAGGATGGGGCAAAAGTTGTTGGACCACGACGAATAATTCAGAGTCAGTTGATGAAGCTAGAATTTGCGAGGCTAAGCAAGCCATAGTATCCACAAATTTGTTAGTGGAGCGGGGAATGGTTTGGATAGAATAGTGAGTAAATAAGGCTAGAAGTGAGTCCACGTAGTATTTGTACTTTTGAAGTTCCTCATTTTTGCATTGGTAGATGCCCATAACTTGATTGACTACCAATTGAGAGTCACCAAAAATATTGATAGATTTGATACCTAAGTGCAGCGCAACCTGGAGACCCAGAACAAGGGCCTCGTATTCCGTTGTATTATTAGTGCAAGGGAAATCGAGTCGGAATGAAAGAGGCATAGGCTCGGCGTCGAGAGGAATAAGAACAACGCCGGCTCCTCCACCGCGTTGGCATTTGGATCCATCGAAGAAGAGAGTCATTGGATACGACTCCTCCTTGAGTGAAAGAGTGGCGATGAGTTCGTCGGGGAATGTAAAATTGGTAAATTGTTCCCCAGGTAAAGGGGCTTCCACAAGTTGGTCTCATGATGGTTTGTCCTTTGATTGATTTCTCGTGGTTGAACTCAAGGTCGAGGTTGGCGAGGAGCATGAGCCATCGGGCGATGCGTTGGTTTAGATGAGGTTTGGCATACATGTAATGGATGGGGTCCGTGTTGGTGATGATGACGAAAGTTTTGTGATTCAGAAGGTAGTGTCGGAGCTTGGTAGCCATGAATGATAGGGCTAGGCACAACTTTTCTACATGTGTATACCTAGTCTCATAATCCACCAAAGTACGACTTATATAATAAACGGCTTGTTCTCGATTTTCGAGTCACGATGTGCAAGCATGGCCCTACACAAATGCGTGGTCGGGCGGAAAGGTAAAGGTAGAAAGGGCGGTCGTCTTGAGGTGGGATAAGCACGGTGGCTGCAAGAGATAAGTTTTGAGAGCTTCAAAGGCTTGGTGGCACTGTTCACTCCATTGAAACTCAATGTCCTTTTTAAGGAGGTGATGGAAAGGTTGACATCGATCCAAGAGTTGGGAGATGAAACGTCGGATAGATTGTAACTTACCTTGTAAGCTACGCAATTGTTTGAGATTAGTAGGTGGGGGCATTTCTATGATAGCTTTGACTTTAGATGGATCGACCTCAATGCCACGCAAAGAGACGATAAAACCAAGAAGCTTTCCTGAAAGGACACCAAAGACACATTTCTTTGGTCAAGACTGGACGAAATATTGTAACAGGTGATCAAAAATAATGGTTAAAACATCGAGATGTTCACTGCGATGTTTAGACTTGCCAAGAAGATCGTCGACGTAATCTTCAAGGATAGTGTGCATAATGTCATGAAAAATATAGGTCATAGCCCACTGATAGGTCGCACCAGCATTCTTAAGGCCAAATGGCATTACACGGTAACAGAAGGTTCCCCAAGGAGTTATGAAGGTAGTTTTGTGTTGATCGGCAGGGGCAACCAAAATTTGGTTGTATCCTGAAAAGCCATCCATGAGAGAAAGCATTTCATGACCCGCAGTGAGATCAACAAGTTGATCAATACTTGGGAGGGGGAAGTCATCCTTAGGGCAAGCGAGGTTAAGATCCCGAAATCCGTGCATATCCGAAGTCCCCCCGTCGCTTTAGTGACAGGTACGATGTTAGAAATCCATTGAGGATAGTCAATAGGCAAGATGAAGGAAACAGAAAGAAGTCGTTGAAGCTCTTCTTTGACCAAGAGGGCAATGCGTGGATGCATTTTTCTCAGTTTTTGTTTGACTGGTTTGGAATCGGGGTTTAGAGTGATGTTATGGATGGCAATGGTAGGATCAATTCCTGGCATGTCAGCGTAGGACCAAGCGAAAGCTTGGTTGCGAGCATGGAGGAAAGTAGTAAAGGCGACTTGTTCTGATGCGTTAAGGGATTGTCCGATCTTCACAATGTGAGGATCCTCCTCCGTGTGGATGTTGATTTCTATAGTAGATTCGTTCAGCATGGTTTGGGTTTCAGATGGTAAGGCTCATTGAATATAAGAATCATCCGCGCCAAGGTAAGTGAGGATGGAGTCGTCATCCTGACACTCAACAACATTAATCAAAGGTGAATCCTCTTCGATCATGTCTGGATACAGAAGGGGAAGAGAAGATGGGTCCTCATTATCGCGTTGATAAGTGAGAGGACCTATGAAGATAGCATTTATGAAAAAAAAAAGTTAGGAGGGATAGATTCAGGGTCTATAGATTCTGTGGGTGATGATGGCAAAGTGGGTGATGATGGTTTGGTAGGGGTGACGTCATCTTCTTCCAGAATACAGCTGACACGAGGTGTCTCCTGTGTAGGTGTTTCAGGAAAACCAAGACCACTGCGATCATTGTGTTTACAGGTAGTCACGGGAATGAGTGTATGTCGGCCTTGTTCATAAAGACCAAAACCAAAGTCTTTCCAAGCACAGCGAGTCAAGAAGGTGAGGACGAAGCGACGATTTGTCAGGTACTAAAAATCAGATTGGAAGGGAACCACACCTAGAGGAGGTTCAGGGGTAATGGAGGATGCGTCAACACCCCCATACGTTAGGTTGGTGCGGAAATGGGGTGGTCCGTAAGAGATTACCTCCCCCACGCGACGGTCGTAGGTGGGATGTGCATGTAATTGTCCGTACTCCTGCGGGGTAGGGAAAGAAGTAATGTTATATAAGCGGTACTCCCCAAAGAGTGTAAGGCATTGAAAAACATCTACTAAGGGGTCGAAGGTTGGGATGTTAGCATGCGGGAAGGGAAGTGGTTTTATGACAGGTGGTTTCATCGATTGAAGGCGTAGGCGCGATTGAGGTGGATGGTTGAGGTACATTTGAAGAGGATGGTTGGGTTGAATGTATGGGTGTCTTGATTGGTATAAGCACATCGTTAGGGCGGTATAACATATTGCAGGTTTTAAAGGGGGGAGGATCAGCTTTTACGGTGTAGGACTTCCCCTCATGCTCAAATTTTATGCATCTATGTAATGTTGAGGGAACGCATCCCATGGCCCGGATCCAAGGACGACCCAGCAATATATTATATTGGAACTCTCCCTCAAGGACATAGAAGAGTTTGGGTAAAGTACGTGGTCCTACCCGAATGTTGAGGATCACGGTGCCTAAGGTAGAGGTAATAGCGTCATTGAATGACCGCAACATGATGGGGTTGGCACACATGTAGCTAGAAGGGATATTCATTTGTTGAAAAGCTTTTGAAGAGATGATGTTTAGGCTAGCACCCCCATCAATCATAACACGACGTACACGAATGTCCCGGACGTAAGCTGAGATGAACAGGGCAGGGTCAGGATCTTCTGTACCAAAATCGACAATTTCATCTTCGAGAAACCGATCAGCAGCAGTAATGTGGTACGAGACGTAGTGGTTGGGGTGGTGGGTTGTTTGGTGAGAGAGGCAACGTGATTGGGTGTTAGAATGGAGGCAACGGGTAGGGTTTCATTAGGTAAGACCTCGATCCCCTGAAGAATTTCAACGAGAGCTTGTCGATGAGATTCAGAAGTCTGAATGAGATCATATAGTGTCATTTTTATGGGTGATTGGTGAAGCTATTTAATCATGGCTCGATGGGCGGCTCCATTAGAGACGGGGTAAGCAGGTCCACGAATAACCACTTTGGGTGGTGGTGCAATCGGGATGCTGGACGGAGAAGGAGAGGACACAGGTGTGCTTACTTTCACTTTCTCATTGTTTTTCTGCGCTCGAGTAGCAACACTAATCATATTAATCTCGTAGACCGGAGATGAAGAAGATGATTGGGATAAATCATGGTCTTCAAGAGGTGGGGTTGTAATAATGACAGATCTTGGTGAGGCGGGGACAGATGGTATAGGAGAGGGAATGGAAACTAAAGGTCTCCCCCTTCGTAAGTTGTCTTTCTTAACCTTTCTATCTGGGAGAGGTGACTGACGAAGGATGGTTTTTAAAGCTTTGCATCCCTCCACATCATGTCCTAGTGTGCGGTGATAAGCGCAGATCTTAGACTCATCATAACCTATAGGTCGAGGTTTAGATGGGTCATAAGGTCTAAGTGGGGGTAGGGAAATGGTCGCATTCTCTACTAACATAGCAAGGATTTTGGCGTAAGATCCTTTGAGTGGGTCAAAATCAGAAGAGGATGAGGGTATTGATTGCGCGGGTTTTGGTAATGTTTGGGCGTGGTTAGTTTGTATGGGTGGTGGTTTAACCGAGGGGTGTTGATACGTGTTTTTCACTAAACGTGGTTTCTTTGGCGCAGAAGCTATATTGGATGATGAGGCCACAGATGGTGTGGTATCAGAAAACAACCATGGGGAAATAGGAGTGACCGAAAACAAATCTTTTGATGATGGAATTTGTTTAGGGTTGATAGGTGGACAGGATACGCGGAGTGATAATGTTGATATACCCTTTGATCCCTGTATGGGTGCAGAAGGCGTAGATCGTTTTGAAGAAAACGCAGGAGGTATGATATATTGGTGCAAGGTGGAAGGATGAGGTCCCAATATGGAAGGTAGGTATGACGATGATGGTTTTGATTGTGATAGAGGCACGGGTTGAGTGTATCTCCTAAGTGGCGGGGCGGCTTTATTCTTGGACAAATCTAGTCGCTTAGGCGGGTGTGTTAGACTGGGTATGGGTAAGGTCCCAAGCGTAGGGGAAGATTTGGCTAAGTTAATAGAAGTGGACGAGGCATTTGGTAGAGGTGAGGGGGGTGAAGGTGAGAACATGGGCATTTTAAGCTTCTGTAAACACTTCGGGTATATGGTGGAGGTCTCAGGATCGGTCATTTGCATTTGAGTAGAATATGGCATACTCAAACGTTCCCATAGGGCCTGTCTATCTTCTGTGGAATGACAGTCCTCACGTGTGAATGTGAAATTTTGTACGGAAGAAAGGTGGGTTGTGATTCCGGTCCACTGTGGGTGTGATACAGGGGGTAAACGAGGCACTGTATCAATAGATGTCAAGAGGTCAACCGGTCGTTGAAAAGATTTAGGCGATGAAGAACTAATAGGTAAGAGGGCATGTTCGAGAGGATCCGTCATGGTTAAAGAATTTGGTGATGTCGGTGCAAGAGATTCCTCGTCTAAGGATGTCAAAAGGAGTGGCGTATCTCCCTCTTGTGCAGCAAGAGGGGTAGAAGGGGAAATCTGGGAAATAGATAGGTTAGATAACATCCGTTCGCAATCTTGTAGGGATGTGGTATAAGAAGACTCATCGATGGGAAGAGAAGTCTGGGCAGTTAACTCCTTATGGGTAAAGGAATGATTTCACTTTGGTTCGATGGTGGTAAAGGAGGTTCGGGCTCCTGTGTTAGTGAAGAGGCTTGATTCAAAATTTTCTCGATAGAGGCTTTGGGCTGGGTATCAAAGACTGCATGGATCTCATGAACACTCTCCTCGGCTAAGATATCCTGGTTTGTGTTACTGTTGGGAGAGTGATTCGGGAATGGTTTGTTGAAGATTTTCAAATTTCGGTTGGCAGGGGCATTAGGATTATCGAGGGTTATATCCCCTGCGTCAACCATTTCCTGCACTATGTTTTTCAACATCTTGCAGTTCTCATGACTGTGTCCCTTCACGTGGTGGAAGTTACAGAAGTCATTTTCTTTGTACCAGGAAGGTATGGCGCGAGTGGAATCAAACCCAGAATGAGGTTTAACAGGAGGTAATGTAATGGCTCCTGCTTTGAGCAATTTTTCCAATATCACACCATATGTTTCTCCCAAGGGAGTGTAGTTGATGGGCTTGGCTTTGTACTTATAGGTGGTTTTTGGTGGGGCATTAGACGGTGTTTGAGATTTAACCATCACCGCGTGGACAGCTCCTTTTGATTTAGAAGAAGTGGACGCGTGAGGAGTGGTGGTATTTGGTTTATTGGTAGAATCAGGAGTTCGGAAATTGGGGTTTTTGTTACGCAACCGCAATTTCTCTTCCTCTAAGGCTCGAATCTCTAGTTTTCGAGCCATAGTAAAGGCTTCATCGAATGTACGGAAAGTTTGAATTTGGAGGGTAGGGGAGATGTGCTTAGCGCAAGCCCGCGTAAACAGTTCGATAAGTTCAGTCTGAGGCAAGGCATATGTAAGTTGGTTGATAAGGCCGCGCCATCGTCCGACGAAATCTGCGATAGATTCGTCTTCGAATTGTCGAATGGCATAAAGGTCGGTGATGGATACTTTCTTAGCAATGTTAATGGAGAAGTGATCCAAGAAAGATTGGGCTAGTTGGTTAAAAGAGAAGATTGAGTCTTCAAGTTAAAGCACTGTACCACTCCAAGGCAGGTCCTGATAAGGACATGGGAAAGGTGCGGAGTAACAAGGCATCATCATGGGCAATCAAATAACAAGCATGTCTAAATGATCGCAAGTGTTGTTGAGGGTCCTCTTTACTGTTAAAATGGGTAAATTTCGGCAACTCCCATTGAGGAGGATATGAATGAAGGGGGACAAAAGGGTGAATGGGCTCCCAACAAACTTGCTCGTATGTCAAGGTGCTACGACTTCCTGAAACAGAAGCCTCCAGGTTTTGCATTTTGTCCATCATTTGTTTAATTAGATCAGTAGTTGGATGAGATGATGGTGTGGTTGTGGTAAACGGAGGCAAATTGGGCCAAGGACCACCGCTAGACACTGGTGGGGTTAAGTGTTGATAAGGTGTGGAGGATGAATATGTTGAGGCAACCGAATAGGGATGTCCCATATAGGATGTTGAGGTCACTGGATACGTGTATGGGAATGAAAAGGTAGGCGGAGCTTGAGAAGGAAAGCTCGTGTGGATAGGTGGCAGAGAGCAAGTCATGAACGGAGCAGTCTGCAAGAGAGATGAGGTAGGGGCAGTCGGCGGTAATGATATGTGGGGTCCGAGGTTAACCAACGGAAAGCCAATCTGAGTCGTATGAACCTCTGAAGCCGTCGGATTGGGAGACGGGGCTAGAGATGCAGGAAGCAAGGCGGTATTATCAGGTGGAGTGGGAGCTAAATGAGCAGCTATACTAATAGGCATACCAACAAGGAGCTGACCATCAGGCGTACGGTCAGGGGTATGGGACAAATAGTATTGTACAAATACTAGAATTAGCATCCAGAAACTTGGCGAAGTCCTTATCTCCCACAGGAATTTTAGGAACCTCGCTGGTATCCGTAGGATTCCCCACAAAATGTGAAGGGGGTGATTCAGGCAAAGAAACAGAGCAAGCATGTGAAACCATGGCGGCGGCTTGCTTTCGAGTGATAACAACCATGGACAGGAGTTCACGTGAGGGTTTCAATCATCGAGAATAGAAACAAACTCGAGGCATCGGTAAAATTGGTAGGTTCATTTGGTTTGTCGAAATTGGAAAAGACAAGAACGATATCGGTCTAAGAACCGATGTCGGTTATACTATAGCCGATGTCGGTTATACTATAGCCGACATCGGTCAGGTAACCGATGTCGGTGTAAGAAGTCTGAGCTAACAAGATATAAAAAGGCTGCTAACTTGATTTTTAACAACGTTTAGTATACTTGTCCAATTATTGATCACAGAAGATAGAGTATGAGAAAGAAAACAGAACTAAAAACAAGCAAGATGCACACACAAATCCATAGATTAACCCTAGGGTTAATTTTAATTATCGTGGGCTTATGCCTTTAGACGTAGAATGATGTCAGAATCCTAAACAAGAGACTTAGGGGAAATGTCAAGTTGTTTTGGCTTATAAGGTTACCTCAATCGGGCGGAGGAATACCGCGGAAAAAAGGGGATGTTTGAGCTGTTGTGTTAATTGTGAAGTGATTCGGTATGTGTTGTGCAGTGAATGTAAGATTAATTTCCTGTCAATACCATGGATATCACCCCCACGTGTACGACCTGTTACTTAATCTATGTTCACTAGAATTGAAAAACAACAAGCAGGAATGCAATGCACGTGTTTTAAACCCAAATCGAAAATTATGTTCGATGAAGCAAGAGAGATGACTTTCACTAATGCGAAACTAGGAAAGCAAGACAAATTCTTTACGAAATATATAACAAAAGCAGCAACAGCAAGTATGCTTCCTAAAATGAAAATAAGCAAGAGAAACAAAACCAAGATGGGTCCCACTTTGAAGCGTGCAAAAATGTTTCACTCGGAATGTTTCGTTCCTTTTAGAAACAGATAAGGGTTGGGGCTAGGAGGAATACCTGTAGAATGTCGAGATGATGTGCGCGTACCGTAGAGAAAGATCAGGCTGACTGCGAAGAACTCCTTTTTGTCTTGGAAGGACTACCTGCAAATAAGAACACAAGACCACAAGATTTTAATTAGACAATAAATGAGGAAACTACCTTGGGCCCAGGAAATATAAAACTTCCTTTCGAAGGTGGTCAGTTCCTTGCTAATATGAATTAACACAAAAGACTATAAAATATCAATTAAATTGCTTTGTTGAACTGGGTAGGGGAAAGGCTGGTTATTGGTTATAGTCAGTATAACCGATGGCGGTTACTGATAACCGATGGCGGTTACTGATGACCGATATCGGTAGAGTCTAGGATCTGAAGGTTAGTTGCTTTGTGGGGTGGTGGTGTTATTTGGTAGTTGTGTTATTTGTAGGGCTGTATATAGGTAATATTAGGAAATAGGGTGATGAGATCTAGATGAATGACAGTTAGATGCAATGACACGTTGGGTAGTGGATCCAAGAATGGATTTGTGAGGACTTATGATTCAAAAAGTCGAAGAAATGTTATTAAAGAGTACATGCAAGAAGTAGCTTACTGATTATTCACGGAGATGCAAGTCCAAGAGCTCTGATGGCAAAGGCAGAACTGAGGTAGGATGGTCTGGCACACAGCAGATCAAATCAGCTGAGTATCACAGGGCTCTGGTATCTAGTTGCAGTCCTGGGCTTGCTCTCCCTTGCTGCTAACTCTCCTTGTCTCTTCACTTGTCTCTGCTCAGTCAAGTAAAGATCAGGGTTTTCTCGATCGCTCCTGATGCTCTTTCTTGATTCAAAGAATCCTTTTCTCTGATCCAAAAATGAAATTCCGATCCTTTGTTTTTGGTTTGGGGAGGCCATTTACAGGGAACCGATGGCGGTTACGTAACCGACGGCGGTCGAGTAGGAACCGGCATCGGTAAGGAAAAAGTAGGCTATTTTTAGTAAAACAGCCCACCTTCCCTGCTTTTCTCCCGAGAGATTAGTTGCGGGCTTGGTCAAGTGACTAGAAGGTCGGTTTTAGGTGCGAGAAAGGGGTCCTTAGTCATGGGTGTAGGTGTAGACCAAGTTTTAGGTTTTAATTAGGTTAGTTTAGGATTAGGGCTAGGTCATGATGAGGTGGCAAAATGAGGTGGCAGGTGAGGTGATGGGGATTTATCAATTACAAGGTAATTAGTATATAATTGTGTAAGGTTTAGGTAATGAGGTTAGGTTGTGAAATGTGATACGGGTCACAAGGGGTCGTAAGACACGAATTTTGTGTCTACAACTTCTTCCAAAGTGTCATAGTCAAGGTTTAACAACATAATGACCAAAATATTTACACATGTTTCAATTGCAAAAATTGAATTATTTTCAAAGTTTAATGAGTGTAAATATTTGTACAACACACATAGAGCCACCACATATTCCCGAGAAGCACTCTAAAATTTTTAATAAGAAAAAACATGGAACCTAGAAGACATTCAAAGTTTTCATGCAAACTTATTTACGTGACACCTAAAACTTGCACCGCTAATATCCCGACCACATACACCATCTTCACAGAATATTGAATCAAGCCATTTAATCACATTACTTAATCTATAATCACTTATCCTAAGTCTAAAACCATCCACAAGTATTGATTTCATGTAGATATATTCACACACCATGTAAATACTACTTTCTTTCTGTAAAATATTATCTTACCTTCTTAAATACCACCTAACCACTCTAAATCTATCCAAACAATTTCAAAACAATTAAAACCTATTTTATTCCTACATTCTAAACTCTACTTCTCGTCCCTAACCTCCCATTAACCATTTACCCACATCAAAAACCAAAAACTTTGTTTAGAAGTGGTTTTAAATACTTTTCAGAACTTTCCCAAAAAAACCAGGTCGTCGGTGATTGTACCAAATCACCATCAATTATAAATAACACCTTTGTGGTCTCTCACAAGGATCTTTAGAATTTCATCATTCATGCCCATACATATTTTTAGACTTTCCAGCATCTAGGACATAGTTAGATATCATCAGGAAACAGTCTCAATCATTTTCAACAATGTTATTACAGCCATTTTGCATCACTCAACTTCCAAAAATGTGACAAGAAAACCCAACAACTCTAATCATTCCCACTAAATATTTGAGGCATATTTTAGCTCTCCATGTTTCCAAAGGTATTCTTTCATATGTGTTTATCTTTTACAATTCATAGGAAACATAAAAAGTAGTCGAAAACATCATCTTAGAGCTTTAATCATCATTTAAAGCAAAAACTGTCAATTTCCATAGTAATTGCTAGTGATTCACCCTAATTGCGAGCGATTGACCTAAATCATTGACAATTCCTGTCAAAATTAATATTTTTATCAATTTATAATTTTTACATCATTTTTATCAACCCCTCTGCATTTAACATGTTTTTCCAACTATGGATCTCTTTTAGATTGCATCTCTCACGACCATTCACACCCACTTACAAGCATTTATGATCTCCCTATAGTCTAACATCCCTTTTCTAGGAAGAATACAACATCCCGCATAAGATAACTTTATGCATAATCAGATTTTTGGTCACCGAGTAAGACATTGAGGATCATATCGAGTTCCTCCATTATATCCAACAAGAAATAGAGGATTTTTGGTACAACTACTTTGAGCACGTTCGATTGCATCCAAACTTTACTCACCACCTTTGAATCCTCATATGACCTTCCTTTCAACCTTGATTTTTACAATTCTCCACCCATTATCTTTCTATTTTTATTATCATTATTGTTATCTTTTTCAATCCACTTAATTGTTACAAATTGAGCTAATATCCTCCAAGGAAGTCCCTTTGGATTCCTAGAATCCTCCTTTACCGAGAAGATCATTTATCCATTTATCTAATTTTTTATATTTAGTGTCTTTGATCACATATTTCTTTTCAGGATAAGTGAAATTATACACTCATTCAAAAATGATAACTTCAATCAACCATCAACATCATCATTCATCCTTGTTGGTATCGATAAACCGCATTGTCATATGAATTTGGTTTTATTTTTGTTATTTCACTTCACTAATTTCAATTAGGAAATTAAAACTTCTCTAAAATTTTTGGCATGCTCGGTGGGGCCTAGTCCCATTTATTCCATTTAAATTTGTTAAAATTCATCTTTAGGTTTTCTTCTCTATAATCACAAGTGATTTAGTCAAATCACCAAAGAATTGGGGTGAATCACCAAGTGATTTATGTCAATCGTAGATGATCTCTCGTGACTTCTTCCGATTACTCCATTAGTCATCTTGTAACATCGTTTTCTCTATTGTTTTTTTCTTTAACTAACCTTTTTACAGGTGTTTATGCTCAGTGGCTTCTTCTTGTTGTGTTATTGCATTGCTAAAAATCAAAAAAATAAAAAGGAGGTGTTCCTTAGGTGAATCTTCTTCTTTTCCATTCAGTTTCAAGCATCACATTTTTTTATCTATCCTCATCAAAATCAATCATTCTTTTGATTTAAAATGAACTTTTCATCTTTCTTGGTCGTATAGTCTAATTAGGATGTGAATAGATTACATCCACTTGATCTCCCTCTCACACAAACCTAAATCACATTGAATATAAACTGCATTGAAACATTTTTACGCATGTGAAACTATAGGAGTTCATTACCCAATAGGAAACCAAATTTTGGGTTCTCGAATGAGTATAGACAAATGGTTTTTGGTATGTTGGCTAAGCATCTGAATTCCTTATCGCTAAAGGGTCATGAAGTGAGGGGTTAGGCCCTAATACCAGCCCCATACCGTAACCATCACATTTGGGCCTCCCATACCTTTGGGTATATTGATGACTCTATCCTTAAACATTACCCTCGAAACCATCCTTAGATGGACACTCCTAGACCTTATCATTTGTTTAGCACATTTCAATTTTCTTCTAAGTTAATCAAGATAATCAAATAATTATTCTACATGATTTGTCTATTATTTGTAATCAACTATCTATTATATTCTTTAGTAGGTGATTTCTTGTTTCTATGGTTTTTACAAGACAAAAATATTGTATCCAGACTTGAAAAACATGACACAAAACTTCCAATGTTCCATTAACAATATTTAAACCCACATTGAGGATGCATCTCATCTCATTGAAGAATGGTGGGTTGCTTTATCACCCTGACCAAAAAATCAATAACCACATTCTCCTAGTAGTAAATCTAATTAAACTTAAATACCTAATATTTTTAGTCCCCATTTGTTTGATAGTGGGGATCTTGTCTTTTTGGAAATATTAGACTCGAACCCTATCACTCTTAATGCATACATTGTTGTCAAGTGTGTTCACCTTGAATCGTCAATACGTGAACCATAACCAAATGTGCATGATCCTTCATGCACTTTTTCCCATCTCATCGATCCAAACCATGAACCAATCATCCAAAGAGATACATTTGTATCATACTAGAAGCAGATCTCGAAACATCCAAAATTGTGTATTCAACTCCTATTATCACTTTCTACCTTAACATGATTTCCTCACAAGACACGACCACTCAATAACCAACATATTCACCAAACCCTTCGACTGGTTCCACACCACCTCAAAACAATACAAATATTCCCTCATCCACACAAAATCCTCTAGCTTCCTCTAATATCCAAACACCTCCCATGAGTTATTTTGTTACTTCTATTAGTATTTATCAACCATCACTCTCTCAAAAATGACACAACCTATCCAAAACATTACTATTTCTATCCCTACATCTGCACTCTTAATCAATACTAACATTATTACCAGTGCCCATCAAATTTCACAATAGTCCTCAACCCCTCTTATCTCGCAACATGTACCTCAATCACAACCACTTGCTTCATCTCAATATATACCACAACAATCACAGGTCAGTCCTCTGATCCAAACATGTATTCCCTTTCATAATATCCCACAACAATCACAACCCCTTATTTTAACTTTTTCCCCTTCCAATAGGAACCTCAATATTCACATCCTCTTATCCACACATCTATTCCCTTCCAACACATACCACAAAATAAAAACCTCTTCTAAACACATCCAACCATCACAACTATTATATTTACAACATTCCTACAAATATTCCCAAGTAAAATATCCCACAAAGCAATATCAACCATATCAATAACCCGGTCTATTTTCATTTAATAATTCTCGCTCATCCTCATCTAAAGACACAAAAACCACCACAACCTGACCCCCTTTAAGGCTTTAATGAATAAGATATCCATTCTTCAAGCCTCTTCCATGTGTCCTAAAAATACATTATCATACGGAAAAATATGTAATGGGCCTATTCATCCATCCATTCTACACAAAGTTTATTCTCCTCACTTTAGAACTTCTAAAATTTCTCAAATTCTACAAAGAAGGAAAACCGTTAAGAGCAGCACATCTGATCTTTTCATCATGCTTGTTACCTTATAACTCATGATCAAGATCTTATGTTAAGAAAAATTTCCATATCCTTAGTAGGCCCTACCTTAGACTGGTATAAAAACACTTTGTAATACTCCCTCTTCTCGTTTGCAAAGCTCTCTCAACTCTTCCTAAAACACTTTTCAATCAACATCACCTCGTAAAATAACAATTATATATTTGTATGAAATTAAAAAATTTGAAGATGATTCCATTATAGATTTTTTTGTCCACTACAGGGGTATTATTAAGAAACTATCAATCTCTCTCCCATAAAAAAATTAATCAATTTTTTTTCTTTTCATCATGCGCTAAGCACATATCATCCACACTTTAAATCCAATCTTTTCAAACATTTCACAAATATTTTTCAATGGCCCATAAATTTGAACTTCGAGTTCTTGAAGAAGGAAGAGTCAAAATTAGACCAAAGAAACAAAAATTTGAATTTCCATCTAAACCATTCTCTAATCAAGATAAACCCAATTCATCAGCAAAACAACAATCATCAAATCCTCTCCAAAGGAACATTCAACCACCAAATAATCCCATCCTTAATGTAACTATACCCCTATTAGAGATACTTATAGTGTTGTTTTTGATAAACTCCTCACTGCTGATATGATCTCCTTTTTGCCTATTCATCCTATCAATACCTCTGTTTTTGAAACCCTCTTAGTATAGGGATAATGACTATTATAAGTACCATAGGGTCAAAGGTCACGACATCAAAAGGTTTTGTTAATTTTTCAATTTCCTCGAGGATATGATTGATAAAGTTGAGATACATATATACAATCCTAATGCACCTCGAATCAAAACATCAATGTTTTCAAAAATTACCATTTCAAAATCACGCTCCATCGACTTATTAACCACAAGATAACAATATTCACTCCCATTATACTATAAACAACATCAATAAGACATTGAATATCATGAAATCTATACCCATATCTTCCTCTAGTAATATCCCTAAACCAAAACATGACAAACAATCGTGAGATATCCATAGAACTCCGTGACAAAAATTGACCTCCTTCATGTATGATTTTCATATCTTCACCGAGATCATCTATGAATTCTTCACGAGACATCTCGAAGCAATGCATTATCCAAATCCTCAAGAGTTTATACAAATTTTTATATCCCAATATCACCCACTTAACCTTAAAAATATTATCCCCCCATAAAAAAGGTTATAATCATATCCCAAAATCATTCAACTACTCCAACACAAAAAGCAAAATATAAGTCCTCTATCTTAGAACACATCCTTTGTCTAAATCACCTATAACCATCATGAAATTGAATATAATTCATCAATGAATGACTAAATTACTAACACCAAAATTAATGTCTCCTATATTCACTAAATGAAATGAGGCATCATTGCCTTCAAAACCGCATCAAAAATATAATATGCAGCAATTCTAGAAAACATCCTTCAACAATCACTCATAGTTTTGTCTCATCTTAAACAATCCACCTCTCGGGATAAAATCCATCTTGGTATAATTTTGAAGCCTTTTTTGATTACCATAAAATTCTAGGACACTCTTTAGAATATTGTAAATCCTTTCACGTAACCGTTAGAAAACTTGAAAGTAAAGATCTTCTTCCCTCTAATATAAAAAAATAAAATACATTTGGCACAACACCTACAGGTTAGGATTGCATAGGAGGATCAGGAAAAGACTACTTTTATTACTTAATGGGGCATTTTTTCCTATACTATGATGCCTTTTGGTTTTAAAAATGTGCCCTTTGTATTTTTGTTCATAGTTGTTCAAGCATTCAAATATTTTATTCACAACTTCTTACAGGTTTATTTAGATGACTAGATGGTGTATGGACTTGTTAAGGATCATTGTGACAATCTATGCCTAATGTTTTAGATATGTCTCCAGTTAAGCATCTATTTAAACATCAATAAATGTGTATTTTCTACACCATTTGGAATACTGTTAGGGCACATCATCTACAAAGAAGGTTTGTTGTTTGATCCAGCTAAGGTTTTTGTCATTATCACCAATGAGATCCTACCAATCAAATTGAGGTGCGCAGATTCTTGGGTCATAGTTGGTATTATAGAAAATTCATAAATGGGTATGCTAAGGTTTCTGCACCTTTGGAGGAGTTACTAAAAGGAAAAGTGATGTTCTACTGGGGAGAACCACAACAATTCACATTAGAGACATTGAAGGAGAAACTTACTACCGCACCTATTCTACACTTTCCTTTGTGGGACCAACCATTTCTTGTACATGTGGATCTCTCTCGGCATGGCCATTGATAGAGTGTTGTCTCAACTTAGATAAGGTATTATAGATCATCCTATTTGTTTTGCTAGTATAAAGTTGACTCCTACAGAGAATAATTATATAACTACAAATCGTAAAGCTTTGTCGATGATCTATGCACTCCAAAAATTTAGATAGTACCAAAGCAACACCATTTGTATTTTATACTTGATTTCATGGCCTTGAATTATTTGGTAAAAAATCCCATTTTATAGGGGAGCATACAGAGATGGGTACTCTTATTCCAAGAATTTTATTTCATAGTTGTAAAACTAGGGAAAAGTAATCTTGGACTAGACCATTTATCCATAGTAAATTCAAGAGAAGAAGTGCAAGCTATTTAAGATACCATGCCCGATGCATAGTTATATAGGTTATAATGCACACTATCAGAATTAGAGGACTTTTTGTCTTTCTCGCGAATAGGTATGGTTCTAAAAGGAATGAAATACTTAGAAAATAAACAAGTTGTTGTTCGTGTACCATCATTTAAGTTGATTAGTGGTCACCTGTATGTCGTGCTAGGATGAAGTGTTACTTCATTGTGTACTTTGGAACATGAGAGCATAGATATCATGGAGGAAGCTCATGGTGGTCTTTTAGGTGGGCACTATATAGGTGACAACACTGCGCACAAGATTTTATTAGCGGGATTATGGTGGGAGACCTTGTATAAATACTATAAGGCATATTACAAGGCTTTTGATCACCTGTCATTTCCTTGGGAGACCAGTCAATGAGATAAAATACCTCTAAGACCTATTAATAGTGTAGAATCATTTGATAAATGGGCTATATATTTTTGGGGTCCTATTTCACCAGCCATGCGTAGGATTGGATCACAATATATCATTACTTTCATAAACTATCTCACAAGGTGGGTAGAATCCACACCTACAAAAGATTTTACAACAGCTATAGTAGTCAAGTTTCTATGGGAAAATATTATTATATGGATACCCATTGAGTTTGACCAATGATAGAGGAACACAATTTTTGAATGAGATAATCAGAATTTTATTGGATGAATTCATGATTGCACACCATAAGACTACACCATATCATCCTCGGGAAAATGGGACTGTTGAGGCTTTCAATAAAATTTTGATCCAGACATTGACAAAAATTTGTGATGATGTAAGAAATGATTGGGATGATAACATTTCTACAATACTTTGGGTGTATAGAACAACATACAAGCAGTTAAATAAGGACACACCTTTTCAAATTTTTTTGGCATAGAAGCAGTTCTTCCTATGGAATTCATGTTACCTTCTTTGTGTATTGCGCACGTTGGAGGTCTAGTTGATGAGAAAGCATTAGAAGAACGAATTGACAGGCTGATTAATTTGGATCAGCAACGAGCATTAACACATTAGAATCACAAGAAATAAAAATCTAGGCAGAAAGCATGGCATGATAGGCACATTAGGGACAAAAATCTTGAGATAGGAAAAATGGTGCTCCTTTATGATTCTAAGTTTCTGCATCATCCAGGAAAACTCAAAGTACATTGGTTAGGACCATATGTTATCACTCACATACTTGAAATAGGAGCTTTTCAGTTAGAAATTCTTGATGGAATATGGTTACCCTTACTTCAATGGGAGTAGGTTGAAGCCCTACTATAAATAAGTCTTCTTGGTGTTTGTAATAAGGCAATATTGCCATTTAGATTAGGTTTTCAATTATTTATTCCCTTAATGTATTTCCTTCTTCATCGCTATGCTTTGTCAATTTAGTTTTTTTTTTTTGAAATAAGCACGGTTGTGCACTAGAACATAATTACCATTTACAATATTTTTATGCATAGATGACTACACATATAATTTGTGTTGGGTGGTTATTGAGAAACAGTACACATAAAGGAACAAACTACTACAAGTTATATTCAATGTTTGAGAAGTTGGTGAACAAAATATTTCTTCAAAATGAGGACCATAGATAGAGATAAATGAAGGAACAATATAACATGAGGTAAGCGGTGACCATGGAGACTACCAGGAGAAGGTGCAGTGATGAGGTACTCAAGTACATGGAAGCATGTTGAAGAGAAGCTTGTAGCTAGAAGGTAGGAAGGCATGCTAAAAGGTTATAGCTGAGGTGAAAAGATGTATCGTATGGAAAACTGATGAAAAGGGTCAATTAATGAGGAATGTTGGTAGGTGAAGGAGTAATAAATGCACCAACTTTTTAAAAATCTATATAAGGAAGGGATACGAGTTCATTTTTACCATTGTAAATCACAAAAAATTGAAAGAGCTAAGTGCGAATGAGCTGAGTGAAGAGTATTGAGGTGTGAAGAGTGTGAAACCAGACATGAGGAGAAGATTTGTGTGTAGGAAAATATTACGTCCCTATAGGTGAAGGGTTTGAGTGAAGCAGAGCATTCGAAAGAGATAGGGCACACGATTTCAACTAGGGCACATGGATTCAAGCTAGGGTTTGAGTTTGCACATTGCAGAAGATAGAAGGTGAGCATTTGAGGATAGAACATTTTGATTTATAGATGGCACCAAAGAAAGCACCTGCCGTAGGAGCCAAAGGGAAGAAGAAGGTGGAAGCAAAGGTTGAAATTTATCCTGAGAGAAAATTTTCATAAATGCAATACCCACAAGGCGTGATAGTAGGAAAATAATTATATACTCATATTTGAAAGTGTAAGATCAATGACTTCAACCACCACACATCGTAGAACAAAAGTAAATTAGACACGTTGTTGAATACAAAGACAAACAAGTGCACAATAGAAGACATGCCAGTGTATGATGATGCTAGAAAGAAGATGCTAAAACAAATTGAGTCTACCAGTTATACGAGCTTCCATATTTCAGCAAGTATGAACCTTTGTACTAGTGGTTGATAAGCAGGGTGCATGAAGACTTCTTCTATTTCACCGAATGTAAGGTAAGGGTTACATCCAATGGGCACAAGAGTGGACTTGAACAGTGACTTGACAGATAAAAAAACCATCTTGGAGACATGAAAGGAGTTAGGATACACCAAAGGTCACGCAGAATGGATATCAAAAAAATGAAGAAGTGCCCATTGGCACAAGAAGTTGCATATATAGTCACCAAATTACATGATCCGGAGAGATGGTCCCAGGTGAACAAAATTTGGTTGCACATTGCAAGGAGAATGTCATAGGGAACAATCTACAATTTATTAAGCTACATTGCAGACACTATCATCGAGGAAGTGCGCACAGGTGAGAGAATCAGTTTTGGCACTGTCCTATTATCCTTGGTATTTTTGGAGATCGAGTGCTTGATGGGACAAAGAACAAGATCTGGGAGTACCCCATGTAGAATAAGTCCCTTGTAGAAATATTTGAGAAGTACTTGTGTGAAGGGTCAATGAGTGGGTTGTTCAAGTAGAGGGTGGAGATGTGGTATGATAGGCTTCGTGCGGCATTTGAAGAGGAGTGGCACATCCCCAAGGAGTTACCATTTGGTAGTAGGCAAGGCAGTCTAGTTCACGGATATTAGTACTTTTGCATTTCTTGGTTTGTAATGAAGGATGGGATTTGGAGCCCCTAGTGTAAGCTACCATATGCCTTCACAACACGCTACTTCCAGGCATCATTACATTGGTTCAAAACTGCACACATGCGTAAATTTTGTTACATACAAGGTAGACTATGACTACCATATGCATGTATGAATTATGTCTATCCAGGGTAGACTGCCTACATAGAGAGGCTAATTTCAAATGTGATAATTATGAAGTCTGTGAGTTTGGTGAGTGGAGATAGTGGGGCCACACTTATCTACCTTCATCTTAGTCCTAATTTGGAAGGTAAAAATATGTGGAGAACGAGTTCACGGTCCTGGGGCCTCTAAAGGGAAAACATACAATGGAGAATGTACCAACTCTAAATTTCACTGAAACTATAGAAGTAGATGATTAGGAAGAAGAGCACAAAGAAAATTGTTTCTTGGTGCATAGAGAAAAAGGAAACCCTCGTATAAGGTATAGTTTGAGCATGCAAGTAATCCACCCTAGACACAAAAAGGGATGAAGAATTGTAGGTAGGATCAGACCCTGAGGAATTCCTCTTTAAGAGGATGTTTAGACAAATAAGGACTTAAGGATCTACTCCCCAGTTAGTGTGGAGATCACCATGACTCTCTCCATAGAAGGAGAAAATTAAAGCTGACGAGGAGGCGAAAGAGTCTGAGTAGAGCATGTCTCGAATCTCCTACACCACTAGAGGACGTGGAAGATCCGAAAGATGAAGAAATGAAAGATGAAGATGTGAATAATGAAGGAGAAGGGGTAAAGGAAGAAGAGGCAAGACTAGATAATGCTCAAGACATAGAAGATCCAGCTCCAAATCTTGGCGCACTAGTTCCTAAGGGGCCAAGAAGTAAAAGAACAAGTGGGAGTTTACTGTTTTAGCTTTGGGCTATGCTTGAGGACACAAGTAAAATTGTCCATGCCCATTTTCAAAGCATGATGAGCCCTAATGAGTTATATGGATGGGATATGATGGATGAGGACATGTCCACCATGTGCACACATAAACAACTATCTTGGTCTATACACACACACATGGATGAGCCATACTTCGACGTATGTGAAGAATCCTGTGTGTCAAGAAGGTTAAAGAAGGAACCTCAGGCTAGACATATAACCGTAAAACCCATTGTTATGTTTGATGAGAAGGTAAGTAATGCCTTGGTCAATGTGTCTACAGAGGTGGCACGGAGGAATGCAAGCAAATCTACCACTATCAAAGCACTAAGAGAAGAGATCAAGGCCAAGGATGCAAAGATCGCACGCTTAAAAGGAGAGAAGGACCTAGAGAAGAAGAAGAATGGGGTCCTTATTGGCATGGCAGAGGAGATCGGGGATCATGTCCTCTAAGAAAGAACACACTTAGAGCCCAAGGTACCAAAAAAGTTCCCTTCGGATACACTCTATGTGCACACATTAGTCGATTTGGTGCTTGAGAAGGGACCAGTTTGGATGCCAGCACCAAAAGACCCTTAGCAAGAGGAAGAGAGGGAAAAGGCTATAGTAATTAGAAATATTTCATCATATGAGGAACTACTTCAAACCTTGTGGGAGGATCTAAAGAAAGCAGATCAAGCATTGCATATCTGTACAGATTCAAAGGAAGTCATCAGAATAAGGACTATCGTAGAGGACAATTAAGTCCTAAAGGCAATGAAGGATGAAACTTTGGGGCATGCAAAGAGACTAGCATTGGTAAATCAAAAGCATGAGGCCCTTGCAGTGGCCCAAGAGCCCCATAAGAATAGGTTGGATGAACTTGAGAAAATTATAGTGCAGAAGATGGATATTCTGGAAGGGAGAATGTCTGAAATGTCTAACATTATGTTAGTATTACAGAATGAAAAGGAGAAATCACCCAGGATGAATTAGAATCTATTGTAGTGAATATTCTAGAAAAGGAAGAGGCCACGCTGAGTGAGTGGAAGACATTAGAGGTAGAAATAAAGGAATAATATCCATAACTCATTCTTCCAGTTGAAACAGAGGGTGGTGCAGAGTAAATACTTATTCTTTGTATAGAAATTATTTTACATTCTTTCCATTTCCTTATTCTTTATTATTCGAGGAGTATTCATTATCGGGGTGGCAATGTAGTTTAGTGTGGGGTAATGTTGAGCAAATGAAAGTGGGATACTTAGTAGAAGGCACATATAAGGTTTGTGCATGAGATAAGGGTGCAATCAAAGGTGCGAAAGGATAGGAAAGGACATGTGCACAAAAGACAAGGGCATATTCGATACTTAGCCATTTTCACATGATAGAAGGGTGTAATCAAAGGTGTGAAAGGATAGGAAAGGACATGTGCACAAAAGATAGGAAAGGACATGAGTGGGATATTTTATGAGATAGTGTAGAGAACACAAACCGGTAAAGACTTGCATGACATGCATCGATATTCTTGGAAGAGTGGCTACTTTGTGCTTTGTATGAGTGCGGGATAAGAATAGAATATATAATGCCGCTTAACTATAAGAGTTTTGTTCTAGTGCACTTTTATGTTTGGTTGTGATTGTGAAGGCACATGGCTATTTTTAGGATACGACCTATTTTTGGAGTTATACAAGTAGTGAAGGGAAAATACCCACACTTATAGATATGTAATGATTTGCATAGTATAGGAGTGTGTGAGAACTAATTATTGTGAAATTATGCTACTAAATCTAATTCACGCATAAGCTATGGTATTATCTATTGTAATGAGCTTATGTATTCATTATGTTTAATATAATGGATTATATTGTGTGAATCGAGTATTAATCCTACATATAATTAGTTATTACATGTTTGACTTTAATATGGCTATCATTTTAGTATTTTACTCTTTAGATCTAGATCTAAACATGCTCTGTAGAATGTTGTATTAATTTCAGATCTAAATGCATTAAGTCTTTGTCATGCTAAGATCCTACAACAATAACCCTAAAGAGGAGCCTGGTACCTTTGCACGCTTTGGGTGAGAACTCGTTCTAGGCGAGTGATGTGCCAATGCGCATGGGATTTTAGTGGTAAATTCTAGGTTGTATCATTTAATCTCAACCTCGGTGAATATTTTTCTTCATGTAATCTCACTTAATGTGACATCTCCATTTGTGGGCTAGACCCTAAGTCACTTATTGATTCAACGATCTCCTACAAATACATATGTACTCAATGACTCCATCCTCAAATGACTCACACTCCAAGGTGAGCCTTGAATCACTCTCTTAATGATTCATGAACTCCTTTAACATCCCCGAGACGATTTCATTTCCAAGTTAATATTTCAATTTGAATGATATCCTATGTATAATACTTGTATTTAATCGACTTAAACCGAGCCATCTTCATGGTTTCGCTATGTTGAGTCTTGACTCGATTTCATAATGAAAGAATTCCTTCATGGAACTACTTGGGCCTTCTAACTTATTTTTTGTTGATCTCGGCTCACCGAGTAGCTCACCGAGATACTTAGCAAGTTATCCCTTAACTTAGCCCTCTAAGGTGGATCCTCTTCGAATGTTATTTTGTTTTGATAAGTGACTTTCTTAGGATCTTTCTTGAAACTAGAGGGTAATCTAAGTACAAAAAGACCATTTTAAACATAATTTACATATTTTGATCATTTCTACATGAGTCATTTGAGAGTGAGCCTCTCAAATGTCAATTTCCTTGCTCTAAGTAAACCCTAAGCTTTGAAAACTTGGGAAAGGAGAAATAACTCAATATGTTCTTGAATCCTCCTAGAACATCTTAAATATTCTCAAAACACAAAAATGAAACTCAAAAATTTCCTATAGGCCCCTAATTTCTTTTGTGAATACCTAGAGTTTGATAGGACACCATTGTCTAATTTTTCCATGTGTGCAAAATTGGATAATAGTTTTGGTGACCTCTTGGGGATGATTACCTACTAAGATTGATTCCAGTAGCCTTAAGTCATCCATTGGCCATAGATTCTATGTTGGAATCTTGAAAGTAATTTGATCATATTTGACACAACCCAAACCCCCTTGAGTAAATCTGATCTTGACCTCCCCCAAATGCTAGGCATGAGGTATATGAATCATTGAATGCTTGACATCATGAACACTATAAAATTTTGAATGAATCAGATGTATGAAATTTTAACCTTCCTTCCAATGATGATACAATGTGGGATTAAAAACAAAACACAACAATGAGGAAAACAAAATAGCAAAACAAAACAACAATATGCATAAGAAATTGGAGGAAAACACCTAACTAATGTGAATGTATCCCATTCATGTGAATGTTTATTTATTCTCCATTGAGCTTGGATAGATGAAATGATTTCAGCTCTTTGCAACTCGTGATGATGTATGGCCCACTCTAGAGAGTGTCAAACTTGGCGTGTTTGCTTTGCTTGGCCCTATATTCATCACAATTGAGAACTAAGTATCCCTCCTTAAAATGTCTATTAGACTCCTTCTTATCAAAATATTTCTTAACTTGAGCTTTGACATTGCTTTAAAGTCTTCATAGCCTTGTTTCATACTTCCTCTAACTCCATGAGTTCAGGAAACCTGACTGTCAAAGGATCACTCTCCACAACTTCAAGTTGATGAGCTAAATCCAAAGAAGGTAACTCCAAGGTGACCAAAATTTTTCTTCTCTTCTATTTACAAACATGAAAGGAGAATTTTTATGGCCCTTTTAGGTGTGATGTTATCTACCCATAAGGCATTCTTAACTGTGTGTATGCCAATTCCTCTTGCTAGTCTCCATTGTGTGCTTAATAATCCATATGAGGATTTTGTTGCTAGACTCAGCCAATCCATTTTCTTGTGGATAGTAATTAGATGAAGTCTTGAGGTAAAACCCATTCTTAATAGCCCATTCACTCAACTTCATACTAATAAAATCCATTGCATTGTCTGAAATGACTGTAAATGGAACACCGAACCTTGTCATTATACCTTCCAAGAAATCAAGAACTACCTTCTCATTGCTCTCCTTCAATGCTACCACCTCTGTCCATTGAGTAAAATATTCCATTGTAGTAAGGACCCATTTATAGTTGTCACTAGATGGAGGATTAATCATTCTAATGAAGTCCAACCCCATCGAATAAAGGGTTGATCCACTTGAATTGGATGCGGAATGGAAGAACTACGCCAACTCTTGTTTGCCCATGAAAAAGGCACATTCCTTACATTTCCTCACCTAGAGATGGGCATATTTGAACAAATCCGGCCAATAGTAGTCAGCTCACATGATCTTGGTAGAATTTTTTCATGCAAAATAATGTCCTCTAGATAGGCCATTATGAAACTCTTCTAGTATATTACTTACATGTCTAATCCTACGCACCCAAGGAGAATACCATTCAAATCCTTTCAAAGGAATGTTATCTACTAGAACATATGGAATAGATTGAAGACAAAATTTTCATCTTTGATTTTTATCCATATTCACAAGATGTACTCCGAGAAAAGGAAATTTTTCATTTTGGATAACCATTCAACTTGATCATCACTCTCATGAGTTTTTATGAGCATCGTGTCCACAATAACTTTTGCTTGCATTTCTACAGCAAGTTATTGACACAAACCTTTACCTTTGAAAATTTTAGTGACTTTTATGTGCACATTATACTCCATCACCTCTCATGATCCACCTAGCATGCTTTTTCATTCATCTCTTTGTTCATCAAAAATTCCTTGACACTGGATGAGACACCATCAGATGAATTCTGTTGTTGGATAACATATGCTTGAATTTCTTCAAAGCTTGAATAACTACAAAGAATTGTTTTTCAATAAATGAATATTTGAGTTCATATTCTTTGAGGGATTGACTGAAGAAATAATTGGTTACTCCATCAGGTTGTGTATTGTTGGGTGAGGATACCTAAAATTCTCTCTTGACCTACAAAAGCATAGAGATAAAATCTTTATTAAACCTAGGGTTCACTAGTGTGGTAGCTTGAGAAATGGCCGTTTTGATGGCTTCATGATCTTTCATACTTCCTTTGTCCATGAGAATGTCATATTTTTCTTCATCATGGGTGTCAGTGGTTTAGTCAATGTCGCCAATTGAGGGATGAATCTCCGCATGAAATTTATGGTTCCAAGAAAACTCGGAGACCCTTTTTATTACTTGGGAGAGATAAGGACATAATTGAATGAATCTTAGCTAGATCAATTAAAATTTCTTCCATTGAAACAACATGCCCCAAAAAAATTCCCTCGTGCACCGCAAAAATAAACTTCTTGGGATTAAGTGAAACCCCAAATTCCCTACACCTTCGAAAACCTTCCTTAGATATGTGATCTAATCTTGTACATGATTAGAATATATAGGTATACCATCTAGGTAAACTAATATGATATCGTTGATTAGTCCCTTAAACACCACGTCCATGGCTCTTTGGAAAGTATCACCGACATTGACAATCCGAATGGCATTTTTGTAGGCATACATGCCCCACTTGGTAGTGAAATCCATTTTGAATTGGTCGATTCCTAGAATAGAATTTGATTTTAACACAAATATCCATCAAGAAAAGAAAATATTTGTGCTCCTACAACCGTTTTAAGAATCTACTCCATTGATGGGAGAGGATAAATGTCTTTCAACAAGGCACAATTCAAATCCCTATAATCTATACATAACCAAATATCTCTGTTCTTATTCCTTACAGGCACTAGATTGTCTACCCAAGAGGAGTGCTTGATGGGAAAAATAATACAGCCTCGATGAGTTTTGTTAGCTCATTTCTTATTAGTGGCTTAATTTTTGGATTAATTGGCCTCTAATTTTGACAAAATGGCTTGGGATTAGGATCTAGTTTGATGCTATGTTGTGCCGCACTGGATCAATACCACACAAGTATTTATAGCTCCACACAAAAATTTCATGATACTCTTGACAAAGTTTGATGAAATTTTGTTTCTCTTCGAAGTACACACTTTTGGATCTTCAAAAATTTTCTTGCATCTCGAATTCCTCAAAATCCTATTCTTTAACCACCACGTTAGAGATTTTTCTTTTGGCTTGATAATCTAAATTGAAGATGGATTCCAGAGTGACTAAGACTTTTGGTAGTTTGTTGCTTTTCAATTATATGATTTGATCACCATATTGTTATTGTAACTTATCTTGATTTTTCACAGAAAAATATTCCTCTTCTTGTAGGAAAAGGAAAATTTTTTTGTCACTATCAAACACTTTCCAGCTACTCAAATTATTAGGGACTATAGGTCAAACCACCATTTTGACAAATTTCTTCCCTTCTTTCATGATATCAATCGATATGGCGTCCTGTGAGCCAATTTTAGCAATCATATCAGCATCTTGATTTTTATTTTTAAGAACTACATGGATCCCAAAATCTCTAAAATATTCAATCAAGTCTTAGACTCAATTCTTGTATGATATTAAAATATCATTCTTGGATTCACTTTGTTTCATCTCTTGATGAACAACTAACTTGTTGTCTCCAAAAATAGTCAAGGCTTTGATTCCCTTATTTTGGGATAGCTAAATTCCTTGTCGCAAGGGCCTCGTATTCAACAACATTGTTAGTGCAACTAAATTACAAATGAAAATATGAGAAGTACTTATCTCCCTATGGAGAAATTAGCATAACACCAGCACCAAATCCATTCTCACTTCATGAGCCATCTAAGAATGATTTCAACAAATCCTTCCAAATTGCTTGGTGTTTTGACCAATTGCGGATGATTATATCTTCATCATGAATGCAATATATACCCAATCATGTTTCTTCCAACAATAGAAAACTACCTTCTTCTTGTACTAAAACATCAGCTTAGGGATCATATTGATGATATCCACTTACTTCATCTAGCACAATATCAAGGACTTCTCAAACAAAAGTGGTTAGTTCATGATAAATATATTCTTCTTCGGATCTTTGATGGTGTAATTCCCAATTATAGGACTAGTAGTGTAGGGTTTCAACATGATTATGGTAGTTTTTTTTTCCCCTTATAGTCACTTTGGTTCGTATCGAGTCCTAAGAATCATATATGACCAATTGGGTGATAGATAACCACCCATTTTGGCAGTGAGATCTCGTGATAGGAAGATGGTGAATAGAGGAGGGAGATCAAAGACTAATATTACTTGGGTGAATGAAAAACTTGGGCATGCATGTATGGTAATTTGAAGTCCCTTGATGACTCCAATAGTCTTGATAGTTATGCCATCCAGATGAACAACTCCTATTGCAATTGAGACATATTGTATGCCTAGTACATATGCAATTTGCGTTGGCATGACTGAACTCATCGACACTAGAATCGATCATGTAATTACACACCAAGTGGTTTACTAATGATCAGGGAAATATAGAATGGAGGTGGTTTTTTTGCTTTAGGAATACTTTTCCCTTACAGTTGATAGAAACTTGTAGTAGTTGCTGCTCCATGACCTAACGATCTATCAGTTGTACCAAAACTATTTAGAGCCTCTCGCAACAAATTTCTTTGAGAAGGAATTGAGAGTGCATCCCACATAGTAACACTCAAATTGGTTTTCTTCATTTGTTCTACTATGCTGAAGGGAATTGATCCAACTTTACTAAAACTTCTTTGGGCATTAGGATCCTCTTTTAAAAAGTGCTTATTGGGTACCGTGATGCCTAAAGAACCTTCTTTCGTCACATCTTGTCTAATAAGTGTTTCTCGTGGTTTCATTCTTTGCATTTTTATCAACCAAAACTTGTGGTTGAGGTTGTGAAGTATATGCTTGATCTGATTTGGAAGGTTGAGGTCCCATTTATCTCTTCTTGGAATGAGATTTTTCTATCACGATGAGGAATCTGTATTCAACCCATAAAATTCTTCTTCGGTTGTAATTTTATCAAAGTGGTTTCTTCAAATGCTTGTGGTTGATCTAATGCTTCTTGCGTAGATAAATTTTGTGTTATATCTTAATGGGAAGATACTCTTTTAACCATAAGGGCCTAGATAAGAACTCCATTGGGACAAATATTTTTATTGTGGGGTTGAGAACAAGGATAGCACCATTCATAGTCTTGAACTAGATTATTCTAGATAGGTACTATGGCTCTAGATGAGCTAGCAACAAGAGGGTTCTGAAAGTTCAAAGGCCTAACATTCATAGCTTGATTTGTAGCTTGATTTTATGGCTGATTGTTCCCTTGAAAAGGAGGATAGTTAGCCTGATACTACTGATTTTGTGGTTGATATGGACGATTGTATTGAAATTGTTTCCTCTTGAGTGTAACGAGCTTGTTTCCAAAAGTTTTTAGTCGTGATTTGACTTCAAATAGATCATTTGAAGAGGAAAGGAAAGACTGATCTAGTTGATTAGAGGCTTCTAGAATAGGAACAATGATAGGTTGATTGTTCCTAAAATCTGAGACAATGACATTGGTGGTCATGGAGCTATCTTTCGAGGTCTGAATCAAGGAATTTTCCACTCTTATGGAAACTTCATAGGTATCGAGTAATGTATTCCCTCCCATAGAATGAATCATAACTACTAAATCTCTATTCAAGGCTTATAAATAGTATAACAATGCATTATTTAGAGAAGGCTTTATGAGTGCGGAATCCTATTCTAGGTCCTATGGAATCGGAAGTTGAAATCACTCATGTATTCTTGGGGAGCTCTCTTCATGGTAGTGATTTGTTCGAAAATTGATAGGTGATCACTCTTTTCTTCAAACTTTTTACAAATATTTTCTCCTAACTCATCCCAAGTGGTTATAGTGCAAAACTTAACCCTCGAAACCATTGAAGTGATTTTCCCTTGAAAGAGGTAGCAAGAAGTCTAACTGCAACATTGTCCTCTGTGATATTATGTACTGCAAAAATGTTGGCTACATCAATAATATGTTCCACTAGAGTAACATGAGTTTTCCCTGTGTAAAAGGGTAAACTTTTAAGTGCTTGTAATAAGTATAGGGTCACGTTCAGCCAACATAAGAGGACTACTTGCATTAAAATTGGATAAAAGTTCATTTCATGCCATAGCAACAAGAGGTTAATTATTCCTTGGTGGAGGAAACCTTCTATACAGAGAGAGTTGAATGACCCCTATGAGGTAAATATACAACTGGTGATGTTGAAATGCCTTGTTTTTTTCTATTTAAAGGAGACGATGAAATTTTGATATATTGATAATTTCCTTCCTTTGAAGAAGCTCTTGTTTGAATTCTTCACATAAGTTAACGCACCGAGATTTGGAATACTGAGATATAGAGTTGTCGGGTACTTTGATTTGCATAAGTGAGAATATAGTTACCAAAGCTCGGTCCCAATGAGCATGTAAAAAAATATTGTCTCCAAATCACCGCACACTCCGAATGGAAAGAATGTGAATAGGATGCTCAATGTGATTGGGACATATGGGATCACCACTCAAGTTGTGGGACTTGGGCTCAATGTGAACCTCCAAAGAAGGTTGCCTTCCTATTCCTAAACTAAGTGTTGTACTATTCCTAGTGTAATAAAATGGTTATCTAGACATATGCTAACATTTTCATGTGTTTTAGGGAAAAATATTTCTAAGAAATGAAACTATACTAGGAATGGTGATGCACCAAATAAAGGGTGTTTCCAAACTCAGGGGTTAATTTGAATAGGGTATGTTCACCACAAGTCAACTTCACCTACTGCAACTTACAGAGGGTAACCGAATAGAACAAACTAGGAATAATGTGTTCCCTTTGTTAAACTCAATCAAACACAATAATCTATCAGTCTTCTAGTAAAGAAGGATGAACTTGAGAAGGGTGAATGGGCACCACAACTCAAATTCATACAATACTCCACCACTTGATAAGAACATAACTCCAAGAACCTGTAAGAGAAATGTGGACTTGCACAGTGTACCTACAAGCATGATAAAAGGCACAAAGAAGTATATAAGGATGAAAGGACTGAGATTAGTCATAAAACACACACTATTATTGATTCAACGTCATGCACAATTAATCATACATTCGAAAAGGAAAATTTTTTGATTACAGTCTTTGAAAGGAGGCTTGAAATTTCTCTCAACATATAAGGACAACTTGTAGAAGAGAGAGGACTCTTGAAAAATTTGCACTTGTCTTACATATCTAACTTGTCCAACATGTCTAACCTTAAATTGGAATGAGTCATAAATTCCCTTCCTAAATTGAAGGCACATGATGTATTTATTATATTTGGTTGAACCAATTTAAGAAGCCTCCATCGTGTGTCATTAATTTCTTGTTGACCTAGTTCTTCTTAATTCATTATAAGAATATTTAAATAATAATAATAAATATTATTATTAAAATATTTAAATAAAAATATACCGCCAGGGACGTAACTCTCCTAACCATTGAAGTAATTTTCCCTTAAAAGAGGTAGCAAGAATTCTAACTGTAATGTTGTCCTCCATGATAATATTTACTACACAAATGTTGGCTACATCAAGAATATGTTCCACTAGAGTAATGTGAGTTTCCCTTGTGCAAAAGGGTAAAATTTTGAGTTCCAAAATAGGTATAAGGTCACATTGAGCCAACATATGAGGACTACTTGCATTAAAATGGGGAAGAAGTTGCTTTCATGCCATATTAACAAGAGTTTGATTATTCCTTGGTGGCAGAAACCTTCCGTATGGAGGAGTTGAATGACCCTTACGAGATAAAGCTGCAACTGGTGATGTTGAAACACCTCTTCTTCTTCACTTTGGAAGAGATAAGGAAAGTTCAATATGCTGATAATTTCCTTGATTTGAAGAAGCTCTTGTCTAAATTCTTTGCATAAGTTAATGCACTGAGATTTGGAATCTAGAGATATAGAGTCTCCAAGTACTTTGATTTGTGCAAGTGAGAAGAGAAGTACCAATTATTTGTCCCACCGAGCATGCCACAAACTGTTATCACCAAATCACTGGACCCTCCGAATGGCCAGAATGTGAACAAGATGTTCGGTGTGATTGGGACACATGGGATCACCTCTCAAGCTATAGGACTTGGGCTCGAGGTGAACCTCCGAAGAAGTCTAGTTTCCTCTTCCTAAACTAAGTTTTGTACTATTCCTAGTGCATCAAATTGGTTATCTAGACCTATGCTAAAATTTTCATGGGTTTTAGGGCAAGAGATTTTTAAGAAATGAAACTATACTACGGATCGTGATGCACCAAATAAAGGGTGTTTCTAGACTCAGAAGGGTTAACTTGAAGAGGGTGTGTGCCATAAGTCAACTTTACCTACTGACAACTTAGAGAGGGTAACAAAAATACCACTAAAACAGGAATCACCTTTGCTTAAACTCAATTAGACACAACAATCTATCAGTCTTCCAGGTGAAGAAGGGTGAACTAGAGAGGAGTGAACATGAACCACAACTCAAATACATGCAATACTACACCAACTTGATAATCACATAACTCCAAGAACCTACAATAGAAATGTGGACTTTCACATAGTGTACCTACAAGCATGCAAAAAGGCACAAAGAAGTATAGAAGAATGAAAGGACTAATATTAGTAAAAAAACACACTTTTATTACTTCAAAACGTGCACAATGCATCATACATTCAGAGGAGGAAATTTTTCCATTACAGTCTTGGAAAGGAGGCTTGAAATTTCTCTCAACATATAAGGACAAATTACAAAAGACATATGACACTTGAAAAATTTGCACTTGTCTTAGATATCTAACTTGTCCAACCTATCTGACTTGTTGGAATGAGCTTCCAACTTACATTTATAGAAGAATTTTAGAGAGAGGAGAGAAGGATTCATAAATTCCCTTCCTAAATTGAAGTTACATGATGTATTTATTACGACATGGGTAAACCACTTGAGAAGGTTCTATCATGTGTCATTAATTGCTGTTGACCTAGTTCTCCTTAATTAATTAAACAAGACTATTTAATAATAATAATAAATATTATTATTAAAATATTTAAATAAAAATATTAATTTAATAGTTAAAAAATATGGTGGCTCTCCCGAAGATTGGTTTGACTTGAAGAAAGTGGGGGCCATGAAAATAGGTTCAAAACAACCCAACTCGATGATTAACTCGCCAAGCCAACTCACCATTTTGGCTCAAGCTCCACTACCATTCATCTCAACCGAGATCCCATTCTACACGCATTGACCAAGCTACTTTACATTTGCCAACATCAAAACTAAAACCCAAAATTACCTTGCATGATATCACCGTCGATCTCTATCTCCACGAGCTTTGTTTTATATACATCAAGCTATCCTTCGTTTGAGTGAATTTGACTGAACTCACCACCCATGTGACCATCACTAAGTTCCTCCATGTTTTTAGTTTTCCTCAAGTGAATTTACCTTGTTGCATTCATACCCCTATTAAGCTCATAATTGAATGCCTTGTTGAGTAGTTTCTAACTCGGTTTTAACTCGGTTCACCGAGTCAAGTTCTTTGTGTTGTCTATGATCTTGAATCGTTAATGTAACTTTGAGCTTGACTCGACTCCCCTTGAAAACTTCATACGAGTAACTTGTTTAACCCATTATCCTAATTTCGAGCTATGTCACCGACTTGTGTATTGGTCGAGTCCATTTTTTTAAGCTTACTCACCTTTTGAGTGACTCGCTCATTGATCCATTGAGTCGTTCCATTGTGTGTCAATTCATGTTTGAAATGGCTCGCCCGAGCTCACCAAAACTGAATTAAAACTCATTTTATTGCATGGCTTTCCATGATTCGGTCACTGTAATCCCTATGAATCTGAGTTCTCCTATTTCACCATGTACAAACATTGACTCAGCTCCCCTAAATCGAGCCATAGCTCAAATATTTCAAAAATACCACACTCGACTATGCGTCCATTCTTCGATGCATGGCTTACTAGAGCCATTTCCTACAAAGTACTTGGAACACCAGGCCCAAGCTCTCACATTTCTCAACTTCACGAGCTTGATGATTTCAGATGGGTAACTTGACCATTATTCTCCCCTTGTGATGGGTCACAGTTCATGTGATCTTAACTCCGAGTTTACCCCATTGGTCATTTCCAAGAGCTCCCACCACTCTACAGGATTCATCCTCACAGTATGACAATAGATTTGATGTTCACAACTTTCACACAAGCTTCTCTCTGAGTTATCAAAAACCTCCTTGGCACATGCATGCGTAGTTGGTGACATGATTCCATAACTCATTTTCAAGTCAATTTCATGTTTAATTTGAGGTTAAACTCATTTTTTTGTATACCTCTTGTTCTCTTGTTGTGTAGAGCCACCTGTTGCACTATCAACTCGTAGTGATGACCTGAGCATACACATTAATTATTTCCTCTGATTTTTTCACCAACTAGTTCTTCTTGACATACCACCAAGACGTGACCTTCACATCACTAACGATTCATTGGATAACTCAGCATGAGATTAGCCACGTACTGACCACCAAATGCATTAGCGCACGATTTGGCCAACCCGGAAGTTTTCCTTGTCAATTTCCCCATCATAATTATTTTCCAGATTTGGGAACCCATCTAATGTCTTGCCAAAATTTACATGGTTATTTAGTCTTCTAATCTCCACTTTTCCACCATCCTACATAACTTTTAAGTTGGCTTGCCACCTTCACATCTCCACTGGTCATAGTCTTTGAAATCCCCCTTTGTGGAACCTTTACCTTAGCTTGATATCTTGTCATCATGGCTCAACATTTCATCCCGTAGGGCCTAACCTCCTCATATTCCCATGAGCTCTGAGGTATTTCACTGAGCTATCCCTAACTTGGTCTTAACTCAGCCATCAAGTTACCTCATTTTCTATCAAATGAGCTTGCCAATTCACAAATGACTAGGAATGAGCTTAACTTGATTGAGTGAGTTATCTCTCATTGAGCTCTCCTTCATATTTAGCTCTGAGGTAGGACAATGATCCCCTATCAATCAGGCCTTAACCCTTTTCATTTTCAAGAACCGAGTTCACCTGTGTATCGACCTTCATGATTTTTGTGTACTCAAGTCGAGCCATCTTCTACAAGCTGACTTCACTCATAGCTTATCTCATATCATTTCCTCTCATTACCCACTCATTTGATCGAGCTCCTATACTAACTCAACTTGGCTCTATCTAGCTCACCCACATGAGGTATCCTATGCCACCTCACATTGGCTCAACTTGGTCAATGGAGTTAACTTTCTTGAGTCACATTTGAGCTGAGTCATAATGAGGCATGTCTATTTCAAGCTTGCATTGGTTCATTATTATTTCTTGACGTTGAGTTAGTGGTCAAGCTATTAACCATGCCAAGTCATTCTCTTTATCTATTGAGCCATCTTTGTTCTGGTCAAGTAATTTTCCTAACTCAATTGAAATCCCAAGCTAAATCCACCAAAATCTCATCTCGCCATGTTCTTACACCGAGCTTCTCCCAACCTCAATGAATATTTCTCTTCCTATAACCTCACTTAATGTGACATCACCAACTATGGGCTAGACCTCTGAGTCACTCATTGATTCAATGATCTCCTACAAATACATATGAACTCGATGAATCCATCCTCAAATGACTTACTTGCCAAGTTGAGCCTTGACTCACTCTCTTACCGATTCATGAAATCCTTTAACATCCTTGAGCCGAGTTCATTGCCAAGTTAGTCTTTCAATTTGATTGAGATCCTATGGATAATACTTATATTTCATCAACTCAAACCAGCCATCTTCATGCTTTCACCATGTTGAGTCTTGACTCGGTTTCATAATGAAATAATTCCTTCATGGAACTGCTTGGCCTTCTAACTTATGAAGCATATTTTATGTCGAGCTCACTCATCGCGTAGCTCAGAGCTTCTCGACAAGTTATCCCTTAACTTAGCCCTCTAATGTGGATCCTCTCAAAATGTTATTTTGCTCTGATAAGTGACTTTCTTAGGATATTTCTTGAAACTAGAGGGTAATGTAAGTACAAAAAGACCCTTTTAAACTCATTTATGGATTTTGATCATTTTTGCATGAGTCATTTGAGAGTGAGCCTCTCAAATGTCAATTTCCTTGCTCTGAGTAAACTCGAGCTTTGAAAACTTGGGAAAGGAAAATAGCTCAATATGTTCCTGAATCCTCTTGGAACATTGTAAATATTCTCAAAACACAAAAAATGAAACACAAAAATTTCATGTAGGCTCCTAAGTCCTTTGGTGAAGACTTAGAGTTCAACAAGACACCTTTGTCTAATTTTTCCATGTGTGCAAAATTGGATAACATTTTTAGTGACCTCTCAAGGATGATTTCCTACTAAGAATGATTCCAGTAGCCTTAATTCATCCATTGGGCATGGAATTTATGTTGGAATCCTGAAAGTAATTTGATCTTCTTTGACACATCCTGAACCCACTTGAGCAAATCTGATCTTGGACCTCCCTAAAATGTTATGCATGAGGTATACTAAATCTATTGAATGCTTGGCATCATGAACACTATAGAATTTTGAATGAAGTAAATATGTATGAAATTTGAACCTTCCTTCCTTGAGAACCTTCCAATGATGATACAATGTGCAAGAAAACACAAAACACAACAATGAGGAAAACAAAAAAATAAAACACAAAAAAATGTGCATAAGCACTTGGAGAAAACACCTAACTAAACTATATAGGGGGTGGAATGCTTCTCAAAAACAAGATTTGAGATGTATCCCATTCTCCTAAATGGGTATCTCTTCTCCATTTATCCTTGATAGACAAAGTGAATTCTCCTTTTTACAACTCATGATGATGTATGGCGTGATCCAAAGAGCATAAAACATGGCATGTTTTCCTTGCTTGGCCCTGTCTTCATCAAATTTGAGAACTAAGTCTCCCTCCTAAAAATTCCTATCAGATGCCTCTAGTCAAAATATTTCTTAACCTGAGCCTGATGTTGCTCCAAAGTCTTCATAGCCTTATTTCTTACTTCCTCTAACTCCATGAGTTTAGAAAACCTAACTGTCAAAGGATCACTCTCCATAACTTCAAGTTGATGAGCTAAATCTAAAGAAGGTAACTCCAAGGAGAGCGGAATATTTTCTTCTCTTCTATATACAAGCATTAAAGGAGAATTTCCTATGGCCCTTTTAGGTGTGATCCGATCTACCCATAAGGCATTCTTAAGCTATGTATGCCAAGTCCTCTTTTAAGTCTCCATTGTGTGCTTAATAATCCGTATGAGGTTTTTGTTGCTAGAATTAGCCAATCCATTTCCTTGCGGATAGTAATTGGACAAAGTACTTAGGTAAACCCCATTTTTAACATCTCATTCAATCAACTTCATACAAAGAAATGCCATTACATTGTTTAAAATGACTGTAAACAAAATACCGAACCTTGTCATTATACCTTCCAAGAAATCAAGAATTTCCTTCTCATTTCTCTCCTTCAATGCTATCACCTACGTCCAACAAGTAAAATATTCTCCTTAGTAAGGACCCATTTATTTTATCACTAGATTAGGGATTAATCATTCCAAGAATTCCAACCCCCATTGAACAAAGGGTTAATCCACTTGAATTAGATGTAACGGAAGAGCTGCTAACTTCTTCTTGCCCATGAAAAAGGAACATTCCTTACATTTCCTTACCCAGATATGGGCATATTTGAATAAATCCGGCCAATATTAGCTGGATCACATGATCTTGGTAGTAGTTGTTTGTGTAGAATAATGTCCTCCAGATAGGCCATTATGAAACTCTTCTAGTATCTTACTTACCTATTCTAGTCCCACGCACCAAAGGATAACACCATTAAAATTCTTTTGAAAGAGAATGTTATCTACTAGAACATATGGAATAGACTAAAGATGGAAAGTATCCATTTTTGATTTTTATCCATGTTCACAGGATATACTCTTGAGAAGAGGAAATTCTTCATTTTGATAACCAGTCAACTTGATCATCACTCTCATCAGTGTTTAGAGTGTCGCATCCTCATCACCTTTTGATTCCATGTCTACAACAATTTTTTGACACAAAACTTTACATCTGACAAGTTTAGTGACTTTTATGTGCATGTCATACTCCATCACCTTTATGATCCATCTAGCACAATTTTTGTTCATCTCTTTATTCATCAAAAATTCCTTGACACCTAGATGAAACACCATCAGATGAATTTTGTTGTTGGATAACATATGCTTAAATTTCTTCAAAGATTGAATAACCACAAAGACTTGTTTTTCAATGAATGAATATTTGAGTTCATAGTCTTTGAGGATTGAATGAAGAAAGCAATTGGTTTCTCCATCAGATTGTCATTTTTTGGGTGAGGATACCTAAAATTCTCTCTTGACTTGCAAAAGCATAAAGGATAAAATCTTTATCAAACCTAGGGTTCACTAACATGGGATCTTGAGAAATGGCCATTTTGATGGCTTCAAAGATCTCTCATCCTTCCTTTTCCATGAGAATGGCATATTTTTCTTCAACATGGTTATCAGTGGTTTAGCCAATGTCATGAATTGAGGGATGAATCTCGCACAAAAATTTATGGTTCCCAAAAAAATCTGGAGACCCTTCTTGTGACTTGGGAGAGATAAGGACATAATCGAACAAATCCTAGCTAGATTGATTGAAATTCCTTCTGCTGAAACAACATGCCCCAACAACTTTCCCTCGTGCACTACAAAAATACACTTCTTGGGATTAAGTGAAACCCCAAATTCCCTACACCTTTGGAAAACCTTCCTTAGATGCATGATGTGGTCTTCTACATGCTTAGAATATACAATTATGTCATCTAGGTAAACCAAGATGATATCATTAATTAGTCCCTTAAATGCCATGTCCATGGTTCTTTGGAAAGTATCCCCAACATTGGACAATCCGAATGGCATTTTTAGTAGGCATATGTGCCCCACTTGGTAGTGAAAGAGATTTTGAATTGGTGAGATTCTTAGACTAAAATTTGATTTTAACCCAATATCATTGAGAAAAGAAAATCTTTGGGCTCCTGCCACCATTTGAAGAATCTTCTCCATTGATAGGAGAGGATAATGGTCTTTTAACGAGGCATGGTTCAAATCCCTAAAATCTATGCACAACCGAATCTCTCTATTCTTCTTCCTTACATGAACTAGATTGGCTACCCAAGAGGAGTGCTTGATGGGAAAAATAATACAGGCCTTGATGAGTTTGGTTAGCTCCTTTCTCATTAGTGGATCAATTTTGGGATTAATTGGCCTTTATTTTTTACAAACTGGCTTGGAATTAAGATCAAGTTCGATGGCATGTTGTGCTAGACCTAGATCAAAACCACGCAAGTATTTATATCTTTAAGAAAAAAATGTCATGATACTCTAGAAATTTTTTTATGAAAGCTTCTTTCTCTTTGGAAGTACACACTTTTCCGATCTTCAGAAAATTTTCATGATCTACCTCGACTTCCTCAAAATCCTCTTCTTTGACCACCATGTTAGAGCTTTGTCTTTTGGCTTAATCATCTAAATTGAAGATGGATTCCAGAGTGACTAAGCCTTTTTGTAGTTTTTTTTTTTTTCAATTATATGATTTGATCACCATATGATTCTTGTAACTTATCTTGATTTTTCATAGCAAACTTTTCCTCTTCTTATAGGAAAAGGACAATTTTTTTGTCACTATCAAACACTTGCCAACTACTCACATTATCGGGACTATAGGTTGAACCACCATTTTGAAAAATTACTTCCCTTCTTTCATGATATCAACCGGTATGTCATATTGTGAGCAAATTGTAGCAAGCCTATCAACATCTTGATTTTGATTTCTAGGAACTACATGGATCCCAAAATCTTCAAAATCTTCAATCAAGTCCCAAAAATGATTCTTGTATGATCTTAAAAGATAATTTTGGATGCACTACATGTTTTCACTTGATGAAAAACTAACTCACTGTCTCCAAAAATAGTCAGGGATTTGATTCCCTTCTTTTGGGCTAGCTGAATTCCTTACACAAGGGCCTCGTATTTAGTAACATTGTTAGTGAAACTAAATTACAACCAGAAAGATGAGAAGTAATTATCTCCTTCTAAAGAAATTAACATAACACCAGCACTAGATCCATTCTTACTTCTTGAGCCATCGAAGAACAATTTCCATAGTCCTTCCGAATCACTTGGTATTTTAACAAGTTGCGGTATGATTGTATCTTCTTCATGAATGAAGTATGTACCCAACCCTATTTCTTCCAAGAAAAAAAAACTAGCTTCTTCTTATACCAACACATCAACATAGGGATTGTATTTGATGATCTCCACTTACTTCATCTAGCATAGTATTAGGGACTTCTTTAACGAGAGTGGTCAATTCATGATCAACATCTTCTTCTTCCGGATCTCCGATGGTGTAATTCCCATTTATAAGACTAGTAATGTAGGGTTCTACATGATTATGGAAGATTGGTTCCACCCTTATAGTCACTTTGGTTCCATATCGAGTCCTGAGAATCATATGTGACAAATCGGGCTGATAGATAACCACCCATCTTGGTAGTGAAATCTTGTGATAGGTAGATGGAAAATAGAGGAGGGAGATCAATGACTGATATGTCTTGGGTGAATGAAAAAATCGATGCATGTATGGATGGTAAGTTGAAGTCCCTTGATAACTCCAACAATCTTGATATTTGTGCCATCTAGCTTGAACAACTCCTCTTGCAACCGGGACATATTATATGCCTAGTAAATCTACAATTTGTTTGGGCATGACCGAGCTACTGGCACCAGAATCGATCATGAAATTATGCACCAGGTGGTTGCAAATGATCAGGGAAATATAGAATGTGGTGGTTTGTTTTCCTTAGGAATAATTTTCCCTTCCAGTTGACACAAACTTGTACCAGTTGCTTCTCCATGACCTTACAATCCGTCGGTTTTAATAAAACTATTTAGAGCCTCTCGTAAAAAATTCTTTGAGAAGGAATTGAGAGTGTGTCCCACATAGTAACGCTTAGATTATTTTCTTCATTTTTTCTACTATGATGAAGGGAATTGCTCCAAAAAATTTGACACTTCTTTGGGCGTTAGGATCCTCTTTTAGAAAGTGCTTGTTGGGTATTGTGATGTCTGAAGAACCTTCTTTCCTCACAAATTGGCTAACAAGTTTTTATAGTGGTTTCTTTCCTTTATCTTTATCAACCGCCACTTGTGGCTGAGGCTATGAAGTGGATGCTTGATCAGATTTGGAAGGTTGAGGTTCCATTTCTCTCTTCTTGGAATGAGTGTTTGTCACCACTAATGAGGAATCTGTATTCAACCCACAAAAATCTTCTACTTGCCAGTTTAGCAAAGTGGTTTCTTCAAGTGCCTGTGGTTGATCTGATGTTTCTTGCATAGATGAATTTTCTGTTAGCTCTGAAGGGGTAGATATGCTTTGAACCATAAGGGCTAGATAAGAACTCCATTGGGACAAATATTTTTATTTTGGGGTTGAGAACAAGGATAACACCATTCGTAGTCTTGAACTAGATTATTCTGGACATGTATTATGGCTCTAGATGAGCTAGCAGCAAGAGGGTTCTAAAATTCAAAGGCCTGACATTCATAACTTGATTTATAGCTTGATTTTGTGGCTAATTGATCCCTTGAAAAGGAGGACGGTTAGCTTGATATTGTTGATTTTGTGGCTAATATGGACGATTGTATTGAAATTGTTACCTCTTGAGTCAATGAGGTCATTTCCAAAAGTTTTCAATAGTGACTTCAACTTCAAATAGATCATTTGAAGAGGTAGGGAAGACTGAGTTGGTTGATTAGAGGCTGATGGAATAGGAACAATGATAGGCTGATTGTTCATAAGATTCGGAGAAAATGACATTGGTAGTCGTGGAGCTATCTTTCCATCCTAAATCAAGGAATTTTCCACTCTTATGGAAACTTCATAGGCATCAAGTAATGTAGTCCCTCCCATGGATTGGATCATAACTACTACATTGCTATTCAAGGCTCACAAATAGTATAAGAATGCATTATTTGAGAAGGCTTTATGAGTGCCGGAATCCTATTCTAGGTTCTGTGGAATCGGAAGTTGAAATCATTCATGTATTCTTGGGAGCTCTCTTCATGGTAGTGAGTTGTTCCAAAAGTGATAGGTGATCACTCTTGTCTTCAAACTATTTACAGAGCTTTTATCCTAACTCATCCCAAGTGGTTATAGTGCCAAAACTTAACCCTCAAAACCATTGAAGTTTTTTCCTTGAAAGAGGTAGCAAGAAGTCTAACTACAACATTGTCCTCCATGATATTATGTACTACACAAATGTTGTTTACATCAAGAATATGTTCCACTAGAGTAACGTGAGTTTCCCTGTGTAAAAGGGTAAAATTTTGAGTGCCGCAATAGGTATAGGGTCACGTTGAGCCAATAGAAGAGGACTACTTGCATTAAAAGGGGAAAAATTTGGTTTCATGCCATAGTAGTAAGAGGTTGATTATTCCTTGGTGGAGGAAACCTTCCATACGGAGGAGTTGAATGACCCTATGAGGTAAAGATGCAGAATCGGTGATGTTGAAATGTGTCTTCTTTTTCTCTTTAGAGAAGACAAGGAAAGTTTTATATGCTGATAATTTCCTTGCTTTGAAGAAGCTCTTGTTTGAATTCTTCACATAAGTTAACGCACTAAGATTTGGAATACAAAGATATAGAGTTTCCAGGTACTTTGATATGTACAAGTGAGAATATAATTAACAAATCTTAGTCCCACCAGGCGTGCCAAAAATTTTTGTCTCCAAATCATTTCACCCTCCGAATGGCAAGAATGTGAATAGGATGCTCAATGATTGGGACACATGGGATCACCTCTCAAGTTGTGGGACTTGGGCTCAAGGTGAACCTCCAAAGAAGGTCCACCTTCCTCTTCCTAAACTAAGTGTTATACTACTCCTAGTGCAATAAAATGGTTATCTAGACATATGTTAACATTTTCATGGGTTTTAGGGAAAGATATTTGCAAGAAATGAAACTATACTAGGGATGGTGATGCACCAAATAAAGGGTGTTTCCAGACTCGGGGGGTTAATTTGAAGAGGGCTTGTGCACCACAAGTCAACTTCACCTACTGCAACTTAGAGAGGGTTACATAATACCACAGACTAGGTATCATGTGTTCCCTTTGTTAAAATCAATCAAACAAATAATCTATCAGTCTTCCAGTGAAGAAGGATGAAATTGAGAAGGGTTAATGGGCACCAAAACTCAACTTCATACAATACTCCACCACTTGATAAGAACATAACTCAAAGAACCTGCAATAGAAACTTGGACTTGCATAGTGTACCTGCAAGCATGATAAAAGGCACAGAGAAGTATAGAAGGATGAAAGGACCAGATTAATCACAAAACACACACTTTTATTATTGACAAAACATGCACAATGCATCATAAATTTAGAAGAGGAATGGTTGCCATTATAGTCTTGGAAAAGGATTGAAAGTTTTCTCAACATACAAGGAAAACTTGTAGAAGAAGAGAGGACTTTAAAAACTATGAAAAATTCTCGAACTTGTCTTAATATCTAACTCCTTGGAATGAGCTTCAACTTATGTTTATAGAAGTTGTTTGAATGAGTCATAAATTCCATTCCTAAATTGAAGGCACATGATGTATTTATTACGAGTTAGTTGAACCACTTTGAGTAGCTTCCATCATGTGTCATTAATTTCATGTTGACCTAGTTCTTCTTAATTAATTATAAGGATATTTAAATAATAATAATAAATATTATTATTAAAATATTTAAATAAAAATATTAATTTAATAATTAAAAAATATGGTGGGCCCCTCAAAGACTGGTTTGACTTGAAGAAAGTGGGGGGCCATGAAAATAGGTTCAAAACAACCCAACTCGGTGGTTAGGCGCGAGCCAACTCACCAAGGTGGCTTCAGATCTCCACTACCGTTCACCATCAAACCAATATCCCATTCTGCATGCACATTGACCGAGCTACTTTGCATTACAACATCCAAACTAATGATCCCAAAATTACTTTACATTATCTCACCACCAAACTCTATCTCCACAGCTCTATTTGATATACATGGATCTATCCTTCGTTTGAGTGAATTTGACCGAGCATCACCACCCATGTGACCATCATTGAGTTCCTCCACTTTGTGTTAATTTTCCTCATGTGAATTTACTTTTTTGCTTCTTAGACCCCTACCGAGATTATACTACTCGAGTTCCTTGTTGAGCCATTCCTAAATCAGTTTCACTCGGGTTCACCGAGTTGAGTTCTTCATGTTTTTTTACGAGCCTGAATTGGTAATGCAACTTTGAGCATCGACTCGGATCCCCTTGTAAACTTCATATGAGTAACTTGTTTAACCCATTATAATAATTTTGAGCTATGTCACCTACTTTTGTATTGGGCCGAGTCCATTGGTTTTTACAAGCTTACTCACCTTTCGATTGACTCACTTGTTATCCATTGATCGATTCCATTGTGTGTGTCAATTCATGTTTGAAATGGCTCAGCTTGAGCTCACCAACACTGAATTCAAACTCATTTTATTGCATGCCTTTCCATGACTCGGTCACTGTAATCCCTATGAATCCAAGTTCTCCTATTGTGCCATGTACAGACATTGACTCAACTCCTCTGAATTGAGCCATTGCTCAAATCTTTCAAAAATACCACACTCGACTATGCGTCCATTCTTCGATGCATGTCTTACTGATCCATTTCCTATGGAATACTTAGAACACCAGGCCCAAGCTCTCATGTTTCTCAACTTCATGAGCTTGATGATTTTAAATGGGTAACTCGACCATTATTCTCCCTCATGACAAGTCATAGTTCATGCAAGCTTAACTCTGAGTTGACCCCATTGGTAATTTCCAAGAGCTCCCACCACTCTACAGGATTCATCCTCATAGTATGAAAATAGAGTTGATGTTCACAACTCTCACACAGCTTCTCTCTAAGTTATCAAAAACCTCCCTAGCACATGTATAGCTTGTGACTTCATTCCATACTAAGTGTATTTTGCATTTAATTTGATATTGAACTCATTTTCTTGGATACCTTTTTATTTTATTTCCATGTAGAACCACCTATTACACTATCAACTTGGCAGCTAACCAAAGCATACACATTAATTATTTCCTCCAAGTTTTTTTTTTTCCTATTTCTTCTTGAAATACCACATGATGTGACCTTCACATCACTAATGATTCACCGGATAACTCGGCACGAGCTTAGCAACGTAATGAACATCGAATGCGTTAGCATATAATTTGCTAACCCAAATTTTTCCTTCTCAATTTCCCCATCATGGATATTCCATCTTAGGAACCCATCCGATGATGTCTTGCCAAGCTTGACATGGTTGTTTAGTGTTCAATCTCCACTTTTCTACCATCCTAAACAAGTTTTAAGTTGTTTTTCCATCTTCACATCTCCACTGGTCATAGTATTAGAAATACCCCTATCATGGAATCTTTACCTTAGTTGGAAATCCTATCATCATGGCTTGGAAATTTCATCCCAAAGGGCGCGACCTCATCATATTCCCACGAGCTCGAGGTCTTTCACTTGAGCTATCCCTAACTTGGTCTTAACTTGATCGATCGAGTTATCTCATTTTCTATCAAATGAACTCTCCAATTCACAAACACTAGGCACAAGCTTAACTTAACTCGATTGAGTGAGTTATCTCTCGTTGAGCCGTCCCTTGTATTTTTCCCTAAGGTAGGAAAATGATCCCCTATCAATAATCCCGACCCTTGTCATTTTAAGAACCAATTTCACCTGTGTATCGACCTTCATTATTTTTGTGTACTTGTGTCGAGCCATCTTCTACGAGATGACTTCACTCATATCTTGTCTCATATCATTTCCTCTCATCACCAAGTCATTTGACTGAGATCTTATACTAACTCAACTTGAGCTCTATCTAGCTCACCCGCATGAGGTATCTTGTGTCACCTCACATCAACTCAACTCGTTCAATGGATTTAACTTTCCCAAGTCACATTTGAGATGAGTCATAATGAGGCATGATCATTTTGAGATTGCATTGGGTCATTATTCTTTCTTTACGTCAAGTTATTGGTTGAGCTATTAACCATGCCAAGTTATTCTCTTTATCTGTTGAGCCATCTTTATTCTAGTCAAGTAATTTACCTAACTTGATTGAAATCCCAAGCTAAATCCACAAAACTCTCATCTCACCATGTTCCTTACACCGAGCTTCTCCCATCCTCAATGAATATTTCTCATCCTATAATCTCACTTAATGTGACATCACCAATTATGGTCTAGACCTCTGATTCACTCATTGATTCAACGATCTCCTATGAATACATACGAACTCGATAACTCCATCCTCAAATGAATCGCTCGCCAAGTTGAGCCTTGATGCACTCTATTACCGATTCATGAACTCCTTAACATCCTAATCTGAGATCATTTCCAAGTTAGTCTTTCAATTTGATTGAGATCCTATGGATAATACTTGTATTTCATCGATTCAAAATTATCCATCTTCATGTTTTCACCATGTTGAGTCTTGAATAGGTTTCATAATTAAAGAATTCCTTCATTGAACTTCTCGGGCCTTTTAACTTATGAAGTGTGTTTTTGTCGAGCTCAAATTCATCCAAAGTAGCTCACCGAGTTTCTCGGTGAGTTATGCCTTAACTTAGCCCTCTAATGTGGATTCTCTCATAATGTTATTTTGCTTTGATAAGTGACTTTCTTAGGATATTTCTTAAAAATAGAGCATAATGTAAGTAAAATAAGACCATTTTAAACATGATTTATGGATTTTTATCATTTCTGCATGATTCATTTGAGAATGAGCCTCTCAAATGTCAATTTCCTTGCTCTGAGTAAACCCTAAGCTTTGAAAACCTAGGAAAGGAGAAATAGCTCAATATGTTCCTAAATCCTCATAAAACATTGTAAATATTCTCGAAACACAAAAATTTTCCTGTAGGCCCCTAAGTCCTTTGGTGAAGACCTAGAGTTCAACAGGACACCATTGTCTAATTTTTCCATGTGTGCAAAATTGGATAACGTGGTCCTCCTAAGATGTATTATTAAAGATGAAGTGTTGGACCTCTATAATCTTAACCAAGTATGAAGGCACATGGGCATGTAGGGTCCTGTATGAAAAGGTGTACAAGGAAAAAGAGTGCAAGAGAAATGCTTAGGGAAGCACAACACACGTGCGACGTGAAAAAGGAGGCTTGTAGACCTAGTCAATTTGATCACCCAGGTAGAACACGTGAAAAGTGTGATCGGGCCAGTTGTGTGTGGATAAGATGCCAGCCCGGAAAGAGCATGCCCTGGATGGAATCTTCTAGAAGAACATCATGAGGTAAAGTGGAAAGCTCAGGCTTGAAGAAGCATGCTCGCATGGACCACATTCAACACTTGGCACCAGATCTAAGGACGCTAGAACACGAGTTGAAGTGTAGGAGAATTATAAATACAAGTTTCTATGGAGTAAAAAAGGAAAAAAGAGAAGAAGTACTAGGTATAGCAGGTTAGAGAGTGAGCGGAGCTCTACAGAATTACTACGAGTGGATATTTGTATTCGGAAAGAATGCACTAAGCATGGAGTTGTAATTTTTCTTTTTCTATTAGCTTAGTTACATACATCCAGAGATATGCATGAATGTGGTCTTCTCTCTGTGACACTCTGTAATGAATCAATGAATATAATTAGGTTACCTGATATAAATAGACATGGATATCAATGGTTTTAATGCACTTTTCTCTCATATGAGTTCTCTTTCTTGTCATGCTATGGATGAATTCTTATATAATTATATTTGTTATAATATATATTTTGGATTCTCGTTAAAGCACTCGGTTTGAAGCGATTGCAAGGATTTAGAGGTTGTTATAAGCCTTATGGTCCTTATATGTTTAAATCTCCCTCATTAGAACTCTTACACTAATCATAGATGATGCTTCCCACTAAACTCACATAAATTAGAGACTTGGTACCCACGTGTGCCTTGGGTGAGCTCTTAGCTTCTACTGGATGATATGCCAGCACACATGGGGTTCCTTTCTTTTATGATAGGAGTAAAAATGACTACATATTGGTTTCATTGCTGGGACCTCTTTTCAAAGTTGTAGTGGGATATAACATACATCATGATTTGTGTAATGAGGAATGATAGAGTGGTTGACATTGGAAATTGTTGAATCATGGTTCAAGAGCATGGAGGATGAATTTTCTTAGAGATATAGCACTAGACCTGAGTTTAGTGCACGTAGATGGGTAGACAAGAACCTCTACCATGATCTATACAAGACCATATTTTGTTGCTTCCTCAAAGAGAACTATATGAATGGCTTTCACATATGCGTCTAGGTCAAGTTGGCATCTTGGATTGCATGTATGGACGAAAGAAGACTACCAAAGGTTGCAGGATGTAGATATGACATGGACCCGTTGTAGATCATTGGTGGAGAGGAGTACTGACTAGTTACACTTTGGAATATGCCATTTCCACGTATTCTTGTCTGGAGGTTACTGAGTTTGAATTTCTATGAGAACCTAGAGGAACATTTCTACATGTTATTCCCCTAGCTATGAAGATATTGATGGTTACCATGAGTTTAGAGGCTTTCCCAATGGTCAAGCTAAACCATTTTGAGCATTGGGTAAGGGAACTTAGGTGGAGGAAGATGGCAGATATCACGACAGAGAAGGAGAGGGAAGAGAGATGGCTCAAGTATAGTGAAGCACATGAAAGGGAGATTGCTAGATGATGTGAAGCTGTTAGTGTGATGGATCTATTTAGACAAATGTTGCGAGAAGGAGTTGAGGTTCACAGAGAGGACGTGGGACCCGAGTAGTTTTTGCTACCCCATCTTGGAAAGTGCGTGAGGGATACCCCTTTAGCTTTTTGTGAGACTTCATCACATGAAGAAAGGAGAGTCATTGGCACATATCTAAACCCACCCAATGACTAAGACCTAGTGCTTGGTTTTCCTGAACCAGGAAGAAGAGTTATTTACCTAGTTGATATCGATGGAAGAGAAAGATCTGTGCCTAGGAGATATAATTTTATAGTCCCTTCTTCTATGGCTGCACATATTCTAGTATTTGGAGGAGTCTTTGGACAAGGAGCTGGTATACAAGCTTTTGGTCTCACATTAGGGAGTGGCATGGGACAAAGTAGTGGTAGTGGAATGCTATCACAGATCATCAATGTATAGTTAAGTGGAACCATAGGAGTGCTTGGCATAGCTCCTATAGGCTCTATTGAACCCAATGATTCTACTTGGATCAAGTCATGGAGGAAACACTGGAGGGAACCAAGGCTCAGGCTCAAGAGGACAGGGACCCCAACAACCACCTCAAGTATTCTTTGAAATGTCTCTACATTTTCCAGATTATAGGGGCATTGAGGATGCTATGGAACATGTTCACAATTGTGAACTACTATGGCACGTGAAGGGTGTCACAACCCCATAATGTAAGGCTATTCAATTTGCAACCACGTTGCAAGGGTGTGTGCATAGCTAGTATAGGAAATATGACCCTCATCAAACAATGGTGGACTATACTACCTTAAAGAATGCATTCTTGGCAGAGTTCCACATCCTTGAGTTTGAGAAGAAGCATCAACGCTTTGAAGGAGATTCAACAAGGAATGGTAGAGAGTGTATAGGAGTATGACGCACACTTTAAAACTCTCTTGTCTAAATTATCATATGATATCCAGCCTTCTTAGCATGCACAAAGGGTTTTTTGGATGATTGATCACCCATTTTAGAAGGTCCTTGTCTCATAAAACTTTTACGAGACTGCGTGAAGCATTGGAAGCTTCCTTAGGCATAGAGGCTATTGGTAGTATTGATGTTGGTGTTAGCCCATTCTTTGAGGCTCATATTGCTCCTATGGAAAAATAGTTGGAAAAATTATCTGTGAACATAGCCCATAAGACTCATAGTGGTTTGTGGTGCACATATTTTGAAATAGAGGGACATGTTAAGGATAATTTCCCCTGGAGGACAATACGTGCTTTGACAGTGGATTGTGAAATTTTTCATGGGGACCATGATGCAATTAGATGTCCCCTGCTGTAACGCGCGATAAGGAAGAATGTATCTTGTTACTACAAAATTTCCACCCCTACAACCCATGACACTAAGGACTATAGGCTTGTTGATCATATCCATGAGGCCATTGAACATGGGGTGCACCAAACCAGCATTGCTAGTGGTTCTAAATATAATGATCACACATTACGGAGTGCACGGATGGAGTCATGTGTGGAAGAGGTTTTGAGGAGGATTCCATGGTTGAGGTAACCACAAAGGAGGAAGGAGCGAGTTATCATGTGGAACATGTTTCAACTATGGATCTACAGAACATTACAAGTGTGAGTGCCCAAACCTGTTGTAATGCTCATGGTGAAGAAAGATGCATAACTATAAGGAGTGCCTGAGAATTATTTGAGCATATGAATTAACAGCACCAAAACACAAGGGTGCTGCAATGGTCAGTATTAAGAAGGTAGACATATAGTGGATGCCTTGGGTAACACGGGATGAAGGTTTGGAGCCTATCTTAGTAAAAACAAGGCGAGAAGATGCACACGCGAGAGAGGTACCAAGATAGAAAACCCGATTTTAAAGGAGGAGGTCATTCATGGAAAGTATCCGGACCACTGCTCATCAACGGGAGATATATTAGGACACCATGGATGTTATTCAAAGCTTACAAGGGGAGATCCAATGTCTAAAGGAGAAATCCAGGAGGGAGGAACAAGGAAGGAGAGTCGAGGCATAAAAGGATGACCTGGATGAGGTCAAGGAGGTGTGTAAAATGCTAAGGCAAGAGAATATCATTCCCTTGCTAGGATCTTGGTTAAGAGAAGGTACCGCATGCCGAGAGAAGAGCGTGAGAGACAGGTCTTGCATGTGAACCTTCCCCCTCATAGCCTCGACTATGACAAGGAGATTATGTTGAATGTAGTTGTAGATGGATGGCTCCTCAACAATATCCTCATTGACACAGGCGCGGAGGTTAATGTTCTAACTTTGGATGCCTGGCATCAGATGGGAAGACCCACATTACAGTCATCTTTGAATGTGTTGTATATGGAAAACAAGACTAAAGAAATTCCCATTGGTGTCTTTAAGGATGTGACTATTACTATCTACGGAGCCAAGTTTACTCTGGGACTTGAAGTCTTGCACTCGCCAAGGAAAACAATTTCCAAACACTACCTCGGTGTCCTTGGTGTTACAAAATAATTCAGACCTTTGGTTCAACAAAAGGTACATCATCTTTGAGAACAAGTAGGAACAGGTCATTATACCCCTAGTTGATGGGAAGTCGACACCCTATATTGAACCATTGGGGGAAGAATTTCTAGACAAGATTTAATTGTGCTCAATCAGAGACCCTAAGATGATACACCCTACTAATGGGGTTATCCAGGTTTAAAGATGCTCGATCAATGAGTGATACCTCGATCGGCATATGACAATTGGGCACATGGAACTTATGAATTAATGGGATGGTAGTTAGGAGGGTTGGTGACCAAGGTAACAAAGGCGCACACGGTTAGGTGCCTTAGAGGAAAAGAACTACACAAGTTTTTAGGAGGAGCCTTCCCTAAGATCTTTTTGCATGGGGTAGAATCTCGGTGGAAGTATGAGAAGGAACAGAGGGATATGTTAAGTTATGTCTTGCTTATCACAAAGCAGCTCGGTGGTGGGCCACACATCATGAGAGCCTTTTAGAATGGCGCGAGTAAGAATTTCTCTCTCATCATATTTTCTAGGAGTAATGTATCCACCATCATCAAGGAGTACCATGGGAAGGATCCCACCTCTTTCCATATCCGGGAGTAAAAATGGAGTGGAGAGAAGACATGAAAGCTTTGCCACCATCCCTCTGGGTGCACAAGTTTTATTCAACACTGCAGGGTTACGTGCGTACATGGTACATTCATTCAGAGACATGCCACCAGACAAGGAATTGGCAAGAACTTGTGGCTGACCTTATTCAAACCTTTGAATATTAGAGTACCAAGCCATTGGTTGATAAATCCTTGCAGGGTATTAAGCACCTTACCATGAGGGATAGTGCTAGGATGGAAGATAGGCTGTTGGAATTACTAGGTGAACCAGGATTAGAGGTGTGTTTTGAAGAAGAAATGGAAATAGAAGAGTTACAGCTTGAGCGTGCGTGTTTAGAAAAATAGAAGGGAAAGTTGGTATATGTGATTGATGGAGAGGAATCGGAAAGCTTAGATGTTAGCCATTCTATAGGGATGCGTGAGGTAGTGGATGTAGATACTCATGTGTGTGCCTACCATGAGCCTTTAAAGATGAAGAAAGTTAACATCGGTTTAGAAGAAGAACCTAAGGAAGCTATTATTAGGGATTACTAGATAGAGAAGGAAGTATCAAAATCATTGATCTACTATGTGAATTTGAGGATTTATTTCCAAGCGGGTATCCCGAGATCAACAGAATTCACCATTCCTTAGGGGAGATGAATATAAAACTAAAGGATGATGCATGTCGGGTTAGCAAAAGTCCCTACCGAATGAATCCCAACTTGCACATAAAGGTCAAGGAGGAGATAGACAAAATGATAGCTTTTGGGATCATTGAGGCAGTGGAAGAATCAGAGTGGATAAGTCTGATGGTAATCAACATCAAGAATGATGGGTGGATTATAATTTGTGTGGATTATAGGGAATTGAACGTAGTTTTTTTCATTGATCCATTTCCGTCCCCCTTCACTGAAGAAATTTTAGAAGGAGTCTTTGGGTGCAAAATCTATTCCTTTACGGATGGATTTTCAGTTACCACCAACTCCGAATTGTAAAGAAAGACTAAGAAAGACAACTTTCACCACCGAGTGGGAAGTTTTCCATATATGGTCATGCCATTTGGGTTGAAGAATGTGCCAGCTATATTTATGTGCATAGAGGTCCAAGCATTCCAGGACTTCATCCATAAATTTCTTCAAGTCTATTTGGATGATTGGACAGTATATAGTCTAGTTAAAGACCATTGTGACAATTTGAGGTTAATGTTTGAGAGGTGTAGGCGATTGAGGATATCCCTCAACATTAATAAATGTGTGTTTGCTACATCCTTTGGGACTATATTGGGAATATCATATATAAGGAGGGCTTTACTGCGAGATCCCGCTAAAGTTATAGTTATTGTGGGGTTAAGGGAGCCTACTAGCTAGAGTGCGGTCGCAAATTCCTTAGGCATGCGGGCTATTACAAAAATTCATTAAGGGATATGCCAAGATCATTGTGCCATTAGAGGAGTTGTTTAGACATAAAAGTGCCTTCCTTTAGGAGAGGCCTTTGCAGAGGGCATTTGATACATTAAAAGATAGGGTTATTCTGCACCTATTTTATGGTTTATGTCTCGGGACAAGCCCTTTCATGTTCATGTAGATGTCTCGGGGACTACCATTTCAGCTATGCTTGCACATCCAGTGAAGGGATTGTTGATCATCCTCTTTGTTTTACAAGCGGGGAAAGAAGACAAAGAATAGAGCGAACTATACCACAATTGAGCGTGAGGAATTTTCAATGATCTACGTGCTCTTCAAGTTTAGGTAGTATCTATTGGCAACACGCTTTGTGTTCTACACCAACCACATGGCATTGAAGTACTCAGTGAACAAGCATGTTCTACAAGGACACATATGTTGATGGGTGTTGTTGTTTCAAGAGTTTGAATTCACCGTTGTAGTAAAACCTGGAAAAAGCAACTATGGACCTAATCATCTATCAAGAATTGATTCAGGGGAGGATGCGCAAAGTATTGAGGAAGCAATGCCGATGTGAAACTATTTAGGTTACAGTCTGTGCCTTCATATTTAGAGGAGATTGTAGTATTCTTAAAGGAAGGTGTGGCACTGGATGGAATGAAGACATTTGAAAAGAAGTAGTTGGCCATACGCGCCGCACCCTACATGTTAATCAATAGAGACTTATAGAAATTGGGATGTGATGAAGTTTCCCGCAGTGTGTCATAGAGCATGAGTGCACGGCCTTTATGGAGGAAGCACATGGAGGAAATGTGGGTGGGAATTATATAGGTGATGCCACCATGCGTAAGATATTAATGATAGGTTTATGGTGGGAAACCTTGTAGAAGGATTGTAGAGATTATTGTAAAGCCTGTGACCATTGTCGACATTGGCAAACTACGAAGAATAGATGAATTTCCTTTACGCCCTATTCCTAGCACAAAGCATTTTGAAAAATGGGTGATAGACTTTGTAGGACCTATTGCACTAGTAGCATGTAAGACCTGGTCATGTTATGTCATCACTTGCACAAATTATCTCACAAGGTGGGTAGAGGAAGCCCCAACTAAAGATTGCATGGTAGCAACAACGACAAGGTTCTTATGGGAAAACATTATCACGAGGTATGGGTGTCCATTGAGTTTGACCAGTGATAGGGGTACGCATTTCTTGAATGAGACCATCAGGATCCTGTTATCAGAGTTCATGGTAGCTCATCACAAGACTATGCCCTATCACCCATAAGCAAATGGAACCATGGAAGCATTCAACAAGATATTGAGTCATACCTTGACCAAGATTTGTGATGTCGAAGACAAGATTGGGATGACAAGGTATCGGTAGTACTATGGGCTTACAAGACAATGTATAAAATACTAAACAAAGCCACACCTTTTCAATTGGTGTTTGGTGCAGAAGCTATTTTACTTGTTGAATTCATGTTGCCTTCTCTAGGAATAGAGGGCGTAGGAGGGTTAGCTAATGAACAAGCACTGGAAGAAAGAATTGATGAGTTAATGAAAATGGATGAGAGACGATCACTTACCCAATGGAGCCAACAACGAAAAGGTAAAGCAAAAGGCTTGGCATGAGCACCATATTAGAAACAAGAAGTTTGAGGTTAGGTAGACGGTGTTATTATATGATTCTAAGTTTCTGCGCCATCTTGGGAAGTTGAAAGTCCATTGGTTTGGTCCTTACACAATCTCGTACATCTTTGACTTGGGTGCATGCCGCTTATAAGAGCTTGATGGGACGAATTTTTCTGGACACTTCAATTGCATTAAGTGAAGCCCTACTATAAATAAGTCTTCTTAGTGTTTGTAAATAAGGTAGTTTTTCTAGTTAGTTTAGAAGTTTCCTTTATGTATTTTCCCTTTCTTGTGTTTCCCTTTCACATTGTTGTTTTGTTTTACACCTTGGGCGCTGGTAACCTTATTACTATTTTTGGAGAATTTGTAAGAGTGTAGAGGACCGCACATCACTTTAAGTGTGGGGTGGAGAAAGGTGAAGAAGTGCATGATCAAAGTACCAATGAAGTTGTGTTGAAAAACCTTGTTGAGTAGCTGGGTTGAAAGAGGTATATAAAGAGGAAGATGGAAGAAAGGTTGGTGCGAGTGGTAAAGTTACTAGTAGATCCCTTGTACTAAGGAGGAGAAAACACATTTGAAAGCAATGCGACGTAAGCGAGAGAAAGGATTAGGACAGAAGAAGAGCCTTTGATGTGGGTTATGCACGCGCAAGAGTCTCCTCGTCGGGTAGGATTGGTTACACTGCACGGAAGGTTGGAGGAGTTTTTGCACAGGTTCGGTGCGTAAGAGAAGGTGCTTAAGATGGGCTTTGTTTGAAAAATCTGCATTAAATGAATAAAGTATGGTGGTACGTGAAGTAGCATTTAATCTTTAGAAAATATAAAAATTATAAGTAAAGGGTCGAGGCACTCTCATTTTTACCTTGTGAAATAGAAGAGTTTTAGATATAAGTGAGTTCCATAAATTAGGGCTTTCAGATTTGATTGAGTGAAGAAAGATCTATGAGATTGAAGCAACCATTGAATTTTCAAACTTGAAGGGGTTACATGGGCATGGAGAGAGTGAAGAAATGTTGTTTTGTGAATATTTTATCCCAGTTAGGGTTTGAAAAACTAGGGCACAATTTAGAAGAGTTGTATCATGAATCTGAGATCAAAGGATTGGAAGAAGTAAGACAGAATAACAAGAAGAGGGTATGAGTGATAAAAATACCTTGACCATGGCACCCAAGAAAGGAAAGGGCAAAGCCAAGGCTAACAAAATAGAACCCGTGGTAAACACAAATGAAGAATGGTATGCAAAGATGCAATGCCTAGATGGGGTGATGTTGGGGAAGGAATGGGATTCCCACTTGAGAAGTGTACTGTTAGTGACTATAATCACCACATGAACACAATAAAAAAGGAAATGGCGTTGGAATTAGTACACCCCACCAACAAACAAACACATGAGGGTTTGCCTATATACGATGATGACATTAAGGTTAAAATGGAGAAGGCGGGGTTATGTAACTCTATGAGTTACCTTATTTTGGAAAGCTAGAACACCCTGTACCATTGGTTGATGGCATGGGTGCATGAAGACTACTTCAAATTTGTAGGGTGCAAGATGCGTGTGACCCCCGACTGGTTTCACAATTTACAAGCCTCATAAATGAGGGAGATAGCCTAGAAGATGACATTGGCAACAAGGAAGCTATTCAAGAGACCATTACCAAGTATGCTCGCAAGAAAGGGTCACGGTACTATGACATTTCAAACATTAAGGACCCCATGATGAAAATGGCTGCACATCTAGTGACTAAGTTGAATGGCTAGGAAAGATGGACACAGTCAACAAACCTTGGCTATATGTCTCAGAAAAGATTACAGAGGGAACTATATACAACCTATCTCGCATACATCACAGAGGAAATTGTCGGGCCATTGTGTGAAGGAAAGGGACAGGATCCTCTTCACCAATGTATTTCTCACCATTGTATTAGTTGATATTGGGGTGCTGACGCACCGAAAAAAATTTGTATGGGAGTACCCCACTGAGGATCCCTCGCTTTGTAAAGAGGTTTGAAAAATATGCCTGCGATACAATGACAACACCCCATAAGGCATGGCTAGAAAAATGGTACACATGCCTAAGGAATGCATTTGGGGCAGAGTGGAGAATCCCTTAACAAATCCTAGTAGCCACTAAGGGAGAAGCTGAATTCACATTCTACCAAAACTACTGTCTGGGTAGATTCAAGTTGATAGACGAATCATGGAGCCCTTGGTGTAAGATCCCCTTCGCATTTACTACCCAATACTTCCAAGCGGGAGTAAACAGGTTTAAAGAGTCAAAGAAGTTAAGACTAGAAGTGGGTAGGATGGACCTGGAACACAGGGAGATGAGAAAGAAGCTAAATTACCCTCGGTGGTAAGCACACGTATGTGGAAAAGTACGTGTCGCATGAGATTCAAATGACAAGACCAATGAAACTACCCTTCACTAGAGGATCAGCGATGTACATGTACTTGCACATAAGTATGGCATTAAAGAAGGGTGTGTATCTGGAGAATGAAGTATCCATACCTAAAGACCCCTTGAGGAAGAAGAAGCCAACATCCAAGAAAAGAGGGATAGGAGAAGAAGAAGCACCAGTTGTGCAGACTGCTAAGACAATGAGCATGCCATCCATGAGCACTAAGTTAAGCACTTACATGTGGAGAAAGAAGTCTCTGGTGAAGGAGAAGATGCTAGAAGTATAGGAACCTGAAACCCATCTCCAAGGAAGAATTTCCGAGGAAGAAGATAAGGCCGAATCCCACGATCGGAGCCACCGCTTAGAAAAAAAGTAGAGGATTGATGAAGAATCTAACTCGAGAGGTAACCGACACTTGGAGAAATACATGGCTGAAAGAGGGGATGAAATTGAAGAAGATGGCGCGCAAGGAAGAAGAGACAAAGAAAGGCCAAGATCCATGTGTGTTTAGTGTATACGACTCGGAGAGAGAGAGTCGAGATGAGAAGAAAGAGTTTGAATTCACACGGTGCAAGGGAAAATAAGATGAGGAAGACACAAAAGACATGGAGGATGAGGAGGTTTCTAGGGAAAAGGAGGGAGCCATAAGTTTTACAAAAGATCAGATCACGGAGGTGGCAGATAGAGAAGCACAAAGAATGCTCGAGGTCTTGGTAGACCAAGAGTTGGAGCATAGCACATACATAGTGCTGAAGGAGGGGAAGGAGGAGAACATTGAAAAATAACATGACAGCCTAGGAGGCCCCACTCTAACAGTAAGCTTCCCCAAAGGCACGCGCTCCGGTAGAAGAACTCTAGATGTAGAACAGAGACAGTAATGGGCTATGTTGATGACATAAGGAAGGTGTTACGTGCAAGATTCCAAATCACTGTACCCATGGAAAGCCTCATAGCCATGGGGAATTTTGAGAAGGATGACGCCTACCCCAGAACAAAGAAGATGCTCTCTTGAGCATTCGAGTCCCACGTTGATGAGCCAGACTTCGAAGTCTACCAAGTAGCGCTCATCACATTGTCGAGAATCTAAGGGGGTCAATCCCTTAGTGAATTCTTAGGAGCTCATAGATGAGTAGGTCTATAATGCATTGACCACGGTTGTGGTCGAGACCGAGGCTAGATTACTTACGTGTAATAACAGAGATTAGAATATTGGAGGTGAAGGTAGGGAAGAAGAAGGAAGAAGCTGTTAGAGAAGCTAAGAGCTTGAAATAGGAGGAACTAATTAGCGCATAGTTAAGGTGTGTGTTAAACAAAGAAAAAGTAAAGGTGCAGGAAGTATGCAAGAAAATGGAGTCTATCAACAACACCATCCTCCCGAAGATCTCGGACTTATCACCACTGTACAAAAGTACTCATCCCTCCCGTAGCGTATGGAAGACCTAACGGGAATCCTCACTATGGAGAGACGACCCTTGGCCCTAGAGTGTGCTGAAGAAGTGGCCGCATGCTTGAAAGAGGAGGACCGATTGAAGGTGGTAGCACTCATTGCAGAGTATAGCCAAGTACTTGCGGAGGTTAAGGTCATTGTCCGATCTGCGAAGTTGCATATGATACATGCATGATAGTGATAAGATGGTGAGCTCCTTGGCCACCACACTTGAAGTAGAGCTAAAAGAGTTCCAAGAAAAGAACAAGGGGAATAGGGTAGAGAGATATAAGGTTCTGGCTAAAGTAGATAAGAAATCAGAGGCAATTGAGGCATTAAGGAGCTCAATTAAGGCCCTGCTAAAGGAATTATACCACCAGATCACTAGAAGGATGGATAAAATTGAGGACCTAGGAAAAGAGATGGAGAAAATTGTGGACATTTTCGGCACCCAGGGAGTTGGCCTGAGTTTTGATGAAGTGAACACCTTAGTGGGAGACCTCTACCGAGGGCACAGGTGAGGTCATAATATGGAATAAGCTAGAAGCGAGACCTCCGAAAGATTTTCCTAGCTTTTGAGTTGATGCTCCCCGTTTTTCATTCCTTTTCCCAATTATTTCATTCCTTATTCTTTTTGTAAAGTGTAAGATGATTCATTGGTTCCCTAGACAATATGCATCTTATTCAAGTGAAATGTTTCCGAGGACAGAGAAGAGGTGTAGTGTGGGGTGATGTTGGACCCCTGTAGTCTTAACCAAGTATGAAGATGCGTGGCACGCAAGGTCCCGTGTATGAAAAGGTGCGTAAAGAAAAATTGTTCCAGAGAAAGGATTAGGGAAGCACATAGCACGTGTGATGCACGAAAGGAGGCTTAGGACTTATTCAATTTAAGCACCTGGTAGAACACATGAAAAGTGTGATCGGTTGCACGTGGATAAGATGTCAGCCTGGCCTAGGAAAGAGCATGCGCTGATGGAATCTTCTAGAAAAACATCATGAGGTAAAGTGGAAAGCTTAGGCCTCAAGAAGCATGCTTGCATGGACCACGTTCAACACTTGGAACCATATTTGAAGATGCTAGAAGGTGAGTTGGCAAAGGTGTAGAAGAATTATAAATACAAGTGCCTGTGGAGTGAAAAAGAAAAAAGAGAAGAAGTACGAGGTATAGTGGGTTAGAAAGTGAGTGGATCTCTGAAGAATTACTACAAGTGGATATTTGTATTCAGGAAAGAATGCACTAAGCATGGAGTTGTAATTTTTCTTATTCTGTAAGCTTAGTTACATATGTCCAAAGATATGCATGACTACGGTCTGCTCTCTGTGACACTCTGTAATGAATCAATGAATATAATGAGGTTACCTGATATAAATAGACATGGATATCAATGGTTTTAATGCACTTTTCTCTCATATGGGTTCCCTTTCCTTTCATGTTATGGATGAATGCTTGTATAATTCTTTCTATTATAATATATGTTCTAGATTCTATTAAATCACTCGGTTTGAAGTGACTACAAGGATTTATAGGTTGTTACGAGCCTTATGGTCCTTGTATGTTTCAACCTCCCTCATTAGAACTCTTACACTAATCATAGATGATGTTTCCCACTAAACTCACATAAAAGAGAGAATCATTACCCGTGCGTGCCTCGGCTGATCACTCAAACTTCTTCGGGTGATAGGCCGGCGCACATGGAGTTCCTTCCTTTAGTGATAGGATTAAAAATTTAAAGGAACGATAACCAGATCATACCAAGCCAAGAACACAGATGCTAATCAAACACCACGATCAAAAAGATGAAAGCAATTCACCAAAATAGATTTACATAAAACCTTTGCAAACAAATGAGCAACAATATCATATATTATTATGGAACTCAATGTAATACATTGAGAATGGGCCTTGCTTAAATAGGCAAGGAATAATAATCTAAGAACTAGTCAAAGTCGTAGATCAAGCCATAAATCAAGGAAATAACTAGTCATCAAATAACTAGTCATGACCATAGATTTAGGAGAGAACTAGACATCAAGGATCTATTTGATACCATAGATCAAGGAAATAACTATTCAATACTATGGATCAAGGAAATAACTATACCTAACAACTAGATAGTATCTCTTAATATCTAAATAAAATAAACGAAATATCCACACACATAAGTGGGTGAGGATAAATACAAAAAAGGTAAATAACGTACCTAGGTGAACATGAGCTAAGGTAAATACCTACTCTAACACCCCCTTAAGTGAAGCTAGGGGCCAAAATAGATATGGCATGTCCACAAGTATGAGTCCCAAAGAACTAGGCCTCGATGAGGTACTCATGTAGAATAAGCTGGGAAAAAGGGACACCGCAAGGTACCCAAAACCAGTAACAACAAAGTAAAGAGAGTAAAAACCCACTCCAAGGAATCCCAAGAATATCGGCTCAAAAACTCGTATAATGCTGAAGAAGTTTGGTGTGCACTATGGTCTAAATCCATTGCTCGATCACAAAACTAAAAACAAACTGACACTGGTTTCACCAAAATAGCTCCATACAAGGAGACTGTCAACGGAGTGATGTCAAAAGTGCAAAAAAACACCAAAAATAATTCGATCAACTACTACAAATAGGTGTGCCATGATCCAAGAACAATAACCAAAGCAACAAGGTAAGGACACAAAATCCAGTGTCATGATCGGACATGAAACCCAAAGAAGCAGGATCAACACCACACCCTCCCATACTACTGAATGGGTGGAGTGACGCTACAAATCTGTATGAGTTGTCAAAACAACTACTCGAACACTAACAAACTAACACTGGAATGCACCAGAATAGATCCCCCATAAGAGATATTGTCAACATGCCAAAAGTGTCAAAAATACAAATACAAAATCTCTCAACAAATAAGAGAGATACACTACACCTGCTAAAAAAATGCTCAAAACAAAAATCATCACAATGCATAAGGTATAGAAACTGGAGAAAGAGGCCTAATGGTGGAGGAACCATGCCTGTAGAGTCCTCTCAATGAATGCGATGTCACCACCATGAGTGATCGATATCCACCCCAAATTAACACGAGATGGATGAAGAGGATGCCTGCATATGACTTGGTGCAAAATGCACAAGTGGGTACATGCAAAAGAACATTAGAAGGTGTGTCGGGTTGATCATGGCTGATGACTTAAATCTCGGTTTCTCAAGCCTAAGTGAAGGTGCGTAAACTCATGTGTTGTTCATGATCCTTAGAAAGAGTCGAGAAAAAAAAAGGAGCTCTATCAATGTGTGATTCTAATGAATTATCTGCTCAAAAACCAATGTCATGACGAGAATTCCACTTAACATATGGAATAGAGGAAACAATACCCTATGAATGTCTATCAATGACTCCACTAGTGAAACCCATAGAACGGAGCATATGAGAATTAAATGCAGTGGTATGCTTCTTAAAAAAGCCATGCAACTGAGTAGAAGTAGGATACACAACATGTGGTACTGTAATAGGCACAGATGTGGAAGAGCATGCAATAACAAGCCTCACAGGTTTAGAAGCATCAAAAGTAGGTTCAGGATCAAATATTGGCAGATCAATGTCAGTGGGTACAAGAGCAACACCTACAAATGGACTAGGAGCGAGGATATGGTTGTCCACAATATGATGGTGATGTTGTAGGCTAGCAAGTTTGTTCTGCAGAGAGTGTATTATTATATCCTTATCATGAATTAGTGATTGTAGAAGAAAATTTCACTTCTTGAGTGATCTATTTGCTTCCACAAATTTTACAATATCCTCTTGAAGTCCATATACTTTAGAGAAAATAATATCATTCTCGGAATCAATGATAGATACAAAATGTAACTCCCGAAGTTTAGGACGTCGGTCTCAAATGAAATTGCATCCACAATTGGTTACAACACTACTCCATATTTGGCACTTATAATTATAGTTTAATTCTCAAAATAAATATTTCTAATGGAAAGATCACAAAAACAAGCACTTTTGCAAAAACGGCACTCAAAACCGAGTTACCAATCAAAAGTTAAAAGTTTTTAATATTTTGTTTCATTATTTATTTTAGTTGCCACTAAAATAAAATAAATTGTTTTTTCCTTCACCACACAAATAAAATTAAAGGGGATAAAGTTAAGCACCTACTAGTAGGAATCACAAGATTTAATCCCTCGTATGATCATACCATATTACCAAGGCTAAGGATTTCAATGGGTGTTTACACAACTTACTATTCAGGGTGTGTCGCGTGTTTTTGAGAAAGTCACATCCAACTACCTCTTCTGGTAAAAATACTATTTCTAGACTATGTAGAGAGTGACCTTTACTTTCCAAAAATAGCAACTTGTGGATTTTCCCAAAATAACAAAAACGTGCACAACATCCATGGACCCCTGCCATAAAAGGAAAGATCCGAAAACCTTCCTACACACAAACCGAGACTGATACACCAAAACAAAAAAAATCCATGTGTAGATCTCAAAAAATCCAATAGACCCAAAAAATAATCCCATGATTTCTTTTCTAGTGGGCACAAATCCCAAGGCAAGCTAGTGTGATTCTCTGCAACAACAAAAAAAATCCACAAAAACGACTGTCTCTAATAACGACCAAGTTTACAGTCGATCTTAGGGTTTTCACACCTTCCGGATCAAATGGAAGCTTATATTTTGCATAAAAACACACACAACAACAAAATATGACCAAATCCCAAATATATGAATATAGAAAGATTTTATGTGCAAAATAAAACTTACAGATGAGATGTCAACAACAATCTCCAGCTCTGATACCATAAAAGGAATGATAACCAGATCATACCAAGCCAAGAACACAAATGCTTATCAAACACCATGATAAAAAAGATGAAATTAATTTGCCAAAATAGCTTTACATAAAACCTTTGCAAAAAAATGAGCAGTAATATCATATATTAGTATGGAACTCAATGCAATACATTGAGAATGGGCCTTACTTAAATAGGCAAGGAATAACAATCTAAGAACCAGTCAAGGTCATAGATCAAGCCATAAATTAAGGAAATAACTATTCATCAAAGAACTAGTCAAGACCATAGATTTAGGAGAGAACTAGACATCAAGGATCTAGTCAATACCATAGATCAAGGAAAGTTGGATAAGGAAATAGTGGCCATGGAATTTGTTGGGTAACTTTTAGATCCTTCAAGTGGAGGCCACAGATGGATATTGGTGTCTACTAATTACTTCACCAAAAAGGTTAAGGAAATCCCTCTTGAGAAAGCAACCCATCAAATTACTATGGATTTTATCTTAAATCGTATAATTTACAGGTTGAGTGCCTACCAAAATAGTTGTTGACAATGCTTTATGAGGTTTAGAGATAAACCATTAGTGGGTATGTGTCGAGTATGGGATAAACCTAACATATGCATCTAATTATAACCCTTAGGGTAATCGACAGATCAATCTAGCAACAAAAATTGTTGAAGATAATCATGTGGACATTAGAGATAAACAAATGAAGATGGGGTGAGGAGTTGAAGTTTTCTATCCGGGAAGATAGGATCACTACTGAAAGAGCTACTAGAAAGAGCCCTTTGAAATAGTATATGTAACTCAGGCCCTTCTTCCCCTACACATGCGAGTTATCTTCTTACCAATTTATTCGACAACTTGAGAATTAATAAGTCAACTCTTATGATGCAAGAATAAATCAGATTATTGAACTGGATGAAGAAAGAAGAGAGTCACATCGAGACATTTGAAGTTAAGGGAAGAGATTAAAATGTTATTTGACAAAAATGTGACTCCTATAATTTTTAGTGTGAGAGATCTTGTATTACTATGGGATAGCAAACATGAAGAAACGAGAAAGACCGAAAAAATTGATGCATTATGGATGGGTCCGGTTTCCATTGATATAAGAATTGGTGAACATGAATTATTTCTAAAGGATCAAAATGGAGAATTACTTAAGTTTCCTATTAATGGTAGACAACTAAAACATTTTCTCAACTAATTTTCAAATCAAGGTACACATCAATGTATAGTGTATAGTTGTTCTGTTTTGTTTTGAATTTGTTACTGCTTTTTTCGGTTTTAGTTTTTTTCCCGGTCTCGTGGTCATTTTTTTGGTTTCTTGGTTTGTTTTTGGATGCTGGGTTATTATCACTTGACCTGGTATGATGGTATTTGACTCCATGGCCAAATATATTTCAGCACTTGGTCTATTGTATTTATACTATGGCTAGTTCTTGTCACACTCATAGGGATTGCACATGCCTAAGTCAGAGCTGGTGTTGGTGCTTGAATTAATCTCTCCCCTTTCGTTTGAAATTTTTCTCTGATGTTTTTTTTTTTCGTCTTCCTATGAGGGGTGCAAGTTCGAAAGGTTATAGTCATTGGTTAAATTATTTTTATTCTCCTATGTGTAGGTTGTTTTCCCTTTTTTTTTAGTCAAGGATCATGTTTGGATATGTATTATTTTTGAAAACCCTTACAAAAAACTGATCATGAATCGGGTTTAAAATCGGAAAATACACATGTGAGAAGTGTTCATTGATCGTGTCAATAATTTTGTATTTTGTATCACCGCCCATTGGTATGTGACATTTCTAAGTTAGATGCGGTATGACAAGTTTATGTTGCAAACTTATAACTTTCTATTGCCTTCACAAAATGTAAAGTAGGTCCCGCGGCTTGAAAAATATTCCTATGGATATTCACAATAACAAAGTGTATAAATATATTTTTAATGCACCTCCGAAGGTGTAAACTTGTCGCAAGTGGGATGAATGCAGGGGATCAAGGCATCTTTATATTTTAGCGCACCATGTAATAATGTAAAATAGTGTAAAGAAGCTCCCAAGGCCCACAAAAGACACGTGGTTCTTTCTTTTTCAAGGAGTGGGGAATCAGGTCATCAAAGAAAATTTATACTTTTGGTTTAAATTGAAAAAGGAACAAAGTTTCAGAAATGTCCTATAGTTACGCCATCTTTTAGGTATGACCATGTGTCAAGCTTAGAATGAAATTCGAGTATAGTCGGGTCAAATGACTAAAAGTGTATATGTTTTAACACACGGAAAAAATTCAAAGAATCTCCTCAAGCCCGTAGTGGCATAAGATTTTTTCATGTGGATAACTCACTTTTAAAATTAGGAAAATTGGAATGAATGGCCACGATGTAATGCATTAATTTCTGCCACCATTAGTGCATTTTACACAAATCAAGGATGATTTTAATTTTGTTAAATGCCTCAATCCTTTTATTATCAATTTTTGAGATCTGGTTGTCATTGTTAGTAATTTTATTTCATGAACATTGTTATTTTGACCATGGAGCTCGAATCAGGAATCAAAAGTTTGAAAAAAATTTGAATTAAAGTTGAATTGCTCATACATTATCAGGGAAATTGTTGAGAACTAAGGAACTCCTATGCTTTTCTTTTATTGACAAGAAATTTGAATTAAAGCTAGGGTTTTTAAATATGAAAACCATGTCATCCTCATTCTCAGTTGCGTCTGGAATCATGAGTGATTTAGATAAAATTATAGACACAAACTTAATGAATGTCAACTTACAATATTTTTCTTAGAGATTCATTAGTCCCAATAAGAGTGATTCTATGAAAGCAATTCAAGATAGCAGCATCACTTTAGCTGGTGCTATACCACCATAAGTTCATCGCCTAGAATCGGTATGGAATTGCACTATGAACTATGACCTAGAAAAAAGGGAAGAGCTAGACGGAAGTGGTGATGCAATGTTGACATTGACACCTACTGCTGTTATGATAATGCTCAAGTTACCTGTGATAACTAATCCAATAACCTTGGGTATCAAGTTAGCCTTACGAGATAATGAGGAAAAGAAAAAATATTATGTAAGACTCATAAATACAAAATGGCTCCTATTAGAGAAAAAGGAAACAACTTGAATCCCTAAAATATTGGTTAGGGTATAATTTGTTGAAGAAGTTGAGGATGTTATTGTATTATTAAGTTAGAGGACTAGATTGGAGACTACAAGTGGATAATTTTAGAGAGGAAGGGGAGAATCTATTGAGCTACTTTTATTATGAAAGCACTTCATAGCCATATGGTTACCTTGGCAAAAAAATAGAGATGGGCAATACCTCGAGTTGGAATTTTACATGATGACCTACGATTTACAATGTTACAAGACATAGACATTTCCACTGGCCTTGTTCCACATGCTTATTTTAGACAATACCAAATGCATGATATTTTTCCAAAGCTAAAGTTGGTTAATTGGAGTTGGAATGTAAGATTGGTCAATGATGCATTCTTTACACAAATTATATGTCTTTTCAAACCGTAATGGGCGTAGTATAGGATTTCGAGCAAGCTAGGAAAGTGATTATGGAATATGCATGTTATTTTATTGAGTATAGGTAGTTCACATATATAAGGGTTAGTGGTTTTGAAGGTAATCCACATAAGTTACCCAGATACTTAGATGATAAAATGGATTTATGTGAATTGGTAAGGTAATTAACACCGGTTCACAAACCGTTATGCAGAGAAACATAAGAAAAATATTAAATTGCCCATCGAATTGTAAGGTACTAATGCCCTTCATTTTTAAATGCCGAGTTAATTGAGGATGAATTGAAATTTTTTGAGATGGAAAATTTTGAGGCAAGAGATAACTATGATATCAGGTGGTTGTTCAATAATATTGCAAACACTTTTGAACATGAGCCTCACTTTGAAGACTATTGGATGAATTATAGGGATGGGGAAGAAATCGGGTTAAGAGATTTCTCTAGAATGACCCTTCCACAAATCATAGACTTCAAGATTGCAGTTATACCTCACATAATTTTGGATGATCCACACACGGTGAGTAAGTACTATATTGATCAAAAGCTAGAGGGATAGCCTATAGCCCCTCCAAATGGAATGAAACAGAATCGATGATTCTTATATTTGGATAACCAATGTGATGAGGAGAACTTTAAATTGGTTAGCTCAAAATAATATTGATCTACCAAAGGTCCAAAATACAAGAATCTTAAATAACTTTAGGGATCTGGGATACTTAAATGATGATATCCCTCCCCTAAGAGAAGGGGATAACATAAATGATCCTTTGAGAGGAAAATCTCATCAGTTTCCTTCAAAGAGGATCACTTCTGAACTTATAGATGAATGGACCTCATCCACTAGTGGGACCGGTACTTCTATATCTGCTCTAAGGAAAAGACTGAGGAAATGATTCTAAAATCCATGGAGAATGCTCTTATTACCTTTGCATTACCACTTCAAGCAAAGGGGAAAAGTTTGGCATCTCATTTGGTTCCCTCAGGTTTTTTCCAAAACCTCATAGTGCTGAAAAATTGATGAGTGGGGCTATAACAAGTGGTCATTCTCAATCTAGGCCATGTAAAGAAGAGAAAATAATAACACCAGCCTCAAAAAAGTTTGAAAGGGCACATAAGAAACACAAGGTTTTTTATGAGCCAATTTTGGTAAGAGAAGGTGCCCACCCACCTAAGAAACATAAGCATAGGGATGTGGTGATTGATCCCCCTAAACATGAAAAAATTAATGTTTCTCAAATACGACATGTTGCACAGATTACCACAGGTTAAACAATCAATACCTTTGTCCTCACCTTTTCCTTTGGAAGAAGTGACAATGAGAAGCATTGAGGAACAAATGACCCAAGGAAATGTTTCATCTAATCTAGTAGATAGAAAATTCTAGGTTCAGGTATGAAAACATCTAAAATCCTACTATGTGAGGATGTGAATATACCTTTGTTTGAAACATTGCAAGATTCTAAAAAGGCTCAGGTAGATGTAATAGATGTTGAAATTAGTGAATAAGTTTCCACATTAGATGTACTTGATGTATATATTGACGAATAAATAGCCAAACCAATAGATGATCTTTAAATAATCAATAATTGTAAGAGATCACTCATGTGTCAACCGATGAATCAAGATCCAAACATCATAACCTTATTTTACAAGTCAAGTAGATTCAGAGTCAAAGGGTCTAGAGATATTATTTGAAGATGATGCTTCCCATTGTGTTAAAACCACTAAGGATTATGAGCATTATCAAACAAATAAATCTATCTTTGAAAAGACAATAGAAGTTACACAAGATGCAAGTGCTAGAGAGGAAATTATTGTTGATATAGATATCCAATCTCTAGATGAGAATTGGCGATTGGCATTAGGTGAGCAGATCTACCATGGAACGACCTAAGGTATCATTAGAACATGAGGATAGTAAGATGCCAACATAACAATCTTCAAAGAAGGTAGAGCTATGTGATCGGAAGGAGGAATCTACAAGCTAGTTAGTGGTTCAATAAAACCCTAGGGTAGAAATTGAATCTATTGTGGCATCAATTGGAGAGATAAGGAAAGAATATATCCCAACTACTGGTACAAATCAAAAGGAGGATGACTGTATGTACCCAAAATTGTAAGGTATTGTACTACTAGAACAACGTGACACGTGCCCCAATGATGATACAGGTCTCCTCGCAAGGTGTTCGGGATCCGAAAATCTCTCCAAGTGTGCGTTAACATCCTGCATGCCCCACTTAGCCCCCGCGTGCTTTATTTTTTCCTTTTCCCCTCTTTTCCTAGCCTTTTTTTTTCTTGATGATGAAACCGCCACCCCGAACAAGGCGGCGGTCTTGTAAACCGCCACCCCGCTCGTGGTGGCGGTCCTTTACGCGTTTTCCAAAAGCTCTTTTAACATGACTCACGTAAATTCATTGTTTTACTAGCTTTCTTTCACCGCCATAAGCTTGCATTTGTGATTCTCGTTCCTGGAATAGTGTTTTGCCATTGTTTATAGTTTAAGAGTTCCATTTGGCTTTTACCTTGGGTAAATGCAAATGCTATAAATAGTTGGCTTGTGCTCAAGCAAATGGCCCCTCAAAATTTTCCTTTGATTTCTCTTTGCAATAGATTTAGTTTTCCTTTTTCTTAGAATGCTTAGTTTCTTTCATTGCATGCTTAGTTAGCATTTTTTTACTGTTGGTAAGCCACATATCCATCTTGTCAAGCAATTAATTTCGTTGTTATTTCATCCAATCCTTTAGAGTACAATAGCTTAGGAAGCCATTAAAGTTGCAGGTTTTTCTCCTCAAATAGGATAGTTTTAGGTTCTGGATGCTTTATGTTGCATGACTCACAATAAATCCCGCTAGGAATTGCATAAGCCAAGCTCTGTACTCTTGTGTTATCCCTCTCCTACTCGCATTGTATTCAGTGTGTATTCTGAGCTACCTTTATCCCAATATCTACCTATGTTGATGCTAGCATTACACACTTTTCTCGAATCCATGTGAACATGAAGGAACAAGGAGATCACACACACCAGCAAATTTGCCATTGTTCTACGAAATCCGAGTTCTAGCTTTCAAAGTTTCGATTAGAATCATATCAAATAGAGTAGTTAATTGCTTTATTTCAGTTAATTCTATTCTTGATATTGCCAGGGAAGCTATGGGGATTGATAGTTTCTGAGAAACTATGATTCACTCCTCACTTCTGAGGTAGGATCGAGAGTCTTGCAAATAGATTAGATAAGCTATTTCTTTGTTTAGAATAGATCTACAAATTACACAGACAAATAGCTACACTCGGTTATTTTGTTTGTTTTAAATTGATTATTTTAGTTGTCATTTCTAGATATTTTAAATAGCTGCTTTCTTAAATTCGTAAAGCTCATCAGAAAACACAAAAAAATAGAGAAGTCATACATACTATAGATATACTTCACATAGTTAAATTTTATTTTACTGTAGTTCACTTTACTTTGTTGCTTTTGTATGACAATCACGGGACCTAGAGAGCCCAGGGAATACATATTCGAGCCAATCGTGCCTCAGCCCAATCTCATCATAGCAATAACTGACATAGATCAAAATATTAGGATTTAATTCTTCCAAACAACGGTAAGCTTGCAACAAATCAATTCCCGGTTGAAGCGGACTAAACATAGAAGACAACCAAGCACACACGTTTTTGTCGAATCAACCGAACTATAGATTACCCTAGGCAACATTCATATATGATGTAGAAGGGTTCGAAAGAGAACAAACATTTGGTTGTGATCCTTTGGTCCCAAAGCCGAGTGAAGGAGAAAATCTTACGAGATATATAGATACCGGCCTAAGAATCCAGGTTGCAAGAACACTTGTAAGATATTCGAGAAAATCACACGCTTATTGATCCTAAATATAGAAGTTTGAGAAAGCATACGATTCATTGCATATTAGGGATTAGGACTTGATTTTACGCATGACCATAATAGGTCCACATCAACCACGAGTCTATGGTTGTGACCCACAAATCCCAGAGCCCAAAGAATCCATAGGAGAATTAGACATAGACACTGGCCTACGCACACTAGTATTCCGGTCTACCCCACTTCCACCTATCATCATCAAACAATTATCCTTGCTAGACACAGCAGCTAACAGAGCTAGGGAATTCTAGACTAGGCCAAAGAATCGTCCATAGAATTGACTACATTTACCATCCACCATATTACCTTATCGGAGGAATACACGAAACTATCCCGGGTCATTTTCCACGTATTCCACAACCTATAGATCAAATCACGCCAGAGCTCAATATTGATTGGAGCCTTCGAGTAGTCATCCTTGCTGACCGATCTATCACACCAGTTCAAGTTAGGAGGGCTTTCTTTGCCTTAGATTCACAAGTTCCGCTAGTGCGCATTGAAGACATTAGATTGCCTAACTAGTTTGTCTGTATCTCACACATATTCCATCCCCACCGGCTATCTCGGCATGACCTCGGGAGGTCAGGTGCGAGGAAGAGTTACTTGTAGATTCCCATGCTCACTTGTCACTTTTCCATCGTACAAAATTGGTGAACCCAACGTGAAACTTCCTACTTTCTAGTTCGGAGTCATAATATTACGTGTTCTTCCAAGATTAGTATACTTTGCATCTTTTCTGCCTCATTAGCTTTCACCATCACCTTCACTCCTTCCCATTATTCTGCGGGTATTCATATACCCCTCGAATATGTCAAGATTTGATGCATATGGCAGACCCCTCTTGGGTCTTGAGGCTTACTACACCCAGCAAAATAAGTAATCATCACCCTCACTTTCAATATGGGGTGACAACTACTCAACTAACCAGTTGTCAACACAAACTATGAGAATCAAATATAACTCATCATTTCAAACTGAGGAGTTAGATCAGCTCACTCAAATGCAACAAATGGAGCCTTTAGGCTCGAATAATATGACATTCATCGGAGAATCTGGTTCATCTCCTCAGATGCTACTTAGACCACAAATTAGTAGACAATCAGACTCATACCGAGGTTTAGATGATGAATATTCGGTACGTTATGCTAGGAATGACCAACGTTCTCGAAGTATGTATCCACCTATAGGAGGTTTACAAACACAACCCGAGGTCTCTTTTCAAGAAAATACCTCTATGCCACTGCATATAGGAAATACTCTCGGAGAAACTTGGCAAGATAGTGATCAATTCATATCGGGATATCACATTCCTATACAAAACCATGGTATACAACAAATGCCACTACGGTAAAACACCGTGACTTCACCAAATGAAGTCATTTTAACTCTAATAAAAAGGTTAGAGGGTTAGAACTTGCCCAAGCAAGCAAGTCAAAATTTGCAATTCATTCAAGCAGGAGTTCCAATCCTCCACACCATCCTAGCCAAGTAGATCTCCTCACGGGAGTAGGCACGTTAGGCATGACTCCTCGATTCACAACAAATGCCAACTAGACCCACCATCTCTAACACTCATTGTTCCTCCCGGTCCTAGTGCAGAATAATCCATTCCTAGACAAGACTACCCCATCATACTTAAACATACACTCCAAATCACCACAAGGGGATATGTTCTCCTCTCCTAGCATGTTTACTCAAACACAGGGGCTTCCTTATGCCCCTGCCAATGCATACGCAATGTCATATCAACAACCCATTCCACCACCGTTCCCTTAACAGCACCATCAATGGTCGAAAAATATGTGATAGGGACTTACTCGAAATATTTGAAAGAGCCCTTAGATTTCACCATACAAAGTGCCATGCTTCCAAGACCTCTTCCTAATTTTCCCAAATAAAAGGGTGAAGGGGATCCAAACGTACATATCAAAGCTTACTCTACACCATTCGAGAGCTACTCCCATGGGATGGGGTTGTTGCTAAATATTCCCAAAAACCTTGGAAGGCATCGCTCTCTATTGGTATTATAGAATACCCGAGGCTTCCATCCATTTGTTCAAATAACTCGTGTCAGAGTTCATCAAGGCCTTCGACATGAACAAATTATTAAGAACATGAATCAGAGAGTTCTTACACATCAAACAAGAACACAACGAATCTGTCACCCATTTCATCCTAAGGTGGTGTACGATTCTTTATTCTTCAAAGAAGTGCTCCAAATATGGATCAAATGGAACTATGTGATTTATTTCTTCATTCGCTTAGTAGAGAAGTGAAGGACGAAGTCGAGAATTTCCCATTAAGAACTTACGATAAAGTACCAGAGAGTGCGCTTCGAATAGATCAAGCAGCAATTGATAGTGGTCGCAAAACATATGGAGCAAACGGGAGGTTAATCACCCCCAACCAGAGAACACTACAACTTCTCCTACTACCACGAACATCAATCAAGGACCTAAAATCCTTAACAAAAATCGGGGTGTAACAACAGATGATGGAGTAACCGACCAGCCTAAAAAGGTAAATGTTGTCAATACTCCATCACAGACTCACAACCAACGAAATAAAAAATTTACCCCAACAATCAATACAGTGGATTTTAACCATCCACAACAACAACAACAGTGGAAAAATCCCATACAGAGTCCAAGCCAAAATCTAACTAGGTACCAAAACTAGAATTCAAAATAAAAAAAACAAACGCAAAATTTTAATAGACAACGGTTTGATCAAAATTTTGGGCCACAATACACATCAATACAACAAACTAGGAATTACAATCCTAATTTGTATTGTGGTTTCCACAAAATTCGGGGCCATGACACTAGAACGTGCCGTGACTACAATAAATTCATGCAACGCTTGCCAGATGAACAAAAACAACTTTTCATGGATATGTTCTTGGTAGATCCTACGTCACCAATGTCAAATACATTTTCGAGCGCTTCCCCTCAAAACACACCCCTGAAGATATTTAATGATCCACTCCCAAATCACGATAACAACAGGCTAAATCTAACTAGGACGAACAAGGGTGTAATGACAGGAAACAATGATCATGAAGCCTCGACCTCGCTAAATCAATTAGTTGCACCACAACTAGGAAGTCAGCCACGACCTAAGGTATTCAGTTTAGTGGAGTTAGACGCTGAGCTACCCATCAAAGCTATAACAAGGATGCGAGAGTATTTCTCTCAGCCAAGTCTAAGCCACCTGCCAAAGGCAGATGACATCCAACAAATCATAGTAAAACCTATGGGAGCCTATGATTTGATTAACGACCTAACAAAAACCTTCTCGCACATTTCATTCTTAGACTTACTAAAGAACTCTCCTGCCCACAGGGCTGCTCTTTTAGAAGCATTAGGTTTAGGTCATCTAATTAACATCACTCCACCGCCTGAAACATAGGTAAATCATGTGGACTTTGATGTTCATCCTCCAGGGTAGGCAGATAGGGATGTCGAATTCATATTCGAGATAAACAAAATGCCGACAGATGCTGAGATCACATGCCGAGGTGATCCAACCTTACATTTGCAAGTATGGGTTTATAACAACTATGTAAAGCGTGCAATGGTTGACGATGGGGCGGCAGTTAACATAGTCCCCTTCTCTTTCCTCCAAAAGCTAGGGTATGGAGAAACCAATTGTTCCACAACTCAAAATACACTAAGGGGCTATGATAGTCTTAAAGCCACCTCGGTTGGAACTATAATATTACCGGTCACCTTAGGACCCAAAACCATCTTGACTGAGTTTTATATTATAGATCGGGAAACTAACTATAATATGATCCTTGGCCGACCATGGATACACCGCATGAAGGAAATCCCTTCTACACTATTTCAAGAAGTAAGGTTTTTACATTTAGGAAAGGTATTCGTGGCCAAAGGTGATCCAAAACCATTTGATGTACACCTAGCTGACTTAAAGAAAATACCAGGCGTACACTCGGAGTTTGAACTCCCAACAAATCAACTTAATAAACCTACCGACGCAAAAACAAACGAAAATTTGGTACCTATGATAGATCTTGAAGCTATGAGCCTAGCCAAAGTAACCCCAACCCCCAAAGATGAGGCTAACACTATAGAAATAGTATCATTAGGAACTACTGTAAAAATCATTGAATTGCTAGAAAATGATCTACCAATATTCTTACCATTCGATTCAGTAGGCATAGGATATTCCCTAGGCATTGGCTCTCTTCCAGCAGAGGATCTCTGTATGGTGGAAGTAGAATATACAAACACAACAGATATCCCACCGTCCATATTCCCAGTCAAATATTGGACACTCCATTTTGATGGAGCTAAATGCCATTACAGAGTGGGGAAGGTGTAATCTTTACTTCCCCGAAGGAAAAGTCTTACCTTTCACCTTCAAACTAAATTTCGAGTGCACAAACAATGGCGCTGAGTACGAAGCCCTCCTCCTTGGCCTCATCTTAGCTAAGAGAATTGGTGTTGATAACATCAGAGTCTTAGGAGACTCGCAATTAGTAGCAAACCAAGTCTCTGAGGTATATGAAACCAAAGTGAGCACTTACAACTTTACAAAAAATTGTATTAGATTTAAGCAAGGAGTTTGACTTCATATCAATTGAAGTAATCCCGTGAGAGAAAAATATTCTCGCCGATTCAATAGCAACTTCAGCGTCACGTTTTACTCCAAGCAATGAGTTAGAGGATACCCGTTTCATGGTATCCCTTCGTGATGAACCATTGATAAAGACAATGACAAATTCTTTTTTAAATGTAAATGAATCTACTATCCTAGACCATGTTGATAGTGATATGGCCACTTTGGATTACTTAAACACCTATGCGGCACTACATCTCTCCTATCATATGATAGATTTGTCCTTAATCCCACATTCGTCTTCCTACTTCGGAAATCCCATGGTGGATCTTCCCTCACAAATGGAACCTAGCATATGCAGGGTAGATCAAAACCCAACCTCTATCTCTCGAGTGTCCCTGGTACACTGATATCATTAATTATATCATGGACCATACGTATCCAAAAGGAGCTACACCACAACAAAGAAGGTGGTTACGTATTATCGTAGCTAAATACATCATTATAGAGCAAGTGCTCTATCGAAAGCGTTCGATGGAATGCTCCTAAAATGTGTCGACACAAAAGAATCCAAGAAGATTCTCCATGAATCCCACAGTGGAATGTGTGAGAGCCACTTCGGTGGTCATGCCACCACTCATAAAATACATTGAAAGGGTTATTTCTGGCCTACTCTAGAACACGACGTAGTAGAGTTCATGCAGGTGTCATAAGTGCCAAGAATTCTCCCATGAGATCCATATGCCGGCACAAGCTCTACAACCAATCACTACTCCATGGCCCTTTTCTACATGGGGCCTAGATTTAATAGGGAAATTCTCTCCCTCGTCCACAGATGGCCATAATTTTATAATCACGGCCACCGAATATTTTACCAAATGGGTAGAGGCTATGCCTCTTACTACTGTACCTGGTTCTGTAATCGCCAAGTTCATTTTGAACCAAATCATTTACAGGTACGGTATCCCGCAAATCATTATCTCCGATAATGGAACTTCTTTTAAAAATGAAGAGGTTCACGAGCTATGTAATAAATTTAAAATAAGCCATCATATGGCTTCCTTGTATTACCCTCAAGCCAACGGATAGGTTGAAGCAACGAATAAAACACTAAAAGCCATTCTCCTTAAAATGGTGAAAGAAAACAAATGAGATTGGCACTTAAAGTTATATCCGGCTCTATGGGCCCACCGAACCTCAATAAAAACACCAATGGGAGCAACTCCTTTCTCACTAGTATTCGAGGCAGAGGCAGTTCTACCACTCGAGGTTAAAATACCCAGTCTCCACATTTCATTACAAGGGATTCTGGATGAAGATGCTTACAGGGAAGCACGTCTCTCCCAATTAGAAAGCCTAGATGAAGCTAGGTTAGATGCTGAGCAATGGCATAGAGTCTATGTTGACTGGATGTGCCGGAAATATAACAAGAAAGTCTATGAACGCGACATATATGAAGGTGATCTAGTTCTAAGGCTAGACAGCCGGATCGACAAGAAGACCGGCAAAGGAAGGAAATTCCGGCCTAAATGGTTGGGCCCATACCGAGTCATGAAAGACTATGGGAATGGTGCATACCTCTTATGTACACTAGAAGGTGAGGAATTTGGTGAAACAGTCAATTCCCTACACCTCAAGCATTTCTACGCGTAAGCAGCTAGCACTACTTATATATCTATCTACATTGCATCTTCATATAGATTAGGATCATATTGTCCGCTTGTTTCATACACAAATGGTGATCAAGGAATCTATTCTCAAAGAAATTCATTACAAACTCATGATGTTGTTGGCATAAACACTTTAATCATACTTCTCCATTTTCATGATATCATCAAATTATCTTGGAATCATTTTATCAAATAAAGCTAGACATGACAAAGTCTTAACGGTAACCATACCAAGATCTGCAAGTTTATTCTCACTGTTGGTTTCTTCTTAGGGTAGGTGTCTTGCCTATGGTCTGTTCTAGAAGCTTCATGGTGTCACATCTATCCCATATGTATATCTCTTTGGAAATAAACACATACTAACATTTTACTCAAAAAAACAAGTCAAACATGGAACAAACAGAAAATTTAAATTTTACACATTTCCTTGCCCCACCAACCTTTGGTGATGAGCTTGCATCTCTTACTAGTGACATAGGGTTGGGAAAGGATGGAAATGCCCTTACTCGCCTATGCTTTGCCCATGGTGATAAACCCACGCTTCTTACTAGTAGCATGGGGCAAAGTGTAGGGGGTCCTCTTGACAAATAAATGCAAAAGGTCATACACAAACAAATCAAACTTTAAAACTTTGAGTCAAAAACAAATGAATCAGATGTTCAAAATCCCAAGAGAGTTAAAATCCTAAAAACCTAGATTTTGTCTACTATGTGGCCATCTACGGGTCTAAGTCTGGATAAACCGCAAAGCAAGTTGCATCCAAAACTATGAAGTCACTCGAGTGGAGTAGACTTGTGGTGTCCTAATTTGGTTCCACCAAAGCTTTGTCTATCTTTCATCACTACCATTTCACTACACCTCATGACTTGCGCCCTTCCCAACTCTTGGTGATAAGCCCTCGCGTCTTACTAGTTGCGTGGAGTTGGGGTTAGGGGCAGGTTTATCTGTTCATCGTACCGGTTTATTTTCATCACTTTGCCAAAACAAACATGAAGTATCCAAAATTGCTTACAGAAACTAAGATTCAAAATCACATTATATCTACATTATCATATATCAGCATCATGAAACACAAAAGGAAAGTAAAACACTTGCATCATTTGTTCACCATTGCATACATTCTAAAAAGAAGCATATAAACATACATCATAGTATAGGAAACTAGAAATAGAAAGTGAGCCATGAATACCAAGAGTTTGATCCAGAACAAAAATATATATATATAAATAATCAACGTTTATATACAATGCCATCATGCACTAAGCATGGTCAAAACGCTCAAAGAGCCCGAGATATACAAAAGAATATATAGTACAAAATCTACGAGAGCCAAGTGGCTTCTCAATCCCTACGAGACCCCTCTAAAGGTGCACGCCCATGCCTAGGACTCCGGCTATGCCGGCGCTCTGAATGCATGGAGGGCTCAGGATCTCGAGGGCAGCCGCAGTCTCACCACGAGAATGGCTCCTCATCAAGCGCTCAGCCATCCTGTACCCCGCTAACTCTGTGTGAAGGGTCGATACCATCCTGGCCACATGCCAGACTGGAGTGAAGATGTCGGTATGTCTACCGGCTGCTGAAGGCTCCCCAGCATCCACAGACAGCTCTACATGGGTCCTCTCCATGGGGATCATCAGGGTATCAGTGCATACCTTGCGAATCAAGTCCCGCCACTCATCGGCGGTCTCTGCAAACAAAGGAGAAAACAAATTAGAAACCAAACAAGAAATTAAAAGATACAAGATAGCAACTAAGGAGATCCTAACAAAGAAACAAACACTAGAAGGGAGAGAGGGTAACTTACTCGGATCACCAGGCCTCCAAGATGGATCTATGGGATCAACGCCCACCACGGATGCCACTACCGACTGAGGGGCTGCTCCTGTGGCTAGAGCAATGTAACGCCCCGCAACAGACTCATCCTCCCCATGGCCCTGGGAGAGTGGCTCCTCTGAAACCAGAGTCACCCTCTCTGCACTCTACTCGGCCCTCTCCGCCTACATAATATCCTGGGTGTCGTGCCACTCAGGATCACTGTCCTCGGTCTCCTCCTCTGTCTCTCCCCGTATACTCCTCAGACTCGAGTCTACCTCAATGGGGTCATCGCTGCTATGGGTAGGACCCATGCAATCTGAAGCAAAGGTGCCTGAGGTGCACCGGCTCTCCCTCTGGCACGAACTATCCTCCTGGCTGCAATAGGAATGCCAGGAGTAACCACTATCCAACCCCGGCCTCTAGGCCCCCCTCTGGCCTCTCGGACTGATCTATATACTGGCACCACTGGGGAAGCATACCCATGTATGGTAGGCCAAACTGCTGAGGAACTCGGCCAAAGGGGTGCATCTCCACTCGCCCCACTCTATCAATAAGCTGCCCTGTCATGGAGCAGGAGATCAAGGTAAGAGCCTCCTCACCCCATATGCCTGCCATAGTCTGGTATGGTGTGGCCTCCATGTCGGCAGTAGTCAGGGAGGCAACTGGCTGATGAGGTGCTCTAAGCACCGACATGTCTATCCATCTGGCTGCCCTCACAACTCCAGGATCTGCCACCTCCACACCCCTACCATAAGGGATGAAATGCTCATAGACCCAACTCATGACTAGGTTCAGGTGGCTCAACAACTACCCCTATAAATGGACCATCCTTTATAAGTCGTGGTAGGTGGTCCCAAGAATGTCTGCCACCCAGGCGTATATCCGACCATGCCCCTCTATATGTGCAATAATGGGGGACCAGCAGTATAGTAATGTATCTCCTCCCTTGTCCCCGATTAGTCTCGAGGCAAGGATCCCCATGATGGCCTGGCAAAGTAGGGGGATGGGCAAAGAAGGAATAGATCGAAATCTAACCCCCTTCTTTTGACCCCGTGGAGATGACTGCATCTCCCATAAATATATCCCACCGTGCAATCTTTGCCCGTGAACTCGCTTGTCTCTAGGGTGATTCATCTCCCGATGATCGGACCCTGCATGCGATAGACTTCCTCCAATGTAATAGTCCACTCACCACGGACCCTTGGCAATTGGAAGGTGTTTCGATCTGCATCCCAGTATGAGAACAAGTCGCAAAGGATGTGGCTGGATGGTGTAACGTGGGGCACGCGTGAAATGCACAGTATCCCAGCCCGCTGAAGAGTGTCCTCCTCATCCTGTGAGAGGGCATCTAGTACCCCTGAGAGCCAATCACACTCCCTCTCTCAACTCCACCGGATATAATCCTCTCTCTCATGCATACACCCAAAAACACACAAAACAAAGTAAGTTAGCATCCAAGTAATACTGGAAAAATCATGAAAGCACGTAGAAATGCTAAAAATAGAAACACAATCTCAAAAAGAGGTTCCTTTTGCATTCTTTGCAAAATCGCAGCCCTAAGCAAGGAGGTGGTTTTGTAACCACCGCCTTAAGGGCGGCGATCGTGTAACCGCTTCCCGACTGACAGGCGGCGGTCATGGTCCGAAAACCCACGTGGTTTTTAAATTTAAAAGGCCTAAAAAGTGTAAAAAATGACCATTTTACCTAAAAACAAAGCCTACCTAGTAGGTGCACCCCCTAGGTGGACCTTTTAACACTAAAATTTTCAAAAATTACCCCCATGACAAAGTATTAACATTTCAAATTTAAGGGGGTTAAAAGGATAAATCGAAGAAAATTAACTTTGTGATCTCACGGGTTGATGTTCCACGTGGAGGCATGATCGCTATCTCATCACGGACGTTTCGACTCTACTCACGTAAGAAACCGTCACCGTGGGTCCTAGAGCTCAAAATCAATCAAAGCGACTCGCACAAATGAATAGGAAAATGGGCCCACTTTCATATATATAGTGTCTGGATTCGTTTCAAATAAATATCTCACAGGTTTGGAGCACCGACGGAGGTAAACTCCTATCCCCGCACAAATGGTACATTCTCATTCCCTATTATTTTAGCGTTTATTTTTCAAACTATTGTGTCTATCTACACTTGAGTTCTCTTTTTGTTTTGCAGGTAGCGGGAATCTTGGACGGCGTCATTTCAACACACGGATGTATCAGGTATAACTTCTAACTTCCCATTTTAGGACCGCCATACTCGACCCACCATTTTACACCTCTTCATGGCTAAAATGCTTCTCTGAGGGGGCAATATGTATGTACCCAAAATTGGAAGGTATTGTCTTTGCCGAACAACGTGACATGTGCCCCAATGATGATACAGGTCTCCTCGCAAGGTTTTCAGGATCTGGAAAAGCTCTTCGAGTGTGCGTTAACATCCCGCATGCCCCGCTTAGCCCCTGTGTGCTTTATTTTTTCCTTTTCCCCTCTTTTCTTAGCCTTTTTTCTTCAAGACAAAACCGCCGCCCGGTGCCTGGGCGGTCTCGTGACCGCCGCCGGCGGTCAGGCAGGCGGCGGTCCTAGAATTCAACGCTTCCTTTCTCGGGCCGGTGGTCCTTTATGCATTTTCTAGAAAGCTCTTTTAACATGACTCACATAAATTCAACATTTTACCAACTTTCTTTTACAACCATAAGCTTGCATTTATGATTCTATTTCCCCGGAATAGTGTTTTGCCATTGTTTATAGTTTAAGAGTTCCATTTGGCTTTTACCTTGGGTAAATGCAAATGCTATAAATAGTTGGCTTGTGCTCAAGCAAATGGCCCTCAAAATTTTTCTCTGATTTCTCTTTGCAATAGATTTAGTTTTCCTTTTTCTTAGAATGCTTAGTTTCTTTCATTGCATGCTTAGTTAGCATTGTTTTACTGTTGGTAAGCCACATATCCATCTTGTGTAAGCACTGTTGTTATTTCATCCAATCCATTGGAGTAGAATAGCTTAGGAAGCCATTAAAGTTGTAGGTATTTCTCCTTAAATAGGATAGTTTCAGGTTCTGGATGCTTTATGTTGTATGACTCGCAATAAATCCCGCTAGGAATTGCATAAGCCAAGCTCTAAACTCTTGCGCTATCCCTCTCCTACTCGTATTGTATTCAGTGTGTATTCTGAGCTACCTTTATCCCAATATCTACCTATGTTGATGCTAGCATTAGACGCTTTTTGGATCCACGTGAACATGAAGGAACAAGGAGATCACACCGAGGGGACAAGATCACACACACACCATGGATTCGCCACTATTCTCAGAATCCGTGTTCTAGCTTTCAAACTTCTAGTTAGAATCATATCAAATAGAGTAGTTAATTGCTTTATTTCGTTAATTCTATTCTTAATATTGCCAGGAAGTCAGTGGGGATTGATAGTTTCTACAAAACTATGATTCACTTCTCACTTCTGAGGTAGGATCGAGAATCTTGCAAATAGATTAGATAAGCTATTTCATTGTTTAGAATAGATCTACAAATTACACAGACAAATAGCTACACTCGGTTATTTTGTTTGTTTTAAATTGATTATTTTAGTTGTCATTTCTAGATATTTTAAATAGCTGCTTTCTTAAATTCGTAAAGCTCATCAGAAAACACAAAAAAATAGAGAAGTCATACATACTATAGATATACTTCACATAGTTAAATTTTATTTTACTGTAGTTCTCTTTACTTTGTTGCTTTTGTATGACAATCATGGGACCTAGAGAGCCCAGGGAATACATATTCGAGCCAATCGTGCCTCAGCCCAATCTCATCATGGCAATAACTGATATAGATCAAAATATTAGGATTTAATTCTTCCAAACAACGGTAAGCTTGCAACAAATCAATTCCCAGTTGAGCGGACTAAACATAGAAGACAACCAAGCACACACATTTTGGTCGAATCAACTGAACTACAGATTACCCTAGGCAACATTCATATGACTGTAGAAGGGTTTGAAAGAGAACAAACATTTGGTTGTGATCCTTTGGTCCCACAGCCAGGCGTGAAGGAGACACTCTTAAAGATATAGATACCAGCCTAAGAATCTAGGTTGCACGAACGCCTGTAAGATATTATGAGAAAATCACACAGTTATTGATCCTAAATATAGAAGCTGAGAAAGCATACGATTACTAGATATTAGGGATTAGGACTTGATTTCACGCATGACCATAACAGGTCCACAACAACCACGAGTCTACGGTTGTGACCCACAAATCCCGCAGCCCAACGAATCCATAGGAGAATTAGACATAGACACTGGCCTACGCACACTAGTATTCCGGTCTACCCCACTTCCACCTATCATCATCGAACAATTATCCTTGCTAGACACAGTAGCTAACAGAGCTAGGGAATTCTGGACTAGGCCAGAGAATCATCCATAGAATTGACTACATTTACCATCCACCATATGACCCTGTCCGGAGGAATACACGAAACTATCCCGGGTCATTTTCCACGTATTCCACAACCTATAGATCAAATCACGCCAGAGCTCGATATTGATTGGAGCCTTCGAGTAGTCATCCTTGCTGACCGATCTATCACACCAGTTCAAGTTAGGAGGGATTTCTTTGCCTTAGATTCACAAGTTCCGCTAGTGCGCATTGAAGACATTAGATTGCCTAACTAGTTTGTCTGTATCTCACACATATTCCATCCCCACCGGCTATCTCGGCATGACCTCGGGAGGACGGGTGCGAGGAAGAGTTACTTGTAGATTCCCATGCTCGCTTGTCAATTTTCCATCGTACAATGACTAATCTCAAGATCTAGACCAAGGAAAAGGAAATTTGGAGGAAAATCTTGTACATGGTGAGATGAGGAAAATGGATATTGAATTATATGTTGAGAAATAGGTAAAATCATTAGCCTAGGAGGAACAAGGAATATCCAAGCAATTGGTGGTTGTCCCCGAGAAATCCCAACATTAAATACAAGAAGCAAAAGTTGAGGCAAGTCTCACAAAGGGGTGGATTTTTGAATTGATTTAAAGTAAAGAGAAATAAATTATTTATGTTTAGGCTATTGATCTTACTTCATTATTCTTTGAAAAGATGGTAACAACCTCTAAAAGGGCTAGGGTTATTACCAAGACTCATACTAATCCATTGGGGTCCAAAAATATAGAAATATCAATCCCTTATGAAGGTAAAACCAGAGACAATGTAACAACTAGTGACTATAATGTTCATCTCATTCCTTTAGGAAAACCCTCAAGAGATCAACTAAAACAGGGAGTATCAGAGGTGGTAAATGACCTATTGCAAAAGGTGGATGAAGACAGGATAACAAAAAATCAATTGAAGGAACATGTCAAATATTTGAGTTCTAGTATGTAATAGCTAATTGGGAAACCCAGCCATACTCAAGAAGATACCTTTGTAAATACCCCTGAAGGATTGGAAAATATTGATAAAGTTGTCAAGAAGGTTTAATCTATAGACACGTGAATTGAGAAGCTAACCAAAAATGGAAAATAAGCAATTGAGAAAGCCATGGAAAAATATGAAGAACTCAAAAGCAGGCTTAATGAGATTGATGAGATAACTGAGCAATGTGACAATGAAATCTTTTAATTTGAGGGAATTTTTCCCAAATTATACCGTATAACTCAACTTAGTGATGAATTGGTTGAACAGAAAGGATTGATCCAGAATAATTTAGAGGAAGTCAACGTGCCTTGGAGGAACTAGAAAAAATCATAGTGGAAACTTTGAATGGGATTAAAGAAAAGCTTTAAGTTAAAATAAATTGGGTTGACGATACTCTTGATGCCATCAATTTGAAACTGAATACATGGTGTTTGAAAAATTCAAAAGGAGTTATGGTGATTTTAATATTGATTTATTATTCAACTCTTTTTAGAGGAATATTTAGAAATATGTTTTCTCTTATGAAGTCATTAAAACAATGAGAAAAATTGAAAATAAAATTACAGAGTTGAAAGCTAGGCCACTGGAATAAAAGCAGAATATGGGTCATTGTATGGATGTGATAGCTAGACATACATTAATCTTCCAACACCACACTAGGCCAGAAGAAGGTGAAATAAATGAGCTTTCCCATAGATATGATGCATATGTGGAAATATTGTGAGAATAATAGGATGCAGGAGTGGAAACTGAAGAAGAAAAGGGTGTAGACATTAGAAATGATGAACAATTTTAAGCTTATTGCTTTTAAAGTTGTACATTCTTCCCATAATTTTGTTCTAAGATAAATTTTTAACTAATATTTCAGTTTCATTAAGGATAATTGTTACTCTGAAGTTCATTGATGTCTTATATCAATTGTAAAATGGTATAATACATTATTTTAATATGACTTAGATAAAATTCTATATACATTTGTACAAGAATATAAACTATTGTGATATTTGTGCTTCTTGCATGTTGAAAAAGGAACAAAATGGGGTTCTATAAGGGCCCCTACCCATGGAAAAATAGGGTTGTATACATGTCGAGAATAAAGACAACAAGGGAAAAATAATGATCATACATCTTTTATTCCCTCTTCAAAACTTCCCCCTAATGGAGGAAGTTTGTTTAACACCTTATTCTTCCTCAACATGAATTCACTTGAAACCTATGTCATCCGAAAAATATGATAGAACCTACTAAATCTTGGGACATCCCCATGTCCATCAATGACTCGAGAGTCATTCTAGGACTATCCATAATATTTTCCATCTCAATTTTCTTCTAATGGGAGGATACCCAATCCAGAAGATCCAAACCACCTGTGAAGAAGGTTTTTTTCCCCTTCCCCTTGTGAAGGATTGACTTACTTGGAGCATATTGAGAGGGGAAATTTGAGTTAATTGGAAGGAAAAGAATTTTACCTTGTAGAATGGGTAGGTTACGAGTTCCTGAACTCTACCCATCTTCCCATTTCCTTGTGTGGGGTGGATGCTCTTTTATAGTAGGAACTAACCGAGGTCCCAAATATTCATGCTATGAATGAGGAGCATGATGCACTAAATGAGAGGATGATGACCAAAAAATCTACCCATGTTGTCCTCAGTAGATGAAATTACTTCTCTTGAATGATAAATAGTTATGGATACCTCCTCTTCTCCATCTGAGATAATGATTGGGGGCTGAGGACTTGATTCACCCCTTCTCTTGCCCAAAGATGATGATGGCATTGAACTTGGTTGTGAGGGTACAATTTATGTTTATCCTTTCTCCAAAGAGATGATCCTCCACTCTAATTCATCCACCTTATGAGAGATAATAATAATGATGTCATTGGGGGATTTTTTGTATAACACATATAATTCCTTGGGAATCTCCTTTAATAAAAATCTTCATCACATAATAATGCACATAGAAAGTCAATTTTCCCAAACACTTGGGGCCTCCTTTCAATAAATAATTTCTTCAAGACTTCAGAGTTTTCATATGTTCCCATCGAAAGAGATGAAAGATCATGACTTAAACGGTTGTGAATACATGATTGATCCTAATCAATCTTGTAAGAAGCGTTAGCTGGACTTGCGATATGTCAAGGGTCCTCTGGTGTCTCCTGCACATTCTATGCCAAACAAAGCCCTTACAAAAGCCTCATCAGGACCACTCAGATCAAAGATTTGATTCAAATCTTCTGAAGAAATTTCTTTCAAACTATTTTCCACAAGTACTCTTGCCCACACCGTAGGAGGTTGTGAAAATTTTCCCCACTTACAGGATAAGAAAAGTAATGCATCCTTTGTGATGGAATAAAATTGGATTTTATAGTGAAAGGGGTGTATATTGGTCTGATTAAGAGAAATATTTCCCATGAGATGAAATAATATTTTCTCATCACATATGAAAATTTAAGAGTTAGAAGGGATTAGGAATTATCGGCTCGATGAATCAATACGATTTGAAAAGAACCATGTGTGGTAATTAAGCCAATAAGACATGAAATGGAATGCACAACACCCAAGATGGATTATTGGGAAGTAGATGAGGATATATGTCATATCAGAATTGATCTATATGTGCTCAAAGGTCATCAAAAGTGATTATCCAATAAATATGTAGAAATAATGATTAAAATAATCTACCAAAAGTGATGACCTAGTATCCCAGTCAAGCACAAATGGAACCAATTGAAAATACTCACATTTTTACACTGGCGTGTATGATGAATTGAAGAATTTTCATAGGAATATTGTGGTTTAAAATGAGTATTGTAAAGGGGAATATCCTTGGAATATTCATACTTTTTGGGGGAAACTTTGAAGGTTAGTGAGTGAGTTGAATGATATAAATGTGTACGAGATAATCACATGTAGAAGGGGGTTAAAATTTTCTTAGAATTGTTCAAAGAAAAGAGAGAGCTGAGTAAAACCCCACTTTCTAAGATCTTATATGAGAAGCCTGTTATTTCCTTTGTGTATTTAAAATTTAATCATGTCATGATGGTTACAACTTTCCAGCCACTGACAAGCTTTGAGACTGTAAATAAAGTTTTCCCTCGCTGATAAATTTGATGAACCTTGAGTTAATTGTGTTAATCATGAGCATCATTGTGTCTGCTTTCATTTTGAGATGTTTTTCAAGTAGTTATTCATGTTCCTATTGCAATCTTATGTTAGGAATTCCTCTCGAATCACACAAGATCTTGTCCTTGTGGTAGTATTGTGGCATTTGCAATTGTGTTGTGAGAAGATCTTTCATTTTAATGTGTAATAAACAATTTAAATTCACTTTACTTCCATTCTATCGATACATATTGTTTGTTAGCTTATGAGTGTATCTTAGGCATGATGAACTAGGAATCTTTGATGTTTAGTTGAGTCTTTAACATGAGATTTTATGTCAATTTCTCAAATAATGTGTGAAACCGTGCATCTTTGGGCTTCCATGGGTGTGCATCTTCTAGTTGAAGGTTCATTGTTGACCATTTGAAGTGTTTTTATCATCTTTCTTGGAATATTTTCCAACCTTTGTTGAAATTTCTTGATAATTAGGTATAATCAACTTTATCTTTCCTAATTCCCCAACAAAATTCATCTACAAATGATAAATCCTACACGAATTACCCCTTCTTGCACTAATTTTCCATAAATGTTAAGGATATTTTTGAATTTACCCATCCTTTACTAAAAACATACAGAACCAATCTAGTCCTATTGTTGTCTTTAGTAACCTAAACCTTGTTTAGAAGATATCTCCATTTTCTAGAGTGACAACTCGTGAGAGTTAGATTATGTTGCATTGACCATGTCTTCTTAAGGTTTTATTTCAAATATCATAGAAGGAGAGTCAAATACTATTGATTCATTCATATCCCTTACGAATATCAGGTTACAAAAAGGGTCCTCTCACCCTGGTTGAAGGCACAACCTAAAGTAGTGAGGGTAGGTCAAACCCTCAATGACAAGTCTACCTAATTCTTCCAAGCTCGAGTGACAAAGAGTCAGTCAAATCCCTCCCCGGCTATGAAACGACTTGAATTTTGATTTATCTATCTCTAAGAATCCCTCACAACCTATTGATGTTGCTCAATTTCAAAGGGAGAATCAATTTAGGTACCAACACCTTCACTTGCAAGGAAAAGTTAAAAACAAAAAAACATATTAGAATCCATATTCATCACAATGTTCATCAAAACTTTATAAAGAAACTCGAGTCACTAACAAATCAATATGGTCACAACAAAACAAACCAAATTGCTTTGGCGATCGACCTAAATCATTATTCATTCTAGTGATTTAAAATAAAAACCCTCTCTGTATACGCCTAATGAATAAAAATAAAATAAAAATCTAAAAACCGAACAAAAACAACAAAATTAAGTGCCTACCTATGTTTGTGTGGGCTTATTTTGTCTGCTTGATAATGTCATTACTTCCAAATCTTGATTTCTCATTTAATTCAGATCTCCAAATCATAAATCACGTCACTTAAATGAACTATTAATTGTCGAATAAGCCTTTTATAGCCTCCCAATACTTTGACTAGAATCGTCATTAACTCCTTGAATTGCTAGTGAAGCACCTAAATCGTTAGAGATCATCATCAATCACTAGTAATTCATCTCTTTTTACCGTAATCATTTTTATATCAAAATCCTCTTGTCACATTTTTCAACAAAAATTTCTCATTTAGAGACCCTGTCCTTAAAAACTTAACCTTTGCCGTGAGTCATACATTTATGGGACATGCACCATTTCACCCCTTATCACTTGAATTCCTTATCATTCCATCCTACCCTTACAAATCATATGTCCATAGGCAAAAAAACCTTTTATTCCTCCTATCACTTGATTTTGTGGTAGCACCTATCATTTCAATACCCCTACTCTGGGAAACTTTCAATGAAACACACATCGAACACATCCAAAAAATCCTATCAAACTCATGTTCCTTACACTACGTTAAATTCACCCCACTTTGAGGGGGTTCACCCATACATAGAAAATCCACTCATCAAAAATCATTTTTGTCTAGCACTTTTCCTACACCAAATTACTCAACAAAAATGGGAAAATGTAGATACCTAAAATTAGCACCGTTAATTTCCCTGACCACATACACCATCTTCATAACAATATCAAATCAATTCATTTAATCTAATTACTTAATATATAATCACTTGTCCTAAGTCTAAAACCATCCATAATATTTATTCCATGTAAATATCTTAACACATCCTATAAATACTACTTTATAGTTGTAAAATCTTATCTTACCTTCCTAAAAACCACCTAACCACCCTAAATCTATCCTAACCATCTCAAAACAATTTAAACCTATTTTCTTACAACATCCTAACCTCTGCACCTCATCCCCAACCTCCCTTAATCATTTACCAACATAACAAACAAAAAAATTGTTTAGAAGTGGTTTTAACTACTTTCCAATCACTTTCCCCAACAAAGTAGATCATCGGTAATTGTACCTAATCGCCAAAGTGATTATAAATAATACCTTTGTTCTCCCTCACACGATCTTCTAATTTTTTCATTCACACCCACACTTTAATTTCATACCTTCCAAAGCATATAGGACATAGTCGATATCAGTTGGCATCAATCTCAATCATTTGCAACAATGTTCTTATAACCATTCTTTATCTCTCAAATTCAAGAAAATGTGACAAGACAAGCTAACAACTCTAATCATTCCCATTGAAGATTTGAGGCATCTTTTATCTATTCATTAGTCAAAAGGTATTCTTTCATATTTGTTTATCTTTTACAATTCATAAGAAACATCAAAATCAATAAAAAACATCATTTTAGAGCTTTAATCATCATTTTTAGCAAAATCTAGCATTTTCCACAAGTGATTCACTAACAATTCACCCTAATCATAAGCGATTGGCCTAAATCATTGACAATTCTTGTCAAAATTTATATTTTTATCAATTTATCAGTTTTACATAATTTTTATCAATCCCTTTGCATTTAACATGTTGTTTCCAAGTATGGCTCTCTGTTAGATGGTAGTTCCTGGCCATTCACACCCAATTACAAGCATTTATGATCTCCCCATAGTCCAACATCCCTTTTTCTCGGGAATGGTATAACATCCCGCATGAGATTACTTTGTGCGCAATCTGATTTGCTATCAACAAGAAGGAAATTGAGGATCACATCGAGTTCCTCAATTATATCAAATAATAAACTAAGGATTTATGGTACAACTACTTTGAGCACATTTAGATTGCATCCACACTTTCCTAGCCACCTTTGAAGTTGCAGCAGAGGACCTTCCTTTCAACCTTTAGTTTTATAATTCTCCATCCATTATATTTCTATTTTTATCTATCATTATCATTATCTTTATTAATCCACTTAATTTTTACAAATCGAGCTAACATCCTATAAGGAAGCTCCTTCATATTCTTCTAACCGCCTATTGGTACCCAAATTGAATCTCCCTTTAAAACTGAGAAGCATCAAAAGTTGAGAAGGATGCTTAGAGACAAATAGATCGAGAAAATGATTCATTTGGTATCTAAGGAAAGATTGAACTGACTCTTTTCACTTGGTCTTGGAATAATTTGATAACACTTAAATAAGGGTTTGACCTACCCTTACTACTTTAGGTTGTGCCTTAAACCAGGGTGAGAGGACCCAATTTGTAAGCTTTGTTGGTGAAGGATATCAGTGGATCAATAATATTTGACTCTCCTTTTGCAATATTCAAAGGAAACCTTGAGAAAACATGGTCAATGCAACATAATTTAACTCTCACGAGTTTTCACCCTAGAGAATGAAGATGTCTTTTAGACAAGGTTTAGGTTACTAAAGAATACGATAAAACCTGATTGCTCCTTCATAGTTTGGGCTAAAGGATGGAAATTGTATGTAACGAATTTCCTCATCATTTATGCATAAACATTGTAATAAGGGGTAGTTGTTGTAATATTCATCACTTAATGTATAATTTGTTGTTGGGAAGTTAAGTGGGATAAATTTTATTATACCAAATTCTTGGGAACTTTTAACAAATGTTGGGACATCTACCAAGAAAAATGAAAAAAATGCTTCAAATGGTTAAAATGATCCTTTAACTAGAAGATGTGTATCCATGGAAGCCCAAAGATACACAGTTTCACACATTATTTAAGAATTAAACACAAAATATCATGTTAAATACTCAATTAAACATTAGAAATCCCCGATTCATCATGCCTAAGATACACTCATAGACTAACAAACAATCTGTACCAGCATAATGAAAGTAGAGTGAATTTAAATTGTTTATTGCATCGTGAAATGAAAACTCTCTTCATGATGTAATTGTAAATGCCACAATACTATCACAAGGATGAGATATTGTGTGACTCAGAGGAACTCCTAACATAAGATTGCAACAGAACATGGATAACTACTTGAAGATATCTCAAAATGAAAGTAGACAAAACTATGCATGATTAACATAATTTACTCATGGTTCTTAAAATTGATCAGCAAGGGAAAGTTATATTTACAGTCTCAAAGCTTGTCAATGGTTGGACACTTGCAACCATCTTGACATGATCAAATCTAAATACACATAGGAAGTAACAGGTGTTTCTCATATAGGTTCTTTGGAAAAAAATGGCTTCTCTCAACTTTCTTTATATTTATTTTCTTTGAACAACTCTCAAAAAATAACCCCCTTTTCACGATTATTCTTTACATTTTTATATCACTCAATTAATTTGTTATCCTTTGAAGTTTTTTCCCACTAAAACTACGAACATTCCTAGGAATATTCACTTTTACAATACTTGTTCTAGAATATGACATTTAATGTTTTTACTTTAACATGCCAAGTGTAAAAATGTGAGGCTTTTTAATTGGTTCCACTTGTGCTCAAATGGGATATCGGGTCATCATTTCTGGAAAATTATTTTAATCTTTTTTCCCTCATATTGATTAGATAATCATTTCAAATGACCTCTAAGCACTTTCGATGACTCTGATATGACATATATCCTCATATACCTTTCAAGAATCCATCTTGGGTGCTACACACTCTATTTCATGTCTCATTGGTTTAATTGCCACACAAGGTTCCTATCAAATCATATTGATTCACCAATTCTTCTTATTCCTAATCCCTTCCAACTCTTAAATCCTTCTCGTGTGAAATGAGAAAAATCTCCCTCATCTCATGGGAAATATTTCTCTAAATCATAACCATATGCACCCCTTTCACTATAAAACATGGTTCTACTTCATTACCTTTATGTATTTCCCTTATTATTCTAAATATAAAGAATTTTATTAGAAAAATAGAAAAGGTATTGTTAGTGCAAATTCACAAAGACACCCTAAAATTACCTATGGATCTACTTTTCTAAGGCAATTTCATTTGGTGTGAATGCACAACATTGAGCTTTCCCAAAGTGTGGGACCTTTACAAATGGGGAAAGCTCTCCAGAGAAGGTTGGTTCCTCTTCCTAAACTACCTGCCACAAGCTATTCTAGTGTAGGCAAGCTGATATAATCCTAATCTAACTATTCCCGGAAATAGAGAGAGAGAAAAGAGGGAAAATAGAGCCTACACTAAAATGGTGATACAATAGAGAAGGAAAATATTGAACATCTATCAAAACTGCCATGGAACAAGAAGAGGTGAGCAATGGAAAGGATGGAAAAGTGCATCACAAAACCAAGGATGGATTTCACAAAAAAATTGTCCCAAAACTCCATGAACATAGCTCTAAAACCTGTAAACATCTAAACATGCACAAATACCTGCATTGAAGAGAGGCAAGAAGAAAACAAAAAAATGTGCAAGGATGGACGAATGCATCACAAAACATGTTTATTTTTTTGCTTAGAAGTTTGCACAAAACATCATTTTACTGGTAAGAGGCAAAAATATCCATTACAAAGCAAGGGAGGAGGTTCTAACTCCATTTTCGACCCTAGGGAAGAAAATAAGGGAGGGTAGAGCAGAAAGAATGAACAACTTGTTACAAATGAGCCAAAACTAGCTTTTAACCATGAAGCAGAATGGAAGAAAGGAGAAAACGCAAGTAAATCTGATTTTAGACTTCAACCATCGACAAGATTCATTAAAACAGAAAGGGAACCTCTGTAAATCCACTTCCCAATGCATTCGAGCCCGCAGGACAAGAAATTTCCCATACCTCATTAAATCTGGTAGATGAAAATATGATTTTTTTTCTTTTCTAGTGCCAGGGACGTTTTTCCAAATTTCTCCCATGAATATTCACCAAAATCCAAAATTTATGGGTCTAACATGTAGATAATTTCACCATCTTTCCAATGACATAAAGAACATGAAAATCTAAGCTTTGGATCAAAAGATATGGCCCTCTGAAGATTTAGGGCAAAAATGGCGAAAACAGAGTCAAAATTCGGTCGGTGGGGTCAAACTTTAAAATTTTCCCTTTTGAAATTTTTCCCAAAAACCTTTGTGCCTCTGCCGCTCTAGGACACATGTCACTTCCTGGTTCACCGATGGGATCACGGGCCCAAACATCACTTTTCCCCTTTGATTTTTGCATTGGGAAAATTTCCCAAAATTAGTCCACGCCCGCTCTCCTGGTGACACGTGGCACTTTCCCATTCACTGATGGAAACGCGGGCCCAAACCTCACCTTTTTCCTTTGATTTCACATTGGGAAAAATTCCCACATTTTCCCCATGCTCCGCTGCCCATTGGCACATGTCGGCTTCTGGTTGCTTGGCGGGGGCATGCTTCTTTTTCTCCATTTGTGCCTCTATCACTTTGGCAAAAACCAAAGTTTCCTCTCGTGCCTCCGACTCTCGCCATTGTCATGGACACGTGTCGCTTCCTCATTAGCCATGGGCCTTGGTATCCAATTTTGCACACATGGCAAGATTGGACAATGGGGTCCTATCACGTTCAAAATGAAAAAAATAGTCCCAGGAACCCACCTTTGGTTATTATCAAGATGCAATAATTAAAAATAATTCTTAAATTGCATATGAGAGATCACCTAGTATCAAAAGGCTCCCAGCTTGATCTCAACTCAGTAAAGAGTTCAGGGTCGAGTTGATAGAGAACCCGGTGTCAAATTGATAGTCATCTCGGTAGAGACTCTCAGTTGTAAGAGCTCGATGAGGTCTTGTTAATGCAAAATATAGCTCGTTGAAAATTGACGAATGAAGGGAACTCTATAAGGATCTCGATAGAGATCGATGCGGCAGCAATTTAAGGCCGAGTTAGGAGAGTCAACGTTTGAGCTATCAATAAAGTCTCAACGAATTGAAAGGTTTAAGCCACGGAGTGGAAGCGAAGCGTAAATAAGGAATTTGACTCATCTTAGCGACTTGTTCATTTTGGAGATCATGTGGTGAGCTTCTTTTAGGACACGTTCTGCAGAGCTAGGGTGATTCAAACACAAGCCAAGGCATCAAGAGTGCCATAAAAGGAATGGAGATCGTTGCGTAAACAAAGAAACGTGATGGAGCCCTATTGATGGGACTCATCGAGCATGATGGATAATTCAATGCAACTCATTTCGTGTGGATGCATTAAAGAAAGTTTCTAGCCAAAGTCAACTCACTCAAAGTTTGCATGTAATAAGCTATCAAGGAAGTCAGTGATTTTAGCGCACCTGCCCAAGCTAAATAATGTTGTGGAGCCTTGGGATCTCTCGAGAATATTTTTGTTTCTTCTTGGTCGTCGAATTGGCCAAATGATGTCTAGGTTCCACAGGTCAGTCTTCAACACGGGATATTCAAATGAGTTTTCCAAGGTAAATTTTGAAATGAAAAACCAACACAAGGTTTATGCGATAAGAGGGAGTTTCAGGCCTTTGAAGCCACGATGGAGATAATGTTGTGACAAACCAATATGATATTTCCACACATGGGAAAATTTCATGATGATTTCCAAGCGGGTTTCAGTTAATGGAAAACCAACACAAGCTCTCCGCGGAAAGGGGGCCCCGAGTTTCATCTTGCCAAGAACGTGGAAATTTTAGAAAACATTGCCAAGCGTGATAAAACCGTGGCAAACCATAATCGGATTTCGTGAGTTGGAGAAATGAACACCAATTTCTAGGTGGAAGTGCTATGGTGGAGCGCCAACATGAAAGTTCTGCTCATGGGATATTTTCAGCTCTTTGCCTAGTCGGATAAATAAATAAATAAATAATGGCTCAACCCCGCACTAAGGTATTCATGAGTTATTTTCTTAAAATGGGAATCCGAAGCCTAATGGCAAGTGGGTTTTTGTGGTAGGCAAGCCAAAGAATAAATTCCACGCGGGGAGATTTGGGGGCGATATGACCAAGTCAAGAAGTGAAAATTGGGAACCGACTTGCTAAGGCAATGTATGGCAAATTGGATTCATAACTCTGAGATCCCCACACATATCCTGCAGACTTCCTTGATACAAATGCCATGCCAATTTGACTTGGCAAAAGGAGGATTTGGCATGGAATGGGGATATTCAAGTCGGTTGAACCAAGGCAATTCAAACTACTTTTTCCACGCAGAACATGTCAACTCGGCTATGTGGCTGAGCCGTTACGTGTGGATTTGGAGCTGGTATGCCGAGGTCAGATATTTTACGATGGCAGTCCAAGCTGTTCACTCTGCGTAGGGGAGATCCAAGAAAACACTGCCAAGCGTGGAAATATTAGGACGGAAAACCATAATCACACTTCCGCACGGGCCGTGTAAACAGGATCCGAGTCTTTGTGCGACTCACTCGGAAGGTAAGTCAGGGAATGTGGGAATGAGACAGTTGAAGTGTTTAATAGGATTGGATGTGGTGGTCTAGCCTTGGCCAAAATCGAGTATGACACGGAGATAGGTGAAGGAGGCTCCACACATTCTACTTACCACGCATAACATCCCCTCAGAAACTCGTCTACATATCTTCAATTATTGCACTGCATTTCCAGAATATGCTTTCACAAGAAAGAGACGCCTTCTCATGGAATACCATAATTGTAGCTTACAGAAGACATGGGTTTCCTAATGAAGCGTTGATACTGTTTCACCGAATGCAACAAACAGGATGTCCGACTCTGATCAGTTCACCTTTGCCAACATACTTCTCCCAACTCCCGTCGGGCTTTGAATATTTGGTGGTCGTGAGGGAAACTCCCACACACCAGGTAGTTGATATGTTGCGGTATGGTAGAAGCCATTTAAACGCTTCCAAGAAATGTGTTGACCAACCGTGTTGTTATCTGTTCAGTATCGAATGCATCCTCAAATTTGGGATTTTCCTTCAAGATATTTATATCAAAATTGATTAAGTGATAGTGAGAGTGTTACCAAGAGACTCGATGAAATTTATTACAAAGATTCTCTATTGAGACCTTACTTGTTTTACAATGTAACTTATGGAAGTGAATCTCATAGAGGTGGATCTGTTTCATATCCGAATATTCATGAAGCACAAATTGCTTTGCAATTATATGAGCATCTTCAACGAGTCACTAAGTTGGCACGCATAAAGGTTTTTGTTGGAATTATCACACCTTACAAGCTACAACTGAAATGTTTGCAGACCGAGAGTTTGATGTTGTCCTCAAATTTGATGAAGGAAAACATGTATATATCAATACGGTAGATACCTTTTAGGGCTAGGAGCATGATATAATCATTATGTCTTGTGTCTAAGCTACAAATCAAGGGGTTGGGTTTTGTAGCTGATGTTCGCCACATAAATGTGATATTAACACGAGCTCATGCAGAGAACTTTGGGTTATGGACAACACATCTACATTGAAGCAATCTAGTGACGAGTTCGATCGAGGGAAGATCTGCTCGATGCATAGAGCTTGGTAAAACTCATGAGAAGCTCGCCGATTCAGAGGAAATGGAGCCCGGTAAGGATAACCAAGGCTTGGTGGGAGTTATTCAGTGATGAAAACACTCAGGGCTCATAGAGATGAGTCGCAATCTTCATGCGAGGGGAGAGACATGACGACAAGCGTGGTGCAGAGAGAAAATGAGCTCAGACGACGATATAATGAAAAAGTGGGGTTCAAAACGAGTATCTCGGTTTATTAATAAAGATGATTCTGGAGTTTCAATGTGGAATTCAATACATTTGAGTTCATGTTTGATCAGTAAGACACGAGCGAAGGCGAACCAAATCACATGGAGTGATTCGGTCAATTAGGTGATAAGTACGAGTTGGCGGGCTACGATTGAAATAACTCGGCACTCGAAAGAGTTTCAAACGGAATTATTGAGTTAAAAATCCTGTGACAATAAGAAGCTCATCGGTAAAAGAACTTGAGGGCTCATCGAACATGTTTGTTTTAGTTCACCTCACATGGAGTGAAGAGGAACAGATGAGATGTTCTGCGCAGAACACCAAAATGATGAGGCTTAGGAGAAGTTGGCATCATAGCAAGTCTCGAATGGAGTAAGGCTTAGCTTGCTTTAAGAGTGTAGTAGGCGAGATAGCCTAGTTTGAATCAAGAAGAATCATGATCGAGCCACATTGAATGAAGATCTCATTGAGGAATTGACAAGAAAACTAATCTTTTGGTGAAGTATTCACAGATTAAATGCCAAGTCCGAATCAAGAAGAATCATTGTAGAGCAAATTGAAAAATAAAGTGTGCAAGTGAGGTCAAAGAATTTATAGAAAATAGTTTGCGTGGATACATCATAGAAAATGGTAAAGGCTCGAGAAAAAAATGCTAGTTGAGCACACAAACATGTAAGTACAACTCTAAGAATGAAGGCGGTGGAGTTCGGTACTTTATGCACGGTGAGGTATCCATAGCAAGTAAGAGGTTCAAATTGGAATGGCTCGAGAAACTGATCTAGGTGTCAAGTGCCTCGGAGGAAAGAATTCGCCACATAAGCCATCTCGCATAAGCCTAAGACACGGTTCATGTCAAAATGAGTTCGGGACAAATCTCGCATGAAAGATTTAGATAACCGAGTTGAGCCATTCGCCATTCATCGAGTGAGTCAGTCGAGGAACGCTTGGATGGGAACCAAGTCGAGTGAATAGCTTGAGCATACAACTGCTCAGTAATTCATTCTAATTAACTTTGTTTATTTTATAAAGCATTAATGCCAAACTGAAAATGCAAAGAGAGCTCGACAAGCTAAACTCGTGCCGAGTCATCTGGTTGATAGAGATGCAATCTCGGTTGTCAGCGAAATAAGTGACTTAGGATGAGCCGAGTTGCGGTCTGAGTGACTGATGATGAGCATTAGAAGAGGTGAGAAGAGATCGATGCAGATTGGGAGCTTGGTGAGTTCGGTATGTTGCTCAAGCTCGTCAAGTTGGGATATGTCCATACTCTATTCACATGGATCCCCCTCCTCTTCAAGTCAAACGGGTCAACAGGGGTCCCGACATCATGTTAATTAATTTAATATTTCTATTAAAATATTTTAATAATAATATTTATTATTATTATTTAAACATTTTATTTAAATATTCTTTTAAAAATTTAGAAGACTAGGTCATTAGCAATTAATGACCCATGATGGAACCTTCTCAAGTGGTTCAACTAACTATAATAAATACATCATGGGCCTCCATTTTAGGAATGTAATTATGACCATTTCCTCTTCTTTCTCACATATTCTTCTATAAATGTAAGTTGGAAGCTCATTTCAAAGGGTTCCAATAATTCAAACAAGTTGGACAATTAGATATCTTAGGCAAGTGTATACTTTTCAAGAATCCTCTCTCTTCTACAAGTTGTTCTTATGTGTTGAGAGAACTTTCAAGCCTCCTCTTCAAGACTGTAATGGAAACTATTGCCTCTTCTGAATGTATGATGCATTGTGCATGTTATTGAAGCAATAAAAGTGTGTGTTTTGTGACTAATCTCGGTCCTTTCATCCTACATTTTGTGCCTTTCTCATACTTGCAGGTACAACAGTTTAAGTTGTAAATTATCATTTTTATACATTAGAACAAGTAAAAAAATGTTTTTGATAAATGCATCCCGGTTCTAAATACATAATTTAGAACTCACAAATAAAAAACAACCATTCTCACAACAAATAACCATATGCATTGTAATGACTCGGAGCGCCTCCGATCTATTCATTCCATGACTCGGTAATCTACCAATCTATTCATGAGTATTAAGAGTTGGAATTTTTATTTAACACATCACTCTTGCGGTTCTCTTCCCTAATCTAGGATTCAGAATGCTCAGTCCAAGGAACCTAACTGAATAATTGTTACCATTATTAATCGGCATCTCATCCCTTAGACTAGGTAACTTAGGACAATGCAATCAGCAGCTTGCGATACTTTGGCCAAAGATTTGAAACATACTGCTTATGTCTCGTGTTCCTTGACGGCATACTCGTCTATCTGGAATACGTCCTTCACCCCATTCCTATGTTATGTAGAATGTCTTATACTGACTTACATCTGTCAGACTCTCCTGTCCCAAGTTATTCACTCAGGAATGGATTAGTAAGATGACAATGTTATAGGGATGATCCTGAGGACTAGGGATAAGCCACATCTTTGGGTCAACCCTAGTTAATCCAAAGGTGTCAAGATACCCCAAGTCTCCTAGGGCAACCTTAAAACATGACCACATTCCTAATCAGTCCCAGAGTAACTTGTTCGAGTTTAAGGTGTAAATCTTAACGATCAATGCAAAGGGTGTCATCATAAGTCACTTGCATTGTTGTATCTTTGAGAAGATCCTAATCTTCTCGAAGGTACAACCTATGATTGATTTGTGCCATCAACCTTTAAATCCACCTCAAAAGATCTACTTATTGATAAGTGTTACATATGTTGAGATAAAATTATACTATAAGATGCTCCCTTAAGGTTAGTCTTCCCAATCCCTGGGTTCCTCACCTTAGAATTACCTTTCATAGCAAAACCCTTTACATAATAGAAGTTATTAATACTAGCGGTCCCCTCCAAGGAGTTCATAGAATATACATAATTCTAAATCAATGAAATTGGACAATAACCCTCAACCTTCACATGAGATTGCTAACCAAACCCTTTTTAGGTTTATATCAGTTCTCTTAACTGAATTTTATATCTTACTTATTAGTATCGAGATATAGTGATTAAGAATCCAATTAAACGTTGTCTTGACTTAGATCAAGACTAGGAAGTAATAATTTATTCAGCTTGTTTAGCTTCCTGCTCAGGTTTATTTTAACCCTAGCTTTCAGAAAGACAGTGATCTAAATTCCAATTTAGCTTTAGATAGAACATACTAGAACTACTAAACAATCATAAGCATTCAGTTACATAATCTTGCAAGTATACTTAGATAATCACAAAAGTCTCCAAATTATACAATAATAATAATGCTCTCAAGATCATTCGAACCGAAGAAGGTCAAACCATCAAGATACGAATACAAACATATAAGTAACGAATATCTCTTTTCATTCCTTTCAAGCTAATCAAATACATTTTATGCATTCAGCATATTTGATACAATACTCAACAGCAAAGAACATCTTTCTTCAAGTAGTATATTTAGAGAATCAAGCTGTAATTCATCATAAAACCAAATTAAACAATCTGAACATCCTATCAGATCTGTGTGCTTTTACCACTTACGGCAACCATCTACAAAAATTGTCAACATGGGTCAGTTCGATGAACTGAGCATGATAAGCACTAACTCTTAAAACATTACAATCAACCAATTGTTTTCATTAAACAACCTGTTTAAATGAAATCATTTCACCAAACATGTAAACATATTTCAGACTATGCTCTCTTGTAATACAAACATGACTATAAACACGTAACTCATATTATAGTTACTAAATAGTCCTAGGTACTTTTCAGATATTTCATCATAAATATTAGTGACCAAGAAGAACAAATGTATCCAAAACAACTATCCATCTGAATCCCAAGGACAACAAACATCAGACAGACCATTACATTCAACATAATAAAATGAATATCATAATAATTCATGATTCCATCAGTATGTTAAAACAATTCCAACAGTTAGATAAAAATATATCAACATATACTTTACAGCAGAAGAGAAAGAAACCGAGACATTCAGATGTCCCTTCCCAACATGCTCATGACTGTACTGTCCACTTAAGAGTAATGCAATCACATTATACACCTGCGACTAAGCCAGTCGAGACCACAAGAAGATCTACAGTTCGTCAAAATACACAAATAGAAATTGCCTGTAACTTACTGAACAACACAGTAGCTCTCGTGACAAGGCAGTGATGAATAATCCATCAAATAGACTCCACATAACCTTCCATATTAATCAACAAATGAGAAAATATCCAACGCCATCGCTTATCAAGGTACAGTTAATAGCTCTTTACTTCAGTCAAGCACACGACTAGATAGTCATGATAACAGAAGACGTAATCATGCACAAACACAAGAGCAATCCCACTGAGTCGAAACACTCAGCAACATACAGCTCAATCTAATCCCTACTAACACAGCAAGGACTTAAATCCAAGGCCGAAATCAAAAGAATAACCTTTTTATCATAGTCAAACAAGAGGCTAGATAGCATTAAAACAAATGACGTTTCCATATGCATACCTAGTGACATTCACACTGAATCCAACACAAACCTACACAGCTTCATTCAACTGAAACAAATCTCCACGTTTATACAACATGGGTGTGAATTAGAAGACGCTTACGGAAATAATAACCTCAACAAGGTCTTCATAAAGGTCATCATCAATTCATTATTTTCAACAAAGTTTCATCCAAGCCGTGATAGTATGAATATAGCAAGGACTCATACAGAGTCGAGTTTAAAAAGAAAACACAGCGTGGACAAGGTCAGTAGCTGAATTCCTACGAAAGCATTCAAGGTTTTCCACTAATTCAACACCAGCAGTTTTCACAACTAAATTTCTACAGAAGTCTAGATACAAGATATATATTAAGGACTCAAACAGAGCCAATATCAATAGGTATTCACAACCAAGCTTATACAGAAGTCGAATCACCGGTTACATTTCCAGATCTCCAACTGAGTCAATAAGCACAGTATTCACAAATAAACTTCTACAGAAGTAGTAAGATAAAAGATACCTATAAAATTCTAGAATTCCAACCAAAACAATAACATACCGTAATCACAACTGAACTCCTTCAGGAGTAGAAATGTATGGCATTCACGACTAACTTCTACAGAAGCCGAAATACAAGATATATATATATAGGATTCCAACAGTGCCAATAATAATAATTATTCACAAACAGGCTTATACAGAAGCAGAATACTGGTTTCATAACAAGGACTCCAACTGAGTCCAATACAACAATATTCGCTCTAAGCTTATACAGAAGAGGAAAACATAATATACGCTTCAATAGTTCAAAAGGAGTCGAACCCAAGTAATATTCTCAATCTAAAACTCCTTCAGAAGTCAAATACTATCTACTCAAGGATTCCAACGGAATTCAATAACATAATGTATTCACGACTGTACTTCTTCAGAAGCCAAGACATAATTTCATTTCAAGAAGTTCAACAACGCATCAATAACATATATTAATCACGACATAACTTATACAGAAGTCGAAATATCATGTACATTCAAGAATTCCAACAGTATCCTTTTCAACAAGTGAAAATAGCAAGGTATCGACTGAAGTCTGAATCAAACAAGAAAACAATTCATGGACTCCCACAGAACCGAATTCGTGTATTTTCCTTGCAAGCATTTCTACAAAATCTAACCGAAATGCAAAACACAGCAAGATAGTGCAACAGTTCGAAACACAATACACACCCATCAAGGGTTCACTTGAAAAATCGAGCCAGTAAGAAGATACAACAACTAAATCACACAAAGCTACCATAAAAACCAACTGAACCCAAAAATCATCTGAACAGAGTTGTTCTAATGAAATCATTTGAAAGAAAGCAAGATTTTTAAAGGTTAGGGCCTAACATGCCTGGTAATGTTGCTTAAAAATCCGAAGAAGACCACTGAAAGAGCTCGAGCCTTCTCCTCTTTTTCCACGTTAGATTCAACAACAATAATTTGTTATTTCCATGCCTTATAAACTTTCCTTGATAGAGAAAAGAGCGAGTTACACTCATATTTGCCATTCAACACCAAGTAGACTGGTGCGAAGAACCAGTGATCAAACAGAGAGAAAACCGGAGTGCATGAAAAACCAAACAAACTACCAGTTTTCCATTTTGCATGTCTTCCCGAGAAATCCGAGCTCGAAGACCGAGTTCATTAATTGTATTAACTCCAAAATTCCCGCTCAATCTCCATTGCCACCGACCGCCATAGTTGGCGATGGAAAAATGCAAGTCAAAGACCATTTCTAACTTTGGTGACTCTGCCACGTCGGCCTCACTAGCCGTTTGAAACTTCCACTAAATCCCTGTCCTTCATACTTATCCATCCCATTTAATGCCATAGAAACTACCGCCCATGGCTCGCACCCCTTCATAGGTCCCCTTCCTCCACTAACATTTGTTAGGTTAGAAGCATAGGTTAGGATTTAAGATGATACTTAGTCTAACCTCCTTAGCGCTAGGTCACTAACTTTAGAACATTAGTTTATAGCTTAGGCCTAGGTTAGCACTAACCTAACCCATAGGTTATAGTTTAGGTTTAGGTTATTAACCTTATTAAATCCAGTTTAGGTCTAACATTTAAAATGTTCAGAATAAGAACCTAAAGACATACATTCACGAAAAGGATTCACTCCAGCACTGCCAATAGGCTAGTTGAATAAATGTATCTGAATTTATTACATGGTCCACGATCAAGACCTTCCTGATATTACGATATCGGGAACCAATTCATTTAACACGATCAGCCTGAGTTAGACTCCGGAATAGCTTATTCAACGCATTCAGACCTTGCAACCTGCGTAAGGTCTATAATTTTTGTTCATCCCGAATAAACTTAAAGCATCTCTTGGATCAATGCCACTGATCCAAGGCTAGGTCTTATAGATGGATAAATCCACAATTCATTCTCGAGATCAGATTAAACTCAGGTGTAAAATGAAAGAAATAAAAGAGTCCAATCATATTCCGACTCAGTCAAAGATCTTCAATTACAAAGAAGATACAGTCCATATCAAGCATGACTTCACAATCAAAGGAACATATCCTTTTACAGAAGAAATCATATATCAACACTTGAATGCTCAGGAGGAAGTAACAACAGTTCAGAGTGTTACATGCTTCCCTCCTAAAAGATTCATCGTCCCGATGATTACATATTCGATTAACCTTCAGGTCAACCAATTTATTAGTTCACAAAACAATGCGACTATTTCCAACTTGAATAGTTCCAGAAATCAATGTCACAACACATTTTATTCAGCCTGAATAATGTTTTCCTCCATCTGGCTTTTATATAAACTTGAAAAAGATAAGTTCATAAAAGAAATGTTTTGTCAACAGATTTCATTCTGTTGAAAAAGAAAAGGAAAAGCAATTTTCATCTCTTCCAGATTTTCCCAAGTTGCACTTTCTTCATTAAACTGGTCCCACTGGACCTTACATTGTTGTATTTCACGATTTCTCAAATGTAATTGGTGAGTTTCTAGCACTCGTGTGGGTTTAACCATGATTATTCCTGGGTCTTGGACCTGCAAGGAATTCCAATTTAAGACATGTGAAAATCTGAAACGTATTTCTTAAGCAAATAAATATGGAAAACATCTTGCATGCGAGATAAAGAAGATGGTAATGCTAATCGATAAGCTACAGGATTGATTATTTCAACAATTTTGAAAGGTCCCACGAAACGAGGTGACAACTTGGCAGCCTTGCCAAAAGTTATAGAACTCTTTCTGGGTTTAACATGAAGAAAAACCTTCTCACCAAGCTCAAACCTTCGATCAACCCGCTTAAGGTCAACATAGCTCTTCTACCTATCCGTTGCTTCCTTTAATCGTTCACGAATCAGCTTAACTTGCTGTTCCATTTTAGTGAGGATCTCTGGTCCAATTACCACTCTATCCTCAACACTATCCCAACTAACAGGATTCTTGCACTTTCTTCCATAAAGTGCTTCAAATGGTGCCATTTTAAGAGATGAGTGATAAGTGTTGTTGTATGCGAATTCAACTAATGGAAGATACTCTTCCCATTTATACTGTTGATCCATGCAATACATTCGCAACATGTCTTCCAACACTTGATTTACCCTCTCAGTTTGTCCATCCGTTTCTGGATGATATGCAGAAGTTTAGTTTCGTTTAGTTTTGCCAAAACCTTGACATCATTCTTGGATCCCTGTCAGATATAATCAATTCTGGTACACCATGTAATCTGAAAATTTCGTGTACGAATCTTTTGGCTAGCACTGGTGAATCATCCTTTAGATTTCCAGCGATGAAATGAGCTACCTTAGTTTATCTACAACTACCAGGATAACATCATGTTTATTCCTAGACATAGGTAACCCTTGTACAAAGTCCATGCTTATTACTTTCCATTTGTACTGCGGTATGCTATGAGGATATAACAGTCCAGCAGGGTGCATATGTTCTGCCTTAACCCGCTGACATTCCAGACAATGAGTTACAAATTCACTGACATCCTTTTTCATACCTTTCCAAAAGTATTGTTGTTTCAGATCAGCAAGCATTTTTGTAATACCCGGGTGTCCAGAGAAAGGTGAATTATGAAATTCAACTAACAACTTCTTCCTCAAATCATTCAGCATAGGTACGTATACCCTGTTTTCATAACGCAAGATTCCTTCATTATCAAAATGAAAACCTTTATACCTTTCATCATTAGGTTCTGTAGCAAGCACTGCTTTTACTTGCTGAAAGTAAATATCAGATTCTGAGGCACTTTTTACCTCATCCTTAAACTGAGTTCTTAATGTTATAAGAGCAGAAATGTGCCTCCTATGACTTAGAGCATCTGCTACTCTATTCTCCTTCCCTTTGATGTAGCTAATATCAAAATCATATTGTGATAAAAATTCTAACCACCTTCTCTGTCTGGCATTTAGATTAGGCTGAGTGAAAATATATTTCAGTCCTAAGTGATCAGTTTTCAACTCAAAAGGTTTCCCAAGTAAATAGTGTCTCTAGACTTGAAGCGCATGAACAATGGCAGCAAGCTCCAAATCATGAGGAGCATAATTCAGCTCATGTAACTTAAGTTTTCTACTTTCATATGCTATGACTTGATCATTTTGTAACAAAACACCTCCAAGGCCTTCCCCAGAAGCATCCGTTACAATAGTAAAGCTCCCATTTGGGTCTGGTACAGCTAATATAGGTGCGGAAGTCAACTGGATTTTCAGACTTTTGAAAGCCACTTCGCACTTATCATTCCAAATAAATTTCTTATCCTTCTTCTGCAATGAAGTTATCGGTGCAGCTACTTTAGAAAAATCCTTAACAAATTTTCTATAATAACCAGCAAGACCCATGAAGCTTCTTACTTCGTGCACATTCTTTGGTGCAGGCCACTCAGTTATTGCCACTATTTTTGAAGGATCTACAGCAATTCCTTCCTTGCTAATGACATGACCCAAATAGTGAACTTCTGAATCAAAGAAAGAACATTTGGATAACTTACCATACAACTTTCTTTTTCTCAAAATCCCCAAAACTATCTTCAAATGCTCATTATGCTCCTCAACACTTTTAGAATAAATGAGAATATCGTCCAAGAATACAAGTACAAACTTGTCCAAATATTCTTGAAAAATATTATTCATTAAGTTCATAAAAGTTGCGGGTGCATTAGTTAATCCAAAGGGTAGAACCGTGAATTCATAATGTCCGTACCTTGTTCGGAAAGCTGTTTTATGAATATCTTCTTCTCTAATCCTTAACTGATGATAACCAGATCGAAGATCTATCTTAGAATAGACCGCTGCCCCACGCATCTGATCAAATAGATCGTCGATCCTTGGAAGTGGGTATCTGTTCTTGATTGTTGCTTTATTCAACATCCGATAATCAATACACAGCCTAAGTGTTCCATCCTTCTTTTTCACAAATATTACAGGCACTCCCCAAGGTGAAACACTTGGTCTAATCAAACCTTTAGACAAAATTTCTTGCAATTGTGCCTTAAGCTCGACTAACTCTGTAGTAGTCATCCAATAAGGTGCTTTGGAAATAGGTTCCGTTCCTGGTTTGATTTCGATGGTGAAGTCAAATTCCCTCTTGGGTGGTAACCCTAGTAATTCCTCAGGAAAAACATCCCTGAAACTTTGTAGCAGAGGAAATCGTTTCATGGAATCACCATCTTCTTCTGAAAATTCAGATATCTTTACTGCATAAAGGGTACATCCTTTGTTTTTAGCCTTTTTAAGCTGCATAGCTGACAGTTTTCTAACTGAAATTTCCCGTTTAACCCCTTGAATCTCTGTTGTTTCCAGCTGATCATCTAAACATCTTATATTCTTTTCATAGTAGTCTACTTTTGCTTTATGGTTAGCTAACCAATTGACACCAATGACAATGTCGTAAGACCCAAAGGTGTAACATAGAGGTCAACTTCCGTGGAGAAATTAGGTAAGTCAAGGACTGCCCCAAAAAGACACATACTCACTGTATGAACAGAGTTATTACCATATTGTACAGTCCAAGATTTATCCATTTTTCCAGCTTTTCTCTTAAGTTTAGAAGCAAGTTTATTAGAAATGAAACATTCAGTAGCTCCTGTATCAAAAATAATAGTGACAGGTATGCCAAATAACTTACCCGGAACTTCTATAGGTGTCACTTGCTTTTCAGCTTGCTTGTCTGCTACTACAACATGTATCTTATGCTGCTGATTACGATCATCCTTCTTCAAAGGGCACTGATTTACATAGTGGTCTTTGCCACAATTGTAGCAGCCTCCTACAGGTCCCTTTTTAGGCTCAAAATTTCCTCCAGTCTTGTAATTATCACGTTGTCCTCCATAGGGCTTCTGCCCATTGTTATAATTTTTGGCAAAATTATCCCTTACATTTCCAGCAGGCTTATTTGCTACTGCTTTCTTACTATTATCCCCTGGAAACTTACTTTTGTTTCCAAACTTTTTCCATGGTCCCTTTTTGGGTGCAAGAGAGGTTGAAGAAGGGTTTGCAATCTTCTTCCGCACTTCCTCCTTATGAGCAGAAATAGCCTTTAATTTATGTTCTTGTCTTATGGCCTTTTCAACAACTCCTTCCATAGTGGTTGGACTATGAACATCGACCTCTCCCCCTATCACAGGATTCAATCCCATGATGAATTTTCATATTCTGAACTTCTCGTCAGTTTGATACTGCGGTACATACTTGAGGAGTTTTGTAAACCACTCCCAGTATTCAGTTACCGTTAGCTTCCCTTGAGCTAAGTTCTAGAATTCTGTCATTTTCTGATCATAGAAAAGTTGTGGCAGCCATCGTTGCCTAAAATAGCCCTTAAATTGATCCCAAGTAATATTGGTCTCATCAATATTTAGCTCTGCTTTACGGCTATCCCACCACAAAGATGCTTCGTGGGAGAGCTGATAGGCTCCCCAAATAGCTTTGGTTTCCTCTGAGAAGTTTCTTATTGCAAAGTACTTCTCCATTTCGTTGAGCCAGTTCTCAGCTCCATCACCTAATGTGGTGCCATCATACTTAGGTGGGCTTATCCTTTTTATATCATTAGTGAGTTCTGCTGCCAACCTGGCCTTTTTGTTTTCTGGTTGAACAGGTGCATTCCCAGCATTAATATCAACACCCAAATTGGGGTTGTCCTCAGGAGGTTGCTGATTGTTATTACCGGCTTCTTCATCCTCCTCATTTCCCATCACCCTGCTGTTCAAGTACAGCTAAACGATCTCTTGTGTCCAACAGGACAGCAAGGATCTCATCAAGTTTTGGTTGTTGCCACCCCTCCATAAGGTGGAGCATTATTCACAACGTTCCCCCTTGTTCTAACCATTTTCTCGTTAAAAGAAAATTCAGGTTTTATCGATTATGGATACAATAGGTCCAAGAGCTATGAACCTTCAGACTCGATACCAAGATGTAACATCCTCATTCTTATACATTAGAACAAGTAAATTTTTTTTTGATAAATGCTTCCCGGTTCTAAATACATAATTTAGAACTCAAAAATCAAAAACAACCATTCTCACAACAAATAACCATATGCAAACGTAATGACTCGGAGCGCCTCCGATCTATTCATTCGATGAATCGGTAATCTACCGATCTATTCATGAGTATTAAGAGTTGGCGTTTTTATTTAACACATCACTCTTGTGGTTCTCTTCCCTAATTTGGGATTCGAATGCTCATCCAGGAACCTAACTGAATAATTGTTACCATTATTCATCGGCATCTCATCCTTTAGACTAGGTGACTTAGGACAACACAATTAGCAGCTTGCGATACTTTGGCCAAATATTTGAAACATACTGCTTATGTCTCATGTTCCTTGACGGCATACTCATCAATCTGGAATACGTCCTTCACCCCATTCCTATGTTATGTAGAATGTCTTATACTGACTTCTGTCAGACTCTCCTGTCCCAAGTTATTCACTCAGGAATAGATTAGTAAGATGACAACGTTATAGGGATGCTCCCGAGGACTAGGGATACGCTGACATACTGGGTCAACCCTAGTTAATCCAGTGTGTCAAGATACCCCAAGTCTCCTAGGGCAGCCTTAAAACGTGACCACATTCCTAATCAGTCCCAAAGTAAATTGTTTGAGTTTAAGGTGTAAATATTAACGATCAATGCAAAGGGTGTCGTCATAAGTCACCTGCATTGTTGTATCTTCGAGAAGATCCTAATCTTCTCAAAGGTACAACCCTGCAGTTGACTTGTGCCGTCAACCTTTAAATCCACCTCGAAAAGATCTACTTATTGATAAGTGTTACATACGTTGAGATAAAATTATACTATAAGACGCTCCCTTAAGGTTAGTCTTCCCAATCCCTGGGTTCCTCACCTTAGAATTACCTTTCATAGCAAAACCCTTTACACAAGAGAAGTTATTAAGACTAGCGGTCCCCTCCAAGGAGTTCATAGAATATACATAATTCTAAATCAATGAAATTGGACAATAACCCTCAACCTTCACATGAGATTGCTAACCAAACCCTTTTTAGGTTTATATCAATTCTCTTAACTGAATTTTATATCTTACTTATTAGTATCGAGATATAGTGATTAAGAATCCAATTAAACGTTGTCTTGACTTAGATCAAGACTAGGAAGTAATAATTTATTCAACTTGTTTAGCTTCCTGCTCAGGTTTATTTTAACCCTAGCTTTCAGAAAGACAGTGATCTAAATTCCAATTTAGCTTTAGATAGAACATACTAGAACTACTAACAATCATAAGTATTCAGTTACATAATCTTGCAAGTATACTTAGATAATCACAAAAGTCTCCAAATTATACAATAATAATAATGCTCTCAAGATCATTCGAACCGAAGAAGGTCAAACCATCAAGATACGAATACAAACACATAAGTAACAAATATCTCTTTTCATTCCTTTCAAGCTAATCAAATACATTTTATGCATTCAAAGATATTTGATACAATACTCAACAGCAAAGAACATATTTCTTCAAGTAGTATATTTAGAGAATCAAGTTGTAATTCATCATAAAACCAAATTAAACAATCTGAACATCCTATCAGATCTGTGTGCTTTTACAACTTACGCAACCATCTGCAAAAATTGTCAACATGGGTCGGTTCGATTCGAACCGAGCATGATAAGCACTAACTCTTAAAACAATTGCAATCCACCAATTGTTTTCATTAAACAACCTGTTTAAATGAAATCATTTCATCAAACATGTAAACATATTTCATACTATGCTCTCTTGTAATACAAAGATGACTATAAACGCGTAACTCATATTATAGTTACTAAATAGTCCTAGGTACTTTTCAGATATTTCATCATAAATATTAGTGACCAAGAAGAACAAATGTATCCAAAACAACTATCCATCTGAATCCCAAGGACAACAAACATCAGACAGACCATTACATTCAACATAATAAAATGAATATCATAATAATTCATGATTCCATCAGTATGTTAAAACAATTCCAACAATTAGATAAAAATATATCAACATTAGTTTACAAAGTGAAGAGAAATAAACCGAGACATTCAAATGTCCCTTCCCAACATGCTCATGACTGTACTGTCCACTTAAGAGTAATGCAATCACATTATACACCTGCGACTAAGCCAGTCGAGACCACAAGAAGATCTACAGTTCGTCAAAATACACAAATAGAAATTTCCTGTAACTTACTGAACAACACAGTAGCTCTCATGACAAGGCAGTGATGAATAATCCATCAAATAGACTCCACATAACCTTCCATATTAATCAACAAACGAGAAAATATCCAACGCCATCACTTATCAAGGTACAGTTAATAGCTCTTTACTTCAGTCAAGCACACGACTAGATAGTCACGATAATAGAAGACGTAATCATGCACAAACACAAGAGCAATCCCACTGAGTCGAAACACTCAGCAACATACAGCTCAATCTAATCCCTACTAACACAGCAAGGACTTAAATCCAAGGCCGAAATCAAAAGAATAACCTTTTTATCACAGTCAAACAAGAGGCTAGATAGCATTAAAACAAATGACGTTTCCATATGCATACCTAGTGACATTCACACTGAATCCAACACAAACCTGCACAGCTTCATTCAACTGAAACAAATCTCCACGTTTATACAACATGGGTGTGAATTAGAAGATGCTTACCGGAAATAATAACCTCAACAAGGTCTTCATAAAGGTCATCATCAATTCATTATTTTCAACAAAGTTTCATCCAAGCCGTGATAGTGCGAATATAGCAAGGACTCATACAGAGTCGAGTTTAAAAAAGAAAACACAGCGTGGACAAGGTCAGTAGCCGAATTCCTACGAAAGCATTCAAGGTTTTCCACTAATTCAACACCAGCAGTTTTCACAACTAAATTTCTACAGAAGTCTAGATACAAGATATATATTAAGGACTCAAACAAAGCCAATATCAATAGGTATTCACAACCAAGATTATACAGAAGTCGAATCACCGGTTACATTTCCAGATCTCCAACTGAGTCAATAAGCACAGTATTCACAAATAAACTTCTACAGAAGTAGTAAGATAAAAGATACCTATAAAATTCTAGAATTCCAACCAAAACAATAACATACCGTAATCACAACTGAACTCCTTCAGGAGTAGAAACGTATGGCATTCACGACTAACTTCTACAGAAGCTGAAATACAAGATATATATATATATATATAAGGATTCCAACAGTGCCAATAATAATAATTATTCACAAACAGGCTTATACAGAAGCAGAATACTGGTTTCATAACAAGGACTCCAACTGAGTCCAATACAACAATATTCGCTCTAAGCTTATACAGAAGAGGAAAATATAATATACACTTCAATAGTTCAAAAGGAGTCGAACCCAAGTAATATTCTCAATCTAAAACTCCTTCTGTAAGTCAAATACTATCTACTCAAGGATTCCAATGGAATTCAATAACATAATGTATTCACGACTATACTTCTTCAGAAGCCAAGTCATAATTTCATTTCAAGAAGTTCAACAGCATCAATAACATATATTAATCACGACATAACTTATACAAAAGTTGAAATATCATGTACATTCAAGAATTCCAACAGTATCCTTTTCAACAAGTGAAAACAACAAGGTATCGATCAAGTCTGAATCAAACAAGAAAACAATTCATGGACTCCCACAGAACCGAATTCGTGTATTTTCCTTAAAAGCATTTCTACAAAATCTAACTCAAATGCAAAACACAAAGAAGATAGTGCAACAAATCGAAACACAATACACACCCATCAAGGGTTCACTTGAAAAATTGAGTCATAAGAAGAAGATACAACAACTAACTCACATAAAAACAAAGCTACCATAAAAACCAACCGAACCCAAAAACATTTGAAACAAAGCAATATTTTTAAAGGATAGGGCCTAACATGGCTGGTAATGTTGCTTAAAAATCTGAAGAAGACCACAGAAAGAACTCGAGCCTTCTCCTCTTTTTCCACGTTAGATTCAACAACAATAATTTGTTATTTCCATGCCTTATAAACTTTCCTTGACAGAGAAAAGAGTGAGTTACACTCATATTTGCCATGCAACACCAAGTAGACTGGTGCGAAGAACCAGTGATCGAAAAGCAGAGAAAATCGAGCGCATGAAAAACAAACAAACTACCGCTTTTCCATTTTGCATGTCTTCCCGAGAAATCCGAGCTCGAAGACCGAGTTCATTAATTGTATTAACTCCAAAATTCCCACTCAATCTCCATTGCCACCGACCGCCATAGTTGGCGATGGACAAATGCAAGTCAAAGACCATTTCTAACTTTGGTGACTCTGCCACGTCGGCCTCACTAGCCATTTGAAACTTCCACTAAATCCCTGTCCTTCATACTTATCCATCCCATTTAATGCCATAGAAACTACCGCCCATGGCTCGTGACCTTCATAGGTCCCCTTCCTCTACTAAAATTTGTTAGGTTAGAAGCATAGGTTAGGATTTAAGATGATACTTAGTCTAACCTCCTTAGCGCTAGGTCACTAACTTTAGAACATTAGTTTATAGCTTAGGCCTAGGTTAGCACTAACCTAACCCATAGGTTATAGTTTAGGTTTAGGTTATTAACCTTATTAAATCCAGTTTAGGTCTAACATTTAAAATGTTCAGAATAAGAACCTAAAGACATACATTCATGAAAAGGATTCACTCCAGCACTGCCAATAGGCTAGTTGAATAAATGTATCTGAATTTATTACCTGGTCCACGATCAAGACCTTCCTGATATTACGATATCGGGAACCAATTCATTTAACACGATCAGCCTAAGTTAGACTCGAATAGCTTATTCAACGCATTCAGACCAACCTGCGTAAGGTCTATAATTTTTGTTCATCCCGAATAAACTTAAAGCATCTCTTGGATCAATGCCACTGATCCAAGGCTGGGTCTTATAGATGGATAAATCCACAATTCATTCCGAGATCAGATTAAACTCAGGTGTAAAATGAAAGAAATAAAAGAGTCCAATCATATTCCGACTCAGTCAAAGATCTTCAATTGCAAAGAAGATACAGTCCATATCAAGCATGACTTCACAATCAAAGGAACATATCCTTTTGCGAAGAAATCATATATCAACACTTGAATGCTCAGGAGGAAGTAACAACAGATTCGAGTGTTACATTATTGTAGGTTCTTGGAGTTCTATGCTTATCGAGTGGTGGAGTATTGCATGCAGTTGAGTTGTGGTGTCTATTCACCCTTCTTGAGTTCATCCTTCTTCATTGGGAAACTGTTATATTTCTCGGTCTGATAAATTTTAACAAAGGGAACGCGTGTCTCTTAGTTTGTGGTATCCTATACCCTCTCTAAGTTGCAGTAGGTGAAGTTGACCTATGGTGCACACACCCTCTTCAAATTAACCCTTCCTGAGTTTGGAAACACCCTTTATTTGGTGCATCACCATCCCTAGTATAGTTTCATTTCTATAAATCTCTTTCCCTAAAACCCCATGAAAATGTTAGCATAGGACTAGATAATCATTTTTGTTACACTAGGAGTAGTACAACACTTAGTTTAGGAAGAGGAATCTGGCCTTCTCTCGGAGGTTCACCTCGAGCCCAAGTCCCACATCTTGAGAGGTGATCCCATGTGTCCCAATCACACCAAACATCCTATTCACATCCTAGCCATTCGGAGGGTGCAGTGATTTGGCGACAACAGTTTTTGGCACGCCTGGTGGGACAGAGTTGGTACTTCTCTTCTCACTTACACAAGTCAAAGTACCTGTGACTCTATATCTCTGGATTCCAAATCTTAGTGCGGTAACTTATGCAAAGAATTTAGACAAGAGCTTCTTCAAAGAAAGGAAAGTATCAACATATCAAACTTTCCTTGTCTCCTCCAAAGAGAAGAAGAAGAGGCATTTCCACATCCCCAGTTGTAGATTTACCTAGTAGGGGTCATTCAACTCCTCCTTACGGAAGATTTCCTCCACCCAGGAACAATCAACCTTTCATTGCTATGGCGAGGAACCAATTTTTTCCCCCTTTCAATGCAAACAATCCTCTTATGTTGGCTCAACATGATCCGATACCTGATGCAGCACTCAAAATTTTACCCTTATACACAGGGGAAACTCACGTTACTCCAAAGTGGAGCATATCTTTGATGTAGCCAAAGATCTGCATGTAAAGATATAATATCACCAAAGACAACGTTGTAGTTATAATTCTTGCTACCTCTTTCAAGGAAAATCACTTCAATGGTTTCATGCGGTTAGGTGTTGGCACTATAACCACTTGGGATGAACTTGGAGAAAAGCTATGTAAACACTCAAGACAAAAGTGATCACCTATCACTTTTGGAACAACTTACTACCATAAAGAGAGCTTCCCATGAATACATGAGTGATTTCAACTTCCGATTCCACAGACTTGGAATAGGATTCCGGCGCTCATAAAGCCTTACGCACATAATGCATTCTTGTACTATTTGCAAGCCTTGAATAGCAATGTAGCAGCTTATGATCCAATCCATGGGAGGGACTACACCGCCCGATGCTTAGGAAGTTGCCATAAGTGCAGAGAATTCTTTGATTCATGCCTGGAAAGATAGCTCCACGACCACCAATTCCCTTTTCTCCGCATCTTACGAATCATCAACCTATCATTGCTCCTATTCCAATAGACTCCAAGCAACCATATATATCTCCCCTGCCTCTTCAAATGACCTATTTGAATTCAAGTCACTACTACAAAATTTTGGAAATGAGCTCGTTGCACTCAAAAGGCGCCTTCGGTTTCAATACAATCATCTCATATTACCCACAAAATCATCAAGATCAAGCTAACCATTCTCCTTTTCAAGGAACAATCAGCCTCAAATCAAACTACAAGTCAAGTTGCAAATGTCGGCCCTTGAACTTTCGTAACCTCTTGTAGCTAGCTCATCTAGAGCTATAGTACCTATTCAAAATAATCTAGTTCAAGACTACGAATGGTGTTATCCTTGCTCTCAACCTCACAATCAAAATCTTTTTCCCAATGGGGTTCTTAGCCAAGACCTTATGGTTCAAAGTGTATATGCCCCTTCAGAGTTAACAAAAATTCATCTATGCAAGAAGCAATAGATCAACCGCAGAACTGAAGAATCCACTTTGTTAAACTGGCAAGCAGAAGATTTTTACGGATTGAATATAGATTCTTCATCAGTGGCAGTAAACACTCATTCCAAAAAGAGAGCAATGGAGCCTCAACCTCTTGAAGCTGATCTAGCATCCACTTCTCAACCTAGGTTTCAAATGGAAGTTGATAAAAATGTGGGAAAGAAATCACTAGAAACATCGGCTAGCCACACCGCAGGGAAAGATGGTTCTCCAGGCATCATGGTACCCAACAAACATTTTCCAAAGGAGGACCCCAATGCCCAAAAAAGTGTCATCAAATTTGGAGCAATTCCCTTCAGCATAGTAGAACAAATGAAGAAAACCAATCTGAGCGTTACCATGTGGGACACACTCTCGATCCCTTCCCAAAGAAACCTGTTGCGAGAAGCTCTGAACAGTTTTAGTACAACCAGCGGATCACCAAGCCATGGAGTGACAAATGCTACAAATTTGTGTCAATCGAAGGGAAAATCATTCCTACGGAAAACAAACCACCACCTTTATACATTTCCTTGATCAGTGGCGACCACCTGGTACATAATTACATGATTGATTCTGGTGCCAGTAGCTCAGTCATGCCGAAACAAATTGCAGATGTATTAGGCATACAATATGCGCTAGTTACAAGAGGGGTCTGTTTCAATTTGGATAGCATACATGTTATTAAGACTCATTGGGGTTATCAAAGGACTTCAACTTACCATTCATGCATGCCCAAGTTTGTCATTCACCCAAGACATATCGGTCATCGATCTCCCTCCCCTCTTTGTCATCTGCCTATCACGGGATTTCACCGCCAAGATGGGCGGTTACCTATCACCCGATTGGTCACATATGATTCTCGTGGACTCAATATGGAACCAAAGTAAATCGTAAGGGCAGAACCAATCTGCCATAATCATGTAGAACCCTACACTGCTAGTCCCATACATGGAAATTACACCATCCGTGATCCCGAAGAGGAAGATGCCGATCATGAACCAACCACCCTTGTTGAAGAAGTTCCCGATACTTTGCTGGATGAAGTAAGTAGAGATCATCAGTACAATCCCTATGTTGATGTATTGGCGTAAGAAGAAGGCGGTTTGCTTTGGTCTTGGAAGAAATAGGATTAGGTACTTGTTGTATCCATGAAGAAGATACGATCATACCATAACTTGTCAAAACACCAAGTGATTCTAAAGGACTGTGGCAATTGTTCTTCAATAAGTACTTCTCATCTTTCCTATTCTGATTGATTGCACTAACAATGTTGCTGAATACGAGGCTCTTGTGCAAGGAATTCAGCTAGCCCAAAAGAACGGAATCAAGGCCCCGATTGTTTTGGAGATAGTGAGTTAGTTGTTCATCAAGTTTCGGCATGTAGTGCATCAAAAATGATCTTTTAAGATCATACAAGAACCGAGTCTGGGACCCGATTGAAGATTTCGAAGCTTTTGGAATCCATGCGCTTCCTAGAGGTAAAAATCAAGATACGAGATAGGATTACAATTGGTTCACAATACAACATACCAGTTGATATCATGAAAGAAGCGCAGCAATTTGTTAAAATGGTGGTTTGACCAAGCAGTCCCGATAATGTGAGTAGTTGGCAAGTGTTTCATAGTGACAACAAATTGTCCTCTTCCTACAAGAAGAGGCGGAGTTTGCTACAAAGAATCAAGATAAGTTGCGTAGGAGTCATATGGTGAGAAAATTATCCATTGAAAAGAAACAAGTTACCAAAAGGTTTAGTCACTTTGGAATCCATTTTCAATTTAGATGACCAAGCCACAAGACAAAGCCCTAACATGGTGGTCAGAGAAGAATATTTTGAGGAAGTTGAAGTATCAAATGAAAAATTTCTTAAGATTGGAAAAGTGTGTACTTCTAAAGAGAAATAAGCTTTCATCAAAATTTTCAAGAGTATCATGACATATTTGCATGGAGCTATAAAGATCTATGTGGTTTTGATCTAAGTCTAGCACAACATACCATTGAACTGGATCCTAATGCTAAGCCAATTCGTCAAAAACAGAGACCAATTAATCCCAAAATTGAGCCACTAATGAGAAAGGAGCTAACCAAGCTCATCGAGGCCTGTATAATTTTTCCCATCAAGCATTCCTCATGGGTAGCCAATTTGGTGCCCATGAGGAAGAAGAATGGAGAGATCCGGTTATGCGTAGATTTCAGGGATTTGAATCGTGCGTCATTAAAAGACCATTATCCTCTTCCATCGATGGAGTAGATCCTTCAAACGGTGGCAAGAGCTCAAAGATTTTCTTTGCTCGATGGATATTCAGGTTACAATCAAATCCTAGTCCAAGAATCTGACCAATTCAAAATGGCTTTCACTACCAAGTGGGGCACGTATGCCTACAATAAAATGCCATTCAGATTATCTAATGTCGGGCTACTTTCCAAAGAGCCATGGACATGGCATTTAAGGGACTAATCAATGATATTATTTTAGTTTACCTTGATGATATAATTGTATACTCTAAGCATGCGAAGATCACATCACGCATCTAAGGAAAGTTTTCCAAAGGTGTAGGGAATTTGGGGTTTCACTTAACCCCAAGAAATGTATTTTCGCAGTGCATGAGGGAAAATTGTTGGGGCATGTGGTTTCAGCAGAAGTATTATCAATCGATCTAGCTAGGATTCATTCAATTATGTCCTTATCTCTCCCAAGTCACAAGAAGGGCCTCCAGAGTTTTCTGGGAACCATAAATTTTGTGCGAGATTCATCCCTCAATTCATGACATTGGCTAAACCACTGACAGCCATGCTAAAGAAAAACATGCCATTCTCATGGAAAAAGGAAGGACGAGAAAGCTTTGAAGCCATCAAAACAGCCATTTCTCAAGCTCCCACGCTTGTGAACCCCAGGTTTGACAAAGATTTTATCCTTTATGCTTTTGCAGGTCAAGAGAGCATTTCAGGGATCCTCACCCAACAAAACAACAACCTGATGGAGCAACCAATCACTTTCTTCAGTCAATCCCTCAAATACTATGAGTTCAAATACTCATTCATTAAAAAGTAAGTCTTTGTGGTTATTCGAGCTTTGAAGAAATTCAAGCACATGTTGTCCAACAACAAGATTCATCTGATGGTGTCTCATCCAGGTGTCAAGGAGTTTTTGCTGAACAAAGAAATGAATGAAAAGCATGCTGGATGGATCACAAAGGTAATGGAGTATGATGTGCACATCAAAGTCACTAAACTTTTCAGAGGTAAGGGTTTATGTCAACAACTTGCTGCAGACATGGAATCAAAAGGTAATGAGGACGTGACACTCCTAAATACTGATGAGAATGTTGATCAAGCTGACTGGTTATCCAAAATGAAGAGTTTCCTCTTCTCGGGAGCATATCCTGTAGACATGGATAAAAACCAAAGGTGAACTTTCCGTCTTCAATCTATCCCATATGTTTTGGTAGATAGCATTCTCTTTTGAAAAGATTTGAACGGCGTCCTCCTTCGGTGCATAGGATCATAACAGGTCAGTAAGATACTAGAAGAGTTTCATAATGGCTTATCTGGAGGACATTATTCCACATGAACAACAGCTACCAAGATCATGCGAGCTAGCTACTATTGGCCGGATTTATTCAAGGATGCCCATATTTGGGTAAGGAAATGTAAGGAATGTGCCTTTTTCACAGGTAAGCAGAAGCTGGCAGCTCTTCCATTGCATCCAATTCAAGTGGATGAACCCTTTGTTCAATGGGGTTGGACTTCATCGAATGATTAATCCTCCATCCAAAGGTGATAGACATAAGTGGGTCATTACCGCAATGTGACTATTTTACTCGATGGATAGAGGCGGTAGCATTAAAAGAGAGCAATGAAAAGGCGGTTCTAGATTTTTTTGGAGGGTATAATGACGAAGCTTGGTGTTCCATTTACTGTCATTTCGCATATGCGTGCTTTTCTTGGTATGAAACTAAGTGAATGGGCTGTTAAAAATGGGGTATACCTCAAAACTTCATCCAATTACTATCCGCAAGGAAACAGACTGTCTGAGTCTAGCAACAAAAACCTCATAAGGATTATTACACACACAATGGAGACTAACAAGAGGACTTGGCATATACAGCTTAAGACCGCCTTATGGATAGATTGAATCACACCTAAAAGGGCCATCGAAAATTCTCCTTTCGTTTTGGTATATGGAAGAGAGGCAAAACTCCCGCTCTCATTGGAGTTACCTTCTTTGGAGTTAGCTCATCAACTTGAAGTTATAGAGAGTGATCCTCTGACAATAAGGTTTGTTGAACTCATGGAGTTAGAGAAAGTACGAGACAAGGCTATGAAAACTTTGGAGCAAAAGATCAGCTCAAGTTAAGAAATATTTTGATAAGAAGGTGTCCAACCCCCTGTTTTCAAGAGGGAGATTTAGTTCTCAAATGGGATGAAGACAAGGCCAAACCAGTAGGCATGCCAAGTTTGATGCTCTCTGGAGTGGGCCATACATCATCACAAGTTGCAGAAAGAGGCAAATTGCGTTACTGTCTATCTAGGGTCAATGGAGAAGAACTTCCCATTCATGTGAATGGGATACATCTCAAAGCATGTTTTTGAGAAGCATTCCACCCCTTGTACAGTTAAATTAGGTTTTTTCCTCAAAGTGCTTATGCACATTATTGTGTGTTGTTGTTTTTCTTTCCTTGTTGTTGTGTGTTGTGTTGTTCTACACTTTGTTTCATAATTGGAAGGTGTCAAGGAGAGGAAAGTTATAAGGTTTCCATAAGAATTCAAAATTTTCTTCATTCAAATTTTTGCAGGTGTTCCATGGATGTGAAACATTCAATAGATTCAATATACTTCATGCTTAGCATTCCAGGGAGGTCCGAGGATATCGGCAATGCTCAAGGAAATTTTGGGATGTGTCAAAGAAAATCATACTACTTTCAGGATTCCAACACAGAATCCATGCCCAATGGATGACATAAGGCTACTGGAATCATGCTTAGCAGGAAATCATCCCTGAGAGGCTGCCAAAAATGTTATCTAATTTTGCACACATGGCAAGATTGGATAATGGGGTCCTATCACTTTCAAAATGAAAAAAATAGTCCCAGGAACCCACCTTCGGTTATTATCGAGATGCAATAATTAAAATAATTCTTAAATTGCATATGAGAGATCACCTAGTATCAAAAGGCACCCAGTTGATCTCGAACTCGAAGAAAGAGTTCGGGGTCGAGTTGATAGAGAACCCGGTGTCAAATTGATAGTCATCTCGGTAGAGATTCTCAATTGTAAGAGCTCGATGAGGTCTTGTTAATGCAAAATATAGCTCGTTGAAAATTGACGAATGAAGGGAACTCTATAAGGATCTCGGTAGAGATCGATGCAAAGCGGAAGTTAAGGCCGAGTCGGGGAGAGTCAAAGTTCGAGCTATCAATAAATTCTCAATGAATTGAAAGCTTCAAGCCACAAAGTGGAAGCGAAGGCAGAAATAAGGAATTTGACTCATCTTAGCGACTTGTTCATTTTGGAGATCATGTGGTGAGCTTCTTTTAGGACATGTTCTGTAGAGCTAGGGTGATTCAAACACAAGCCAAGGCATCAAGAGTGCCATAAAATGAATGGAGATCGTTGCGTAAACAAAGATACGTGATGGAGCCCTATCGATGGGACTCATCGAGCATGATGGATAATTCAATGCAACTCGTTTCGTGTGGATGCATTAAAGACAGTTTCTAGGCAAAGTCAACTCACTCAAAGTTGGCATGTAACAAGCTATCAAGGAAGTCAGTGAGTTTAGCGCACCTGCTCAAGCTAAACAATGTCATGGAGCCTTGGGATCTCTCGGGAATATTTTTGTTTCTTACTGGTCGAATTGGCCAAATGATGTCTAGGTTCCATGGGTCAGTCTTCAACATGGGATATTCAAATGAGTTTTCCAAGGTAAATGTTGAAATGAAAAACCAAGACAAGGTTTCCGTGATAAGAGGGAGTTTCAGGCCTTTGAAGCCGTGATGGAGATAATGTTGTGGCAAACCAATATGATATTTCCACACATGGGAAAAGTTCATAATGATTTCCAAGTGGGTTTCAGTTAATGGAAAACCAACACAAGGTCTCCGCGCAAAGGGGGGCCCCGAGTTTCATCTTGCCAAGAATGTGGAAATTTTAGAAAACATTGCCAAGTGTGATAAAACCATGGCAAACCATAATCAGATTTCGTGAGTTGGAGAAATGAACACCAATTGCCAGGTGGAAGTGCTATGGTGGAGTGCCAACATGAAATTTGTGCTCGTGGGATATTTTCAGCTCTTTGCCTAGTCGGATAAATAAATAAATAAATAATGGCTCAACCCCACACTAAGGTATTCATGAGTTATTTGCTTAAAATGGGAATCCAAGAAGCCTAATGGCAAGTGGGTTTTTGTGGATGGCAAGCCAAAGAAGAAATTCCACGCAGGGGAGATTTGGGGCGGTATGACCAAGTCAAGAAGCGGAAATTGGGAACCGACCTGCCAAGGCAATGTATGGCAAATTGGATTCATAAGTTCAAGATCCCCACACATATCCTGCGGACTTCCTTGATACAAACGACATACCAATTTGACTGGGTAAAAGGAGGATTTGGCATGGAATGGGGATATTCAAGTCGGTTGAACTAAGGTAATTCAAACTACTTTTTCCACGCAGAACTCATCCACTCGGTTATGTGGTGAGCTATTACATGGGGATTTGAAGCCGGTATGCTGATGTCGAGATTTGACGATGGCGAGACCAATGCTCATTCACCCACGTAGGGAGATCCGAGAAAACACTGCCAAGCGTGGAAATATTGGGATGGAAAACCATAATCGAGACTTCCACACGGGCCATGTAAACAAGATATGAGTCTTGTGTGAGTCACTGGGAAGGTAAGTCGGGAACGTGGGAATGAGACAGGTTGAAGTGTTTAATAGGATTTCATATGGTGGTCTAGCTTTGGCCAAAATCGATTATGACACGGAGATAGGTGAAGGAGGCTCCACACATTCTGCTTACCACGTATAACATCCCTGTAAACCCGTCTACATATCTTCAACTATTGCAGACCTGCATTTCCAGGAATATGCTTTCACAAGAAAGAGATGCCTTCTCATGGAATACCATAATTGCAGCTTACAGAAGACATGGGTTTCCTCATGAAGCGTTGATAATGTTTCACCAAATGCAACAAACAGATGTCTGACCTGATCAGTTCACCTTTGCCAGGATACTTCTCCCAACTCCCGTTGGGGCTCGAGCATTCGGTGGTCACGACGCAAACTCCCATGCACCAGGTAGTTGATATGTTGCAGTATGGTAGAATCCTTTTGAACGCTTCCAGCGAATAGGTTGTCCAACTGTTTTGTTATCTGTTCAGTATCGAATGCATCCTCAAATTTGGGATTTTCCTTCAAGATATTTTTATCAAAATCGATTAAGTGACAGTGAGAGTGTTACAATAGACTGATGAAATTTATTACAAAGATTCTCTATTGAGACCTTACTTGTTTTACGATGTAACTCATGGAAGTGAATCTCATAGAGGTGGATCTGTATCATATCGGAATATTCATGAAGCACAAATTGCTTTGCAATTATATGAGCATCTTCAACGAGTCACTAAGTTGGCAGGCATAAAGGTTTCTATTGGAATTATCACACCTTACAAGCTACAGATGAAATGTTTGCACCGAGAGTTTGATGTTTTCCTCAAATTTGATGAATGAAAAGGTTTATATATCAATACGGTAGATGCCTTTCAGGCCGTGGAGTGTGATATAATCATTATGTCTTGTGTCCGAGCTGCAAATCATGGGGTTGGGTTTTGTAGCTGATGTTCGCCACATGAATGTGACATTAACATGAGCTCGAAGAGCGCTTTGGGTTATGGGCAACACAACCGCATTGAAGCAATCTAGTGACTGAGTTTAGTTGAGGGAAGATATGCTCGATGCGTAGAGCTTGGTAAAACTCATGAGAAGCTCGCCGATTCAGAGGAAATGGAGCCCGGTAAGGATAAACAAGGCTCGGTGGGAGTTATTCAGCAATGAAAACACTCGGGGCTCGTAGAGATGAGTCGCAAGCTTCATGCGAGGGGAGGGACATGATGACAAGTGTGGTGTAGAGAGAAAATGAGCTCAGACATCGATAGAATGAAAAAGCGGGGTTCAAAACGAGTATCCCGGTCTATTAATAAAGACGATTCCAGAGTTTCTATGTGGAATTCAATACATTTGAGTTCATCTTTGATTAGTAAGACACGAATGAAGGAAAACCAAATCACATGGAGCAATTCAGTCAATTAGGTGATAAGTACGAGTCGGCTGGGCTACGATGGAAATAACTCAGCACTGAAAGAGTTTCAAATGGAATTCGCTGAGTCAAAAATCCTGTGACAATAAGGAGCTCATCGGTAAAAGAACTTGAGGGCTCATCAGAACATGTTTGTTTTAGTTCACCTCATATGGAGTGAAGAGGAATAGACGAGATGTTCTACAGTAACACCAAAACGATGAGGCTTAGGAGAAGTTGGCAGTCATAGCAAGTCGAATGGAGTCAGGCTTAGCTTGCTTTAAGAGTGTAGTAGGCGAGATAGCCTAGTCTGAATCAAGAAGAATCATGATCGAGCCACGCTGAATGAAGATCTCATTCAGGAATTGACAAGAAAACTAATCTTTTGGTGAAGTATTCACAGATTAAATGCCAAGTCTGAATCAAGAAGAATCATTGCAGAGCCAATTGAAAAATAAAGTGTGCAAGTGAGGTCAAAGAATTTATAGAAAATGGTTTGCATGGATACATCACAGAAAACGGTAAAGGCTCGAGAATAAAAATGCTAGTTGAGCACACAAACATGTAAGGACGACTCTAAGAATGAAGGTAGTAGAGCTCAGTACTTGGCGCACGGTGAGGTATCCATAGCAAGCAAGAGGTTCAAATTGGAATGGCTCGAGGAACCGATCTAGGTGTCAAGTTCCTCAGAGGAAAGAATTCACCGCATAAGCCATCTGCATAAGCCTAAGACATGGTTCATGTTAAAAATGAGTTCGGGAGAAAGCTCACATGAAAGATTCAGATAACCGAGTTGAGCCATTCACCATTCATCGAGTGAGTCAGTCGAGGAATGCTTGGATGGGAACCAAGTCGAGTGAATAGCTCAAGCATACAATCACTCAGCTCGTAATTCATTCTAATTAACTTTGTTTATTTTCTAAAGCATTAATGCCAAACTGAAAATTCAAAGAGAGCTCGACAAGCTAAACTCGTGCCGAGTCACTAGTCGATAGAGATGCAAGCTTGGTTGTCAGCGAAATAAGTGACTTAGGATGAGCCGAGTTGCAGTCTGAGTGACCCGATGATGAGCATTAGAAGAGGTGAGAAGAGCTCAATGCATATTGGGAGCTTGGTGAGTTTGGTATGTTGCTCGAAGCTCGTCAAGTTGGGATATGTCCAAACTCTATTCACATGGACCCCCCTCCTCTTCAAGTCAAACGGGTCAACAGGGGGTCCCGACATTATGTTAATTAATTTAATATTTCTATTAAAATATTTTAATAATAATATTTATTATTATTATTTAAACATTTTATTTAAATATTCTTTTAAAAAATTAGAAGACTAGGTCATCAGCAATTAATGACCCATGATGGAACCTTCTCGGTGGTTCAACTAATCGTAATAAATACATCATGGGCCTCATTTTAGGAATGTAATTATGACCATTTCCTCTTCGTTCTCACATATTCTTCTATAAATGTAAGTTGGAAGCTCATTTCAAAGGGTTCCAACAGAGCTTCGCATAAGTTGACAATTAGATATCTCAAAGGCGAGTGTATACTTTTCAACAATCCTCTCTCTTCGCAAGTTGTTCTTATGTGTTGAGAGAACTTTCAAGCCTCCTCTTCAAGACCTGTAATAGCAACTATTGCCTCTTCGAATGTATGATGCATTTTGCATGTTATTGAAGAAATAAAAGTGTGTGTTTTGTGACTAATCTCGGTCCTTTCATTCTTACTGCTTCTTTTTGTGCCTTTCTCATACTTACAGTACACTATGCAAGTTTAAGTTCTATTGCAGGTTCTTGGAGTTCTGTGTTTATCGAGTGGTGGAGTATTGCATGTAGTTGAGTTGTGGTGTCTGTTCACCCTTCTTGAGTTCATCCTTCTTCATTGGCAAACCGTTATATTTCTCTCGATAAATTTTAACAAAGGGAACACGTGTCTCCTAGTTTGTGGTATCCTATACCCTCTCTAAGTTACGAGGTGAAGTTGACCTATGGTGCACACACCCTCTTCAAATTAACCCTTCCCGAGTTTGGAAACACCCTTTATTTTGTGCATCACAATCCCTAGTATAGTTTATTTTTGTAAATCTCTTTCCCTAAAACCCCATGAAAATGTTAGCATAGGACTAGATAATCATTTTTGTTACACTAGGAGTAGTACAACACTTAATTTAGGAAGAGGAAGTCGGCCTTCCCCGGAGGTTATTGGAAAATTATCCAACTTTGCTTTGCTACCCCGACCTCTGCCAGACTCATGACACCATTTCATTGGCCGCAGTTCGAGCTGCCTAGGAAAATTTTCCCAAAAACTCCAAGAAACCATAACTTTTAAAATATTTCGAGTTAGGAGGAAAATTTTACCTTTACGTAAAGGGGAAGAAAAATTATATCTGATGGAGCCATTTCAAGGAATTCTTGAGTGCTTGAAATGTGTGAAAATTGAAGTTGAAGCACAAGGAAGGGAAGAATGAAGGTAAGTTAGCCAAAATAAGTAGGGGGCTCATTTTGGATAACAATTTGGCAACTCTCAGGGTCCATTTTCCTACTAGATGAAGGATCAATGGCCTTTGAAGAATCCATTGGGAATGGATTCAACCTAATAATCAATTCTGATCTAAACTATGAAAATATGACCTTTGAGCCACTTGGAAACCCACTAGAACTTGGAGCTGATCTTCACCAAAATGCCACTGAAATGAATTGTGCAAGAGAAAACCAGCACCACAAAAACTATGTACAAAACTGAAAATCATACATGCTCCAAGTCAGATATGCAAAGTGTGCACAAGCACTTCTCCTGCTGAAAGGAAAACCTACCTATCCTAATCTAACTGGAAGCAAATATGGGCTAAACAAACCCAGCAACTGGTTGTGAAAAATAGCTTCCTTTCTTCAAAATGGGAAGCCATGAAATTGATTTGGAGTTGATCATGGATGTTAGGATGAGTGGAAAATCAACAAGAAGCTGGTCTTCTACCCATATCAGCAAGGTGTCAACTAAAAACAAGTTAGATACCTCTTTTAGTTGCTCTGCATTTGGATTGAAGAGGTATGGTAGCTGATCGTTGGTACTTTGTGGCTCGTCCTCATGCTTAGAAGAAAGCATGAATGGTTGTGGCTTCTCCTTTGGCTCCAATGAAGCCAAATACCTTATTGGGCAAGGTCTGATCCATTTGATATGCCCATAGCTCTGATTTTCAACTCCAAAAATGGAGTCTTCTTGTGGACCTTCTTGGGTGGATGATGTGGAAGAAATGATGAAGTTCTCCTGTTGTTTTCCTTCTTCCTCCAATGAAGAACATGGAAGATTAATACCTTCCAATCTTGGTTCCAATGAGCTGTCACAAAACACAGGCTATTGTTTTTGAATGTTCTCCTTTGTGGCAGCAGGCTCTTGATGTTGGAGAATGAATGGTGGAGAAGAGAATGTTGTAATTTCAGCTGGCTCCTCCTCAAGACATTCCTCTAAGTCTGATAAACCATCAAACTCTTTGCTGTCCCACTGCAACAAAGCTTTTCCCTCTTGCATGGTGACCTTCAAATCTGCATTTTCTTCACCATGTGCAACTTCATTTTCAAACATGCAACTTGCCAATTCGAATTCATCCAAGAAATCAGATTTTTGGAGAGATGAAGTGGGAGAGAAACATGGAAATTCTTGTGCCTTTTGCTCATAATTTGGACCTGTTTTGTTCACCTCCATAACGGTTTCATTAATCAAATCAGCCCCTTCAAATGAAAGAAAAATTCATCAATAATGCTTCCTTCATCCAATGGCTCCTCTTCAATGGGGTTTGGAGCTGGTTTTTCTTCCTCCACAATGACTGATTTTGTAGTGCAAATTGGATCAGCATTTTCTTTGGGCAAAGTGCCAACATGGACACCCAACTCATCACCAACAAACTACTGATTCTTTTCCTCTTGTTCTTGTTCTTCTTCTACTGCAAACTCAGCCTCAACCACCACTGTTGCTTCAACTCCAACTTCCTCTTTTGGCTTCACCATCAAGGGGATTTTTGTAATCCCGAATTTGAGAGCCAAATTCAACAAAATTTTGATCTTTTCATCCTTGTTTGGCTCTTCTTCTTGCTGTTGTTTTCCTTGACTGGCATTCTGATTTTTATCTTCCCAACATGGATTTGGGAATGCAAGAGGAGGGGTGGGTTGTAACTCAATTGATTTTACAATTTTTTGTGGTGTTGGAGGAGGTAGAAAATCTTGTTTCTTTGGAGGGAATGGCTGTTTGGAAGGGAAAAGGATAGAAGAATTGAGATGGGGTGGAAGACTAGGGGATGGAGAAATGGAATCAAATTTTGGGATAGCAGATGGAGAGTTTAAAACTTGACACTACTGAGATAAAACAGATTGGGAAAGAGGGAAAGAAAAGGCATGAGATGGTGTGCTTACCTGTTGACAAGGTTGCTGAATACTCCTCTCATACACCTCTATTCCTTTAGTCCACTTTGCAAGCAATGGAAGTGTTGCAACAATGAAGTCAAGTTTCTCTTGAGGGTTGTAATGCCTTGGAAAAGGTCCCACCCATGGACAAGGTGCTCCACAATGGTTCCAAATGCTTTCATTTGTGCTTGAGCCCTGGATTACACCATGCTTGCCTCCATATTTTGGATCTTCTCCAATGAGATCTGCATTTTCTTCATGACTTCCCTCACAATCTGCATACCCTTGTGCTTGATGTGCTTCATATCCAAACTGATTTTGGCATTGCTCATATGGGTATGCATACTAGTTTTGAATATGATCAAAATATTGATCTGGAGGATTTGAGAAACATGTTAGAGGTGGAATATATTGTTGCTGTTATGAATGCAAATTCCATGGGGGAAATGAAGTCATGATTGCACAACTTCATGGAATGAAAGAAGATGGAAGAGATGGAAAGAAGAATAAATGGAAATGAATGGAAAACTAGTCTACAACTCAGAGAATGAGTTATTGACCAGATGGAGTTGCCAAATGTGTTTGCAATTGCCTGCAAACACTGAAATCTTCACAGGAACACATCAACCTGAAAAAGATGAAGTGGAAGACCTCTAAGTTCCCACCAAGTGTGCCAAAATGTTAATGAAAATTTATAGCACCCCCAAAATGAACTATGGATCTGATTTTCTAAGGCAATGCCATTTGGTGTGAATGCACAACATTGAGCTTTCCCAAAGTGTGGGACCTTTGCAAATGGGGAAAGCTCTCTAGAGAAGGCTTGTTCCTCTTCCTAAACTACTTGCCACAAGCTATTCTAGTGCGGAAAGATGATCTAATCCTAATCTAACTATGCCAAGGAGATAGAGAGAGAGAGAAAAGAGGGAAAAAAAAGCCTACACTAAAATGCTGATACACCAGAGAAGGAAAATGTTGAACATCTATCAAAAATGCCATGGAAAAAGAAGAGGTGAGCAATGGAAAGGATGGAAAAGTGCATCACAAAACCAAGGACATATTTCACACAAAAATGTGTCCCAAAACTCCATGAACAAAGCTCCAAAACCTGCAATGAACATCCAAACATGCACATATACCTGCAATGAAGAGAGGCAAGAAGAAAACAAAGAAAAACGAGCAAGGATGGACAAATGCATCACAAAAACATTTTTTTATTTTTCTCAGAAATTTTTATAGAACATCATTTCTTGGTAAGAGACAAAAAAATCCATTACGAGTAGGGGAGGAGGTTCTAAATCCTTTTTCAACCACAGGGAAGAAAAGAAGGGAGGCGAGAGCGAAAGAATGAACAACTTGTTACAAATGAGCCAAAACTAGGTTTTAACCATGAAACAAAATGGAAGAAAGGAGAAAACGTGGGAAAATCTGATTTTGGACTTCAACCACTAACAAGATTCATTAAAACAATAAGGTAACCTCTAAAAATCTAGTTCAATGCATTCAAGCCCACAGATGATAAATTGCCCATACCTCATTAAATCTAGTAGATGAAAATATGATTTTTTTGTCTTTTCTAGTGCCAGGGACGTTTTTCCAAATTTCTCCCATGAATCTTCACCAAAATCCAAAATTGAGGGGTCCAACATGTAGATAATTTCACCATCTTTTCAATGACATAAAGAATCTAAAAATCCAAGCTCTGGATCAAAAGATATGGCCCTCTGAATATTTAGGGAAAAAATGGTGAAAACAGAGTCAAAATTCGGTCGGCAGGGTCAAACTTTAAAATTTTCCCTTTTGAATTTTTTTCCCAAAAACCTTTGTGCCTCTACCACTCGAGACACGTGTAACTTCCTAGTTCACTTATGGGATCGCAGTGAAAACATCACTTTTCCCCTTTGATTTTTGCATTGGGAAAATTTCCCAAAATTAGTCAATACCCCACTCTCCTGGTGACATGTGGCACTTTCCCATTCACTGATGGAAATGCAGGCCCAAACTTCACCTTTTTCCTTTGATTTCACATTGGGAAAAATTTCCACATTTCCCCCATGCTCCGCTACTCCATTGGCACATGTCAGGTTCTAGTTGTTTGGCAGGGGCATGCTTCTTTTTCTCCATTTGTGCGTCTATCACTTTGGTAAAAAACAAAAGTTTCCTCTATGCCTTTGACTCTCGCCATTATCATGGACACGTGTCACTTCCTCATTATCTGTGGGCCTTCCGCAGGTTTTTCTCCATCCTCCTTCACGAGCCTGCGGGGAAAATTTTTCCCTTTGCACCCTTTTCCCTCTTCTTGGAAAATTCCCAAACTTTGCTCCGCTACCCCTACCTCTGCCACCTCATGGCACCATTTCATTGGCCGCAGGCCTGCCTAGGGAAAATTTCCCCAAAACACTCCGTCAAGCCATAACTTTTAAAATATTTCGAGTTAGGAGGAAAATTTTACCTTTCTATAAAGGGGAAGAAAATTCTATCTACTGGAGCCATTTCAAGAGAACCCTTGAGTGCTTGAAATGTGTGAAAATTGAAGTTGAAGCACAAGGAAGGGAAGAATGAAGGCAAGTTAGCCAAAATAAGCAAGGGCCCATTTTGGATAACAATTTGGCAACTCTCGGGGCTATTTACCTGCTAGATGAATTATTAGTGGCCTTTGAAACATCCATTGGGCATGGAGTCAAGCCTGATAATCAATTCTGATCTGAACTATGAAAATATGACCTCTGAGCCACTTGGAAACCCACTGAACTTGGAGCTGATCTTCACCAAAATGCCACTGAAATGAACTGTGCAAGAGCAAAACCAGCACCACAAAAAACTATGTACAAAACTGAAAATCATACATACCCCAAGTGGGATATGCAGAGTGTGCACAAGCACTTCTTCTACTGAAAGAAAACCTACCTATTCTACTCTAACTGGAAGCAAAGATGGGCTAAACAAACCCAACAACTGGTTGTGAAAAATAGCTTCCTTTCTTCAAAATGGGCAGCCATGCAATTGATTTGGAGCTGATCATGGCTGTTAGGATGAGTGGAAAATCAATAAGAAGCTGGTCTTCTACCCATATCAATAAGGTGTCAACTGAAAACAAGTTAGATACCTCTTTTAGTTGCTCTGCATTTGGATTGAAGAGGTATGGAAGTTGATCCTTGGTACTTTGTAGCTCATCCTCATGCTTAGAAGAAAGCATGACTGGTTGTGGCTTCTCCTTTGGCTCCAATGAAGCCAAATACCTTATTGGGCAAGGTCTGATCCATTTTATATCCCCATAGCTCATATTTTCAACTCCAAAAATGAAGTATTCTTGTGGACCTTCTTGGGTGGATGATGTGGAAGAAATGATGAAGTTCTCCTGTTGTTTTCCTTCTTCCTCCAATGAAGAACATGGAAGATTAATACCTTCCAATCTTGGTTCCAATGAGCTGTCACAAAACACAGGCTATTGTTTTTGAATGTTCTCCTTTGTGGCAGCAGGCTCTTGATGTTGGAGAATGAATGGTGGAGAAGAGAATGTTGTAATTTCAGCTGGCTCCTCCTTAAGACATTCCTCTAAGTCTAATAAACCATCAAAATATTTTCTTTCCCGCTGCAACAAAGCTTTCCCCTCTTGCATGGTGACCTTCAAATCTGCATTTTCTTCACCATGTGCAACTTCATTTTCAAACATGCAACTTTCCAATTCGAATTCATCCAAGAAATCATATTTTTGGAGAGATGAAGTGGGAGAGAAACATGGAAATTCTTGTGCCTTTTGCTCATAATTTGGACTTGTTTTTTTCACCTCCATAACAGATTTCATTAATCAAATCAGCCCCTTCAAATGAAATAAAAATTCATCGATAATTCTTCCTTCATCAAATGGCTCCTCTTTAATGGGGTTCGGAGTTGGTTTTTCTTCTCCTCCCGCAATGACTGATTTTGTAGTGCAAATTGGATTAGCATTTTATTTGGGCAAAGTGCCAACATGGACACCTAACTCATCACCAACAAACTATTGATTCTTTTCCTCTTGTTCTTGTTCTTCTTCTGCTTGCAAACTCAGCCTCAACCACCACTGTTGCTTCAACTCCAACTTCCTCTTTTGGCTTCACCATCAAGGGGATTTTTGTAATCCCGAATTTGAGAGCCAAGTTCAACAAAATTTTGATCTTTTCATCCTTGTTTGGATCTTCTTCTTGCTGTTATTTTCCTTGACTGGCATTCTGATTTTTATCTTCCCAACATGGATTTGGGAATGCAAGAGGAGGGGTGGGTTGTGACTCAATTGATTTTGCAATTTTTTGTGGTGTTGGAGGAGGTAGAAACTCTTGTTTCTTTAGAGGGAATGGCTGTTTGGAAGGGAAAAGGATAGAAGAATTGAGATGGGGTGGAAGACTAGGGGATGGAGAAATGGAATCAACTTTTGGGACAACAGATGGAGAGTTTAAAACTTGACACTGCTGAGATAAAACAGATTGGGAAAGAGGGAAAGAAAAGGCATGAGATGGTGTGCTTACCCATTGACAAGGTTGTTGAATACTCCTCTCATACACCTCTATTCCTTTAGTCCACTTTGCAAGCAATGACATTGTTGTAATAATGAAGTCAAGTTTCTCTTGAGGGTTGTAATGCCTTGGAAAAGGTTTCACCCATGGACAAGGTGCCCCACAACCGGTTCCAAATGTTTTCATTTGTGCTTGAGCCCTGGATTACACCATGATTGCCTCCATATTTTGGATCTTCTCCAGCTAGATCTGCATTTTCTTCATGACTTCCCTCACAATCTGCATACCCTTGTGCTTGATGTGCTTCATATCCAAACTGATTTTGGCATTGCTCATATGGGTATGCATACTAGTTTTGAATATGATCAAAATACTAATCTGGAGGATTTGAGAAACATGTTGGAGGTGGAATATATTGTTGTTGTTGTGAATGCAAATTCCATGGGGAAATGAAGTCATGATTGCACAACTTCATGGAATGAAAGAAGATGGAAGAGATGGAAAGAAGAATGAATGGAAATGAATGGAAAACAGGTCTACAACTCAGAGAATGAGTTATTGACCAGATGGAGTCACCAAATGTGTTTGCAATTACCTGTAAATGCTGAAATATTCACAGGAACACATCAACCGGAAAAAGATGAAGTGGAAGACCTCTAAGGTCCCACCGAGTGTGCCGAAAATGTTAATGCAAATTTACAGCACCCCCAAAATGAACTATGGATCTGATTTTCTAAGGCAATGCCATTTGGTGTGAATGCACAACATTGAGCTTTCCCAAAGTGTGGGACCTTTGCAAATGGGGAAAGCTCTCTAGAGAAGGCTAGTTCCTCTTCCTAAACTACTTGCCACAATCTATTCTAGTGCAGGAAAGATGATCTAATCCTAATCTAACTATGCCAAGGAGATAGAGAGAGAGAAAATAGGGAAAAAAGAGCCTACACTAAAATGCTGATACACCAGAGAAGGAAAATGTTGAATATCTATCAAAACTGCCATGGAAAAAGAAGAGGTGAGCAATGGAAAGGATGGACAAGTGCATCACAAAACCAAGGATAGATTTCACACAAAAAATGTGTCCCAAAACTCCATGAACACAGCTCCAAAACCTGCAATGAACATCCAAACATGCACATATACCTGCAAATGAAGAGAGGCAAGAATAAAACAAAGAAAAACGAACAAGGATGGACAAATGCATCACACAAATACGTTTTTTTTATTTTGCTCAAGTTTGTATAGAACATCATTTTACTAGTAAGAGACAAAAAATCCATTACGAGTAGGGGAGGAGGTTCTAAATCCTTTTTCAGCCACAGGGAAGAAAATAAGGGAGGGCAGAGTAGAAAGAATGAACAACTTGTTACAAATGAGCCAAAACTGGCTTTTAACCATGAAGCAAAATGGAAGAAAGGAGAAAACGTGGGAAAATCTGATTTTGGACTTCAACCACTAACAAGATTCATTAAAACAATAAGGGAACCTCTGCAAATCCACTTCCCAATGCATTCAAGCCCACAGGACAAGAAATTTCCCATACCTCATTAAATCTAGTAGATGAAAATCTGATTTTTTTGTCTTTTCTAGTGCCAGGGACATTTTTCCAAATTTCTCCCATGAATCTTCACCAAAATCCAAAATTGAGGGGTCCAATGTGTAGATAATTTCACCAACTTTCCAATGACATAAAGAACATAAAAATCTAAGCTTTGGATCAAAATATATGGCCCTCTGAATATTTAGGGCAAAAATGGCAAAAACAGAGTCAAAATTTGGTCGACAGGGTCAAACTTTAAAATTTTCCCTTTTGAAATTTTTTCCCAAAATCCTTTGTGCCTCCACCACTCTGAGACACGTGTCACTTCCTGGTTCACCGATGGGATCATGGGCCCAAACATCACTTTTCCCCTTTGATTTTTACATTGGGAAAATTTCCCAAAATTAGTTCGCGCCCCGCTCTCCCGGTGACATGTGGCACTTTCCCATTCGCTGATGGAAATGCGGGCCCAAACCTCAACTTTTTCCTTTGATTTCACATTCTCGAAAATTCCCACATTTTCCCTACACTCCATTGCTCCGGTGGCACGTGTTGGCTTCTAGTTCTTTTGTGGGGGAACGCTTCTTTTTCTCCATTTGTGCCTCTATCGATTTGCCAAAAAACCAAAGTTTCCTCTGCACCTCTAACTCCCGCCACTGTCATGGACACGTGTCACTTCCTCATTGGCATGTGGACCTTCCACAAATTTTCCCCATCCTCCTCCATAAGCTGCAGCCAACATTTTCCCTTTGCACCCTTTTCCCTCTCATTGGAAAATTCTCCAACTTTGCTCCGCCACCACATGGCACCATTTCATTAGCCGCAGGCCTGCCTAGGGAAATTTTCCCAAAAAAAATCTGCTGAGCCATAACTTTCAAAATATTTGGAGTTAGGAGGAAAATTTTACCTTTCTAGGAATGGGAAGAAAAATCCTATCTAATGGAGCCATTTCCAGAAACCCTTGAGTGCTTGAAATGTGTGAAAATTGAAGCTTAAGGACAAGGAAGGGAAGAATGAAGGAAAGTTAGCCAAAATAAGCACGGGGTTCATTTTGGATAACAAAAATACCTATAACACACATCTAAAAGAAATTTCCTCAAAAGATTTAAATCAAATCTTCAACTGGAGTGGTCATAATGAACACTTTTTTAGGGCCATGTTTGACATAGAGTGTGTAAGCGATACCGGAGGACTGTTAGTGCGAGAATCCTTGAACCCTTGAATGGCCTTATTGTGAGTGGGGAATTCAAGTGTGTTTTCAAAACATGGGACCATCTCTCAAGCTGTGGGACTTGCAAAATTTATATGGACCTCCGTGAGAAATCTGGTTCTTGCTTCCTAACATACCCGCAACAAGCTACTCCAAAGGTGTAGGTATAATATAAATAATCCTAATCTAACCATTTTAAGGGGATAGAGAGAGAGAGTGAGAGAGAAAGGGTTAAAGAGCCAACACTAAGTGGTGATACACTAGAAAAGGAAGTGGTTGATCATAGACCCAAACTTCCTGAAGTGGAGAGAGGTGGGTAGAGGAGAGGGTGGACAAGATGCATCATAGAGCAGAGATAGATTCGATAGAACATCACCTCAAAACCTATTAAGCACAAATCCTAGAACCTACAACAAACATTAGAGTATGCATAGTACACCCTGTAACAATGAGAGGTAAGAATGCAGACAATAAAATGAGCTAAGGATGGATAGATGCATCACGAAACAGATTCTATTACTCTAAAAAGTTACACGATACATCATCAGTGGGCAAGAGGAAATAAAATGCCATTACAGAGCCATGAGAGAAGGCTTATACTCTACATTCTACCTTAAAGAAGAAAGAGAGGGGAAGAAGAGAAAATATGAACCCTTTTAATATGCCCCTCCTATACAATATATAGAAAGAATAAGAGAGAGAGGATGGAAAATCAAACTCTGTTCCAACCACCCCTGCAAATGCATTGAATCCTACTCTGAAAGCTCAACCACCATCCCTCAATCCCCATACAAATCTACCTACAATTTGTTGAGTCCATCGCTCTTTGCCTATTCAAAGGTGTCTTTGAAGAAGGAAGAGTGGCGAATCGAATCAAATCAGATTTGGTAGTTGAAGAAAGTAGATTTTGCATTAATGACTTGAAAGTTGTTTTCCTATTTTTCACCCACCTAACCTCATCAAAATTAAATTTTCAGGCTCCCATGGCATAGACGAGGTCGAGACCTTTCCAATGATGCCAAATTTGTTGAATTTTAGGCACTGGATCGGAAGATATGTCCATTTAAATGTTTGAGTCGGGTTCATACAAAAATGGTGAAAACCAGTTAGTAGAATTGGTCCGCGGCCTGAAACTCACTTTGCACCTTTTGGAAACAAAAATACAAAATGTAAAATTTCCCGCAGCCCCACAATTCATTTTTCCAAATACCATCTTCGGGCCTGCCAGTCCACACATTTTCCATTTGGGCAAAAAATCACTCCAAGGCCCACCTTCCCGCTTGCAATTTAGGCTTGACACATGGCTCCTTGGGCATTAGCAGAGGTGTGGCTCATTTTTCACTTTATGCCTTCTTGGGAAAGAAGTAAAAATTTCTTCCGACAACCACCCTTCCCCGCCTTGACTTTTCAACATGGCCACGTGGCGAGATGGCGCTAGTTTGGGAACCGCTTTTAGATTTGCATTTTGAAGATGCGCTAAAGAGACACGTGGCACTTTCTACGGCTTGCTCTATTTCCTTATGTTTATGGTTAAGTCCATTTTTGCTTTACAGGGAAATAAGTTTGACCCTTGACATGTGGAGGCTTGGTGCTCATTTGAGAGCCCGCTCCGAATTTTAATTTTGAAGTAGCGTTATGCTGACACTTGGCTCCTTCTACTGGTCTACCTCTGCTTTGACTATTCAACCCCTAACTTTGTCCCTTTTTGGATTTGGGACACGTGGAATCCTGGCATTTGTTTGAGTCTCCACTTTAGCTTGCGCCTTTGAATTTGTGTTGATGCAACACGTATTGCCATCCGCTAGCTCTCTATACTTAGTTATTTTGGTCCCGCTCCCTTTGATTGGTCCCTGAGACATGTGGAGGCATGGCACTTGTTTAGGTATCGGCCTTGGCTTTATCCTTGAATGTGTTTCATTGAGGCATGTGGAAGCTTCGCCATTTGCTCCATACTTAGCTAATTTGGGCTCACTCTAAATTGTTTATGAAGCTCAAAGCCTTTGAGCCTCACAATTCATTTGACATTGTTTGGCCCATACCCGACCCTTCTTTTACATTTTTGAGCCCATCTATAACCTAAATGTTAGATTTGAAACATGGGATCATACAATGGAACCATCCCTTGGATTTATTCCTGCACAAGGTCATTTTTGATCAATTTTTCCAGGGGAAAATTGAGATAACAGACCTTTAACATATCGGCAGTCCAATTAGCACTTCTTACAAGGCTGATTAGGATTAATCATGTGTTTGCAGCCTTTCAAGTTATGTAATTTCATCTCTTCATATGGGAACATCTGAAAAATCCTGAATATTTAAAGAGATATTGGGTCGAGAGAAGACCCCAAGTATCTAGGAAAACCAATTTTCAATGCCCATTTTTATGTGATGAAGGATTTGTATTGAAGGAGATTCCCAAGGAATCATATGTGCTATATGAAAAATCCTCTATTGACACCATGCCTGTCATTTCTCACAAAGTGGATGAGTTAGAGTGGAGGATCAACTCTCTGGAGAAAAACAAGTAGATATTGTGTCCTTGCAACTAGGTTCAATGCCAGTATCATCTTCGGGTAAGAGAAAGGGTGAACCACATCCTCAACTTCCAATCATTATATCTGGATGGAGAAGAAGATAAATATTATCTTCTTGTCATTCAAGAGAAAAAATATCCTCTTCTCGGGAAAACAGGGGAAGATTTGAAATTTGGTCATCTACTCATTTAATGCATCGTGCTCCTCAGTTTGAGCATGATTTTTTGGGACCTCAACCCATTCCTTCTCCGAGAGACAATCCATCCCTCACAAGGAAGTGGGAGACTCAAGTTAAGCTAAAGACCTTGCAATATTCCCTATCAACAAAGTATAATGCTTTCCTTCCAATCACCCTAGATGTCCCCTCTCAAATCACTCCTAATAAGTCGACCCTTCACAAGGGGAAAGGGAAAATGACATTATTCATAGGTGGTTTGGATCTTTTGGATTGGGTATTGTCACAGCAGAATAAAACTGAGCTTGAACAGATCATGAGTCATCCTAGAATGAATCTAGAATCATTGATGGACATGGGAATGTCTCGGGACTTAGTAGGGTCATTCATATTTTTTTAGACAACACAAGGTTCAATCGAATTCATGCTAATAAATAATAAGCTTTTGAACAAGCTTCCCCTACTGGGATGAAATTTTGAAGCAAGACTGAAAAAACATCTCAATATTGCTTTCCTTTTATTGTCCCTACTTTTGACATGTATATCTCTTTCTTTATCATGGGAAGGGGCCCCTATAGAACCCCATTTTGTTCCTTATTAAAAATGCAAGAAGCACAAAAATATCAATATTTTACATGCTTATCCAAATGTATGTAAAATTTTACCTAAGTCAATATGAAACTACTACATTCTTCCACTTTATAATTGATATAAGGAAACAATAAAGTTTAGAATAAAAATTACATCCAATGTAATAGAAATATCAGTTTAAAGCATCAGTTTAGAGAAGAAGTATGAAAATAAAATATAGCTTAAGGAACAACACGCCTAAGCTTGTTCATCATCTTTTTCATCTGTAGTCTTTTCCTCCTTGGCTTCCATTTCTTCATCCTATTCCTTTAGCAACCTTGCCATGTATACATCATACCTTTGGAACAACTCATTTATCTCATCCTCATCTGGTCCAGTGTGATGTTGGAAGATTAGTGTTTGCCTAGCTATTGCATCTATGCAATGAATCATCTTTTATTTGTACTCCAATGGCATGGCCTTTAATTCTACAATTAGGTTCTCAACCTTTCTCATTGTTTTAATGATTTCATAGGATAAATCATCCTTCTAAATATTATTTTCAAAAGAGTTAAGAAAAAAGTAAATCTTCAGATCCCCATAACTCTTTTTGAATTTATCAGACACAATATCTTCCAATTTCATGTCAATGGCATCAAGAGTGTCATCAATCCAATTTATTTTAACTTCAAGATTTTCCTTGATCCCATTCAAGGTTTCCACTTTGATTCTTGATAAATCTTCCAAGGCATGATGACTTCCCTTAAATTTTGCTGGCACAATATTTTCTTGTTTAACCAATTCATCACTGAGATGAGTTATGTGGTCCAATTTGGGAAATATTCCCTCAAAGTAGAATATCTCGTTATCACATTGCTCAATTATCTTATCGATCTCATTGAGCCTATTATTTGTGTCTTCATACTTTGATCTAGCTTCTTCAATTACTTCCTTTCATTTTTTGTTAATTTTTCAATCCATCTATCTATAGCTTGGACTTTATTGATAGCTAAGTCAATATTTCCCATTCCCTTAGGGGTATCTATAGAGGCACTCAACTGTTGTCCAATCAACTGCTGCAAACTAGAACTCAAGGCTTTAACATGTTATTTTAACTACTTTTTCATCACCCTATCTTCATCCACATTTTGCAAAAGGTCATTCACTACCTCAGATACTCGTTGTTTTAGTTGGTCTCTTGAGGGCTTCCCTGAAGGAAAGATCTAAACATTGTAATCATTGGATGTCACATCTTCTCTAGGTTTTTACTCAAAAGGGATTGTTATTTCCATAGTTTTGGCTCCTAATGAATCAATGTGATTTTTGGTGACAATCATAGCCTTTTTTTAGGCTCTTACCTCCTTTGGAAAAGACAAAGTAGTAAGCTCAACGAATTGAATAGAGAGGACATCCTTTTCCTCATCCGAAATTAATTCACCAATCCATCATTTTTTCAGACTTGTTTTAGCCTTTTCTTCTTGTAATTCATGTTGGGGTTTCTCCAGGACAACCATCAACTGATTAAAAACCCCTTTCTCATCGTGGGCTAAAGATTTTTTCTGCTCCTCACCATTTATTTCAATAGCCACTTTGTTAATCTCACCCTGTGATGACAATTCTTTTAGATGCCCTTCTCTTTGGTCTAAAACCTAGGATTGATCATTATTTTCTTGATTTATATCAGTAGTTAAGGGATATTCCTTCCTTATTTCTCCTATTGGTGCCACATTAGACTCAATTTCTCCCCCAACATTTTCTTGTACCAATGATTGGCTTGCAGGCTCTTCCTTCCCCAAAATCTACTAAGTTGGCATCCTATTATCCTCATGTTTTAATGATACATCAAGTAATGTCATGGTGGGTTTCTCTTCTGATGCCAACTTCATATTCCCATCTAGAGGTTGTATATCTATATCAACAATGATTTTCTCTCTAGCAGTTGCATCTTGTACCACTTCTGTTTTCTCTTCAAAGACAGATTTTTCTTCTTGACAAATCTCATCAACTTTAGTAACTTTAATAGAATGGGAAACAATATTTTCCACTGATATCTCTACATTAATTTCCTCTTCATCGAGAAACTCTGGTTTTTCCGATTAAAACCACGTGTCCTGTTAAATAAGCTTATGTTGCTTGGATTTTCTCTTCACTAGTTAGTACATGAGTAGTCCTTTCCAATTCCTTATTTGTTTGAAGGCCATCTACTGGTGTCATTATTGGTTCACTCATAGATAAATAAAGTACATCTAATATAGAAAATTATTCACCAGTATCAAAATCAATCACATCAATTTGAGTCTTTGTAGATTCCTGCAATGTTTCAACCGAAGGCATATTTACATCTTCAAAGGAGCAAGGTTTCGATATTTTCATACCTGGTTTTAATAATTTTTGTCTATCGGGATATTTACAACATTTCCTTAGGTCACTTGACTCTGAGTGCTTCTCATTTCTAATTCTTCCAAAGACAAAGGTGGGAAAAAGGCTCTAATTGTTCCATTCATGGTAGTGGTGCAACATGCTATGTCTAGAAAACATCGTTTCTCTCAAATTCAGGAGGGTCTATCACCACATCTCTATGTTTATGTTTTTAGGGGTATGGGAACCTACCCTTACCAAAACTTGCTCATATACCACCTTGTGTTTCTTGTGTGCCCTTTCAAAGTTTTTAAGGTCTGGTGCTGCCCTTAGTTCCTCCTTTTGTGGCCTAGATTGAGAATGGCCACTCGTTATTTCGCACTCAATAATTTTTCTGCACTATGAAGCTTTGGCAATGTAATTGGTGGAACAAAGTGAGATGTTGAACCTTTCCCATTTGTTTAAAATAGTGTTTCAAAAGTAATCAAAAAATTCCATGGATTTGAGGATCATTTCCTCGGTATTTTACTTTAAAGTAGATATAAAGGTTCTAGTCCCGCTAGTAGCCGAGGTCCATTCATCTATTAATTTAGAAGTGGGTCTCTTTGATGGTAGATGAGGATCCTTTCCTCCTAATGGATCAATTCTATCTGCACCTTATCTCAATGGTGGAAGATCATCAACTAAACAACCCAAGTCTCTGAAATTATTTAGAACTCTTGTATTTTGGATTAACAGATCAATATTATTTTAGGCTAACCAATTTACAGTCCTCCTCATTACATCAGTTATCCATATGTAAGAATCATCAGATTCTATTTCATTCCAATTTAGAGGGGCTATAGGTTGTCCTTCCACCTTCTGATCAATGTAATACTTACTCACTATGAGTGGATCATCCACAATTCCCTCTGGGATAACTACAACTTTGAAGTATATGATTTGTGCAAGGGTCATCCTAGAGAAATATCTCAACCTAAACTATTCTTCATCTCTCGTAATTCATCTAATAGTCTTCAAAATGAGGCTCATGCTCAAAATAATTGGAAATATTATTGAATACCCATCCGATATCATAATTGGATCTCACCTCAATATTTTCCATATCAAACTTCTTCATTTCATCTTTAATCAGTCTGGCCTTTATGATCGATGGGCATGAATATATTCCAATTATGATAGGGAATTTGATATTGGTATTATGTCTCCTGACAATCAATTTTTGAACATGTGTTAGTTACCTTGCCAATTCACATAAAGCCATTTTGTCATCTAAATATCTAGGCAACTTGCATGGTTTACCTTCAAAACCACTAACCCTTATATATGCGAATTTCTTATATTGAATGATGTAACACCCATACTCCAAAATTACTTGCCTAATCTGCTCAAAAATTCTATATTGGCCCCACTCTAGTTTGAAAAGACAAATAATTGGGGAAAATAAAGCATCATTGAACAAATTCACATTCCCACTACAATTGACCATTTGCGGTTAAGGAAAACTCTCGTGCATTTGGTACTATTTAAAATCAGCACGTGTTAATAGCCCCGGAAACATCTATGCCCTACAACATTGTAAATTATGTAGGTGATCGTGTAGAATTCCATCTTTGAAGTGTCACCCATATCATTTTCTTACCGCTAAAGTAACCATATGACTATGGAGTTATTCTCGTAATAAACATATTCCAAAGAGATGCTCCCTTATCTTTCCAAAATGATACACATGTAGGTACACATCCATTGCTTGATTTCATTTAAATTTTCCAACCCCACCATTGGACTTAATAACATAATAATATCTTCAACCTCTTCAACAAATTGTTTCGTAACTAGCCTTTTAGGGATTCTAGTTGTTGCCTTTTTCTCCGTGAGGAGCCATTTTGTATTTATGATCTTAGCATAGTATTTTTTCTTCTTTTCATAATCCCGTAAAGCTAATTTGATACCAATGGTGATTAGATTTGTGATTATAGGAAATTTAAGAATTATTCTAACAGCCACAGGTTTCAATTTCAACATTGCATCACCACTTCCGTCTAATATTTCCCTTTTCTCCGGGTCATAATTCATAGAACAATTTCATACCAATTCTAGGCACTGAATCGATGGAAGGATAACACCAGCTAAAGAAATGTGACTATCCTTAATTTATTTCAAATAATCAGTTTGATTGCAACCATTTAATCACCGAATAAATTCTTCTAAGTCAACATTCATCAAGTTTGTGTCTCGAATTCTATCTAAATCACTTGCGTATCCTAGACTAAACCGAGAATGAAGATGGCATGGTCTTCATCCTTTAAAACCCTAACTTTACCTAAAAATTTCTTTCCAATAACATGAAAAGTACAGGATTTTTTCAATTCTTACCAATTTTCCATGAATCCTTGAACCATTCAACTTTAATCTAATTGTCTTTTGATCTGCAATTCTCAAAACAAGCTTCACAATCAAATTTCACGCTATTGCATAGTGTAAATATCAACAATGGCACTCAGATCTTAACAAATTTTATAATAATGGATCAAAACACTTAAATTTTTTTAAAAATTGTCCTTTGAGTTTTGTAAAATGCATTGATGGTGGCAGAAATAAATGCAATGCATCATGGGCATTCATTCCACTTTTTCAATTTTAAAAATGAGCCATCCACATGGAAAATTATTTTATTAATGTAGGCTCAGGAGGCTTTTTTGTATTTTTTCCATGCTTTAAAACTCATACACTTTCGGCCATTTGACCCGCCCATCCGCTTTTGAATTTCAACACGGGCTTGACACATGGTCACATTTAAGTGATAAAGAAAACCATGGGCCCTTTCTGTAATTTTATTCCCTTTCCAATTTAAAACCAAAAGTGTCAAAGTGTTTCAATGACCCGCTTCCCCACTCCTTGCATAAAAATAGCTTCGTCTCTTTGCGGATCTCGGAACCATTTTACACTTTTATCCCTTTTCTTCTTAGTGCATGAAAATACAATTATGCACCACTTTCCCACATCCACTCAGTTTGTGACAAGTGTACACCTTCGGAGGAAAATTGAGAATTTTTTTGTGCCACTTTATGATTGCAAATATTTGAAGAATATTCATCGGGTCATGGGACCAAATTTGCATTTTGTGAATGCAATAGAAAGTTATAAGTTTTCAAGTTAAACTCGCTATACTTGCATTCAATTAAAGAACTTCCACGTACTCAAAGCGCAATGGGATAAAAAGAAAAATTAGAGACACAACCAAGGAACATTTTACAATAGGTGATCCTTCAGATTTCATACCTAAATCACAATTGGTTTCCCATGAGAATTTTCAAAAATAGTACATATCCAAACATGATCCTCGACCAAAAAGAGGAAAGACAAATCCACATACATGAGAACCAAAAGATCAACTCACACCCCCATGGGAAAATAAAAAATACAACAAATATTGAAGGCAAAGCTTAAACAAATAGGGGTGAGATTAATTTGAGAACCAACACAGCCTTTTTTGATCATCTTGTTTATCTATTTATCTAATCCTTTATGTTTATTGTCTTTTATCGCAAATTTCTTTTCAAGACAGACAGGCTTATGTAATCATTCATAAATGGAAACTTCAATCAACCATCAGCATCAACATTCATCCTCGTGGATATCAGTAAACCCCATTATCTTATGAGGTCAATTTTGTGTTTTTTATTTCACTTCATTAATTTAAATTAGGAAAGCAAAAACTTCTCTTGAACTTTACTATTCTAACACATTGCAATTATAGGAAAAACCTTATGGATTCTTCAACATTGTGTGCAATAAAATGGACAAAATGAAAAATTCCATTCCAAGTATGGGTAAAAAACAAAACTCAATAAGTAATGTTATGAACATACCAATTTCTTTGACAAGTATGCTCACACATGGACACAAGAAAATGGTTTTCATCCACTTTGGCTACAATTTTTTGAACATGGAGAAAACTACATAACCACATCATTATATTTTTTTCTTATGAGGATCAAATAACTTGTTATTAATGAGTATGAGGATTTATTATATAGTTTTGGATCATCTTAATAGTCATTGCATGATGCACTATTAAAAATGAAGTGCATGAAAAATGTAAAGGGTACGAGGAAACATTTTACCATTCCAAGTAAATTAGTGTTTCTAGTACAAGTAATTCATTCAAAAATAAATCGTAAATCCTCTACTTATAATTGGATAATGCTTTGAGTGATAACAAGAATTGTACCTTATTTGTTATTTTATCAATTTTGATGGTAAAAAGGTATTCAACATTGTGTATCTGATCTTCCTTCTAATGAAACACACTCAAGAGGATATAAATGGGACTTTTGGAATATTAACAACATCACTACATAAAGTAGACACATTTTTCTTGCCACATATCATGAACTCCTATAGAAACTTCCAAGAAGGGTCAAGTATAATCACTCCTTATGTTATTAAGGAAGTATACAATTTCACGGACTTTTTGGAGTTTTTCTTGATGGATGGAAACCATAAGATAGTGGGTATCAACAAACCCAAGATGTTTAGGTTCCATGTTGTGGCATACTAGTGCTGGAGTATAAATCAACAATAAGGGATCTACAATGATCTCGTTAAATCCAAATATAACATAAAAAGGATAATTATGACGTAAACTTGTTATAATGGAAACCTCCTTTAGAACCTTTCAAAGAACTCAAAGAAATGAAAGTTCTTAAAAGATAATAAAATAATATATTGAATATTGGGGAAAAATTGCAATAGATGAAGGTAGAGAATATTGGCATCCAACAATAACGTATAGGAAAATATTTTTTTGTTCTTTGGATAGACCATTTGTTAATTTTATCAAGATGTTAGATGCTTATTTTTTCCCACAAATAGTACAAGACAAAGACATAAGAGGAGCCATGAATTTTCACGAAAAAAATTACATTGATCAACATATCACAAGTAATAATGGTATTTACATTGGACCTAATGATGGAATATATGAACAAGAATTCAATCCATTGAAGGATATGTTTGATGGAAATATGATTCTTATATGGCCAACCAGTTATAAATACAATATGGGAATATTTATCTTAAATGAGAAGGAAAGAAGGTGGCTAAAAAGGTGACGGTTCAATACTAAAAACCTACATAGAGAGGATAAGTTACAACATTGTATTAGGATTTTTTAAGGCCAACTAAAATATGACCATCTCATATGAAATTAAAGAATATATTGATGTGGATATCATCATTTGGGTATGGATGCCAAAAACAATTGGCGCTTTCTTCATTAAGATACCCAATAAATGACATGAGGCCATTAAATCATACCTTCAAATACTTGGATATGGTAATCAATGTTAATTTGATGTAATTATTGAAGATCATAAATTAATATGTGACATCATCTTGGCTCGGGATGTGGGTTTTTTAAAAATTTATTCTAAATCATGCTCTAATAATAATTTACAGTTGTACTATTATTTGATACATAAATGGAATATTAAGTGTAAATTATGGGTGCTTTTTCCAAACATTTAAATGGAAGATTAAGTGTAAAGATTGTTTTATGTAAGGAAGATGAATCTTATTAATGTCACATCTTGAACCCAAACTCATTTATTATGCATTTATTATTGTAATAAGTGGTGGTGGCCACATGTATTCAACTTTTACTTTTCTTAGATGGACTATGTTTATGATGATTATGATGTTTATGATGTTTTGGGTGTAAAAAGGTCATAAACTATCATCCACCTGATGCACAACAATTTTAATAAGAAAATCAAGCTATGAAAATGAATACTAAAATAATTTCCCGTGTAATTAATTCATTTCATAAAAAGACAATAATTTATTTATTAGGATAAGTTTATGAATTTTGTGTATTAGTTCAGTTCAATATTCCATGCTTTGGTTTTACATGGAATTGGTTATGATTTATGATTTCATTACAACCACTAAATTATATGCTCTTCCCCTAATTTTTAAATTAAGAACTACATAACTTATGTGCATAACCCATTAATTAAGTTTGGACACTAATAAACCTTAATAAATGAAGCCACAAAACTTATAAGTTTAAAAACACCAACCATGCTCTTACCATTGATGTATTAGTAGTGAATTGAACCTTAGACCTAGTATGCATAATGTGCATGCTCCCTTCCATCTCAATATTTTCGGTTTTGTTACTTGTTTAGAATGGAAAAATGCCCATTCTAAATTAACTTATTTTTATTTTTCTAATAACTCTATAAATTACACACCTTAAGTTTAGATACTTTATGTGGCAGCCACTTTGGTTTTATAGGGAATTGGTTATGATTTATGATTTCATTACAAACACTAAATTATATGCTCTTCCCCGTTTCTTATATTAATAACTACATAACTTTTGTACATAACCCATTTATTAAGTTTGGATACTAATAAACCTTAATAAATAAAGCCACAAAACTTATAATTTTAAAAACACCAACCATGCTCTTACCATTGATGTATTAGTAGAGAATTGAACCTTAGACCTAGTATGAATAATGTGCATGCTCCCTTCCATCTCAATCCTTATATTAAAAATATTTCTAAGTTATTTGTTTATAATGGGAAAATGCCCATTATAAATTGGTTTTTTATTGTTCTAATACATTTATAAAGTTTAAAACTTTCAATTTTAGATACTTGTATGTGGCAACCACTTTCGTTTCACAAGGGTGAAATGGGATAATATTGTTGCTGATAAAAAGTGTTTTCCAATACTTGTACATAGTGTAAATATGTTATTATACATTTATGTTATAAAAAATTTCAATATAGCATGTCTGATTGATTTGATTGATTAATATGAGGCAAAATTAAGACAAATATTACATAGTTCTAAGATAACTATGGGAAATATGAGATTAGGACTAATTAGGATACAATTCGAGTATGATTTTACACAATTTGGAATCCAATAATAATAACATTGGAATCCAAAATCACACTACTTAAAAACCAATAATAACAATATTGGAATCTAATATCACACTAGTTAAAAACCAATAATAGCAATTTAGGAATCCAATTTCAACAATTATAAAACCAGAAATGACAATACTATAAGTCCAAATTCTTAGACATACATCCATATTGAATGAAATGTTGGTTATTTAGGAAATATTAATTATTCAAAGAAGTAAACTAGCCCAAGGCATTATGCTACAAATTTTTGTTTTGCATCACACTTCTCATGTCATGGATCGTATAATTTGGTCGGGATGTGAAATTTGGTCCTAGCCAACTCGTATGATCCTAACCTTCGACATAATTTCAATATATTTTCAATTAAAATATATTTATTGTGTTATTTCATCTTCCTAAAGTCAACCTTATTTTACTATTTCACCTACATAAGTCTATATAAGCAACTCAATATCATTTTATAACTCACCATGCACACTTATTAAATATTATTGCAAATATCACTCCAAAACACTTAAATATCTCTAATATATTCATAAATTAGGTACATCAATTAGATTAATGCCTACTATAGGTATGAAGAACTCAAATAGTTAAAATAGCCTATATTCATCTACTTCCAAGAATACAAAGGTCTTAGACCCATTTCTTAGTAAGAGAAAAGTTATTCCGATAATGGTCAAAGGGTTTCAAAGAAAAAGGGTTAGATAACTTTGGATGAAGCACACCACATCACACTAGGTATATTTTATACTCCATAGTTATCCCAATATTATTTTTTTAAGAGACATGAGAGATACCATACATGGTTTGCACAGATCACACTCAAACTTGCACAAGCACCTAACATAACTATATGGGAATTGATCCTATATGAGGGAATGTTTTACGACACTTAGATTGGTTCATCTTATTTGACCACCAAGGGTATTCCAACCTTAACAAGCACATGATTTCTCCATTTGGTTATATAATTATCTCGACAAAGGGTATTGCAGGTTTATAGGGTCTCCACTTTATTACAAGTGGTTCCATGTCATCTTAAGGTTGTGAAAACAATAGTGGCATACAACAAAGGATATTCCTAGGAAATAAAAGTACAAAATGAGGTTACGAGTACAATTTTCATAGGGTCCAAGACCATATACTTTCATTTAGGACCATAAAACTCTATGATTGGGCCATACAAAATTTTTGTGGTCCTACACTAACTAGTTTTCTAGTACTAAAATTGATATTAGAACATTTATTATTTTTTATATGTATTTTTGAAATGTAAAATGTCTTGGAATTTTACTTGACAACCTTATGGAACTTTTTCCCATTTTTCAAGAAGTTGATCAAAAATTTCAAAATTATCTCTTTGTAAGTGATAACTTGTGTGAAAATTTTGAGGAGTTGTGAGTGGTTTTATTAGCCTACATTAGAGTCATTAGAAATTTATTTGAGTCTAATAAGTTATAATATGATTTAGGTAAGGTTTTGGGAGATTTTCACTAGTATTGGGAACACATTCATCTCTCGGTGCTTTTTGAGGAAAACCATTCTAAGTCGTCAAAGGAATATTAACTTGTGTTTAAGGTTTAGAGAACCTTGCATGGATTTAATAGCCTACCAATTAGTAAAATTTAAGCACACTCAGTTACATTCATGGACCAAGTGTTATTTTTGTTCATACCCATCTCAAGCTCATGTAGTAACTCAACTCATGAGATGAGATGACTCAAAACTCAAGGAGAATTCATTTTCAAGGTTTCTAAATGGTTCTATTGGATTTTTGGCCCATTTCATCTCAAAATCACATATTATACACACTAGAAAAGTAAATTTATAGTCTTGGATGCAAAAACTATTTCTCACATTATAATTCTTCGTTGAATTAATCATGTCAACAACTTAAGTGAGTTAGGTGCACTTTTGGAACGTGGGACATTTGAAAGATGGAAAACATAGTATTTAATGTGTTTTATGATTCTCTTCCTCCATTAGTGTTCATTCACCTCATTAGTCCATGAAAAAACCAAAACTTAAATCAAATTAGAATTTTGGCTTGTTTTGAGTAGTAGAATACAAATCCCAAGGCCTTGGGTGCATTTTTTCCCTCCTCCATGCATGGAATCCCTTTTAAATGTCCCATGAACTTCATAAGTACACCCTTAGCCCCATTGGATTGAATTGTTTTGTGAATTTTACAAATTTGGTGTACTTTCATATTTTTTAAAGTAAATCCCAAACCCCTCCTCCACTTAAGTGATATTTATAATGTTATATTATCCATACAAAACCCCAACATAAAAATATATAAAGTTCATGTAAATAAATCCATTTAAAAAATCCTGCATGGAATCCATTAAAACAAGCTCCATTGCCTTAATTCCAAATCTCTCTTTTCTCATTGTCAGTGATCCCACGATCATAAAATATTGAAAATTTGCCAAAGTGTTCCATTTGAAAACGCCTTTTAGATGATATTTTAATAGTTTCCTACAATGGAATGGTTTATTTTATCTTTAAGGAAAAATTTTCCATCTAACAAACTCCATTTGTGCCCAGAACATCTGAAATTTGTTTTACACTTTCTCGGTGACTCTACGAGCCAAATTGCCTAAATTTTGGAGTAAGTTTTCCTCTAAAAATAATATTTAATTTGATCCATATTTTGAAATATGAGGTGGAGTATTTTTGAATATATGGATGAATTATTTCATGGTATTCTACCCACTTCATTGGATTTTACATTTTTCCATTGATCCATATGAGAGAATTGTCCCAAAATTAGAGCATTACTTATTCTCTCAATAATATTTAAAAAAATTCATTCACAAGTGATTTATATTATTCCATAATCTATGATGACATCATCCATGTCATAGACAAAAATATCATTGAATACACCTAGATAAGAAGGAAAACTCATTTTCTAACCTAATTTAGATTGTATAAGAGGATTGTTGAGCATGAAACATATAGTTGAATAAATTGAAGGCTTCTATGATGAAAACCATGGTTATGGTGAATTCTTGATCTCCTCACCATACTTCATTCAAGAGATAGGATAATAATTACTCATATTAATCAAGAATAAATTTTCCTTTCAAGTAGTTCTTGATTCCATCTCATGAAGAGGAAGTGTTTCCATTCAGAGGATTGTTATGTTACCATTGATAATTCTCATAAATATCCAATACTCTCAAATACAAGAGAGATCATGCTTACCAGGTCCAAGGCATGTGTGGTGTGAGTGCATGTTTCATGATGATTACAATATGATTGTTTTTTCATATGGGAGACAAGAGATTGTGTTCATGACAAAGAGTTGATTTTTTGATCCTCTTGCTTTCTCACAGAGATGAAGAGTTGAAATAGATATTTCAAGACATGACTAAATATGATCATTCGGATAATATGTGGAGTATCATAATTTATTTATTGCTTGATAATATAATTAGTCAAGTAAGATCCTATTTAGTTGTAACATTCATCTATACAATGAAGGAAGAGTAGAACCTCATCCTAGATCGTCTTATTTTGATCACACCTTAGCTCTCTTATTTTATCTCTCTAAAATTATATTTCACCGTTGGGAAACAACTTTTGTAAAATTCACTTAAGTCACTTAAAGTGTCTATTTATTTGTTGAGATTTCACTTTAAGTTGAAACTTCATATGGAAAGGTTAGGAGTCACTTTACTTGGCTATAAATTGGAATGTTATTTATCATTTCGGAGGATTAGTTTTTTCTCCTCTATATCATACTTTAATTTTTCCATTCCTATCTAATAATTTTTCTTCATTCTACATATTTCACTCAATTGATGTAGACACCACTTTTTCACCCCTAGGTGACCCTACACATATTTATCATGTTATCATTGTTTACACTATTATCACTATCTTAATTTCATTATCCTATAATTTAATTTACCATCGTAAACACCTATTTACCCATGTAAAATATCATTTAACCACATAAAATAAACCTAAGATAAATTTCCATACTTATCAAAACCTTCTAACCTCTTCCTACCCAGATTTATAGCCTCCCACAATTCCTAAAACAACATCAATCCTTGGGTGGTAAATAGTTTCAACTATTTTCTAACCTTTTGTAGTTGATTTTTAACCTCTCGACCATATCGACGGAAATTGTCGTATATGCCATCGATCCTATTTAGTCACCCTCCTTTCCCATTTATTAGTTAGATAGAGATTGGATTCCTAGACAAATTTTTGAGACCATGTATAACTTCATGACATTGGAATATCCTTCATATATTATTTCCATCTCCTTGGAGTCCTTATCTAGCATTCATTTTCCCATTAGGGCTTATATCATCCTCATGAGTATTCAATAAGGTAAATTTTATTTCTTTTAATCATTTTTTCATCATCTTATTTCATATCATATCACTTGATTGTAAAACATGATTTAACATCCCTTGAGGAATCCCATTTGTTCGTAGGATCGGCCTTTTCTAAGTAACTCATTTAATCATTATCTAATATTTTTCTTGTCTAGTTTTCTTTGTATACATGCCTTCACTTTGTGAAAGGAGGATTATCTTTGCATAATTCACATATTCACTCATCCTGACATTATGGATTTTGGCATAAGTATCACTAAACCATGTTTAATTTAGAGTTTTTGGTATTTCATCATAATTGCAACTAACCGAAAAGCACCATAAACATCCTTGATGCCCAAAGGGGACCTATAGTCCCTTTATGATTTATATTTTATATATTTTTTCTTTTACTATCAAATTATCTAACCTTTCAACTTGGATTGCTTCATTGTTGATGTCTTAAAAATGCGTGAAAATTAATATTAAAATTAAAAATGAATAGCGATTATAGGTATTTCCTTTTTATTTCATTCTTTCTTTTAGGATTACATTTATTGGCTTATTCTCTTATAAATCCAAATTTCCAGTAGATCTTAAAATGATATTTCATATTTGTTTTCTCCTACTTTAATTAGGAGTTAAAGGAATTACATTCACAAAAAGTCCCTTAACACACAACCAAACCACATATCACATCAAATTTGCATTTAAACAAATCCTTCCTAGGTGGACCTACTTGGATTTCATCATCAAGAGGAAAAGATGACTCAATGTTATGGCCGAGTATAAATAATCTAGTGGGTGGTATATTAGCTAAACACCTAACACCCTTATCATTACGGATCATGAAGTGATGGGGTAGGCCCAAATATCACGACTCATACTAATACCAACACAAATATGGGCCTCATATACCTTCAGGTATATCGATGAATCTTACCTTTAACTCACCTAAAACCATCCTTAACTGACCTTTTCTTAGTACCCTTTCAGTTACTTTCTCATTTCACACTTTTCTTAAATTAATCAAGATAATCAAATTATTTGTGTGACTTGTCTTTCAGTTGTTTTGAAAAACCATTGTTCTTTTATTCATTTATTGTTTGATTATCTCATAGTTTTAACAAGACAACAATCACGTCTTCAAAATACCAATGATATGAAAAACCCTATTCATTGATCCCTAAACACTCTTGAGTATCATATTCAAGATATTTTAGGCATAATAGATCAATTTCAATGAACTTTAGGGACCAAGTTAGGAACCCACACATTCTCCTAGTACTCGACCAACTATATCGTATATTTTGGATCCATCTAGCCCACAATTTTTCAACAAAGTGATGATCTAATCTTTACAAAACTTCTAGAATCTAACTTGGTGGACCTTAACGCTTACCTTTCCTCCTGGGGTGTCCTCCTTTAACAATAAGAGATATAAAAATGAACTCCCATTACCAATTTCACCATCTATAATACCTAACTCATTGAACTCGATCATGATCCTGGTATCTAAAAATCAGCCCTTATTCTACTACTAGTGAATCGGTAACATCAGTCCTTGTTTCATCATCTCATGTCACTAGTTTTAATCTTAACATTATCTCATCATAAGACATATCCAAAAAACAACCATCTACTTCATTAGCTCCTTTGTCAATCTCATCAGCTACACAAACCAACATTACGACATCTCCTTCTATATCCATTCCCGTAACCTCCAATGCTCTACCTCCACCTCCTACAAGCTCAATTATTGTTCCTCTTACTAAAACACCTCCTATTGTATCTTGAATCATACCATCACAAAAACATTCATCTTCAATTTGTAATCTATTCATATCTATCCCCACATATATACCCCCTATCAATATGAGTTTCATCACTAGTACTCACCCCTTTTCACAGTAGGCATCCACTTCCCTGTCTCACAATATAGCACCATCCCTTCTCAATATATACCACAACCATCCTGACCTCTTATCAACACTTTCATTTGTATTCCTTGTCAATACATTTAACCATCACAACACTTAGTCTCTCAACACCCCTACAATATCCCGATAAGTGTTCCTCTTCATCATAATATCCCTTTACCGTATCATTTTTAATAGGAATAAAACCCATATATCTATAACCAACCTAGCTCATCATCTTTAAACCTTCAATTAAAACATCAATATTATCCTTTACAAGTAATAATGAATAGGATTAAAATCCTTGAAGAAACTCTGTCCCAACCATTAGTACCTTTTAAATCATATCCCCCACATTCGGAACTCTCGAACTTTATTAAATTCTATAGTAATGAGGACTTGTAGCAACATATTGGGGCCTTTCTTCATATATATTATCTCATCATCCATAACCAGTATCTCATGTTGAGGACATTTCCCATGTTAATATTAGGGCCTTCCTTGACATGTAATATAGCGTCCCACAATATTCTCTCTTCACTTTCACACAACTCATGCAACTATTCTTAGAGAATTTTTCCATCAAAATTTCTCGCATCTCTATCACTAATATCTATGTTATTAAATAATGTTAAGATGATTCTATCACAAATTTTATTGCTTGATGGTAGGGGATTATGAATCAATTATCTTTCTCTCTTCCACATACTTGAATCAATCGAGTTATTTACTTGATCTTGTGCTAATAACATATCATCAACCCTCCATATCCTATCTTTACTGACATTTGACGAAGCCTTTACCATGGCCTAAAAATATAACTTCACACCCTTGAAGATGGCAAATTTAAACTTAGTTCAAAGAAACCCAAACATGATTCTTCATTTATACATTCTTCTAGCAATGATAAATCCAAAGGCTCAAAAAATAGGGTTTTTAAAAGGTGATGTGTAAAGGTCCTTCTGACTCTAAAAAACCTGAAATCCATGCAACTACACACCTATTAGGGATTCTTAAAGTTTGTTTTTCAATAAAATTCTAGCCACATGCATGATCAAAATCCCCCCATCTAACCTATTGGCACATCCACATCTAAACTCTCATGGTGTCAAGATAACAATTATTCTAAATACTATTAATTATGAGGTCATGAAATCGAAAGGTTTCATTCATTTAGAAATTTCCTTCAATATATCATTGAACAAGGATAATTAAATCTTGACAATTCAATGTGCCTCCTAATTAAAACATGGATTTTTTAAACATCCCTTTCCTAATCATCCCCGCCTACCATTCGACCCCAATCTAATGCCATCAACTCTCATCATTCTATCAAAAAAATTAAAATATCCCTCTTATACCCTTATTTCCTAGTGTTTTGTGACAGAAAACCCTCCAAATAATTTGACTCTTCCAGTCTTTTCATTGTTGAGATCATGAGTCCTCTTACACCTATCACATCCTATTTAGATCCACCCATTTTCTCTTCGAAATCCCTATAAAGGAAACATGTCATAAAAATTCCAAAAATATACTTCGAATACCACGTTGGTTAACACCACATCAAGAATCTCATTAATCCCACTACAAAATCCATAAATCATTCATCCATAAAAACAAAAAATTGTATCAAAAATGGTCAAAAACCATAACATGAAATAGGAAACCCTTTCCTTCTATCTTAGGATCTCATCCCTCATCTTAATTCACGATTACCATTAGATAATATATGTTTGTTCCTCATCTAACACCTAAACATGCCACAAATAACACGGCCCCATCATCTCAATATTTCAATTCATCAAAAATATAAAGACCCTTCATTTTCATCATCATCCTACATAGCTACAAAAGGATACTATACTATAATTCTAAAAAATATTATCCAATCATCTATCATAACATTACCCTTACTAAATCAGCTAACTCCCGAGGGTGTAATCCTCTTAGTATAATTATGAAGTATTTTATGCATAATATAAAACTTTTATATACTCCACTAATGACTATATCTCCTTCTATGTTATGATTTGAAGCATGTCTAGTAAAGGAATTCATCCAAAAAAACTAAAATATCCATATCAAATTAAACTAGTTCATTGAATATTTAAAACCGCTCCTTCTAAACCATCACCCAACACCACATCCACACCCCAAAAAGTATGGATTCCACAATTAAGACCCCACTTCATAAAATAAATGTTGTTCATATAACTACAAGAGTGCGTGCATAAATCTCAAAGGCCTCAAATAAAATTGGGCCCAAAGTATACATCTCCCTTTCTCCCTCTAAATCACCTATCCCATCATCTTCCATGGCCAAGGTATCTAACCTTTCTACCCCACACACCCAACCTACCACTCATATACAAAAATCATCATAAAAAAATCCACCAATCTCCCGTAGCAATTTATCTTTTCAAAAAAATTCAAAATTCTCCATAAAGACCGAAAAGGAATGATTGAGGGTCTCCAATCCATCTCGGTACTATTGAACGAAACTCAACCATTCGCTAACCTTTTCAAAACTCTTAAAATTTATTTCACTATCACCTTTACTGATTCTAAAATCCCATCCTTACATCCTGAAGACCATGACCTTCTTCTCCTCATCACGAGCCAAATCAATGATACTCTCATCAAGAGATTTATGATTGACGATGGCACCAGTATCAACATCATATCATCTCATTCTATCAAACATCTTTAGTTACCTGATACCATCATCACCTAGTCACTTATCGTATTATGTGCCTTTAATGACACCATCGCCCCTACATTAGGAATAGTAATTTTACCCATCAAAATAGGTGATAACATCCTTCATGAAATTTTCTAAATTTTAGAAGGAGAGTTCTAGTATAACATGTTTTTAGGATGACCTTGGATATGTGTTATGCACTATTTCCCATCAACCTTACATCGTTGTCTAAAATAATAGCATGAAGGAAAAACCTTTCCTGTTCCCACCAACCGAAATACTTTAAAATCATATCACCTAACTTACAGGCCTAATGATGTGCTCGTTCCTAAAAAAAATTGAGCTCTCCTGATGAGGTCTCTACCAGCACCTCTATTCCTGCATCTAAGTTACCTAATGATAAAACATTGGAAACATTGGAATATTCGTGCCTTTCGTTAGGGGAGTATCAAATCTTGGCCCTTAACTCACTCCCTACCCCCAAAATGTATGGGATGCCTGATAAGCAACCTATGTACAAATAAAAAGTCGGGATATTATCCCCTTTGGTCCTCCTCATCTAAAATCAACCTCATTTACAGAGGTATTGATCATCCTTCATCACACCATGATAATAAATATCATGCTAAACCATTCATATCCAACTTCTCATTCTTATAAAATAAATCATTTGCACAAATGTATCTTCATCATTGCACCTAGAAAGGTTTTGGTTTAGGATGTTATGAACAAGGAATACATGAATTAGTCTTTGACCAGTCTTGAAATCCTCATGAGAGATTTTGGACTAGGTTTCAACAAGCCTTCCTTAAGAACATTCGCAACCACCACACTTGAATCCATAGTAGAAATAGATCCATCCTCTTCATCTTCACCTGATGACTCTATGGACACAAACGACACCATATCAATTTCTTCTAACTTTTTTTTAATCAAGATGATTACCTTAGGACAGCTCTCTTATCAAACTAATGATGGAACTTAGACCCTTCCTCTTTTATTTCCCAAAATGGTGGATGAAAACTCCCCTATCATCAATGTTCTTCAATGCCATGATGAATAATCCATATTATCCTATATGGGCGAAGAAGGTCATTATGTTCAAAGGATAATACAACCTAACACATATACATTCCTAAATGAACTAACTATCGACATAAACATAGGTACTTTGCAATAACCTCACATTGTAAAAGTTGGCTAGTATTTAAATTTAAAATAATTCAAGGACTTCACCACCTTTCTTTATGAGAATAGTATGGTGTTTACATGGTCATACAGTGACATACCAAGCATTTACCCTAACATTGTTTTCCACAAAATTTTCATAATTACTAACTCCAATCCCATCAATCAAAATCTACATAGGATACACCCTCACATAGCCCTACATATACAAAAATAATTACAACATATTTTCTATGATAATTTCATATCACCCATTAACTACCCATAGTGGGTATCTAATATTGTACCTATAAAAAAATCCAATGAATAGTTATGTATCTACACATACTTTTGAGATCTCAATCTTACTTGTCCTAAAGGTGGCTTCCTCTTCCTAACATTGATCAGTTTGTTGAGCTCACAACGGGCCATGAGATTATATCTCTTATGGATGGTTTTTATGGGTATAATCAGAACCTCATCACATTAGAGGAAAAACATAAGAAATATTTCATCACCCCTTAGGGGACCTTCTACTACCAAGTCATGCCCTTCGTGGTCAAGAATGTAACGACCTCTTCTTAACCCATCATGACTTATATATTTCATGATCTTGTGTATAGAACTTATAAGACTATGTTGATGATCTCTTGGGTAAATCAAAACACCGAAGGGACCATCTCATATTCCTCAACATCATCTTCATCTACCTTGTTCAATACTTCCTCCACCTTAACCCAAATGCTATGTGTGTGTTTGGAATTTTCACTAGAAATCTATTAGGTTTTATCATTTCTATCAAGGGCATTAAAGTAGACGCAATGAAAATTAAATCCACCATGGAAATTCCTCCTCCTTTTGGTATCAAATAACTTTGTAATCTCCAAGGTAGAATACAATCGGTATGTTTCATTATTTCTTATCTTTCAAACTACTATCAACATTTTCATCATATCCTCTGAAAGGATTTCCATTTCAAGTGGGTTGAAAATTGTTAAAAGGCATTTGAAGAGCTAAAAACATATCTCATATCATCACCCATGTTCACTCCTCCACATGAGGGGGCATTTTATCTATATATATCTACTACCAACCATTCCTTGGGCACTATGCTAGAACATTGAGATGAACATGGTAGATATCATTATTTCTATTATATAATTTATACTCATCATGAATGCCATACTTGTTACACCAAGTAGGAAAGTTGTTTTTGCCATATACTTTGTAACTTCTAATCTTTGTCATTATCTTCTTAATCATAAGACTTATGTTGTCACCAAATTCAATCCCCTCAAATTTATGCATTCCAAAACCACATCCCATTGATTGCATCACCTGGTGGCTTATGCTTATGACTTAGTTTGACCTAGAATTCATGTCACGGAAATTTATCAAGAGGAAATCCATATTTGACCAAATTGCAGAGGCTCTCATCCCTAATAATCAACCACCTCATGAATGATCTCCCAAAAATTCATCAAGAAAATACTCCCCTCAAAATGACACTCTTCTTTGATGGTTCTAATTGTTGGCAGGGAGAGGTTCTGATATCATCACCATACCTCCTTGGGGGACTCCTATCACTATATCTTTCAAACTAAATTTTGAGTACACCAACAACGTGCCAGAGTATGAATCCCTCATTATGGGTTTCCAAACTATTTTCATCCTTGCTGTTCAAATATTTGATATCTATGAAGACTCCTACCTTATCATCAATCAAATCAAAGGAACTTTAAAATGTAAAAATGAAATTTTACAAAAATATAAAAACATTGTTAACTTCCTCTTAGAATCCTTCTATTAATATACAATCCAAATAGTTCCCACTCATCCAACAAATTCACAAACACCATGGCTTCTTTTTCATCTCACAATCCCTTATCGCCTAAATATTCCAAGTTGTTCATTGTTGTGCATATACTTGATCAACCATATTATGCTTAAAAACTCATTTCTGTTAATATTTTTGAAAAAATCAATCAGATCTCTAGTACACTCAATTATATGACTATCTTTCTCGTCTACAATCCCCTCGATCTATCTAAGAATACTAAGAGATATTTTCTATAATTTTTGAACTGCTATGTAATCCTAGGTAGCATCTTTTAAAAACATGGGTTTTATTTCCTCCTACTTCGATGCCTCAAATATCATAAATCCATCAATTCTATCAAAGAAGTCCAGGATGACATATGTGGTGGACACTTCAGCAATTTGGTTGTGTCTAAACACATCCTACGAGGGTATATTATTGGCCTACCCTTAATCAATATTTTTGTAAGTACGTCAAGAAATGTGTCAAATGTAAACAACACTCTAACCTCACTCACATCCCAATTCATGCCCTACAACCTACTCATATTTCATTGCCTTTTTCACAATAGGTACTTTACCTCATTAGTCTCAACAACCCCTATTCATCATGAAAAAATAAATCTATCATCACCGCTACCAAATAATTCACAAAATGGGTGGAAGTTATTCCCCTCATATCTATTAAAGCTAATAAGATTGTTGACTTCATCCACCATCACATTATTTTCTAATTTGGCATTCCTCATAAAATTATCACAAATAATGGAAAATATTTCAAAAATGATTTAAAATTTGTACGAAACCTACATAATCAAGCTTAGAATTTCATTTCCTTACTATCTACAAGAAAAAGTCAAGCAAAATATTCTAAAAAAATCTTAACAAAATCCTCATGAAAACCATTGATCAAGCTGGAAAGAATTGGCATCTCCAAATTCTATTCACCCTCAAGGCCTATCAAAATATCATCTTTATTCCTAAATTTACAACTCCATTTTCCTTAGTCTACAACTCTAAGAATACCCTCCCTCTTGAATTGCAAATTCCATCTCTCTATGTCTCCTTATGAGACTTCATTTCGATGAAGAGTATCTTCAAGAGTGTTTAGCATAACTTGAATTTTTAGAGAAATGCCACCTAACATCCCTTGACCAAAATCATGTCTATCAATAATGAATTAAAAGCATATAATAAACATGTCAAAGAACATGAATTCAATATTGATGATCTTGTCCTCAAAGATAATCAAAATGTCACTACTTTGGAAAGGATTCAACATGGAAGTTTTCTCCAAATTGGATTGGTCCATATATCATCACTCATAAATATGGGTTTGAGCTTATCATTTAGCCTCCCTTGATGGTAAACCTGAAAAGGAACCCCTAAATTCTTTGCACTTGTGGCCTTTCTATTGTTAACACATATACTTTCATGAAATTAGTTGCATCAAATATCTCATTCCATTACCAACCTATCATCCACTATTGTAATGATTTGGAATTATGTGGTCTGTCTTTAATATCTTATATTTATGACCTTAAATATGAGTACCACGGATCTTCTCATCACATTTTTCACATGGAAAAGTTCCTCTTTAGAAGCAATAACCCCACAATTATTACTTTTATCTTCTCATTATTTTATCAACTGAAAATATGCTAAGCGGTACACATGTGCATTTTGTACACATGTCTTTTCCCCTCCCCAAATGATATTCTATGCCTACCCTCATCTTAAATGAAGTCAAAACTATACGTATGAATGCATACTACAAAAAGATAGACTAATATCTTGAACGAAATCTATTAAAATTTACCAAAAATCACATATTGATCCCTCAAAGGATATTTGTCAATCAAAATTACATCAAAATAGGGCCATTTAAAATCAAAAATAAAAAAATTGTAGACAAATCACCTAAAGGATGGCTACCCATTATTATAGTGTTTACAACATGCTTCCCGCATCAATCAGCCTTCACATCAAAATTCAAAATAATCAAAATCATCCTAGGAAATATTCTCACATCGATCAATTTTCCCATCAAAAATTAAACTTCCCACATTGATAATTTTGCACAAAAAATATATTTGGGGCACAAGCCTATAACCCATCAAAGGAGAACCTATTTCCCCATACAAACTACATATGAACCCTTCCCATGTTGTAAGAAGGTATATAATTTTATTCCATATATATCCATGATCCTACATGTGACTAACTATTGTTAGTTATATGTTAACATTTGTTACAAGGAGTCAAGTGCATTTTCATACATATTAAATTTACCATCAGATCATATATATACCAAATCTACTTAAACAAAAACATCTTACATTTACTCTTGACTTTGATAAAGTGCATTAAAACATACAAATATCACTATACTTAAGTCACATCACATTAACATTTAACATCATATCAATACATCTAATCTATTAAAACATTTTTAATTCTCATCACAAAATCATAAATAACATCAAATAAAAGTCAATCGCAACATATGAATCCAAAATCATAATCATATATGTGTGTGTGTGTGTCTATATATATATATATATATGATTCATATAAAAAAATTCCAACTATGTGGCAAAATGAAAATAAGATAATCTATTACTACCATGGCCTCACTTGTGTCCTCCATCATGTCTTGGATCTCTTCAAGGTTGTGCAACACTACCAACTTGATCACTAAGGTTTCCTTCGAATATGATCTAGGCTCGGTCCTACTCTATACTTCACATAGGGAGGTGCGTATGGGAGGAAATATGTCAAAAGATATTAGATTTAGAAGGGAAACTAAGATCTATAGATCACATATCTACCATTAAAGGTCATAGATTATAGATTATGATGTACAATCGATTAGACAAAGAAATAACTTGAAATAGATAGTGAATAACAGAGCTAAATGAGAAAGAGATTAAAGAAAATAACAAGAACAAGAACAAGAACACATTACACCAAATATAAGTGGAGAAACTCGAAGGAAAAACTCCACTGGTAAAGCACTATCTTTTATTAAGAATCTGATACAATTTCACCCAACACTTCCACTTCACTCCTTAGCTATATTTCACATCTACAGAGCTATGTCTCACATTTTTTCAATAGATAAAACATTTATTTAATCATCCCATCCTACATACATCTCACAATCTTTAATACAGGCCTTCATAGCTGTTGTAGATAGTCAGGCAGTTAATCCCAAGAGGGATCACCCAATAAATTGGGTTGGTGAATCGGTCATGTCGCTTCACTATTTGATTTTGAAAGGATTCACACGTTAAATTTTGATCAGATAGACTATGATCATGTTGGGGTATGCCAAAGTGGCTAATCCCACTTGACATTATCACCCCAATACTCCACCTTAATGTTAAGTGGGAGAAAACAATCGGACATGCCAAGTTTCAGACCCATGAATTAGCAACAATGATTCGGTCTTAACATGCTAACAAGGAAAATCCACATATCTTCCCAAATAGATATTATTAAGACCAATGCTTTATAGTATGAAGACTTACATCAGACCATGGATCCTTTTATAAGCTAAGGCATACCCATGACTAAAGCTTCACAGGATTTACAAGTAACTTCACAAAATAGTGACACATTTACTTATTACAATTGGAGGAAGTATTGGAAGTTTGAACAGGCCGTTAAGAGGTGGCATTGTCATGTGCACTCCCCCTCAAGGGAAACTCTAACAAGCCCAATAAGGCATGAAACTTGTGAAACTTGATAGAACACGGTAGTTTTGTAAATATATCTGTAACCTAATCTTCAGTTGGACAGAACTGGAGATCAATATCACCATTAAGGACTTTTTCTCTAATGAAATGCATATGGACTTCAATATCTTTATCCTTTGATGTTGAACTATATTATTTGCAAGAGAAATGTAGCTTTGATTGTCATATAGAATATTAGTACTCCCTTTTACATTCATGTGTAACTCAGCCAACAACCTTTTCAGCCACATAACTTCTTTAGCAGCTTCCATGGAACTCTTATACTCTACCTCAGTGGAAGAGATAGACATTATTGGTTTTTTTTGCTACTCCAAGTGATGGAACTTGCACCAAGCTTGAAAATATATCCATAAGTAGACTTCCTATCTATAGCATCACCAACATGATCAGAATCACAATAACCAAATAATTGTGCATCATAAGAAGAAGAATAAACAAGACCAAAATTGATTGTGCCTTTGATATATTTCAAAAAAATTGTTTCCAATGATCCTCATAAGGTTCTTACATAAATCTTGACACTAATCCTACTACATAAGAAATATTAGGTCTAGTAATAGTCAAATAGATCAAACTACCAACTAGCTACCTATAAAGAGTAGGATCAAATTTAGCACAAGTTGGTTTAGGATCAAACTTAACACCAACTTCAATAGGAATGGCAATAGGCCTATAATCAAACATGTTAAATATCTTAAGCATATTAATAGCATACTGAGATTGAGATGCAAGAATAAATTTATGATCTTGAATGATAATCATGCCAAGAAAATGATTTAATAAACCTAAATCAGTCATTTCAAAACGTTGTTTTAACCTTTGTTTTATTTTTACAATTAGAATTTTATCACTACTAGTAATCAAAATATCATCTACATACAAGAAAATAATGATAATATGATTGTTATCAAACTTGAAAAATAAATCATTATTAGAACAACAGTTAGAAAAGCCAAGATCTTGAAAGAAACAATTAATTTTAGCATACCAAGCTCTAGGAGCTTGTTTAAGACCATACAAAGAATTTTTAAGCTTACATACATAAATTTCCTTTCCATGAGCCTCAAATCATTTAGGATGACTCAGATAGATTTTTTTCTTTTAAGTCACCATTGAGGAAAGTATTTTTGACATCCATTTGATGAATCTCCCAACCATATTGGGTGACTAATGCAAGAAGAACTACTCTTACAGTACTCATCTTGGAAATAGGAAAAAAGTCTCAACATAGTCAATACCTAGTTTCTAAGTGAAACCACAAGCTACTAGCCTCGATTTTAACATTTCAATATCTCCTAGAGAATTATATTTTATTTTAACAACCACCTAGATCCTACAATGCTTCTTTTAGAAGAAAGAGGGACTAGTTCCCAAGTGTCATTTTTTATTAGAGCATTGTATTCATCCTTCATAGCTTGAAGCCATCTAACATCTTGAGATGCTTCTTCAAAGTATTTTGGTTCTACCTCATAGTGGGTCAACAAGGCATGATAGGTATATTGACTTCTAGTTAGTTTTCTAAGATTATCAGGCTAGCGAGTTTTGAATAAGATTTTTAGCCCATTTAGGAATCTTAGGTTGCAAGACATTTTGGGATGAATCCCCCTCAATCTCCATCATATATAGATTAGGATAATCAACCTCTTGAACTTTTGTTTCCATAATGTTAGTAGGAGGATTATCAGGATCTATGTCTAGAGCGATAGAGGAGGGTTCATTAGGATTAGCAGAGAAAGTTCTTTCTAAGACTTGAGAATTTATGTTTTCAACAATGTCATGGTTGAATAGATCATAAAATTTCAAAACATTAGTTTTATAGCCATATCCAACAAAAATACAAGCAAAGGAAGTTGGGTAAAGATTCTTATTTTTATCGTTTGGAATGAAGATTATAGCAGGATCAAGTTAAATATTCTTAGGTGAGAGATATATGGTTTCTTCTTCATCCATACTTCATGAGGAGTAGATTTATGAAGAGGTTTTGTAGGTAGTCTATTTAAAATATAGACAAATTGTTCATAGCTTCAACCCATAAGAACTTACACCCATCGAAGAATGATTCATAGTCCTAGCCATTTCTAAGACAATCCTATTCTTTTTTTTTGTAATGCCATTTTACTGAGGGGAATAGGGAGTGGTCAATTCTCTTTGAATTCCACATGACACACAAAACTCATCAAAGGATTTTCTGACATATTCACCTCCATTATCAGTCCTAATTATCTTAATTTTCATATTTGAAGCATTCTCAACTAGAGATTTAAATTCCTGAAATTTAGATAGGACATCAGATTTTTCTTAATGAAATAAGACCAAGTCATTCTAGAATAATCATCAATAAAGCAAATAGCATACAATGCACCACTGAGAGAAGGAACCTCAAGTGGACCTCTTACATCACTATGGATCAGTTCTAATAACTAAGAGGAATTTGGATCATGATGTTTGTGAAATGGTTGAGCATGTTGCTTACCACATAGGCAAATTTCACAAGTTTCATGTTATGATTTTATCTTAGGAAGACCAATAACAAGATTTAGTCTAGACATATCATACAGACTCTTGAAATTTACATGACCAAGTCTTTCATGCCATAGTTGAATATCATTCTTAGAAGAGGAAGAAAAACAAGACTCAGAGACAAAACCATCAAAGATATACAAGTTATTCTTTTGGATCCCAAAAGCAATGACATTTTTAAACTGATCTTTGACATACCATTTTTCTTGTAGAAAAACAACTTTATAATTTTCTTTGGTTAGTTGAGAGCAAGAAAAAAGATTATTTTTCAGTTTAGGGACATACAAGACATTCCTAATTAAACCATTAGATAGCTTAACATTGCCACAACCTTCAGCTCTAATGACAGAGTTATCTCCTAGATAGATATTCTCTTCACATTAAACTACATCGATAGGATGTCAGGAGTACAAGTCATGTGCTGGAGGCACCACTATCAAGAATCCATTCATTGTCATTTGAAGCTGAGAGGGCAGTATACAAAGCAATAGATTTCTCAGCTACATTTTCTTTCTTTTTCTTTTGATTTTTCTTAAAATTATTAGGCTTGTTGTTTTTAGCATTCTTGATTGATTTATTAATCTTGACTCTACAATCAAACTCTTTGTGTCCAAATTTTCCACATTTATTACAAGTTCCATTAAATTTGACTTTGAATGGTTGATTTCTTTTAACAGAGTTAGTCTTAGGATTAGTTTTAAATATGGATTTAATACTAGAATTCTGATTTGGATTAAAATGTCTAGTATGAGAGGGCTTATGAGAAGGCTTATGATTTTGAGACAATAGATATTGAGAATAAGACTATTTTGAATCAAAGTTCTCCATGACTCTCACTTCTTAAATCAACAAAAAAGACCAAGTATCTAGATCAGGAAGATCATTCTCATTCTAATATTTGGAATTAAGAATTGAGATGTAATGTCTGAATTTTTCATGAATGTTGATTTGAATTATGAAATACAATAGCTTGTCTTGAAACAATTCATAGTTGCAACTATCAAGTTGAGTTTTAATGTTTTTAATTTTAGCTAGATAGTTTAAAATTTTCTAATCCCATTTCATGGGATTTGTAAAAACTCTAGAAAAATATTAATGATCTTAGATAGCTTACTTCCTTCCTACATGGTCTCTAATTGCTTCCATGCAGCTGAAGGTGGGTCTGAATGGCCTACATGCATCAAGAACTTATCTATAATGATTTGCAATAGGATGGATAGAGCTTCTTGATATCTTTGAGAAAATGATATAATATTTTGAGGGCTGGCTTGTCTCCCTATGGGATAATTTTCAATTCCAGTCACAATATCCCAGAGCTTTCTAGCCATAAAACATGCTTTCAAATGTACTTTCCAGATGCAATAGTTGGTTGAACTCAATAGTTGTGATTTATCCATTTAAGAAAATCTGAACTAGACATTTTTATGCTTGGATGACAAATGTAGGTAGACATGGTTAAAAAACAACTCGAAAAATGAAAACGAGAGAATAAACAAGCTACAAATATTTTAAATTTTTATATGACAACAAACAACCTAAATTTGATAAAAATTAGCTTGAATTGGTCGAATTTAGATCAAATTTATAGAATAGAGTTAGGTTCAAATGACAATGAAACTTGGTGATTTCTTTAGCAACTCAAATTGGTGAGCTAGAGGATGAGATGCTTAATTAAAAAATGCAAATAATAGCTCACATGGGGGCGACATGTGGCACATATCAACACTACCAAGAGAGGCATGTTTCAAATTTAAAATAGATCCTCGGGCAGATGTGAAATTTTTATAAATTAAATTTAATGTTATTTCAGTCCGTGATGAGTTGTAAAATATGTGAAAAAAAAAAAAATACATGTGTCAATATGCAAATATTTTAAAGTAAAGAAGATATACGTGTTTCCTTTTAATTATCTCACATTTCACAAATGCGGTTGAAAGTCAAAAGACAATTAATTAAAAATAGATCCATATACATGTGTCTTTAATTAATTGGATCACATTTTGCACTCGACACAATTTGAAAGAAAATTTTAAGTAAAACAAGCCACTTCTCGATAAATTAATGGCTTAAAAAATTATAATCCAAACTTGAAATAAATTTTGGGTCTAGAAAAGGTCTAAGATAGGTGTCACAATCTAAGTGGCTAAGCCAAAGCAAAGACTGACACCATGACACTTGTGAAGACTGACACAATTAGAATACATGTTAAAAATAAATTGTTTCACACTTCACAAATCGACACATACTTAATTTGGAATCTGAACAAAGAACCTTTAAAAGCCATGGAATAAAGAAAATGATTTGTAAAACTGCAAGTAAGATAGAATACGACACATGGAGAGTTAAAAACATGTCGATAGATGAGTGGTCCACTCTTCACAGGTGTAACCATAAAAACTCGAGTCAAAAAGATATGTTCACCTTTTGAATGGCTCACTTTTTGTAAAACCGAAAATACTAACAAATGTGAAAAGGCGAAAATTTAATTTGATAAATACGCCACAAATGAATGACTAACAAATGTAAAATGTGGAGCAATTCTATTGGTTCAGATTTCACAAATCTGAAAAATGTGACGTAAAAGATACTTGGAGCAATATTATTGGCTCAAGTTTTGCAAATGTCGAAATAGGAAACAAGAGCTAGATAATGTGAAATAAGGAACAATTCTATTGGTTTGTATTTCGCAAATGTCAGAGATAACTAATCCAAGTCTAACAATGTAAAGACACGTGTAAATCCCTTATTAGCTCATGGATTTCAATTGACAATCATATAAACAATATTACTAACACCACGAAGCAAGATATAGCCTTTTGATTGACTCGGAATTTGTAAAAACTTAAAAATGCAATGCTATCTAGAACAATATGATTGTCTCAATCTTCGTAGTCAAAGGAAATCAAATAAGTTTGTCAGGGTGAAGCCATATGGAACTAGAAGATTGGCCCAAGCTTCGCAAAGATAGAAAGATGTCAAATTGAATCCATTTGTCCACATGAAAAGAACAACATCGAAGCTACTTGGAGCAATTTTATTGGTCCAAAATTTACAAAACCAAAAATGACTAGAAATACAAAGCCAAATGGCACAAAACAATTGGTCCAAGCTTTACAAATAAAAACTAGTGAAAAATAAAAAAATTACCTCTAGAATGGACTTAAAATCCTCGAAAAACTAGATCTAACTAGATATTTCTGATCCACATTTAAAAATGATTCAAACAACTATAAATGGCATAAAATCTTAAAATAAGCTCACAGACAACATATTTACGCCAAAAATGATTGAAACTAGATGCATAAGCAAAAATTTAAGAAAACAAAAGCTTAAACACGATCTAAACAACCATTTAGCCCATTTTTAACCAATATTTTAAATAGTATTAGGCATGAACTGGAATTTTAAACCTGGTTTTATCGAACATGACTACAGAACTTTTGGGTCTCATAGATCCATCAATAAACTTAAAGTTTCTTTTCCCTTTCAAGTCAAAAGACTTCTAGATCAATCTTGCACACGCACAATCACCAAGCTCTGATACCATGTTAGATTTAGCAGGGAAACGAGATCTATAGATCATAGATCCACCATTAAAGGCCGAAGATTATAGATTATGATGTATAGTCGATTAGACAAAGAAATAACTTGAAATAGATAGCAAATAATAGAGCTAAATGAGAAAGATCTTAAAGAAAATAACAATAACAAGAACAAGAACACATTACACCAGATATAAGTGGAGAAACCTGAAGGAAAAAAATCCACTGGTAAAGCATTGTCTTTTATTAAGAATCTAATACAATTTCACCCAACACTTCTACTTCGCTCCTTAGCTATATTTCACATCTACAAAGTTATATCTCACATTTGTTCAATAGCTAAAACATTCAGTTAATCATCCCATCCTACATACAACTCATAGTCTTTAATACAAGCCTACATATTCATTGTAGATAGTCAAGAAGTCAATCCCAAGAGGGATCACCCAATAAATTGGGTGGGTGAATTGGTCAGCCGCTTCACTCTTTGAGTGTGAAAGGCTTCACACATTAAAGTTTGATCAGACAAACTATGATCATGTTGGGGTGTGCCCAAGTGGCTAATCCCACTTGACATTATCACCCTAACACAAGCCACTCATATTATCACATCTCATCTCCCAAATCTTGATACTACTTTAAATTAAAAAAACCCGGAGGTCTCATATAACTTCCACCTACCGTCGACACTCCTCCAATAGTAACTATGGCCTGCCCTACACTCTAATCTACTCCCTTCCCTCCACTTTCCTAGGCCTCTAATTCAATTCTTGACTCCCCATAATTTTCATACAAGTACCTCCCACTCACCGGACATATCTCGTCTCTCTACTACTAAAAATAATCACTCTATAAGCATTCTTGATCTTGTTCCTATCACAAAGCATCCCAATATGAGAGAGTTGTATCCCTCTCTACTACTAATGGGTCTCTATCTATCCATAAAGCATCAAAAGACACTTGCAATCTAGAAAATTCCTCATCACCCTCCTCATCTACCTCCCCACCTCTCCACCTCTACCATACTATATCTCATCTAGCTGCCCACCGCTACTTCCACCACTCACTAAACCCCTCCAAAACTCAAGCATCATCAACATCCACACCATCATGCTCCCACTCCTCCTCAAGTCCTATTTTTACTCACCAACCACTGTGCCAAAAGCTTACTCTCTCAAATTCATCTCATCCATAAACAATTGACTCACAAGGTATCTTGTAAGGTAACCCCAACTTCCTATGTACCCAGGGAACCATATAAACTCAATCATATCTACTCTCCACCCCCAAATCCACCGCACTCCTATAAAACTATCCAACTCCACATTCATACCCAACCATATAGAAAATATAACATATGGCCTCCAAAAACATCATCAATCGATAAACTATTGAGGCACTCAAAGATCATTTACCTCATCCTATTCCACCACAATGTCTCTCATCTAGTCAAATGTCCATCACATGAAACCCATAAAATACTCTACTAAGTCCCCTGCCCTCTAAGGTAGACCTATTTGTTGTTGTCTAAAATACCTCACTGGGTATTCTAAAACCCATAACCCCATTTCTAGACTTAGGAAAATTCACAGTTGATTCAAAATTTTCTGGACTTCTCTCAAAAAATTGGGTTTTAGATTTCATTTGCATCGAGACATGTTAGAAAACTTGAATTTTATATGTCACATGTTTCCTCTGTTTCGATGCCTAACAATTTTCCTTTTGTGTCAATTTTTTCAGTCCTTCATACATTGGAACATGTTGACCCAATTACATGTTCCATGTCACATGTTTTCCACCCCCAAACCCTAACTTTCCTTGTTTTGAGTTTTTCAACATGCAAAAATAGATCAAGTTCCTCCCTTTATTTAAATTTTTAGGATTTTCTTACATTAGAACATCACAACCCAAATGGACTTCCCTTGTTATATGTTTCCCACTTCTAAAACTTGATTTATTCCTTTGTGTTAGATTTTTGGAGGTCAACGACATCAAAGCAGGTCAACATGTCTCATGTTGACTACTTCCCGATTCTCAAAAGAAACTCCTCCCTTGTGTCGTAATTTTGAGGGTGCTTGACATGAATAGCTTCATAATAGTGTTTTAGGTTTCTTATGGTGTCAATCAAGGTCAAGTTTTTAATGGTCTTATTAATGTGTCAAGTTTTTAGAGATGTTCAACATGGTCATAGACCTAATAGGGGTAGTTTTAGTAGCTCAACCACCAATATTTATTGAATTATGACACACTTGGATTCTCCAACAATGACATTTATATGGGGGAATGGGTTTGGCATGGTGTCCTTGACTATTCTAGTGCATTTAATGTATCTTGTCAGTGGTTAAAGGAGGAAATACAAATTTCCCTCTCTTATTCCTCCTCCTCTCTCTCCCATATTCTATAGAATATAAAATGATGCCCATTTTTAAAGGTTGAACCCTCTTGGAATAATGGTGCATCATTTCAAAGTGTTACACGCATGTTCTTGAGTTATAGGCCTTAAATTTGGATCTCTGCAAGGTGATTCTTTCCTTCTTCCTTCAATTTAATTGATTGTGGATCCTATTGGGATGAGTGTTATAAAGCTATATTAACCTTATTGAATTAATATTAAGTAAACATTAATGTGTATACATTAGTAAATAAAGAAAAGTAAATTAATTCACATCATATAAGGTGGAAACCCCAATATGGTACAAAACCACAAAGAAAATTTCCATTTATTGAGAAACTTTTCACCAGTCCAAGAACTCCCTTCCTCACTCCTGCTCCCTATTTTTAACCCAGAATTACATATATCCGAATATGACCTATAGCCATATTTAAATAACCCAAAGGGTTATAACCTTATTAAGTGACAGGGCACACCCTAATTTAATAATTAGTTAATTAATAACTAATGAAACCTAATATAGAGTTTATATTAAATAATAAAGAATAACCTATATTCAATATTATTTAATTATAAACTAAATATTATGAACACTTAATATTATTTTTCTAACACTCCCCCTTAATATTAAGTGGGGATCCATATGCCAACATTACCTATTTGTACAACAAGATTTACAAATCCATAAACCACAAAAGGTTTAGGCTAGCATATGTATTTTTGAAGGAATTATAACACCTTCATCATGTTCAACATATTGTTGTTTGTTTTTGCACCCCTTGCAAAAATATGATAACTTAGATTATCACAGACTTGGACCAAAGGCCACAAATATTTGAAGTATTCCATGGAAAAAGATGAAATGTCACTGAAGTCTGAATAAGTCACGAATGCAAAGTGGAAGGCTGCAGATGATGATTCAAAAGCACGTCAAACTAGTAAGGGCCATGGGTAAAAATAGTGCAATTGATGAAACTGCGGAAGCATTTCATCATGTCGTGGAGGTCAGATAAGCCATAGATTGATGTAAAAAGGGTTTGTGGATGTTGAAAAATCCACGCTATAGAACATACAAGATCTAGAGACTGCAGTGAAAATAATTCAATAATGTTGCGAAACAAGGAGAGCTCAAAGGCCACAGAATGGAGAAAAGGAAGTCCGTGGATGTTGTTAAAAACCACGTGACAATTAAATAGACAGTGGCCACATTGAAGAGATAGTGGAGCCACATAATAAAGAATACAAACCTATAGAACTCAAAATTGCAAAGAGTTAAAACTCGAAGAGACGTGTAAAAGGAGGATGTCATTTTTCTCGCAGGTAGTTGTAATTGATGGAGATTTACAATCAGATTTTTTAAATTTGATATGATTTTAAGAATATGGACCTCCTCCACGCAATAAAATCATATTTCATAAATTAAAGGGTAGATTGTTAGGTGGAAAGATCGAAGGCTTCTTGAACACACATAAAGTATTGTTCCATGCATCTCAACCACCAAAATTAAATGTAGTATAGGCACCTGTAAGGAAAATGGCGTATGGCGGTGGAAAAACTAGAGGTGCCCTATTTTATTAGAGAAATTAATGTTGGTGGTTGAAATTGAAATCCAATTTCTCTCTTCTTTTATCTACTTCTTCCCTCCTTTGTTTCTATAAATGTAAGAGCTTCTCTCATTAAAATAGATATCTTTTTGTTCTAATGACACCATTTCAAAATACTTTGGGTGACTTCCCATGGGTTTCATACCTTTAGTTTTGCCTCTGTAATTTATTTTCACCTTCTGCCATGAATGTAATGTTTGTGCATCCTTCAAGAAATAAATCAGTTTTTGTGGCACTTCTATCTACCCTTTTCTCATTTTTGTTGTGTGTTTCCTTTTGTTTGCATTTCTTGGTGTGATTTTTGTTATCCTTACTTACAGACTCCATTTCATGTGTTTTTACGTGTGGATATGTGTGTTATGTGTGGTTCTTGAATATGGCGCGTCTATTTTTCCCTCTTACCTACATTTTCCCTCTTTCTTTCGCATTTGTGGAGAGTGATCGACCTATTATTTGGTGATATCACCTTACTAGATAGAGATTTCCCCTTTTCTATGTCTCTTTTTATCCATGGTCTGTTGGTAAATTTAGGTTAGGATTTTTATAGTAATAGGAGTAGTGTTAATATTAGAAATAGGTACAGGGAAGGTCACCTTCACCGGAGTTCTATCTCAATTCGTAGGTCCCACAACTGAGAGACATTCCCATGATGCCTCAAAATCTTAAGTTATTTATAAATTGGGGCTGTAGACACCTGTAGTTTGATCAATGCACTATTATTCCTAATATTGCACTCCCTATTCTTCCCCTTGCAAATTGATGGCACACTGCCAGTTAGACCTATCTAACTCCCTTCTCATGACATCTTTTTGGTCATATTTCCTCTTATAAACCACTTAAACAGGTTGTCATAGCCTCGTTCTGACTACATTAGCTTCTTATTCCCTTCTAGTTTGCTTCTATTAGCTCCCTAGAATATCAATCCACTTTGTTGGATTGATTAAGCCTTCCAAAAACCCTTCCAAAACCCTAATTCCTCTCTAAACAAGATTAATTAGTCTAACCTAGGTTAATTACCCTAAACCTAGTCAAATCCTACTTTGACTTACTAATTAACTTGTTGACTCCCTTTTTAGTCCCACATGCACCCAAAAGCCTCCCATTTCCCAAATGAAAAACTATAAATAGGGCTATACCCCCTCCCTCATTTCCTAAGAATTCTCTCTTCTTCCTAGCATAGATTATAGTATTTTGTTTAGGCTTTAGATTGTATTTCATTTTCTTCCATTGAGTTAGTAGCATTTTCTTTTGTATTCTTTATCACAAGTATGGAGTAAAAGGAAGATCCATTGGCCTTGAAGACATTAACGGGAGATATCTTTCTCTTAAACACATAACTCAATGCTTAGATCCTCTTAGGTTCATTATTTCAAGCTTCAAAACCCTAATTACTCTCTAACCAAGTTTAATTAGTCTAACCTAGGTTAATTACCCTAAAACTAGTCAAATCCTACTTTGAGTTACTAATTAACTTGTTGACTCCTTTTAGTCCCACATGCACCCAAAAGCATCTCATTTCCCATATGGAAAACTATAAATAGGGATACACCCCCTCCCTCATTTTATAATAATTCTCTCTTCTTCTAAAGCACAGATTATGGTATTGTGTTTACGCTTTAGATTGTATTTCATTTTCTTCCATTGAGTTAGTAGCATTTGCTTTTGTATTCTATATCACAAGTATGGAGTAAAAGGGAAGATCCATTAGCCTTGAAGCCATTAATGGGGAGATCTCTTTCTCTTAAACACATAATTAAATGCTTAGATCCTCTTAGGTTCATTATTTCAAGCTTTCAAAAAAAAGAGGTTAGTTTCGTTTTCTTAGTTTTCTTGTTTAATTCAAATTAATGTATGCAAAGAAGAACTCCTTGCTCATTTCTTATCGATGGTCCATTAATTAGCTTGCTAAAATCCTTTGGGGTTTCTTTATAGACTCTTACCCCAAATCCATGGCTTTTGCAACTTTTCATTGAACACATTTGGCATGCCTAGTGGGACGCTTATGTCCATCCTCCATTAATGGAGGTATTTTAGGTTTTTCAAAGTTCATTTTCAAGTTTTTGGGTCAAATCACTTGTTATTTCCTCATTTTTGTTTCTAAAACTAGATAAATGACCTTAATTCACATGTATTTTATGGGTTTGATATAGAAATAGGACACTTTGACTAACAAATAACGTTTGCTCTTTAAAATTTTAAATCTGAGGTTTGCGGGTTTTTCACATGGTGCGCATAGGTGTTAACAAGGGGCATGTATACATTGAAACCCCAGTTTCCCCGTCAAAATAGGCACATACCTATCTAGCAGTCCTCAACATTTGTAAATTTTGTTTCTCCAAGGATGCACAACATCTCCGTCATCCGGGCTGCGTATCCGCCTCTCTCGCCACGTATACGTCAAACAGCTTCACTTTGTGTGAAAAATTGCAAATTTTGTCTTTGTAGGGATGCACATGTGTCTCCATCATCTAGGCCTTGTATCCACCTCTCTGGCCGCATACGCATAAATGGTTTAAGCTGTAAAATTTTGAAAAATTTCTATTTTATGCTTGGGCACATACACATTGAAACATAAGCATCCATGTTAATATGCAAGTGTCCCTGTCTAGTTGTAAGCATCTGTGTTTTAATATATTGGCTTTCACTAAAAAAATTTCTACGGTGTATTCATTAATTTGGGTGTGTACCGCGTTTAGGGAGCATTGGTGTTAGTTTGGGCGCTCGGTGTTTGTGTAAATATTGAAAAAAAATCTATATTCTTCAAAAGCTTTTTTCTAATCTTTTCGCAAATTTCTAGGACTAATAAGTTAAAAACATAGTTTTTTTGGTCTTTCGGTTTGTATAGGTAAGTGTTTTCAGTTTTTAGCTTAAAACTAAGTTTTTAATAAAAGTGCATATGCTCTCTCCTCGTGCCTTAAAAAGTGATCTTGGAGATCAGAAACACTTATACCAAACATGTATCAAACGCTCAAAAACACTTATTTTATAAAGGATAAAGTAAAATTTCATGTGATTTCAGTAGGATTTTTCACATTGCGTATGCTCTTCCTTTGTGCCTTTTTGGCGATCTTAGGAATCAAAATAAAAGTGTAAAATTCTCTTTCTTGACATCAATCCACAAATTGGAATACTACTAAAACTTGAAACACTTGTAGAGGAAAGATGTCCAAAAATGCAAAACTTCTAATACATGTGTTCTCACAGGTTACCAAATCTTGTGCTACTTAAAACCACATTAAGTTAAGCAAGATAAAAACACACCATATTCAAAACATTGTATTGTAGGTTTCGGAAAAGGGTACGTCCCTATCCGCTCAACTAGAACATAACCCCTTTGGCATAACACCTTAAGCTATAACAATGGGGGTGGTACCAGGAACCCTAAAGTAGTCCACCACTATGTAACCTCATGGATGAAACAGGAAGCACTCCGCTTACCCAATTGACTAGTACGCCTTGTGAGTTAGAGTTGCAAGTTGTCTGTATCGCGACCCTATTAAAAGTACATGATGGATGCATTTATTTCCCACTATACTTGAAGGGGGAAAAGCCAAGATACTCCCAAGATAGTCAAGGGGACTATTTGGGTAAATCACGCCCACTCTTAGACAGCTTTGTAACACCTAGTTGAGAGAACTTATTAAGGAGGCCATTCTATCTTGGAGCCCACTTTACTAGTCCATTACTATGACAACCCATCACAAAGTGACAACTCATTTGGGATCTAAACCTTGTTCTTTCAAACAAGGCAAGGAAACCTTGTTAGTTTGATCTAAGTGTTTTTCACCATGATACTAAACTGCCTCCCACTTTCGCTTAGTTTTATTCTTATCTTGGACGAGGCAAAACTCTTCCCAAGTGGCACTTGGTTTTTTTTCATCTTTTGATCTATACCCTTGCGTCCTAATCACCCATTTTTTGAGGTGAGAAAGGTGCATGCCTTGCACATTTTTATCGAAATAGTGCTCACCATTTTTTGTCTGCTTACGCCCATCCATGTTTGCTAATTGGTGGGTTGTTTATTGTCCAAAGTGTGTAGGTACACTTTTCATATCTTTGATAAAGGTCCTTCCATCTTGATTTCACAATCATTTTCACCGCTGTGAGTTCGGTTCATCTTTCATCTCTTCTTGAGTTGATAGTTTTATTCGCATCCTAGACACACAATCTTGGTACTTACATCATATTCTCAGTTTTTGAGAAAATGGTATAAGTCCCTTTATTACATGGTTACGCTTCTCACACGATTAAAAACTCCTTGTTATAATTATCATTTTCTTTCAATTTAGACGTCATCTGAGTCTTCTTGAAAAGTGTTGATAATGCCTTATATATATTATAATAAGGTTATTATGGTACTAACACCTTACTTGCTTTGTTATTGTATCACGGTGACGTTTTTACGCTATATCTATTCGTGACTTTCATTTTTAGAAGGTTTGACTTTCATTGGAATTTAAGATAGTTTTAAGTATACCTTGTCAAGATACTGCATCAACATCACGTCAATACTTAGGCCTTGTTAGAATTCTAAATCAAACTACATATTGGTATGTTATTATCACTATCTCTGCTTTAGGACATAGGACTGGTAACAATAAATTGAGTTATCATAACATTTAGGTGTGCATATGAGTGTTCCTTGATAAAAAAACTACACAACACTTTGCATCTATAATACACTATAGTATAGTTAAAACATCACCCTAAATGTTTACAGAAACCATACACTTAGGGGTCACGCTAGCTGCATACAAACATCTGCTAGTAATGCCTAAAATCATAAAAATGGAAACCAAATCAAATGAGCATGACATAGGAGAAAACCCTTTCGAAACCTTCCCATTTAGCGGCAATAATTTAGCACCTCTCTTTTCTCAAGTCAAAGATACAAAGCTATTAATTGATCATAGTGGAGAAGAGTTAGACTCTTCCGGAGAACAACAAAGGTTAGACCTAAATAGATTTGATGAAATCCTATATTATAATAAAGATCAAGTACTCACAAGAGTCTTAGCATTAGGAGCTAAAATTTCGCAAGAGTGTGAAGAAGAAACAAAGGTCATTAACCCTAACCTAGGAGAATGAAGATTCATCTTAGACATAGATAACCCTTTTGATGTTGGATATGCTTCCACTTCTGGGCAACATAAGACCACTGTCGAAGGAGAACCATCACGAAAACCTCACTATAAAGCTTCACGTAAAGTGAAAAGTGAGTGTAAATCTTCCCCTCCTCTGAAATTTGATGAAGAAGACAACCCCCTAGTTGAGGAGGAGATCCTTTGAAAGTAGATCTTGAAGTTGAGCCATAAACTAGAAAACCCGTGCTCTTTAATAAGAAACATATACAAAGACAAAGACAAAAAAATACTTAGCGAGTTTCAATTTGATCCACACACAGACTATACCTTTAAGGCAACTCGTACAAAGACCAATGTCACCTACTAAGGAGCAACTCATTTAGAAAGAGTTACAATCTATGAAAGATACACTTACTACATTACAACAGGGAAATGTAGGCCAAAATAGAAAATATTTGTATGAGGAACTATGCCCTTACCCATTTTATAAGGACATGTTATAACAACCTTTCCCAAAACACTTTACCATTCCCATGTTTGATAAGTATAAGTGAAAATTGATCCTCGTGATCATATTAAATACTTTTACATTGCTTACCAAGAGGTCGCATATAGTGATAATTTCTTAATATGACTTTTTCCTCGTAGCCTTGGATCCATGGGATTGGAATGGTTCTATAGCATACCCAAGGGCTCCATTACAACATGGCCCACATTAGTGGAGAAATTTGTAAATCATTACTCCTATAATATGGAAAGTGACATCACAATGAATGATCTATTCAATACAAAACAAAAACCCAATGAGACATTTGTAGGGTTTATACAATGATGGCATGGGTTAGCCAGTCATTTTCCTTGTGCATTACCGGAAAAATAGTTAGTGAGCATATTTGTTCATAACTTAAACCCTAAAATAGCCTTTCACTTACAAATGCATTATGGCTCAAACTTTGAAGAGGTCATAGAGAAAGGTAGTCAAATTGAGAAAGCCCTCATTGCTAAGGGAACGCTTAAACTGTCATTAAAAATAAAAATGAAGCCAAATCCACAGACAAACCTAAATTCTTCAATAAGAATAAGCATGTTTTTGGTGATGGCATTATAGACTCCAAGAGAGTCCAAGCCGTGCAGACATGACCACTTTTAAAGCTTTCATAGGGACCTCATCCCAAAGCACCTACAAAACAAATGTTTACATCCTTAATGAGTCCTTATCTACCATCCTAAGATAATTAGATGATGTAAAAATGGTGGAATATCCAACTACAATGGTACCATACCCAGAGGATGCTCCAAAACTGGTTTGGTTCAAAGATCATGAATATTGTGACTTCCACCATGTTAAAGGACACAAAACGGATAGATGTTTGAGATTGCACCATTATATATAAGACCTCATCGAGGAAGGAAAGATCATTGTGGATTCTCCCCCTGAGTCCGGGAAAGGTCCAAATGAAAAAATGGGTATTTACAAGGAACCTTTTCCTAACCATGTAGATAAAAAGAAAAGGAAAACAAATCAAGGGAAAACTTCCAATGACTACAAATGATAGGCCTTATGATTCCCTCATTATATGTATTAGCTCATCTAATGAATAGATCAACACCATTCAGATTTTAGAAAAGAGTTGTGTAGTAGGGACAAGACGTGCCCGCTTAGTCATACCAAATCTTGTGCCTATCCCTCAAGAAGGTCAATATAATTTAATAGAGTAGTTAGAGAAAAAACTTTCTAGGATTTCTATTCTAGATCTCCTCAAGATATATAATGCCCATAAGAACATATAGTATAAGACTTTACAAAATTCATGGTTTTCCATAAATGTAGACCCCATAAACCTTCAAGCCATGATTACGTGCCTAGACTCCAATAATCATATTACTTTTGATCATACTGTAATCCCGTATAACAACCCAGAACATAACTTACCTTTGTATCTCAAAGTGGTGGTTACCCGTCATGAAATCAAGAGGGTACTTGTAGATGGGGGTCTAGTCTAAATATTTACACTTTGGAGCTGGTTAAGTAGCTAGGCTATTCGTAAATAGATCCGGGAGCTAAGACTATCATAATCATGGCTTATGAAAATGAAGAAAGAGAATCAGCGGGGACTATAGTGGTTCCCATAGAGGTAGGATCAACGTGTCATGACACAACGTTCCATGTCCTTGACTTGGAACTTTCATACAACATCCTCTTAGGGCACCCATGGATCCATGCCATGCAATCTATTCCATCAAATTTGCATCAATGCATCAAATTATTTCATGAAGGTCGGTGGTTACCATTCTAGGTGACCTAGAACCATTCACACATTGTAGGGCATTGCACAGTTTTTCTTGTGCAGCTTATGAGTGTCCTTTTGCAAATGTACAGACATAAGCTATGAAACATGGGTAGATTCGAGTCCCTCACACCTCGAATCAATAATTTCCTTCATTGGTTGACCCTTTCATCTCATAGGAGGTAACATCAGCAAAATATTGCCCAGATAAGCCATTCACTCTTGAATAGGCTCTGTGATATTAGACTTATCGCATCCCCAGAAAAGGGGTAAGCCTTATTTTAAATTCAAGAGTACTTGTGAGCAATGTCCTAAACTATTGGAAAAAAATTTCCATAGTGGTCTCCTATCTAAGGAGAAAATGTTAGAAGATCCTACCAGCAGAGTTTCAAAAGGCACCATGGCTTCATGCAATCAAGCACCCTAGTACATCAAAGGTCCCCGCATGATGCTTGTCATGGGCTATAGTGGGTTTACATGTTACATTAATGCACAAGGCTGGTTAGATCCTATTCCCATCCCTCATTTTAAGTCTGATAAACATGGCCTTGGGATAAGGCCACATAACTCTCTACCTTCTGGGAATGATGCCACCTCTTCTAAACGTAAGGACATTTCATCTCATTCTGATAGTGACGTAGATTCCCAATGTATCCTCTATAAGGATCTTGCCTCCACGAACCTATTCCCAAATTCATTGGTCCTTACCTTATCCGAATCCATTCCCTTAAACAAATACCAAGTAGCCCTTGTATATCCTAAACTCATAGATTGGGATCAACAACTTCACGTGCCCTGGATTTCTTTGAAAATGATGAGGCATTCGTAGAGTTCATGGGACTCAAGGATTTTATCCCAGCTGGGGACCACAAGAAAGGATTTAAGATTCAACTAGACACCTGTGCGTACTTCAGGGAAGAAACAAAGATGTGTGGGTGGTTAAATAAGAAGGCTATAAATAAAGGTACAACCACTTCTTAGAAAGCTAGCAAAAAGGATAAATGGAAATCTCACAGTGACAAACTCTTTGATAAACTCATAGACAAAAAAATGAAGAGTCTAAAGATGAAGTGACCTATCCATTTAAAGATGATCATGAAATTTTACAGAGGTCGATCTTACTCTTCCCCCTGATCCTACATGGATGGAAGATGCTTCTAAAATGCTTGTTGAGGAAACAATCAACGTTAACATTGGCTCAGAGGAGCAACCTAGAATAATAAAGTTGGAGCTTCACTCTCACTTCATGAACAAAAGACCTTTGTAGAGCTCTTAAAAGAATACGTGGACATATTTGCATGGACATATGTAGATATGCCTGGTTTGGACCTAGAGCTAGTTGTGCACAACCTCATTATGCACCCAGATGCCAAACCAATCAAGAAAAAATTGAGAAAGATGCATCCTAAGGTGTTGCTCCTTGTCAAAGAAGAATTGCAAAATTTTTTAGCTACTGATTTTATTAAACCTATTGACTATTCAGAATGGATCTCTAACATAGTCCTAGTAGAGAAAAATCTTTTCGGCATAAGAATCTACATTGATTTCCATGACATTAACGAGGCATGTCCAAAGGATGATTTTCCCCTACCTGACATTGACATGATAGTTGATTCCATAGCTGGTTATGAAATGTTGTCCTTAATGGATTGATTTTCAATCTATAACTAGATATGAATTACAGAAGAAGAGCAGCATAAGACAACATTCATCACCCCTTGGGGGACATTTTGCTACAAAGTCATGCCTTTCCATCTTAAGAAAGTTGGGGCTACTTATCAGTGGGCCATGAAAGTTATCTTCCATGATATGATAAGTGACATCATGGAAGACTATGTTGACGAAATCCTGGCGAAATCCAAGAGTAGAAGAGAACACCCTAGAGTATTGAGGTGTAATTTTCAATGTCTACATGACTATAAGGTTTTCTTGAACATTAAGAAATGTATCTTCAGTGTTTTATCAAAATATCCTAGGGTTCATTGTTTCACAAAGAGGGATTGAAGTGGACCCTGTAAAGGTTACGACTATCACATAAATGCCACCACCTACCACTCTCAAGCAACTAAGGAGTCTATAAGGGAAAATTTAGGTAATATGTCACTTTATTTCACAACTTGCGGATAAGTGCCACCCCTTTACCAATTTTCTCAAGAAAGATGTCACATTCAATTGGGGACCTGACTATCAGAAGGCCTTTGCATTACTCAAACAATACTTGGCCAACCCACCTATACTCATGCCACCTACCCCAGGTGAACCTCTCCTCTTATAAATTTCCACTACCTAGTTTGCTATTGGTGCATTGCTTGCCCAATACAACTTAGACCATAAAGAGAGAGTAGTTTACTATCTCAACCACACCTTGATCACATACGAGTTGAATTACCCCCAAATAGAAAAGGCCTACTTAGCAGTTGTCTTCACATTCCAAAAGCTTCGCCATTATCTCCTAAACAATAAAACCAAACTCATATCCAAAGTTGACCCTCTTAAGTACCTTTTATCCAAACCTGCCCTCATAGGCCGAATGGCTAATTAGATCATTCTCCTAAGTGAATTTGATATCGAGTTTATGAATTAGAAGTCTTTAAAAGGATAGGTACTGGTTGATTAGTTGGTAGAAGCTCCTCTCCCAGGAATGGAACCTTTGTGCTTAGATTTACCATATGCATCTATGATGTATATTGAAGAATTCATAGAATGGTAGGTCCATTTTGATGGATCTTTCACCTTCCATGGATCCAGAGTAGGAGTGGTCCTCATCACTCCAACAAGTGATGTCATACCACGAGCATTCCGGCTAGGATTCCCATGCACAAATAACATTGCAGAGTACGAAGCACTCATTGCTGGCCTCAAGCTAGCTATTACATGGAACATCAGACAACTGCGAGTCATTGGGGACTCTCAACTTATCATAAAATAGGTTAATGATGAGTACAAGGTTAAAGATGAGAAGCTTATTCCGTATAAAAATATGGTTGAAACCTTGAAGGAATATTTCACACAGGTCATATTTGAGAAAAAACCAAGGTCGCATAATAGATCCGTAGATGCTATGGCTACTATTGGGTCTCTCTTATGCATAACACCTGAAGAAAGTAAGATGCCTTTCTTCATAGAGCATTTACAAGTGCCTGCATATGATATGCCAGAGTCATGTTTGGCATGTGAAGTTGTTGGTCCTTTATCCCCTTGGTATGACCCTATCTTTCAATACCTACAAGATGGCACTCTTCCACCAGACATCACCCATTCTGAAAAGAAAGCCCTTATTCACCACATAGCCTGTTATACCCTCCTAGGAGGCACCCTTTATCATCATGGCTATGACGGGAATCTACTTCATTGTTTGGATGTTGTTGATTCTATCCATGCCATTAAAGAAGTACATGGTGGTATTTGTGGAGCACATACTAGCGGCATGGTCTTAGCTAAGAAGCTATTAAGGGTAGGCTATTACAAGCCTACCATGGAATTTGATTGTCACAACTTCGTAAAGAAATGTGAACTATGCCAAAAAAATGGGAACTTAATGCATGCACCAAAGACAGCCTTATAGCCTATTGCAATTCCTTGGCCATTCTCTAAATAGGGCATAGATCTCATAGGGAAGCTCCATCCTTCTTTCTTAAATGGTCATACTCACATCATCACTGTCACTAAATACTTTACCAAATGGGTAGACGTTATTCCCCTTACCTATGTCACCGGTATGTAGATTTCAAAATTCATCATGAACAATCTCATATGCCATTATGGGATCCCTTCCGCCATTGTCACCGATAATGGTAAATACTTCAAAAAAATTTTTTAAAACCTTGTGTCAATGCTTTCATATCCAACTCAAGTGGTCTACCCCCTATTACCCTTAAGGTAATGGATAGGTAGAAGCCACTAATAAATCCCTTGTATGAATTATGGAGAAAATGGTCAAGAAAACTAATCAGTAATTGGCATCTATAGATACATCTCACCCCTCTAGGCCTATCATACCTCCATCCACACTCCTACCCGTGTGACCCCATACTCACTTATTTATGGCCTTCAATCCATCATACCTTTGGAAGTGGATCTTCCTCCTCGAATATCTCTCGGATACTATCTTGATAAAGACAAGGACTATAGAGTTTCCCACCTAGCGAGTTAGAACTATTAGACAAAAGGTGTATTAGAGTGCTCAATCACCTAAAATTCTATCGAACAAAGTGTCTAGGGGATACAAAAATTCATCATTCATCATTACTTTGACTTAGGAGATCTAGTTCTCAAATAAAATCAAAAGAACATCATCAAAGACAGAGAGAAGAAATAAAAGTTCAAGCGGCTAGGTCCTTGTGTAGTGATTGCAAATTATGAATCGGAGCTTATAAACTTGCATATCCAGATGGTGAATAACTTCCAGAACCTATGAACACCATGCACCTCAAGTGGTTCTATGCTTAAGCATGATGAGAATATCGAGATAAGAACTACTAAATAGAAAAACAAGAAAAAAACAAGAAAAAAATGGAAAAATGAGAAAATATTAAAGAAAAAGTAGGTCATCCACATGTGAAAATGACACAATTATAGTGCAGTGGGCAGGTCTTTGAGTGAAAACTAGTTTTGGTGCTCAAGGAAGATTCACCAAATGCAAGTTACTCTTACGGTAGGATGGGTAATCATCACCACTTTTGGATATGACTTCCTTTGCTAGGTCTAGGGATCCTACTAGAGCCACCTTTGTTGTACTAGTGATCTAGTTTATTTGCTCTTATATATGCATGAAGGACATTACCTTTGTATACTCCCATCTAACACTGAGCATACCTGCACCATTATCACCTTCTCGTACATACACGTGGCATTCTGCCTTTTGTATATTCCCACATCACGCTGGGGGCATCCATGCTTCTTTGTTCTTGTACATTACTTTTAGAACATGACCTTGGAAAATACAAAAAAATAAGAAAAAATATACACAAAAACCTAAACATTTGGAAAATTTCCCTTTTTTAGGGATAAGGCTACATTTCTTTCACAACGTTATCTTAGGGAAACCTAGACAACAATGAATACCATAGCCATGAAAACTTATCTTTTTAGATAAACCCAAAAACATTAGAAAATATATCAATGTTGTCCCACAAAAACAAGGTAATGCTTTAATTGCTTTTAGTTGTTGGTTTGTATAGTTTTGATGTGCTTAGCTTTGTTGAATTGTTTGTTCTTTGAATAGGTTCATTTTCTTACCTTATATTGGATCTTGTATGATTTGATTGTGTATGACATTGCATTCATTTAGGAACTCTCATACTTGTAAAAATTGTTGTAGGATTCTTTATTTGTTATGTGCATCTATTAGAATTCATTTTACTTGCTTAGATTAGATACCATTTTAATCTCTTGTTAGCATTTGCATGTGTTTGTTTAGTTGTATTTTGTTGTGTTGTTTGAATGTGTATATTTGTTTAGTTTTGTTAAACTTATTCTTGTGTGTTTCACACAGTCATTTGTTATCACATCTATCATCTATCATTTCATGACCGGGAGCTCATCACACTCACATCCGACTACCGAAAGGAACCACTTGCTGCTCTACCGAAACTTCCCTAAAGTAGGCATTCCTATAATACAATGCCTCACCGCTAGATCTCATGGCATCCCATATCAAATCAACATCCCCGAGAGCAAGGGCTTCCTATAGGGAAACATCGCACTCACCTATCACCCTGCCTATATCAACCTGAGCATGTCTAGAGGAAACACCCTCTCGATCTCTATCTACAGTGATAACTCATACACTGGCTCATGCCCGATCCTTTGAATAATGTATCCTTGTGATTGTGCCTGGGCATGGTCCCTCTGACCAATAACCATCCATGCACTGAGTCCGAGATCGGGTGTAAAAGGCTTAATATCTAAGCCCCATGTGTGCTCATCTCATGAATCCAAATCTTCCATAGAGTACTATCACTGTCCTAGATGGCTCGTGCTCGCCTAATCTCTCTCAACTGTCAAAATCTACACCTAAGCATGTGCCTGATCTCACTCTGCTGTGAGGGTCTATACATGTACCCTAGCTGTGTCTCTCTCTCTAGCCACATGTAACTACACAACAATCACCGCTTGTAAATGCTATCAAGGGAAGCCAACTATCCACCATCCCCACCACCCTTTGCAACATTAGGTGGTAGGCCCTGCTCTGGAAGTACCTACTAGAGAGGGGTGTAAATCCCCACTGGAATGCCTACTTGGGAAAACATTATATCAACTTCCCCAGTAAACTCTGTCTCGGCCCTAGGCTTGGGACCTTGTCCTTGAGGCTACTACAACACTTGGACCCTATCCTTGCCCCTAACATACCCGTGTGTGTCGGGCCCACCATCATCATCATCATCATTTTCATCACTATTGCTACCACCAATAGCTCCACCCTCGTCTCCACTAGGTGGCCCCACTGGAGGGGCTCTCACGCCGACATTATATGCCACCTGGAAATAGTCAAATGGTGTGGAAGCACACCGTGATACCATGGCCCATACTCAGGTGTAGTGTACGATCTCTAATCTGTCTCAGTGGCACCCACATAGCAGAGTACCACTTGTCAAAACTAGCCAGTGCTCTATCATGGGCGTTTTTGGACCCATATAAAAATGCTCTCAGGCCCTATGAGCATACCATCTATCTAGCCCAGGAACATGCTTTGGGTAATGCCAAAATGCCTTTGACACCAATCCACCCTATATAGCTCTCACATATAACTATGGTTTCCTAACATAAATTTCTCTACTTTTGTAGTCTTGAGCTCTAAACTATCCTCGGGCCACTAGAAGTGTTTATAGGGCCCCCAAACCATAGAAATTTGTCATAGCTCATCTAGCTCATACCGATAGTGATATGCATCCCCCATGTATGGCTGCACATCATCCCCTACCGGGACCCAACCCATCGTAGAAGGCTCCTAAGGAGTGCAAAATCTCAAGACACCTAAGGGGTGACCAATAACAATGTGAGTGATGCTCGAATCTACAATGAGGTAGTCCTACCGTCTTCTAACGGTAGTAGGTAATCAAATGAAGGTCCCAGTATAGATGTGCTAAAATACACTGACCCCAGAAGTAGGTCTCTCCCTCTACCAAACCACGTATCACTCCAAGGAGGCCTAGTGGAAAAGAGGAACCAGTCTTGTCAGGGAGCAAGACTCCACTGACAAAGGCCATCATGTAGACCACTACTCGGTCTAGCTCGGATCATCGATGCATCATGATAATCTGATAGACATCCCATGTCATGGTATCATGGGGACACCAAACAACTCTATAATATATCACTGAATGTCGGTCCAGCGTGCTCGTGGTCTAAATAAGCCGACCCTCGGTAGGGACTGCATAATGCGCCATACATCCTCTAGTGTAATAGTAATCTCCCGGTCGAGAGCTAAAAACACTGACTCTCAGTGTCATCACTCTGCTATGGCTATCAAGAGGCCATGATCCAATGTAAACTATGGCATCTCATTCAAATGAGTCAATCCCGCAACATATAGGATGCTCTCCAGGGTCACTCTATCATAATCATTAAACTACACCTCTATACTTGTTAATCGACCATAGCACTCATGATTCTAAAGAAAAGGTAATATACGCTTTGTAAAATCCACATAAGTGTTAGGAACTTACTCATTTCTATCTATTTTTATAAGGAAAAATGCTTCCTCGAATCACCTAAATTACTAATTATTCTTTTCTTCTAAGCTAATCTAGTCTAAATTCTTCTATACTTGGCTATTTTACTATCTGATGTTTGTTTTCACCTTCTTTCTTGTGCCTAAGAACCTCTTTTGACATATGTGCACCCTTAGTGACACGTACATTCCCCCTCCATCTTCTCTCCATTCATCACAGGCCACATAAAATGCATATGCACCCAGTGTGGCGCCTACGCGCGCTTTGCCTTGGTGCATGTGCGTGCACGTGCCCGTCCTTCCCTCCGATCGACACGAACATGCCTCTAATGCCTACGCCCTGGTTTGACATGGTCACGTGTGTCCACTAACTTTTCCTCTTGATGGGTGCACGTGTGCATATATGTAGTCAACAGATGCACGTATGCATCCATGTTCATTTTTATGCATATGCGTGCACATACCCATCAAACCGACACATGCACCCACGCGCATGCATTAAAATTGGTCCTACCTACCCTAGAAAAGCCCTAAAAATTACAATAAATGTGTAATTAATTAGGAGGAATAGGTGCTTCATATAAGGTCCATCCACTGGGTCCTGCATGAACTCTCAGATTTGATCCACGCATCTCGTCTTACTCAAGATCCTTGCCATCTCACTCAAGAGCTGTCGCTCTCGCTCACGGTAAAAATTCGCAAGATCTCTTATAGAAATGAATTGGTCGTGGTTGATTTACCGACCCCTGGTGGGTATATTAACCCGTTGTGATGCCCCTGGGGCATGTTTTCTCCTCCGTGATTGTTTTAGACCTTCTTCTATCTCTGTGATAATATTTTTGTATTAAAATAATTATTTTTACTAATTTTCACTCACCTGGGGCACTTCATACCACCCTCCCGGTTACTTCTCTCTGTCCGCACTAAGGTAATTTACAAACCTTTCAGGCAACCTTTTCCCACCTTTTCCTCTATTTTTCGTCTATTTCCCCCACCGTGATAATTATTTATTAATTTATTTGAAAATAAATTATTTTTGACCCGCCTTCCTTCTTGTAGGAATATATTCTCGCTCTCTAACACCTTGCCTCCCCCACTATCACCCTTGCATGTACTTTTAGAAGATATTTGATCTTTTGAAATTCTTCTGACCGATCAAAAAATTAAAAAAAAAAAATAAAAATAAAAAAATTGTAAAACCATTTAAAAAACTAAAAACATTGAAATACTTTGAAAATGACCAACAAAATTGGTTAAACCATTCATCTACGGCTGAAATTTATGTCTATTACATGACACTCATCCCATATCTTGCTAACATTTTCAAATAGTTTGAAACAATGACTCACGCATCATCTAAATCTTCAATCACCTACACAAGCTATGTTGCTTACTTCGTTTGTACTCTATGGCACTATCAGTTGCCTAAGATCATTTAATAGCGTTGTGAACATTACTTTTCACAGGACCCAAGTGTCCTCCATCTTTACCCTTGCATAATACACCTTGCTTGGGGCATCATTCTTCACCCTTTTCATTTATCAAAACATTTGGGACTACATCTTGATAAAAAATATTTTTGCAACTATCTTGAATGTTGTTGGTTTAAGTGTGTGTGATTGTACTTATTTCCCTATTAGGTGATATTGTTTATTTCTCGTATTGCATTGCATTCGTGTATGTTGCATGGAGTTGGTCATTTTTAGCACAAGAAATTTGTTTATATCTTTGCTTTTCATGTCATTTTATGCTTCATCGTCACATGCTCACATTTTAATAAGGACCGATGAGGAGGATTCTAAGCATTATGATGATTATATATTGATAGAAATTGATTTGTGGATAGCTCAATATCCCTCTTTCTTCTTGTTTCTCATCTTCTCTATACACTTTTCTTTCTGTTGTTTTCTTTTTCGATTGCCGATCAAGTTTCTTCATCACCCCATCGACACTCGAGGGGGCATCCTTCATCCTTCATCCTATTAATTTTTCTTCTACCCCTTCAAAAATTTCTACTCGTTTGCGTTTGTCTACTTTCTTTGAAGTGACGTAGCTTACATCACCCCAAAGAAGCGCAAATGTAGACACCTGTAGTTTGATCAATGCACTATTATTCCTAATATTGCACTCCTATTCCTTCCCTTGCAAATTTACAACACACCACCAGTTAGACCTATCTAACTCCCTTCTCACGACATCTTTTTTGTCGTATTTCCTCTTATAAACCACTTAAACAAGTTGTCATAGCCTCATTCTGACTACATTAGCTTCTTATTCCCTTCTAGTTTTCTTCTATTAGCTCCCTGGAATATCAATCCACTTCATTGGATTGATTAAGCCTTTCAGAAACCCTTCCAAAACCCTAATTACTCTCTAAACGAGATTAATTAGTCTAACCTAGGTTAATTACCCTAAACCTAGTCAAATCCTACTTTGACTTACTAATTAACTTGTTGATTCCCTTTTTAGTCCCACATGCACCCAAAAGCCTCCCATTTCCCTAATGGAAAACTATAAATAGGGCTACACCCCCTCCCTCCTTTTAAAGAATTCTCTTCTACTACCTCGCATATATTATAGTATTTTGTTTAGGCTTTAGATTGTATTTCATTTTCTTCCATTGAGTTAGTAGCATTTGCTTTTGTATTTTATATCACAAGTATGGAGTAAAAGGGAAGATCCATTGGCCTTGAAGCCATTAATGGGGAGATCTCTTTCTTTTAAACACATAATCGAATGCTTAGATCCTCTTAGGTTCATTATTTCAAGCTTTCAAAGAATGGAGGTTAGTTTCATTTGCTTAATTTTCTTGTTTCCTTCAAATTAATGTATGAAAAGAAGAACACCTTGCTCATTTCTTATCGATGGTCCATTGATCAGCTTCTAAAAGCCTTTGGGGTTTCTTTAGATATTCTTACCCCAAATCCATGGCTTTTGCAACTTTTCTTTGAACACAGGGGGAGGGTACAACTTTGAGCTCCAACACTTTTGGCATGTCGGGTGGGACAGGTTTGAATCACCTTACTACTACTCTTAGTCTATTTTGATGTGCACTTGGTGATGATTTCAGCCTTTAGAGCGCTTTCAAGCATATGTGGCAATTCCGGGTTATTCAGGTAACCCATTATTCTAAGTTGTAGACCTTCCCCTTTCATTCTATTCACCTTTACATCCATTTCTATTCATCCATTTTCCCTCCAAACCTTTCATGAAGTTATGTAATCATAAATTCATTTACTTGTTGTGATTCTCATTTGTAGCAGCAAGACTATTCCCCTCTACCCCCACATTTCTAAAATTCTCCTTTGAATCATTTTTATGAGCCCCTCACGAAGAACATGAGCATAACTTGCCCTCCACTGACCCATATGGTTATTCATCTAACCAAAATGTTTATCAAGAATAAGGTTATGCAGGTGATGGAAAAAATCCCATGAATGATGCTAGTTTATATAGGCGATTGAAGAGATGGAGATAAGTATGGCATAGGCCGAGTTACATGCATGGTGAAGGCAGCCATGATTGGATTTAGAAATCCATACCCATGGATAGGCTTTGCACCAAACGGGTTCAATCCTCATTAGAAGCTATAATTTTTGGCATAAATTATGCCACAGATTGTAGATCGGGTTCAATAAATGGAATCGTATAAATCTAGTGTTAGGAATCCCTATCAATGTGGTTTTTCTATACCATCTTACATCCCTTGTATTCCTCCTTCCCAACCTACACCATCTCAGCTTGTTTCCCATGCTCCATTTCTTGTATGCCTACCCCAAATGAGGATTCCCCATCTCCATCTTCTCTCCTTCCATCCCACCTTCAATTCTCTACTTTTTTCCTTCCAAAAATATTTCCCCTCCACCAAAAACAATACAAGATCTAGTTGAAGAGCCCAATAGAGAATATTTCATACAAAATTTGAAATATTGGCCTTTAAACTTTGAATTTGATGATGTGCCACTGTTGGTCAAACCTATAGATGAGTCATAGAATAAAGTTAAGGAACCATGGGTGATTCAAATCTGCACAACACCTGGATGAAGACATAGGTTTGGGAAAGCCATGGAATGTAGATGATTCTACCACATAGCAAGAAAAAGAGGATGACAAACAATCTCTCTTCTCTAAATGTAGTGTGCATGATGGCACTATATTAATGGAGGTTTCGATTCATCTCAACTCACAAAATCATAATTGGAGGAAGTCATGGGTCAAATAGAGGAGTGTCTTGCAGTGCTTGATTATGAAGAGGATGATTTTATATCAGACTTAGAATATTGCATTGGTGAAGAAGAACCTGTATACACCCAAAATTACATGTGCTACTTTTTTGTAAAATTGTTACAAAAGTCCCCAATGATGAATCATATCCTTTCATAAGGTGTTCAAGTTCCTAAACCCATTCGCAGTATATATTTTTAACCTAGAAATCCTTACTTAGCCTTTATAGTATTTCTTCTATCTCCCTCTTCATTGTATGTATATTTTGACATTCGGTGTTAAAATCGCCACCACTGCTCGGGCAGCAGTTTTGAAACCACCACCCAGGCTTGGATGGTGGCTCTGTGTTTGTCACCCGGCTTAGGTGGCGGTTCTAAGACTAATTCCCAAGCTTGGGTGATGGTCCTAATACCAGCTCCCGGGCTTAGGAGTGGTCTGACGATACCACCTCCTAGGCTTGGGCAATGGTCCTAAGACCACCTCCAAGGCTTTGGCAAGAGTCTTGAGACCACCGCCCTACGTAAGGAGGTGGTCCTACTCAATTTTTTAGAACTCTTCATGTGTGGTTTTAACATGTGATGCTTCACTTAACTTGACTTCTAGAGTGCATTTGGGAACCAAATATCCTAAAAATGTTCTTATTTGCATGGTATTCCTTCCCTCTTTTATTTTTAAATAGATTTAATTAGTTTGAACTACCTCTTCACCCAATGATTTGTCACTCCAAGCATGACTTGTGCATGAAGGTACATCCCATCCAATTCTGTATATTCAATTCTTGTATTCAAGAAAATGTCCCTAGAATTTTGTGTATCTTTCATAGTATTGTTGCCACAATCTTGCTGAAAATTACATAGCCAAGCTCTATTCACTTGTGTTATCTATCTTCCACTTGCATTGCAAATAGGCTGCCTTGAGTTGCCATTTCTCAAGTTCCTTCTCCTGCTTTCTGACCTTTTCATTCTTGATTCCTTGGAATCATATGGACACATAGAGAAACAAAGTATAAACTGAGGGGACAAGTCATCACACAACTAGATTTACCTTTGTTCTATGAATTCTAGGTTGGATTTTTGTTTGATTTCCTTCATCGATGTAATTTATCATTGTTATATCATATCAAAGAGAGTAGAAATCACTTTCCTTTCATTTGCAAGTAATTAGTTAATTTCCAAGAGTTTTAAATCATTAATAACAGCTCCTAGTGATGGATCCTCTTCTTCCCATCCCTATGGATTTGAACAAGAGAATATTTGTAGGAGGTTATCTACATATCATTGATCATTTGGAAAAAAAAAAATTAAATTTAGTTTAGTTTCAATACACTCAAAGCCAATTGAATAACCAGATGTTATTTTTCTTTTTTAGTTTTAGTGTAGAAGTAGATTTGATTATCTAGGATAAAAGCACATTTTTGTTCATGATTATAATATTTCAGTTTTTGTGATTTGTTTAGATTAGTTTCCCTTTTAGCGAGTTGTATAGATATTTAGTTTCATCTTAGTTAATTCACACACTTCAAACTAGTGCAACATTGAGGTTCGATTAGACAAACCATAGGAATTTACGCTACCCATTCATAGCCTCTAAATATCCCCTTTGGAAACTTAGCTACTAGGATATCACACTAACAAATCTTAGTCATTGACCCTCCTATAGTTATCCATCCACACATTCAACATCGGTTGCTCTGGCATGACCTTGGGGAGTTAAGTGTAGTTGAAGGTTGCATGTCAATTTTCATCCATACAAATTGGTGAACCCGATGTGAAGGATTAATTCCTTCTTGTTTCCTTTTCTTTAATTTCTATTACTTCACCTCTCTATTTCTTCCCCTATTTTGGTAGGTATTTTAAACTTTCTAAAAATTTCTCAAAGAGATTTTGGTGGGATATTTGGCTCTAATATATATTACACCAACGTCAACCCCAACAATCCCCTTCTCTTTCTATGTGCAGAGATAATTACACAAGCAACATCCGAACCTCCCCTAGTTACACTTCAAAACCCATTATCTATGTAAGGATGGAGGAGGTTGATCAAATGTTAAATATGCAATACAGTCAACCCAATGTAAACCACATTGTTATCACAAATGGAACAGGTTCTTACCATAGAGTCTTGTCAAGATCTCACATTGTCCCGCAATCAAAAAAAAAAGATGATATATTTACATGAATAGCTAATCTTATTTGTCATATTGATGAGTCTTTGGATAGAATGAATGCTACAACCTCTGAGATTTTGAATTCCTATCCTAATATTCTTACTTCTAAGGAAGACAAAAATTATAACGTTTGAACAATTCATGACAGGTATCATGAACTCCTTAATCAAACCCTACGCTATAGGCACCCGAACAAGGAACTCAATACTCTACAAACAATATCATTTCTACTTTAGTAGGGAGTATTAGAGAAATATAAATTTCCTAGACTTCACAACCAACACATGCGGTAGGGCGTAAACACGGGGTATCAAGTTGTGACGGAAAAGGATACATCCCTTCTAATGAGAAACAATTGTAATATCTTATACAACAAGGTTATCTGGTTCATTCAAATCTAGGTGATCTTCTTACATGGTTAGACACACTAGAGGTGGGTCGTCATTCTTCTCAAGCTTATCCTACATAAAGGTTGGTGGAAGTGTGTTCTTGAATACCGCCACAATAGGCAATCGACATTCCCTGGTTTTACCCCTGCTAGTCTATATCCTAGTACTATCCCACCTTACATGTACATCTATTCAAAATCCCTCTAGATGGACCCATACGCCATTATAGCTCCCTACATGCCATATCAAGGGACCCCATATGTTCTGTCAATGCTTATAATGCAGCTTATCCAACTCCTCCTCCTCCACCTCCTCATCAAGGATATTTAATGGTGGAATCTTATGCAATGGGTACATATGCTGAGTACTTAAATGAGCCTCTTGATTTCACCATATGTGGTGCCATGTTTCCACGCCCATTTTGGACCTTCCAAAATTTAATAGATAAGGAGACTCGGACTCTCATATCAAGGCCTATGCTACTGCTAGTAGGGAATTGCTTCCTTAGGATTTTGTAGTGGCTAAGATATTTCCAAAGACTGTCGAAGGAATCACATTATATTGGTATGACCATATTTTGGAAGATTTTATACATTCCATCAAACAACTTGTTACCAATTTCATAAAAGCATTTGACATGAAAAATTTGTTGCATACAAGGATTAGGGAGTTCCCCGCATATTAGACAGTGTGTAAAGGAATCTTCTTATCATTTCATCTAAATATGGCGCCAAGTTCTCTATTCCTCTGCAAGTGCACCCAACATGGACCAGATGGAACTTTGTGATATTTTCCTTCACTTGCTCAATCAAGAGACTAGGGAGGAAGTCCAGAAGTTTCCTTTCCGTAGTTACGAGGAAGTATTAGAAGGTATGCTTTAGATTGACCAAGCCACTATAGACAGTGGGCGTAAGATATATGGTCCCAATGGGAAATTGGTATCCCAAAATAATAATGCAAATTATCAAAATAATGGTGCCAACAACTAAGGACATAAGGGTGTGAATCAAAATCATGGTGCTACCATGAATAGTGCTACTGATCAAGCCAAAAATGCTAGTTTCACAAACAACGGTAACACTAACAATAACAACAACATGGGAAATCAAATATCCCCTAACAATATCTATTGACATAAACCATCCCTCTCAAAATCAAAATCGAACCCAAGGCCCAAACTAGTATCAAAAATCTAGGCAAGGGGCAATGAACCATGGTTATAACAATCAGTTCCAAAATTATAACCGAGGTTATAATCAATAATAGAAAGACACTTAGTAAAGGCCGTGTAATTACAACCCTAAACTATATTGTGGTTTTCATAAGGTTTGAGGCCATGATGCTAGAACTTTTTTAATTACAAAAATGCTTATAAATGATCCTGTGAATCAAAGGCTTATCTTTGTCGATATGTTCTTAGAGAACCTAAATCAAACTCACAAATCGACTATACAAATCTTGTAGCTCCTCAAAATGCTAATGTGAGAATCTTTCGAGATCCGCTCCTATGCATCCTAAAATTTTTAAGGTGAATTAAAAACACAAACAAAGGAATTCCTATAGGAAACAATGACCATGAATCCTCAACTTCTGATAACTCTCGGGTTTCTCCTAACCTTGGTTCAAATGATAATAAAAAAATATTGCGTCTAGTTGAGCTAGAGGTCAAGCTATAAATTAATGCAAAAACTCAAATGAAGGAGTATGTTTCACAACCCATACCCACTCTTTCCTGCCAATGGGATGACATTCCTATAATCTCAAAACTAGTAGGAGCCTATGATTTAATATCATATTTGAATAAGAACTTTTCTCATATTTCATTTCTATATTTGCTGAAGAATTCACTGTGCATCATTTTGTATTTATCAATACACTAGGTCTTGGTAATCTAATCCATGTTACACCACCTCCTAGCACTCAAATAAATCATATTTAATTTCACATACATCCATTGGGACAAAATGATATGGATACTAGGTTTGTTTTCGATATAGATAAGATGCCATCTAATTCTTAAATTTCCCGAAGAGGTGATTCTTCCTTATTTTTACAAGTTTGGGTTTATAACAATTATATTAAGAGAGCCATGATTGATGATGGGGATGCTATAAATGTGGTTCCCTTTTCTTTCTTATAGAATTTGGGATATGGAGAGATAAATTGTTCCTCTACAAGAAACACGTTACGGGGTATGACAATATTAAAGTGACCTCGATTGGAACCATAGTTCTTCCAGTCACACTTGGTCCAAAAACCATCTTGATGGATTTTTACATTATCGATAGGGAAACAAGTTATAACATGATCCTTGGGAGACCCTAGATTCATCGAATGAAGGCTATCCCTTCTAACCTATTCTAAGAGATTAGATTCCTCCATTTCAAGAAGGTCTTCATCACTCAAGGGGATCCTAAGCCCTTTGATATACACTTAGAAAACCTCAAGAAGAAGAAATGATTCCATACAAAGTATGAACTTCCTGCGAATCAATTGAACAAACCACCTTAATCAAAAGAGTTTGTCTCGATCATCCTAGGCATTCTAAAGGTTGAATTCATTGACCCAAAAACATTTGAGGTGGAAAAAATAGATAAGGGTAAATCAATATCTATGGAAATAGTATCCAAAAAAACCACCTTTGCGGAAATCATGAAACTCTTAGAAAATAACGATCCGATCTTCATCTGTTTGAACTATAGGGGATGGGTAGTCTGCTTGGTTTAGCATCTCTTCCCTCCGACAACCTAGTCTAGGTGTAAACATGATAGAATTAACAAATGAAGAAGGGATGTTTGAGATTGAAGCAATGCCTATCAAAACCATCTATGAGCTTTTTTCTATTATAAACCCCAATTTCAACCCATGTGTGTTAGAAACTAAGCTTTCCATATCCATGGGGTAAGGCCTCATCATTCAGAAAGTTTAACAAGTAAACACAATGCTCTACATAGGAAACAAGGCCAAGCAGTATAGTCATGCTCACCCACACACCATGTCTCAATAACATGACAAAGAGGTGCACGAATGCCTCTTTCAGACAAATGATTTTAATGATTGGACATATACACTTTTGGGCAAGGGTTATAATTTTAAACCTAGAATGTTACACCCTTATCAAGAGAACAAAAATTTTTAAGATCATGCTTCTCCACTTTGTGTACTTTTAGGGTTGAATAATTTGATATTCATAAAATTTCTTCACCTTAGCCATCATGACATATAGTTTCACCTACATTTCCACATGTACATTACTGCATCCATGTTGCATTTTCGTCTGCCAGTTCATTTTGTAAATTTGTGATCAAGCGACTTATTCTTATAGCAATTCCTAAAAACTTCTGAAAACATTGACCAAACATTCAAATCATATCTCTTCAAATCCTCATGGTATCATCAATTTTTTCCAAATCATTTCATCAATTCAAACAAGATAAGACAAATCTTTTGCAGTAACCATACCAAGGTCTTCTAAATTAGGTGTCTAATCCTATAGTATTTTCTAAAAGCTTCATGGTGTCGCATCTATCTAATATACATCTCTTTGGAAATAAGAACATTCTAGAAATTTTGCCTAGATACATAAGTGAAATGAAAATCCACAAAAAATTGTATTTTACACATTGTTTTCCTACCAACCTTCGAGTGTTGAGCTTGTGTCTCTTACTAGTGACGTAGGGTTAGGAAAGGAGATAAGCTCCCTTACTTGCATATTCCTTGTCCATGGTGATGAGCTCATACTTCCTACTTTGATAGCATGGGGCAAGGTGTAGGGGTCCCTTTAAAAAATTTGAAAGTTATAAATAATTCATTCAAACGCTATGAAATCATAAATCGAACAAAGTGATTTAGATGTTCAAATTCCAAAATATTTTAAAACCTCAAAACAAGATTTTGCAAAACAAGTGGCCATCTATGGATCTAAGTCTAGATAAACAGGAAAGCAATTCACATTTAAACTATGAAGAAAACTTGAGTAGAATGAGGTTGTAGGGTCCCAATTTGTTTTTTTTCCAAATCCTTTTCTTTCTCTCATCATTACCAATCAACAAATTTCTATAACTTGTGCCCCTTCTAGCTCTTGGTATTGAGCCCTTGCATCTTACCGGTTGCATGGAGTTAGGAGTGGGTCAAGTTTGTTTAGTTATCATATCAATCTTTTGTCACGTCTTGCCAAGAGAATACAAAGTATCAAAATTTTCTTAGAGAAACTAAAGTTTATCATTACAGTGTATTTGCATTATCATGTATCAACACTACAAAACACAAAAAAAAGATAAAATCATATTTTTAGCATTTATATCCACTACATGCATTCTAAAAGCATAGAAAATCAGAAATTCTAAACATCTAAGAGTACACACATGAATCAAATCATAAATGGAAGTCAACTCTATGCAAGGAATAACCAGAGCCAAAAAAAGATATATGTACATATCATGGTGTGTCATAGTTTTGTACAATGCCATCACACACTAGGTGCGGTCAAAACACTCACAATGAGCATGAAATACCAAAACATCATATATGCCTCATAAAATGGAGACTAAGAAATAAAGGCACTCTGCCTATCTGCCTCTTTGAGGCCCCTTATGACAAAGACACTAGTTACGAATTTCTTAATACTTCTTCTCAAAAATCATTCAAACTGAAAATTTCCAAGCTTAACGCAAAATATAATTCCTAAATCCATTTCAATTCAACCATACTCACAAATGAAATGGTCACCATCGGCCTAGAGCTAAAAAAAAAATCACTGAGTCAATATGCACAAATAAATTTGAAAATGGGTTTGTTTTGATATATATATGTGTTGTCATAATTTCATTTTGAGTGCATATGTTTACGGGGTTGGAGCATTGGTGGAGGTAAGTTCTTATCCCCATAAAAATGGTAAGTCCTCTTGTTATTTTAATTTAGTGTTTATTTTTGATATTTCATCTATTTGTGCTTGAGTCTTCTCTTTGTTTCGTAGGTACTTGGGAGTTTGGACGGTGGAATTTTGGCACACGGGCATGTCGGGTATATCTCTAACTCCCCATTTCAAGAATGTCATACTTGAACTTCAAGTTTTACACCTTTTCATGGCAAATATACTTCTCGAGGGGGCAATATGTGTGCACCCAAAATTGCATGTGCTATATTGTCAAAAATGGTTACAAAAGTCCCTAATGATGATTCATATCCTTTCAGAAGGTGTTTGAGTTCTTAAACCCATTCCCAATACACATACTTATAGCCTCGACATACTTAGCCTTTGCATGCTTTCTTCTAGCTTCTCGCTTCATTGTATGCATGTTTTGACCTTTAGTGTCAAAACCACCGCCTACCTAGGAAGTAGTTTTGAAACCACCACCTAGGCTTGGGCGGCGGGTTCGTGATTTTCACCCAACTTGGGTGACAATCTTCAAACTACCTCTCGGCTTAGGCGGTGGTTTTGAAACCACCTCTCGGGCTTGGGTGGAGATCCTAAGACCACCACAATGCACACGGTGCGGTGGTCTGCGTGCTTTTCTAGAGCTCTTCATGTGTGGTTTTAACACATGATGTTTCACTAACTTGACTTCTAAGGTGCCTTTTTGAACCAAATTTCCTAAAAATGGTCTTGTTTGCATGGTATTCCTTTCCTCTTCTATTTTTAAATAGATTTAATTCATTTGAACTGCCTCTTCACCCAATGATTTGGCACTCCAAGGCTACCTTGTGCATGAAGGCACATCCCAACCAATTATTATATATTCAATGCTTGTATTCAAGCAAATGGCACGAGAATTTTGTCTATCTTGCATAATATTCCTACCACAATCTTGCTAGAAATTGTATAGCCAAGCTCTGGTCACTTTTTTATCCCTCTTCCACTTGCATTGCAACCTACCTTCCTTCAAGTTGTCATTACTCAAGTGCATTTTCCTGTTGTTTTCTTTGCATTCCCAATTCCTTGAACTCATATCAAAACATAGAGAAACAAAGGATGAACTGAGGGGAAAATTCATCACACAGTTGGATTTACCTCTGTCCTATGAATTCCAGGTTGGATTTGTTGTTTGATTTTCTTCATTGCTGCAATTTATCATTGTTCAATCATATCAAATAGAGTAGAAATCAATTTCCTTTCATTTGCAAGTAATTAGTTAATTTCCAAGAGGGTTTAAATCATTAATAGCAGCTCCTCGATGACAAATCCTCTTCTTCCCATCCCTGGGGATCTAAAGGAGAGAATATCCATAGGAGGTTGTGTACATATCATAGATAATTTGGAAAAGTTCTTTTTTAAGTTAGTTTAGTTTCAATACACTCAGCATATGTGAATAATCACACCAGGTTATTTTGCTTGTTTAGTTTTAGTGTAGAAGTAGATTTGATTATTTAGAATAAAAGCAAGTTGTTGTTTGTGATTGTAATATTTCATTTTTGTGATTTGTTTAGATTAGTTTCCATTTCAGCAAAGTAACATACATTGTTATTTTCATCTTAGTTAGTTTGGACACTTCAAACTAGTGCAACATTGAGATTCGATTAGATAAACCATAGGGACTTTACGCTACTCATTCATAGCCTCTAAATATCCCCTTTGGAAGCTTAGCTACTAGGAGATGACACTACTAGATCTTAGTCACTGATCCTCCTATAATTAGTTGTCCACACATTCAACACCAACTGCTCTAGTACAACCTTAAGGAGTCGAGTGTGGTTAAAGGTTAAATGTCAATTTTCATCCATACAGAACCCATTAAGCTCACCACTTTTTCAGCCCCACCAATTGTCTTCCAAAAAATCAGCCTCTTGATGCAATAGTTTATCATCATCTATCCATTCGGGAGGAAGAGATGGATGATGACATTTCATTCATAATGAAGGAGGAAGATTCTTCTATGGAGTTTTTGTAAAGCAAAAAAAGATCTAAATCAGCTTAGAAATAGCTGCCTTCGAAACTATTCAAGATATCCCTAATCAAAGGGATGAAATTTATAGAGATGGGAAGATCAAAAGGATCAGTCCATGGATTCCCAAGGCTGCATGCCCAATCAAATATTTGGCCAGCTTTGGGTCAAGTATGGATTTACCACAGTCATGTTCCTTTCGAGCATGAGGATGATCTTCAATGCAAAAAGGTCGATTCAACACCTCCAATCAAAATCGAGCAACTTGAGGAGGTATATGTTATTTTTATAGATGATACTATGATGAAAGAGGAAGTGTGGATCATGTTTGCACTTCCACCATGTGATTTTAATTCCAAATTAATCAAAGTGCCATGCTTTGTATGAAAGGGAAGCTACTTTTCCCTACCTATTGTGGGTTTTGTTTAGCTTCTCTTGTATCTAGTTAGAGTAGGGTAGGAGTAGATTTTTTTGTAGAAGAAGTGTGTGTGTGTGCACTCTGCATGTTCCACTTAGAACATGTATGATTTCCCCCTTTTGTATATATTTTTTTGCGGGTTCATGGTGGAATAGTATTTTGGGGCAGCTTTCAAAGTATATTTGTCAACCCCAACAGATCCTCTGCAAAGCCCAAGTTCATCAATTCTTTAAGTGGTGTCAAGGGTGGTTCTTTAAGTTTAAGATCATAAATTAGGTTTATCAAGCTGGCTACATGCCGATGGATGCTTCAAGCCAGCGATAAATTTATCTAGCACGAAGATGACCCATGTGAGTCGCAATAAATAATGTCTATTTTTACACCCCATGCAAAAATAGGACAACTTGGATTTCCACGAGACTTGGAACAAAGGCCATGAAGATTTGGAGTATGTTGCAGCCAAAGATGAATTTCCATTGAAGTTTGAACAAATTTCGAATGCAAAGTGGAAGGCCATGGGTTAAATATCAAAGACTGTGGATGATGATTCAAAGTCGTGCCAAACTATTAGAGGTCGTGGGACAAAATAGGTTAGTTGATGAAATAGTGGAAGCATTTTATCATGTCTCAATTGAAAAATAGAAGTTGTGGAGGTCAAATAAGCCACAAATTGATGTAAAAATGTTTGTGGATGCTAAAAATATGTGGCACATAAAGCGAGAACATATAGAGACTACGGGTGAAAAGAATTCAGTAATGTTGCATAATATGGTGAATTCAAAGGCTGCGGATGGATAAAATGAATTATGTGGTCTTTTTTGAAATCCACGCAATAAGTAAATAGACCGCATTCCAAGAAAAAGAGATAGTGGAGCCACGAATGAAGAAGACAAATTTACGGAACTCAAAACTGCGCAAAGTTAAAATTGAAGAGTCACGTAACAAGGAGGAAAATAGTTTTCCATGAGAGTTGTAATTGATGGAGATTTAGAATCATATTTTTTGAATTTGATATGATTTGAAGAATATTGACCTCCTCCATGCAATAAAATCAGATTTCATAAATTAAAGGGGAGATTGTTAGGTGGAAAGACAAAAGGCTTCTTCAACATGCAAAAATTATTGTTCTAGATGACCTAACCACTAGAATTAAATGTATTATGAGTACCCAAAGAAAGAATATGGTGTATGGTAGTGGAAAAACAAGAGGCACCCTTTTTTCTCAGAGAAATCAATGTTGGTGGTTGAAATTGAAATTTTATTTCCCTCTTCTTTTCTCTTCTGCTTCCCTCCTTTTCTATGAATGTAAGATCTCTTCTCATTAAAATCCATCTCTCTTTGTTGTAATGGCACCATGTAAAAATGATGTCCAAATTCCCGGATGTTTTTGTCCTTTATTTTGGCCTCTACAATTTATTTTCACCTTCTACCATGAATGTAATGTATGTGCATCCTTTAAGAAATACATCGGGTATTGTGGTAGTTTTATCTTCCCTTTTCTCATTTCTATTGAATCTTTCCTTTCATTTTCATTTCTTGATTTATCTTGTGTGTTATCCTTACTTGTAGACTCTATTTCATATGTTGTTCGCATTTAGGAATGCATGGTCTATGTGGTTCTTGAATGTGGCATGCCTTTTTTTTCCCTCTCACTTGTGTTTTCCCTCTTCCTTGTTCATTCATATAGATTGATTGACTTGTTCTTTTTGGTATCACCTTCTTAGATTAGAATTACCCCTTTTCTACATCTCCTTCTATCCCTTCTCCTTAGCATGTTTAGGTTAGGATTTTATTTCAGTATTAGGAGTAGTGTTAGCATTAGAAATAGGTAGAGGAAGTCGGCCTTCTCCGGAGGTCTGTCTTAGTTTACAGGTCCCACAACTGAGAGACATTCCCATGTTGCCTCAAAATCTTGAGTTATCTATGACTTGGGGCACGGTGTAATTTTAAGCTCCAACACTTACCTTTTAGTATAAAAGGATTTGGAATCTGTAAATTAGAAGTATGATTTAGGATGAGCATCATTTATGAGACTATATCCGACCGTTTCTCATGGAAAATTCTTAAACCGCATCTCTAGGAGAATTTTGTAACACAAGGACCTCTTTACAAATAGATGCAACACACTTGGACTATATTATCGTAAACTCTATCAGTTTACATAGCTCGTAAAATATATTTTTATAATGCTTTATACTAGAGAAGAAGTATAGAGGAGTCAAAAACTGGTCGGCCATTAAGAGGTGGCATTTCAATGAACACTCCCCCTCAATGGTAACTCTGAAAGGTCAAACATTGCACTAACTTGTAGTATTTTAGAGCACACAAAGGCTCGTAAACATATCTATAGTAAAATCTTTAGTGGCAAAGATCTTGAGATCTCTATCACCACAGAGAAAACCTTCTCTCGGATAACAAGCATATGAACTTCAATATGCTTCATTCTCTTATGTTAAACTAGATTATTTGGCAAGAGTGATACAACTCTGACCACCACATAGAAGAGGAATACTTCCTTCATCTTCTATGGGTGTCTCTTCCAACATCCGCTTCACCACACGGCTTCTTTCCTACCTCCATTTTACTTCTCTGCCTTAGTAGAATAAATAGATCTTTGTTGGTTTTTTTTCCAAGTAATGGTTCATGCACCAAAAATCTTTAACACATATCCGATATTTTTATATCTAACACAACATCAGCATGGTTAGAGTCAAAACATCCAAATAGACATATAAATATAAATCATTATTGATTTCACTTTTAACCATCTATTAAATTTAAACATTAGTTGTCTAATAACTAACATAGAATATGCTTAACAACTAACCATGATAGAATATGTTGAAGAGTTTCAACATATTGTTCTTAAAAATATATATTAGATGCAATCAGTATTGGATGTCTCCAATATAAATGCAAGGGTGTCCCCAAGTGTCATTTGATATGCATATAATAATATTTTAGTAATCACATACTAAGAAATGTTTTATCAAAAACATATATATCTTCATTATCTTAAGCCTTTAAAAAATAGATAAGACTTGATAGATAACATATTTGAACAGATAATCAAATCATATAAGAATAATCACAATATTCACTGAAAACATGATCCATTGACTATGGACACTTCTCATGGATTTTTCTTCAAAAATGACCATGTAAGCACCCTTCAATACATTTTATAGGTGGTAAAGCTTAGACATGTCATATATGATCAGTTTTTCATGCCAAAAATGAACAACAATTCTATTTTTGAACAAACTACTAAAAATAAAGAAAAATTTAAAAAATATATAAGCCATTTTGTGTATGTTTTCAGTTGTAGTTACTTCAAGTTCATTTTTACTAACCCATCTGAGTTAATTATGAATGAAAAACAACTCCTTTTTCAACAGTATATTCAAATAAATCATATACTTTTCATTTAGAAGTAATAGAAGTAAATTATAAAGTTATTATATTAGCACTATGATTATTCTCATCATCTTCATCTTGATTTGATTTATTCTAGTTTTGATTTTTGAAATTTGACTTGTTTCTTGATTTACAATCTTCTTTCTTATGGAAAAATTTCCCACAATTATGACATTTACCATCAAAACTAACTTTTAATTTTCTTGGTTTCTTATCTTTACTAGGAGGTTTAAAAGTTGATTTTTGATTCTTGTGTAACCTAGAAGGTTTATTTCTCATTTTTGAGCGATAAGTGCATGTGTGGAATTTTATTTTGAATCAAATTAGTCATATCCTTCTCTTATTGAACCATTAGAGTACTAATGGTTTACAAATCTGCAATGTCTTGTTCTGTTTGATATTTAAAATTCAAAATTGAAATGAAATTTCTAAATTTCGCATGAATATTCAACTGAATAATGAAATAAGGTAATTTAACCTGAATTAAGTTACAACTACACCCATCCAACTGAGAATTAATATTTTTATTTTTGTCAAATAATTAATTACTTTTTCATCTCCCTTCATGGGAGTTGTCATAAGTTCTAAAATCATTTTAATGATTTTTGATAAACGCGTACCTTTGTGCATCAATTCCAATTGAGTCCAATCCTCACTTGGAATTTTTATTCCTAATATGAACTATAAAATCATCATGTACTATTCTCAAAATTATTGACATTGCCTCTTGTACTTTTTGTTGAGATCTGCAAATATTGTTCGCGATTTCTTGTCTTCTATTTGGAACCTTCTCGAGTTTTTTCACAACTACCCATAGTTTGTGAGCCATGAATTCTACCTTCAATCAAATATTCCAAATTTTGTAATTATTCCCATTCAACATCTGATATTTATCAATTGAAAACTAATTAGACCCCATTTTTGTGTAAATAAAATTAAATAATTAATGAGGATTAATATATATATATATATATATATATATATATATATATATATATATATATCCTGTCATTTTTAATCCTCATGATCAATTAGTTTACACACAAAAAAAAGGAGGACATGTCAAGTGGATAATCTACACACAAATGTATTAGTATGATATTAAATAGAAATGTGAGTGATTTGTTTTTTTCTATCTAAATGACGATGATGATTAAATCGTCGTGTCACGAGAAGATATTATTTCAAATGAAACGATTGCATTATTTAACAATTTTATCAAAAAGAATAATCTTTACGATTTATTTATATTTTAAAAGAAAAAACATAATAATAGTATATAAGAAAAAAATTTGAGTTATTTCTCCTTTATTTGTTGAGATATCTATCAACTCGGCCGAGTTGGTGAGACCAACTTGCCAAGTTTAGTTTTTATATGCCATTAACTCACCGAAATAATGTCAATTCACTGCATTGCAATTTATTCATTACTTCTTATCATTCATTGGACCATACTATTTATAATCAATATCGAACCATTAAATGTCATAGTATCTACTCTTTACCAACTATTAAACCATTCATATTCAAACTGATTCGAGCTAAGAAACTAGGTCAACGAGCTGAAAGCACACCCACGGGTGATACGCCTAGAAAAATTCATAGAGATTGCATGACCGGAGGGTGATTCAACCGGGTGAGCCAAGACCTTAAGGGATTTGAAACCAAATGGAGTGGTGGTGTTACTGAAGTCACACCACCCTATTTGGTTGTAAAGGTTTTTAAATCCTTCCTCCTCCCACAACTGTCCCCATGTGGGACTAAAAAAACTTGCGCCATGGTTATAAGGCCATGGTCGGCTGAGGGGACCATCGGGCATATGTGGAAGAAGGGAATTCGTGTGGGGTTACGGTTATGTGAAAATCGCCACGCATCATAAATTTAGGAGGGTGTGGGTAGGAAGGGGATCACCCCTTATAGCATGGTTAAAACTATGTAGATGGCCGCATAATAGGATAGTTTCATAGTTTATTTATATAGTTTATAATATAAACTATAAGATATAAATGGGGCCACCCCCATATAGCTTAGGTTATAAGGTATAGTTTAAGACATAAGATTAGGATAGTTATAAACTATACTATAAGAACTATATAAAATATATAGTTTTAGATTTTAATTTTTTATTAAATCATAATTTATATAAAAACAAATATAGTTTTAAACTATATAATGAGTATATGATTTATAAATACTTGAAATAGACCCTAATTAAAGGGGGGCTGAATGATTAGGCCGAATAAATAGATAATACACCAAAAGAAATTACCAAGGAATACACACATTTATAGGGGATAGTATTTTTCATGCTCCCAATGAAAACATTTTGGAGGCCTATTTCCATGGATCTTGTCTCCTTTTCTTTGAATTTAACTTTTTGCTTTTACCTTGATTACTTTAATCCTAAACATGAAAACTATATAAACCATGGAAAATATTTCAAACATAAATAATCTCACAGTATCGTAAGTTTTTTTTCATGTGTTGTAATAACCTTTCACCTATGCACACACACATATATCTCCAAAATCATTAATAACTTTTGGAGAGGGAAAGGGGTATATAGGTTCGCAACAACCCAAATACCCAACTGACATGACTTTAGGATTAATTAAATTATTTAACCAATAATTTATCCCACTCTAGTACCATGTCAGGACGAGGTTATAAATTTATATTAACCTTATTGAATTAATATTAAGTAAACATTAATGTGCATACATAAGTAAATAAATACAAAGTAAAGTAATTCACACCATAACACATTAACACAACATATAACATGGAAAACCCCAATGGGGTAAAAAACCACAAAGAAAATTTCCATTTATTGAGAAACTTTTCACCCAATCTAGTAACTCCCTTCCTCACTCTTGCTCCTATTTTTACCGGAATCACATATATCTAAATATGACCTATAGCCATATTTAAATAACTTGAAGGGTTATAACCATATTAAGTGATGGGCCCACCCCTGATTTAATAATTAGTTAATTAATAACTAATGAAACCTAATATAGAGTTTATATTAAATAATAAAGAATAACCTATATTCTATATTATTTAATTATAAACTAAATATTATGGAAAATTAATATTATTGTTCTAACACATCCTTATAAGGAAATTAAATTCATGTTTTATGGCTATTATTTTACCTAGATGGTATTTTATTACATTTCCTTACCCCTTCATCTACTTGAAGGTATATTTTGCATGTTTATTCACCTCTTGAAGGGTTTACTTATGTTGTGCTCCATATGAGAGTTTGAATTTTGTTTTGGACTATGACACTCATATCTTCCCTCTCCTCCTTCATTATCCTCCCATTTCCACTCTCATTTGAGAGTGTCTTTCCCCTTTTTCTTAGTGTTATCGCCTCTATTAGTTTAGGCTTTTTCTTTTCATGCACCTCTCTCTTCCCTGGTCCCTTGGAATCATAAAATAGGATTAGAAAGTTGCATTTCCTACTATAGGGGTGGTTTAGCATTAGGATTACGTAGATGAAATAGCCTTCTCTAGAGTCTCTGTCTCAAGTAGAAAGTCCCACAACTTGAGAGACAAACCATATTACCCTAAAACATTGATTTCTCATCTATCCACTCATGAAAAAATTGAGGGTGATTTATTTTGTTATAACAGATTCTTACACGCCCATGGGACAACTTTCAAGATGTATATTTTGCAGTGTTCCATCACAACATCCTAGTCTATATTTCTATTTTTCCAAGTTTGATGTGTGTTTGGTAAATGTTCAGCCTTTTGAGGCATTTTTTTACATATCTTGTGACTTCACCGGTCTAACCATCCCATTTTCTCATCTAGCAGACCATTTCCTTCTTTCCATCATTTCATTTCTCTTTCCCATGAAGTTTTATAGTCATGACTTCATTTCCTCATTTTTCCCACTTTTAGCGTTAGTATCATTTGAATCTACCTTCATCCTTCAAAACTTTATCTTTAAGCTATTACATCACACCTTTAGTTTAGTTTTTGAGAAAAATCATATTGATTATGCATGCTCTTATGATCCAAATGAATATTTTCTAGGTTATTCTACACCTGAGGATCATTTTGAAGGGAAAATTTAGAGGATAGAGTAGATCTTGCAAGTTTTCAAGGAACAAATTAAAATCTTGCAACATAAAAACTTAGGTTTAGGCATCCCTATCCATGGGGATGTCCTATACCTAGTTGGATTAGCCCACAATTAAATCTTGAGGTAATGAGCAATTTCTTCACTCAAATGGTTAATTTTATTGCATCATTATAGGCATTAGAGGATAATCGGTCTAAGGTTGAAGATTCATCTCAATGGGATGTTCATACATACATGTCATATCGGTATTCAATGCTCATTTCGTATCAACCACCTCAAGCACATGGTCAAATTTCCTAGCTTTCTCAAGGATTTTCTTCTGTTCCTTCTCCTCCACTAGAAGATTTCACCTCTTCCCTTTCATTGAAAACATTACAAAAATCAGGTTGAATCCCAGCCCACCCCTCCTCTCACATTCTAAAACCAATTTTGGTAAGAAATAAAATAGAAAAATAAATCAAAGATGACATCCATTTGAAGAAACCAATAGAAAACAACTATTGCAGAATTTGAAGGATTGGGATTCAAAATTTGAAACTAATCAAATGCCACATCTAGTTAAACCTTCAATAAAGGTTAGGATTGAAGATCACAAGTTTGGAGGATGATTTTGTAGAAGAGAATGTATGACAAGAAGATTACCAACAATATATTTTCTCTAATATGTAGTATGTATGATGGCACCATGTTCACAGAGGTTGTTGATTTATCTCATCTTACAAATCATAAAAGGGGAGAAATCAACTTCAAGAGAAGAGGAACACCGGGATGTTAAGATTCGAGGGGAATGTTCTACGAGTGTGATCATGAAGAGGATGATTATTTATCAAATTAGAAGATTGCATTGGTGAGAAAGAACCCATTAAAATCACCAGTCTTACATTCTCATCATCTATCTTCCAATACAAAGAGACTCTTGTTACAAAAACTGCCAAAACTTAGCCATGGATGAGAATATCAAAAACATCTTAGTACCAAAATCAGTCATCATGAGGAACAAAATGAGTTTTATCTTTCAAACTTCACGTTTGATGATGAGGAAGTGAGTGATGAAAAAATTACCAAATCAATCATCATGGAAGAGATAGAGTTGTTTGCAGAAGTAGAAAAAGGTTTAAACCATCTTGCAAGCATCTCTAATGATGAATAAATTGTGTTTACCATCTCTATTCTTAGAGTTAAATTCAAATAATATAGGAGAACTTCAAGGATCATCCCATTAGTTCTAAAGGCCACTTTTGTAATTAGATATTTGGATTATTGGTAGCCAAATTCAGATTTAGATTCAATCGATCATGCTCACTTTAGAGCATGCGGAAGAGCTTCTGATGTGCCAAGGTTCATCTTGAACATCTCCAAACAAATGTGGAGAAACTAAATGAGGTATTATATTTTTTTTTTTTGATACCTTGAATAATGGGATGGAAAACCATTCTGAAACATTTTTACACTCTAATTAAAGGTCGTGTTCATTTCCAAATTAATTATGTGGCCACATTTTTTTAAAAAGGAGATATTTCTCCCTACATTATAGGTTTTTCTAGATCCATTTCTATCTATTTAGAGTAGGTTAGTGTATGTTTTCTTTCAATAAAATAAGTGCTTTGTGCACAATCTACATGCTCCATTTGATACATGTATTTTTTTCCATTTTGTAGATAGTTTTTGTGGTTTTTTTGCTATTTCATATTCCAATACAGAACAAGTTTTATGGTGGAAGTGAATTGTTGGCGACAAGTTCAAATGCATGCACTCCATTTCCAAATTAGCACATGTAATTCATAACTTTACATGTTTCATCTTTGCTAAGAGATTAGTATTTTTGGTCTATCTTTAAACATTTTTCCACTCTCATGAAGGACCAAGCTCTCTGGATGATCCTTCAACCTTGAAAAAATTAGTTTTTTGGAACAATTTCAAGTCACACTATCAATATTAAAAGGTCATCTGTTAAGCACACACCAGGGTAGTCCAAAAAATTCTAGTTCTACACATGATTTCATACAAATTAAGGGATGTGTTTTTAATTTTAAATCAACTTTCAAAATTTTAGGCTAAATCCATGCCCAATGGATGCTTCAAGGCCATTGATCTTCCATCGAGTGAGTTGATGATCCCATAAAATCATCAAATTATTGTCCAAAATACCCCCCAGGCTATTCGACAACCTGACCCCATTTACGGACTCGGGAAAATTCACACGATTGATTTTAAAAAAAAAAAAAAATTTGGGGACTCCTCTCAAAGTTTTCAGTTTTGGGGTTTCATTTACATCGGGACATGTCAAGGAAATTACATGTTATATGTCACATCTTTCCCGCTTCTAAAAACTGACAATCTTCCTTTGTGTTGGGTTTTTGGGTCCTTCATACATCGGAACATATCGACCCAATTACATGTTCCATGTCTATTATCGCTAATTTTGACTTTGCAAAATTAATAAACATGGAAATTTTGAAAATTTTCAAAAGTGTTACTTTGTGTGATTTATCACCCTCATCGTGATCATCTCGTTTTTGTGATCGTTTTGGTCTTCATTTCGTTCATTTCAAAGAGAACTCCTCCCGCTGAGTCATAAACTACGTTAAATATTAATTAATTAATATTTAATTAATTAATTACCCTTTGTTTGATAAAATCAATTTTTAATAACTTTTGGGTTTTTAATTAAATAAATATTAATTAAAATTCATTCGACAAGATTTATTTTAATTTTTGGGGAAAATAAACTTTTGCTTCTCATTGTCGGTGATGCCAAATTGGCTTCCCATACCAGGATTTGCTCTTTCCTGGAAAATTTACTTTTATTCCCTGCTTGTGGGATTTCTTCCACTGATAGCCAATTCAATAGATTGGAAAATGGGAAAAAATCTCCTGATTTCTCACATGGGGAAATAAAATGGGGATTCTTAGCTCAATGCTTTGCCATTTCCATTTGTGCAATGGTTGTTTATTTCCCACTTTCCGCCGGGTGATTAATGCCACTACCGAAGGAAGAGGATTCGATTATTTTAACGGGAAGGGGAAACGGTTACGGGAAGCTTCTTTAATTCCCATAATCATTTTCCCAAGAATTCTCACGCTAAGACAAAGCCAAAGTATCCTTCATGCTAGGAGATGGGAAAAACAAATGAAGTATAAAGGATACCAGTAAGAAGATCAAGAATCTACGCATTGGTTTGCTTGGAACAAATTTTGAGCAAGAAAAGGTGTTTTCCAATGCATGAGGTAGAAAGAAGTCTCCACGCCTTGAGATAAAGAAAAACATAGTTCACGCAAGAGTATTCCACATAGCCCACATGTGCCATGTAGGTCAAGAAATAAAGGATAAAACAACATAATAAGAACTCCTTCCACGCATAGCCAAGGAGGGAGAAAATAACATTCCAAAGGAAAGGGAATAGATCCCCATGCAGCAGGAAGAAGAAGGAAAAACAGTCCAAAGTTTTCAATGCATTCACAAAAGACTAGTCACGTGGGAAAGGGTGATAAGGAAAGAAAAACATCCAAAAAGAACACAACAGAGAGACAGATGTACCTTCCATGCATAACCTGAAGGAAAGAATAAAAGAAGAGTATTTTAATGCATTGGGAGAAGAAAGCATTACCTATGCATGGTTTTAGCAAAGAAAGTTTTTCAAAGAATATACAAACCACACATAAGGTAAAGAAAAGGCCAAAAGACCATGCATAGGTAGAAAGAAAGGAGCCAACACATTTGCCAAAAGGAGTGGCCACGTGGGAAAGTGAAATAAAGAATAATTCAAAATTCATGCAAAAAAAAGAAGTTTAAAGTCTTCACGCAGGTTTTTGCAGCAATAAGAATGGGATTCAAATTTGGTTTTGAAAGGAAAAGACAAGGCATGCCATCAAAAATTTGAAGTCTCCACGCTAAAGCCAAGAAAATAGAATTCTACACGCATTTTTGTAGTCCACGTGTGGAGGGAAGAAAGCCATCAGGAGAATTCATGCAGTTAAAAGAATATTGCCACATATTCACAAGCTTGAGCTATTGGCAACGCGAAGAAGTAGCAAATTTTAAAATTAATAAAAAATTCAAGATTGATCCTACACATAGCCATTGCGACCGGATAATATTAAAAAAATTATGATTTTTGTCGCGGTTTGTATCTTTCAAAGTAATCGACTTTGGAGCTTGATATCTCGAAGCTAAGTGATTATTGAGAAGAACGGTTTGGTTCATGAATTATTCCCATCTTCGTATACTCATTTTCCAAAATTTAAATGCATAGCACCTCATTTGATATTTTTCACAAACCTACAAGAAAAACTCGGTTTGCTCGATTTTGACGCGTGCACAATTTCAGCTTGGCGGAAGGCCTACTTTGAGAATCTGTATCTCGAGCCCAGATAGTCATCAAGAGAAACATTTTGGCTCGTTGAATTCTTCCCACCTTCATGTACTCCTTTGAAAAAATTCAAATTCACAACACTTGGTTTGATATTTTCACGAGCCAAATAAATTGCAATATGTTTGAATTCACCACGCATTCGAGTTTTTAGCATGTCAAGGTGACTCACTTTGACAGTTGATACTTTTAACTCGGATGATCATCAAGAAAAATAATTGTTTCGTTAAATTATCCCCACATTCATATGCTTCATTGCCAAGTTGTAGATGCCCAAGGTGACGTTTGGTATTTTTCCCAGTGTAAAACCAAACAGGATTTACACAGATTTGCACATGCATTTTCCTATGAGTTTCATAATGATCAACTTTGACCTTTAGTATTTGACTGAAGAATTTGATTGGGAAAAAAACCTTTGACACATGAACTTGTGGTACCTTAATATACTCCGTCATCCAATGAGAGTTTCTTAGGACAAGATTTGTTATTTTTCGTAGAAGCAGGTTTCGAGATGGAATTTATGCGGTTTTGAAGGAAGTAATAGCTTTGAAATCACACTACATCACAATCATGTCATCTTAAAATTAAACGATGTTGTGGTATAGGTTCCAAGACATTCTACCCACATCAATGTTCCAATCATAGTATGAGAACATCGTCAATACCAACTTGGGACACGTAGACGTATGTCGATTCTCGTGATCATATAGCGACCAAAGGTGAGTCACAATTTTCTTGACACTTGTTCTAAATTGGTCATCACTTACATGGATGAACCACGACACCTGCACAGTGTGGTGATTCAACTCCAAAGACCCCAAAGTGGAAGCAACCTCTGACTTCCTCATTATGCGGTATAGGTCGTAGCTATTGGCATAGGTCTCTTCGGAGTCAAAAGTCATTGTTATCGGAGATTGATAATGGGAGAATCTTGTCTACATAAATTGTTTTCACTTGATCATTGTATGGATCTATTCATCGAAAAACCAAGACCAATGATAAGTACAATTGTGTGGATCATCAAACAAGGCCACATCATTCAAGCGTGTCCCTATCGGCTCCCGGTTAGCGGCGGTGCAATACTTCATTGCCCAGTCTTAAAGTTGGAGCGTTCTCAAATTGGAAAATTGTGAATGGATCAAAATGAGAACACTTGAGAATGGTCACAAAGACAAAAGACATAACTCCAGGAAGTGAATTGCAATTTTGGCTCTTGGAAGATTTTCTCAATGGCGAAAGATCAAGAGTTGGATTTTGACAAACTAAGGTGGCATAATGACTACGGTCTCGCGACAAATGAATAATTCACCATGGAAAGGTATTCGAGAGAATGTACGAATTGTGTGGAATTGTGAATCGAATATGAATGAAGACAAACTTGCTCACACCAGGATGTTGCTCAAATGGAGGGGTTGATGAATTTCTAAAGTTTCATGCTCGACTCTCTTATCATCTGGAGGATTATGGAACAAGGGTAATAAGTTCATTCTTGTACAATAAGGATAGGCAAACTCTTGGCCCAATGGATAAGTCACTAATCATATGTATTTTGATCTAGGTGGTGCATTGTTGACTAGGATGTCTATGTTTGTATCTGAGTCATTTAAGTGGGGTCCACATGTACCCATTGTTTTTTTACTAAAGTTGTGTTATTTAACTCACTTTTGGAAAAAACAATTATAAATTAAGTGGTTTCTATTTTTAGTTACTTTTAATAAAGTTGGTTGAAAAATTCAAAGTCACTTAAGTGCCCTATTTAATGTTCATGTAAAACCCTAACTACTTTCTAACAAAATTTTGGGTTATAAAAGGAAGTCAGGGGCTCATTTGTAAAGGGTGATTTTGAGAGAGGAGAAGAAAATACTTTTGTGCGCAAGATTTTTTGAGAAAGAAACTTTGTTTTCTTTTGTGAAGACATTTTGGAGTTAATGAAATACAAAATTTGTGTCTCATTCATTATCTCTTGTAAAATTTGATGTTCTTATGTTCATTAGATGTTAGATGTTTAAATCTTACATGTAAATATTGTCTTTGATCTTATTGTCAACTTTATTAAGCTGTTGTTCTCATTCACAATGATCAAGATCTATTATTTACTTGCTCATGTGTGTTCCCTTTACTCATTCTCTTCTAATCGATGCAAACTCCATTTTATTTGTGTTAGTTATTTATTGTTCTTCTCCATGCAATATTAGGCTCCTCTTTTACCTAACTCTTGCATGTTCCTTACATTCATTCCTTTCCATTTCGTTCCTTCATTCCATCCCATCTCCCTCATTCACTTTTCTTTCCATTGATGTTCCAAAAACATCCCCCATACAATTTTAAATGTACGTGTGTAAATACAGTTTTGTATTTCAATAAAGGCAGCCTCACCTTCATTGAGGAGGGACTTCGTTCCCACACTGTTGCATGTCATTTACATGTGTGCAAATCCATATGCTAACAATGTCACATTTTTATACCCCCAAACCCCAACTTGCCTTGTTTCGGGGTTCTCAACATGTAAAATATCAAGCCGGTTTCACTTTGTTTATTTTGGGTTTTCCAAATTTTCTTGCATCGAACAACGTAGGCTGAATGCATGTTACTCAGTGTTACTTGTTTCCCACTTCCAAACCCCAATTTCTTCCTATGGAAATTATTCATAGGTTAACGACATCGAAGGATGTCAACATGTATTATGTTGAATACTTCTTTATTCTCGAAAGGCACTCCTCTCTTGTGTCATAATTTATAAGATACTTAATAGGCATAGCTTCCTAACATTGTTTCTAGTTTCTCATGGTGTGAATTAAGGTCAAGCATCCAATGGCCTTATCAATGTGTCGATTTTCTAGATATATTCTACATGGTCTAAGATCCAACAATGGAAATTCTGGTAGCTCAATCACCCATATTTATCTAAGTATGACACCCTTTTCTTCTCTAGAAAGTAAAGTGACATGGGGGAATGGATTTAGTAGGGTGCCCATGACTGTTTTTATGCATTTAATGTATCTTTTTAGTGGTTGAAGGAGGAAATTTGATTTTCCCTCTCTTTTCCCTCCTCTCTCTCTCTCCCATATTCTATATATAGTAAAATGATGCTCATTTGTAATTGTTAGACCCTCTTGTAATGTTGGTGAATTATTTCAAAGTGTTGCATGTGTTTTCTTTAGTTGTTTTCCTTAGATCTAGACCTCTGTAGGGTGATTATTTTCTTCTTCCTTAAATGAAATACATTGTGCATCCTTATAAGGAAATAAGATTCATGTTTTGTGGCTATTATCTGCCCTAGCTGATATTTTATTGCATTTCATTTCCTTTCCTCTTCATCTACTTACAGGTATATTATGCATGTTTATTCTCCTCTTTTAGGGTTTATTTTTGTTGTGCTCCATGGAAATGATATTTTTAATGTTGTTTTGGACTATGGCACTCATGTTTTCCCTCTCCTCCTTCATTTTCCTCCCATTTCCACTCATCTAAGAGTGTATTTTCCCATTTTTTTGCTATCACTTGTTTTAGCTTAGGATTTCCCCTTTCATGTACATCTCTCTTCCCGGTCCTTGGAATCATAGAATAGGATTATATAGTTGCATTTCCTTCTATATGAGTAGTTTAGTATTAGGATTAGGTAGTGGAACCATCCCTCTCTGGAGTTATGTCTCAAGTAGAATGTCCCACAACTTGAGAAACAATACCATGTTACCCAAATACATTAATTTATCATCCATCCATTCATAAAAAATAGAGCATGTTGTTTTTAGTGATAACATTGGCCTCACCACAATAATGTTCTCGTATTCCTAATAGTGCAATAGAAACCCTACATATAAACCAAATATCCTCCCTATAACATACATCCATAACTCATGGTATACCTGAACTAGTAAAGCATACCCCAGGGAATACATTGTCATGTGGTCCTTGATCCCACCACGACACCTACTAGTGTCCATAAAAACTTTCCTCCTCCCAATTTTGGTAGTTTATAAAAAGAAATGGTCAACATCGGTTAGTTCCCCGGAACCTTCGCATCATAAAAACTCTCAATGTGAGATCCCACTACAATATATATTATGTATAGAGCACCATCTCCATATAATCTCCTCACAATATCCAAACATTCATATCTTGTGATAGGAAATACCATCTCCCCATCAATAGGAAGTCTCATTATATGGTACGCATCCTCCAATGTCACCATAATCTCTCCAGTACAAACTATAATTTCCTTGTACTTGGGTCTCATCTATTCAACAAAGCCACCATCAATCCGACATCTCTCATAATCCGGTGGTAATGATGGAATCCCCTAAACCACTAGCTATCAAATGATCCCACTCGGTGTTTTCACATTATTTCTATTATCCTCTAGCATCTCAAGGACTCTATCCCGAGTTATATAGTATTTCTCTCCTATAAAACATGAATAAATCACATCCATTAGTCATCTTGTCTAATAAATGAGCCAATTACCACCTATTAATATTTGGAAACAAGTTACACACACCAATCAATGATGATTTTCCCAATATCCACTTGATCATATGATCGGTGAAGATTCGGCGTGCCCACCCACTAAATTTTAAAATGCATAAAAATTAATAAAATACACAAAAATAAAAACAAAATAACAAAACTCAAATCTACTTACCCCTCATCTCTCTCGCTGCTTCTTCCGACCACTCCCGCTTGCTCCCATATCTCAAAACACTCAAAATCAATCACTCATAGCTCTCAAATCATAAAATCAACACCTAAAAATGAGCCCCTTGTGTGTCCGAACCAACTTAAATAAATCTTATTTATAATATCTCCACAGATCAAAAAATTTCACCGATCGGGTCTCCTAACTATCGATGATCGTTAATCACCATCAATCCTATCCCTTTTTCCAAAATTTTATCTATTTAAGTCTCCTAAACCTTTTCAACGTACACTTCAACACCATCTAGAGCTCATATACCTTTTCTTTGATTCCCAACACCTTGTCAAAGCTCTATTTTTGACCATTTTTCACACTTTATGGAAATATTCCTCTAACACCTTGGTCATGGCTTCACACATCCTCTTGAGAGAGCTCCCATTGGACTCTCTCCTTATAGTAATCTTCCCAAATAACACATTTACAGGATGCCCACATTATCATAGTTCTTCGTGACCATATAATGTCCCCTACCAATTTTTTACAACACTACTACCATCTCTACATATTCCTTCGACATGTTAATTTTAGACTAAAGTAAATCCCTAGGAATATTTAAGAAAATATATTCAATCCAATTACCTACAGAGTCAACCATTCTCTTGAGGGGGGAACAATATCCTTACCATAAAATTGGGGCATCTTTATACTAGTTTTTATCTCGCTTCATGTGCCTACAAATAGCTCAACAAATGGGGAAAATGTAGGCCCCGTGTTTTCACCCTAGGTGACCCTACACATATTAATCACATTATCATTATTTACACTATTATCACTATCCTAATTCAATTATCCTATAATCTAATTTACCATCGTAAACACCCATTTACCCATATAAATTATCATTTAACCACCTAAAACAAACCTAACCTAAATTACCCTACTTATCCTAACCTTTTAAGCTCTTCCTACATAGATTCTTAACCTCCAACCATTCTGAAACAACTTCATCCTTGGGTGGCAAGTAGTTTCAACTATTTACCATCCTTTCATAGTTGGTTTTAAACCTCTCGAATAGATCGATGGTTATCTAGGATCAATGGAAATCATTACGGATGTTTTCGATCCTATTTAGTCACCACCATTCCCCATTTCTCGAGTTAGATAGATATTGGATTCATGGATGAATTGAATAGACCCTACATAACTTCATGAAGTTTGAAGATCCTTCACATCTTGTTGCCATCTCCTTGGAGTCCTTATCTAACATTCATTTTACCATTTGGATGTCTATCATCCTCATCGATTCAATAAGGTACTATTGATTTATTTTAATTATTTTCAATTATATCTTAATTAGTTACATCTTACGCAAACACTCCTCTTCACATCCACGATAACCATTATACTCGCTCTCTCTCTTTTCTTTTTATCTCTTTGATCAATCTTTCAACATATCTGTCAAATTTACTATGAATCTCTATTGATCCCTAATTTTTTTATCAAATCCCAAACCCATTTTACATAAATTTTATCATTATACATATCAAAATCTCATTTGTTTGTATCAATTATTCTTACATAGTGTTTGCACTTCATCTTAGAATTGAAATTTTTTTCTGCCTCAATCATAGTTTGTTTATTGGACCTTATTAAAATAGAAAATTTTAACCCCAATCTTCATTGATTACCAATAATTGTTACTAGTTTTCCTTTTAGTCATTTTATCAATTATCAGAACTTTATCAATTTATTTCAGCCTAATCTCTTTTCTTACAAGATGTATTCTCGTAGATTACACTTTCGGGAGTATCATACCCCATTCCAAACATCTACGACCTCCGATTACATAGAACCCTTCGTGTATAATTAAATCAATATATCACATGATTTTAGCTTATGTTTCATTACCTAAACATCTGAGATTGATGATATATAAGAGTAAATTGAGATCATAAGTGAAATATAGGACACATCGAGAATAAGCTTGATTCGACTATTTCTTGGACTTCGATCTCACCACAACCCTTGCTTGGAATACTTATCAAGTGGAGAAGGATATCTATATCCATCTTGAATTATACTCATATTTTCATCATTTTATTTCATATCATATCACTTGATTATAAAAGATGAGTTGGCATCCCCGAGGAAGCTCATTAGTTCCTAGGATCGGCCTTTGCCAAGAAACTCATTTAATTTTTATATAATAATTTTTTGTCTAGTTTTCTTTGTATACATGCCTTCACTTAGTAAAATTATGAGTAGCATCCATTGTTCACGTATTCACTCATCCCGACATTATTTTTTTCAGCACAGGTATCATTAAACCCTATTTTATTTAGAGTTTTTGGTATTTCAGCATAATAGCCACTAACCGAAAATCACCACAAAGATCGCGTGTATGTCAATTTTGTAAGGACAAAAGGGATTTTTACCTATTGATAATGGAATGAAAATCATCATTTAAACTTTGTTTCAATCTCTATTTTTGTTTCATATTATATATACAAATTGTGTGTGTTTATTTGTGTCTTCTAATTGAACTGGAAAATTATTTGGAGTGAAGTTAGTGAAATATGGGTTCAGCTCACTAATAAAATTCCCCTCCTCATTCTTCTCCACTTACTCTCATGTATTTTCCCACTCTCTTAGCTAGTGTTACAATCATGAAAAGGGCATTTCCACACATTCCCCGGTCTACGAACACCCTGATAGATAGTTTAGTGTACAAATTTTCCATATTTTAATAAATGGGATCTGACCCATCTTGAAGCAAAGGGACTTAGTCCTGCGAGTGTTGATGAAATACCCAATTTTTTCATTGAAAAAATATTTTTCCAATAAATTTTCATTGTTCTAGATTATATAGATATGTCTTCATCTCCCCTTATATATTTGAGTTATCATTTATCAATTACCAATCATTGTAATTATTAATGAATTGTTATTTTTATGCATGTGTAATGTTGAATGTAACAACCCCCAACAAGTGACCAAAACAACATGTCGAAAAAAAATTTAATAAAATTTCTAGAAATCTCACAAATCGAGATGGAAATTGGTGACTCTCACTTTCCTATTCCTATGAGTACATCCATACACATGAAAAAGAATAAAAATATAATACATGTAATACATATTTCTTTACCATGTCGGTTTAATAAAGTCACTTAATTATAACTCGTAATTTTTTCTTCCATTTCAAAGTAATGAATTAATTTTGAATAAATTTTTTGAGTATTAAAACATACATGAGTTCACATATAATAATTCATCCAATAAAAATAAGGCATTGTAGTCAATTTTATTAATATGTTTATACATTTTATCCATTTCATTAATACATAACAAGCTCATTTAAACAATTATGTTCTATTTAGTTATGTTCATCCAAGTACCTAAACATAATCATCCATCTAGTTAATTTTATCAATTTCAACATAATTATAATCCATACTAATAATATAAAGTGTATGTTCTCCATTCATTCACAAGGGTACATCATTACATAGTTTTACATATAAATTATAAAATCCATCTTTTATTATATGTAAAATAATAGTTTCCTTTTACACGCTTTCAATTCCATCATTGTACTCATCAATCAAGTGTAATTTTTACAATTTCTTTTCTCAATATTTCATAAAATAAATATCACCATAAACAAATACAAAAATCTATCATTGTGATACATTTGACACCCATCATAAAATTTCCATCATGATGTTGAACTACACTATGAGAGAAAGAGTATCATCGGAGCTCTTTATTTAACCACGAGCTTTATATATCTCTACGAACTCTCACAAAGTGAGGGTGGCCCTACCCTTCATGAGAAGGAAGATGTGAGAAATAAATAAGGTAAGAAATAATATCATGTTTATGATAGTCACCCAAAAAATTATAGACTTAAGAAAGAGGTAGGAATATAACATCTTAACAATCATATAAGTAATGAATATGATTTTGGTAAATAATTATGATAATAGAAGGTACCCTTACCTTATTGAAATATAAAAAATTACTAGGGCATAAAATAATCCCATATTGACTAATCATGAGGGTAGAACTAGAGTCTATAATCCATCTAACCCATACCCTCTTAGAGTGTATCATGTGGTATCCATTACATTAGGTTACCCAAACCATCCATATAGGTCACTCCCTAGTCCTATAACACATCTCTTGACAAATTCCCTTTTCTCCCACCGGTGATTCACAACAAGACATCTCTATCTCCAATGTAAAAATATGGGAAAACTATAAATAGAACACAAACAACACTAACCTGCTCAAATTTTGCATACCACTCATTCAAATTAATGTCATAAGGATCCTAATCCCAATTTGTAACTCCTGAAACAATACGAAGAAATCCATGAATAGGACTCAAACAATTGTAACCTTCTTGGATGTCCCATACCACCTAAGGAATTCATTATTCTTAGAATCATAATCTTTGTTTCCTATCACATATAAAGGAATATAAATTGTCGTAATAGTTTCCATATACATTTTTCTAGGTATGAGTGTTCCAAATTTAATAATAATTCATGTAAGATTTATAATGATGGTAATAAATATACAATATCTCGTCAATATTGAATGTATAAAAGAATCATATTTCATAATCCACTTAACATTTTTAATTCATTCATAACTCATTTAATATTTATTACATTTGATATTAATGATATAATAGTAATACATAGTAAGAGTTTCCATATTTTTTCCATTCTCTATGTGTATAAATCATAACCATTACTTAACTTTCATTTTCATATTTATCATCAATTAAGGTAACAAACTCATGGTCAATGATCCAGGAGGATCCCACACTAAATTTATTATATTTTATACAATCAAGATGAAATTTTCCACACAGGAAGAGCACATTGAGATATTTTCTACACATTTTGAATGGGGTCAAACTGACATCATGTGGAAAATTTATGGCCCACTCAAGTTATACTTCAATAGAAAAAAATAATAAATCAAGTTGTACATAAATGATGTGGCTCGATCTTGGCTTGACTTGTGAACTAATGGGATGTTAACATGTGTCGAGTATAATTAAACAAAAAATTCGTTTTTGGCCTTTTTCTTTGGCAATCGAATGTAGAGCCCATGTTATTTGTCAATTGAGGGACCATGAGCTAGTGGGGTCCACTTTTTGTAAGGAGGGGGATGTTGTCACATTTTTATTCATCTTCTATTACAATCATTTTACATATAAAACATGCCAAATACTATATCAAATTACATTATGGATATATCCCAATGAACTTTAAAGATTAGTCCCAATGAAGGAACTCAAGGCCACCACATGGCATATCAGCCAAGTAAACATTCAAACCTAGCGCAAACCACCACCATGTGGTAGTATAACAAGAAACATCCAACACACATAGCACATCCAACTACCATGTCCGAGTCCAATGTAGGGAATGGTATCTATCCTCTTTACAAGATAACTAATAAACATGGATTTTTCTTATTGTCTCATCAATTTGTGACTAAGACGTTGGAAGACTATAGAAAAGGTGAGACATGGTGATGTGAATTCAAACCCCTCACTCCAATGTAATTTATTAATAACCTTTTCCACTATAATATGGCCTAAATTTAAGAAATTCCATGTAAAATGGTTAATAACCTTTAAATGTTTAATTACCTATTGGCATGTTGTTTTCATTGATGTCAAAAGGGTGCATCATGTAAAGGCATAATGGTCATTGATGTCAAAAGGTGAACTTGTGAAGGTTGATTGGAAGTCTTGATGTTATGGTTGATGTCATATGTCATTGATGTCATGGGTATATTGTTGATTGTTTTCATTGATTTCATCTTCGGGAGAAAGAGGTAGATGTCATTCATATCATATTGAAGAGAAACAGTAATCTGTTATTGATGTCAAAGGTTGATTGGAAGTGAGTGATTGTCTTACAATTCATTTATTTCAAATTCATATTGAAGACATAAAGAAATAATTTTAATATAACACGAGGATTTTCAAATTTTGGCATGTTTGAGTACAAGTCATTGTGTCAAGTGTCAAGTACTTGAGAAGCCTAATCTTGGCCTAGTCATGGCATGAAGAGACCTTGTGAGAAGGTATGAGCATGGTAGCTTGGTGAGATAAGGGCACATATGTGTGAGAGGATGTATGACACTATTTGATCTTGGGAACATGGTTTAGAGTGCATGGACAGAGGTATGAAAGTCAATTTCAAGGCCTAGTGAGGCATGAAGACCAAGGAGTAGAGAGAGGTGAAGAAAGCATGACCTAATGAGGTATGATGTTTATTTTTCAAGGAAATTATTCACATGTGATAATGGATATATGTGATACATGTTATTTTAGGTATGTTGATGAAGTTTCAAGTCAAGGTTTGGAGGATTTTGTAAGATAATGAATTTTTGGCCTACTCAAGCTCGTAGAATGAAGATGCCAAACTTGAGAGGCACTTTCAGATGCTCATTGGCATGTTAGTACTCTGGATGGGAACATAAGATGTTGGGTATATATGAGGAAGGATTATAGCTAATATTTATTGGAATTTTGGGGGTTTAAGGTCCAGACCTTTAAGAACACTTCTTAACACCATAACCACTCTTAAATCCTTCTAAAACCCTAGTAAGGACTTCATATGAAATATCTTTCTCAAACGAGGATTAGAATATATTTTATTTCATATTTTTATGATTGGATCTTGTAGTGAAATCTCCTAGGTACCTCCGGTGGTTGTGATTAGTTGGATGAGAGAGAAAATGTGTAGGTACATGTCTATTTTTGAAGAATTTTTGTAACTCTCAAATTTTCTATTGGACAAGATAAAAAATGTATATATGAGGGTTTTTAGACCCATAATTCATTTCTATTATGGTTTATGGACGTGTTTCTATCTTTAAGTGTACCCCGAGGTCAATTTCTCATGACTATTTTTGAGGAGGTGTTCTGATTTGAGTGATCATGGTGTAGAGATGTTCTTGAGCCCTTAAACCACGAGTAAGGGTATCTAATGCATATGGTGATGTTTTTGAAGTCATGGAATATATATCTACATGTTTTATTTTTCATGGTTGAGTATCTCAAGGTGTTATAAGCTTCATTTTAGAAGTCTAAATTTTTGGGTATATAAACCTAATAGAGGCGGGCAGGCCTAAATAAGACTTTCATGGTGTAAAGAAATTATGTAGAGCTATCCAAGAATGGTGGAGTTCAGGTGAATTTTAAGAAAAAGTTTTAAAAATGTTTTTGAGTTATGAATATGATCATGAATTCTCAATAATTTCATGTTGCTTCGTTGTGTAGATAGACCTAGTTAAAGTAGGCCTTCATAAGGGCTAAAGGAGTAAAAGACATAGTTGTTTCATTGCAGACCAAAATAATATCATGTTGTGATTATTTCATGTTTCTGAGATGTTATAATTCATCTTGTATTTCCTAATTAAATCATTTGAGGCATGAATAACTGACCTAGTTATTTATGTTCTTGAGTCATGTATATAAATGTAAGACAATTTTATGCGAATTTGTTGGATGAGAGGAATAAGTAAAATATAGTGCATGTAAGGGAAGTATAAGTTTTTTTAGACCATGGGAAGAGTGTGTATATTGAATATCTGAATGTTGTGAGCTTTCACAATTCATTTTTTGCATGTCCATGTCAAGGTGATGGAGATTTATTAGCAAAGGAGCATGTCATGCAATTTTGAGAAGTGAACAAGAGAAGAAGAGAAGAGATATGGTCATCATTTATTGATCGAAACATATGTAAGGTGAAACAAATTCATAGGTGGTTGATTTGGTGCTTAGTCACTTATGGATTTTGTGTTTTCTTGCAATTGGGTGCTTGTTAAAACCTTGTCAAGTAGGTGCTTGGAAATTTGGGGTTGGTGTTCCATGTGGATTTGGTGCTTCACTAAATATTGATTTGTGTATTATAGGAAAGTTTTCAAAATATAGATATCAATGGTTTTTCTTCCTTTAATGGATCATATATTTTTTTGTTTTATCTTGATTTGTGTTCTTGTGAATGGATTTTCATGCATAATAAGATCATTATGGTTAACATGTGTTGAATGATTGATTTTAAGGTTCATGTAAGTTAATATAATTGAAAGGAAATTTTTAAGGACACTGATTCACCCCCCCTCTCGGTGATTATGCTTCTAGAAAATTGGTATAAGATCTTGGTCCTTTGGAGTGGGCCTAATAGCTTGAAGGAGATCCTAGAAGCATAGGTATGGCTAGTAATCAAGTTCAAGGAGGTTTCTTAACCAATAAGGTTTCTCTCTTTATTGGGACTAATTATGCATTTTGAAGAATCATAATGAATACCTATATAATTTCATTAGGGTATGACATATGGAAATTAGTGGTTGTTGGCTACATTATACCTACTACACCCCCAACTGATGCAATAGGGAAGAAGGCTAGTGAAAGCAACTCTAAATCTATGAATGTCATCCTATGTGGTCTTTTAGAGGTATATTTTTCAAGGTCATGAATTTTGATACAACCAAAGGAATTTGGGAGAAGTTGCAAACCATCTATTAATGTGACACTAGGGTCAAGTTGGAAAATTTGCAAACCCACCGACGATAATTTGAAATCCTGAGAATGAAAGAAGATGAGAACATTTCTTCTTATCTGTTGAGAGTGGATAAATTGGTAAATGTCATTAGAGTTTTAGGAGAAATTATGGAAGAATCAAAAGTTATACAAAAGGTACCGTGGTCTTTGATACCTATTTTGATTATAAGGTCTCTGATGTGGAAGAAATAAAGGATTTAGATGCATTACATATGGATGAGCTTCATGGAATCTTGAATGCCTATGAGATGAGAACATGTGATGGAAGACCTCTCAAGAAGGATGTTTCATTTAAAGATGAGAATATGTCATAAGGTAAGAAGGTTGAAGAATATACTAATTCGGATATTGATGATGACAAGATAGAAGGAATTTTTTCAAAAACTAAGGAAAGAATGAGGTAAGTATAAAGGTATGTTGTCATTTAAGAGTTTTATTTTTGGTAATATTGGTCATTTTACATCTAAATTTCTTAACAAGAATAAGGATGAACATGATGAGCATGATCATAATGATGATGAAGAAAAGAATTCATATAATCTTGATAAGAGAAAAAAGATGTTCAATGAGTATGAAGGAAAGAAAGGGTCATTCAAGAACAAGATAAATTTATATACCAAAGAATACATAATCTCCTCTGATGTAAGTAACAATAGTACATCTGAAATTGATGATAATAGTGATCTCAATAAAACTCTATTTGTGGCTATGGAAACAAGTTTTGAAGGATTGAAAGGATTCTTGGAAGAGGAATATTTAGATGAAGAAGAGGTAGAAGTAAATCTTGAGGAAAAATTGTTGAGTTCTTTAGATGAGTTGAAGATCCAAAGAAGGAATAATAAAAAATTGAAGTCATTGATCAAGGAGTATGAGGAAAAAATTAGTGACAAGGCTAATGAACATGATGAGATCATCACACAAATAGAAAATCATGTTGATCTTATAACAACAATTCTTAAAACTAATGAGGAATAATGCACAAATCTTGTAAAAGAGATATATTCCTTAAAGACATATTTGGATCAAGAATTTAGCAAGATAAAGACTTATGATAATTTTTAAAAGAGTAATGAGGATCTAAAGGATATTTTGAGTAGTTGGAAGTCTGTCAATGATAAGATATGTCTTGGATTAAAAGAATTGTTATCCATATTTTGACACCCGAGTAAAATTGGTCAACCATGACCTGCGCATGTGGCGAAACTAGAGATATCACATTCAAATGCTGCAATCGGACAACAAAGGGAATCTACAATGGAGTGAGGAGGCTTGCAAAAGATCAAACGACCCCATGAAAGAATAAATTCAAGAAATGACTCTATCGAGCAAACCCGTGCTTCAAATCCAACAAATAGATTATAGGCAGGCTCAAAAATGGAATAGCAAGGTCGGGGTAGGAGGCCGAACAGGTGTCAAAAGAACTAGAGGCTCAAAGGAAAATAAATGGCAAAGATTCAAAGTCTTCGGGATTCACAAATGGTTCAAAATGGGCCCAAAAATGACTAAGTATGGAGGAGATAGTGGAGGGAGCCAAGTGTCCAAATGATGCACCTCCAAAGATTAAATCCAAAGGGGTAGACCCAAATGAGTGCCAAGCTTCCACGCATCTAGAGCCCCAAAATTTGCACCAAGCTGTTTGAAAAGTCTTCAACTTAGCGGAGGGTGCCAAGTGTCTTAACAACGCACATTAAAAAGCATGATCCAGTCGGAGACTCAAACTTGCGCCAACCCTCCACGTAGAAAATGGTCAATAGAGGTCAAAAAGGAGAGCAGGCCCAAAATGACTAAGTATAGAGTGCAGGCGGAAGGCGCCAAGTGTCAACATGACACTCCTTCAAAGGTAAAATCCTGAGTGGGTTTTCAAATGAGCGTGGGCCTTCCACATGTCTCAGATTCCAAAAAGGACAAATTCAAGGTAGAGGCGGGTTAGTGGAGGGAGCCAAGTGTCAACATGGTGCTATTTCATAGGTAAAATTTGGGGCGGGTTTCCAAACAAGTGCCAAGATGCCACGTGTCCAAGGTTAGAATTTTGGCCCCACCAAGAAAAGAGACTCAAGAAAAATACAAAAATCCCAAGGATCATGCGGAGGCCACCACATGAAACCTGTATGGGCAAACTCTTTAAATTATTGCGCACTTACGATCCAAATATTCAAATGGCCATATCTTTTTATAGGAGACTCAGATTTGGGTGGGAGAAGAGTTTTTGGAAACGTGTCGACACCCTCTACACCATGGAAACATAAAATATCATTCTTAATAGGATTTGGTGTGTGAAAAATGGTAAAATGTCTTCCAGGAAATTAATACAAAGCTTGATTTCTCCAAATACTAGATATGATAGATTTGGGGTGGATTTGAGAAAGGCATTGATTAATAGTGGTTGAGCTTTAAAAGCGAGGATTAAATGCGTATCTCTCGGTGGTTGAAGAGGGATTCTAATTCTCCCTCTTCTCTCTCTTATTCTTCCTATATATTGTAATGAAGGGGCATATTCGAAGGGTTGGTCATTGTCCCCTCTCTCTTTCTTCCTTAGGGTAGAATGCAGAGTCTAAGCCTCCTCTCATGGATCTGTAATGGCGTTTTCTTTCCTCTTTCCCACTAATGATGTACTATGTAACATTTTGGAGCAATAAAATCTATTTTGTGATGCATCTGTCCATCCTTGGCATATTTTGTTGTCTCTTCTTACCTCTCATCATTGCAGGGTATGCTATGCATATTATGATGTTTTTTTAGGTCCTGGGAGCTATGTTTAATGGGTTTCAAAGTGGTGTTTATGTGAAATCTATCTCTGGTCTATGGTGCATTCTGTCCACCCTCTCTTCTGCTCACCTCTCTCCACTTCAGGCGGTCAGAGTCGTGACTCAACTACTTCCTTTTCTAGTGTATCACCACTTAGTGTAGGCTCTTTCACCCTCTCTCTCTCTGTCCCCTTGGAATTTTTAGATTAGTATAGAATAGTTTTTTTCTACACTTTGGAGTAGCTTGTGGCGAGTAGATTAGGAAACAAGAACCGGCTTTCTTTAGAGGTCCATCTCAATTTTTACAAGTCTCATAGCTTGGGAGATGGTCCCATGTTGTGTAATCACACAAAATTCCCCACTTCACACCCAGGTCATTCGGGGGTGTTGTGATTCCACAATAACAGTTTTTACATGCTCGGTGGGACATTGAGGTTAGATCTTCCATCTTTCCAAGGTGTCTCATTACAAATAGAAAATCATAAGCCACGTGTGACCGCACTAACAATTTTGGCATGCTTGGTGGGATAGGTCTAAAGCACCTTACCACTTCATCTTAGCAGGTTGGTGTGTTCTTGTTAAGGTTCAGTCTTTGAGGCATATGTAAGCACATTTGTCAACTCCATCTGGTCAAAAACCCATTCTCTGAGTTGCAGACCTTTTCCATCCATTTCCACTCATTTTCATCAATTTTCTTCTTCCATATCTTTCATTTTCTCCCATTCCATGAGGTTGTGCAATCATGACTTCATTCCCTTCATGGAACTCACACTTACAACAACACAATCCACCTACAATGCATTTCCCAACTCCTCCAAATCAGCATTATAATCAAATCCAAGACCATTATGCTTACCCATATGAGCAGGGTCAAAGTTAGTTTGGCCATGGAGCTTATCAAGAACAAGGGGGCACATACAATGGTGAAAACTATGTGGAGAATGTTGGTTTATTGGAGAAAATTCAAAAAATGGAGGTTGGCATGGTTTAGTAAAGGGGCATAACACAAATGAAGGCATTCAATATTAGTTGTAGGGAACCTTGTCCATGGGAAGGCCCTTTTCCAAGACATTATAGCCCTCAAGAGAAGCTTGGATTCATGGTTGAAGTGTTGCCTCAACTTACACAGTGGATTAAGGACATTGAGGCTTATGAGCAAAGTGTGAGACAACCTTGTCAATGGGTAAGTCCACCACCTCTTAGTTCTTCATTTTCTCTTCCTCAGTCTTTATCATTTCAGCATGATCAAGAGTCAAGCCCCTCAGTTGCTTCCCCAAGTGTTAGTTTCTCTTCTCCATCCCCGATCTTCCACCTCATCTCGGTTCTTCTACCATTTCCCCTTCCAAACAGTCATCCCCTCCAAAAATAGGAAGTTCCACCCCATCCCCACCACAAACAATTGCAAAGTTATTTAAACCCCAACTTGTCACTCCTCTTTCTTTCTCAAGTCCATGTTGGGAAGATACTTAAGAATCCATTCAAGGAAAACATCAAGAAGAGGAGCCCAACAAAAAATAAATAATATACAATCTGATGAGTTGGGCTGCTAAATTTGGGTTTACAAAGATCTCCTTGATGGTAAAGACAATAGAGGAGGTCAAGGTTGAAGAGCCAGTGGTGGCTGAGGTTGAATTTGCAGCAGAGGAGCAGGACCATACAGTTTCAGAGGCCCCAAGTGTGGATCAGGCTACAGAATAACCTTCAGTTCTTCCTACCACTTCATCCCCTTCAGGATCTGATGTTGAAGAATAGTTTTATCTTTCAAAATTCATGTTTGAGGAAGAGGGAAACCATGGTGAGAAAGTTTCAGATCAGGAGGACACCATGGAGGAGGTTGAGCACATGCAATAGGATAACAATGAGGAAGATTATCTGTCAGACTTGGAGGATTTCTTTGATGGAGAAAATCCCATGAAGATCACATCATTTTCTCTTCCATCATCCATCTTCCAAGCATATGAGCCTACTTCCATGAAGGAGTTCATTCAAGAGTAGCATCCTATGTCTCACAATGTATCTCTGGAACCAAGGTTGGAAGATATGAGTCTTCCATGTTTTTCAATAGAGAAGGAAGAAGAACAGCCTGGCTCAAGCCCGATTAAAAAGAATCATATGGAGGTGACCAAGACAAATTCGAGGTACTTGAATCGTGACCGGTTGCACAAGAAAATACAGCCCCTCTTCCATTCAACCTCTCCAAAAGTGTGATATTTTAGAGGAGCCTGAAGTCATTAGATTCATGTTTAAATATGAAGCTTCATATGGTGAAGATAATGAAGATTTTAAGATCACCATGCAAAAGGAGAGACCTTGTTACATCATGATAGTAAAGAGTTTGATTTCCTACCAAACTCAAAAGAATGCTTTGATAAGAGGGAGATAGTTAAAATTGCAATATTTTCTCCCCCATCATTCATTCTTTAATCACAAGAGTCTGTTGCTATGGAAGAGAGCATAGCATGCAAGCACAACCTGCAGTTTGCAACATGCCTCCTGCATCAAAGTTAGAAGATTTTGATCTTCCAAATGCCACACCTATTACAGAGGAAGAGAAAGAGTATGAGGTTGTCATTCCTCCCACACCATTTATCCATGAGGGTCAGCAAGAAGGCTCCATTCTTGGAGTTAGAGTTAAGAACCATGGGCAGATTCAAAGGACCATACCTTGCCCAATCAGATATTTGGCTTCATTAGAGCTAAGGGAGAAGCTGAAACCAATCATGCCTACTTTAGGGCATGAGGATGAGTATCAAAGTACCAAGGGTCACCATCAACACCTCTAGGAGTCCAATGCAAATCAGCTTGAGGAGGTATTTTCCATTAATGTTGATACCTTGCTGATATGAGTGGAGGATCGGCTTAAAGTTTTTTTCACTCATTCGAGACAACCATATTTACTGTCAAAACATTTGCATGGCTGCCTCTCTTGAGAAAGGGAAGATACTACTCCCTGACTATAGTAGGATTTTTTAGCCCCTTTTCTCTATGGTTAGATTAGGAGTAGGAGTAGATTTTTTTCCAGTGAAGAAGTGCCTCTGCACACTCTACTTGTCTCATTTGAGACATGTATGATTTTTTCTTTGTACATAAGTTTTGTTCATATTTCTCGAGAGCTATTGAGGCCAGGACCTTCACTATTCATAATAGAAGACTCACAATTTACCTGTAATGCGATTCTGATTTCAAAATAAAACAAATGTAGAGAAACTAGAGCCGTATTTTAAACAAATCAATTAAGGGACTGATGAAATCCTCGGGTAAAAAAAAAATTCTACTCTCAGAAGCCTTGTTTCAATATTTCTTATGAAAATTGAGAATGTAGACGAGTGGGCAGGTTCAGGGTCGCTAAGAACAAGTAGTCAGGCTCGCAGCATCTCGGGGATCAAATTTTCAAAGAAAAAGGATCAGTGCCAGGATATTATTATTGAATCCATTCCCAATTGATGCTTCAAGGCTACTAGTCCCTTCATCTATTAGGAAAATGACACTGCAAGTCGACAAATTGTTATCCATATTTTTCCCCCTAGCAAAAATTGGTAAGCCACGACCCCACACAACAAAAACTCAAGAAATCACATTCAAATCCTACAATCAAGCAATAGAGGGACTCTACAATGGAATGGCAGGGCTTGTGAAAGACAGGGTAGAAGGCCGAGAAGTGTCAAAATAACCAGAGGCTCAAAGGAAAAGAAATGGAAAATATTTGAAGTCTTCTGGATTCAAAATGGTTCAAAACAGACCAAAATGACTAATTATAGAGGAGACAGCAGAGGGATCCAAGTTTTCAAATGGCACACCTCCAAATATTAAATCCAAAGGGGTAGACCCAAATGAGTGCCAAGCTTCCATGCATCCAAAGCCCCAAAAAGTTGCACCAACCGTTGAAAAGTCTTCGACTTAGTGGAGGGTGCCAAGTGTCTTAATGGTGCACATTCAAAAGTGGGATCCAAGCTGGAGACTCAAACTTGTACTAGCCCTCCACGTAGCAAATGGTCAACAGAGGTCAAAAAGGAGAGTGGGCCCAAAACAACTAAGTATAGAGTGCAGGCGGAAGGCACCAAGTGTCAACACAACGCTCCTTCAAAGGTAAAATCTTGAGTGGGTTTTCAAATGAGCGCGGGCCTTCCATGTGTCTCAGAGTCCAAAAAGGGACAGATTTGGGGTTGAATAGTCAAGGCAGAGGTAGGCCAGTGGAGGGAGCCAAGTGTCAACATGGTGCTATTTCATAGGTAAAATTTGGGGTGGGTTTCCAAACAAGTGCCAGGATGCCATGTGTCCAGGGTCAAAATTTTGGCCCCGCCAAGCAAAGAGACTCAGGAAAAATATAAAGAATCCCAAGGAGCATGCGGAGGCCACCATGTGGACCCTATATGGAAAAATTCTTTAAAATATTGTGCACCCATGATCCAAATATTCAAATGGCCATATCTTTTTACTGGAGACTCAGATTTGGGCGGGAGAAGACTTTTTGGAAATGTCTCGACACCCTCTATGTCATGAAAACATAAATATCATTTTTAACAGGATTTGGTTGGTGAAAAATGGGAAAATTTCTTCCAGGCCATTAATACAAAGCCCAATTTCTCTAGCTACCAGATCTGATTTGATTTGATCTGTCGAGGAACCAGACATGACAGATTATGGGTGGATTTGAGAAAGGCATTGATTGATAGTGGTTTAGCTTTCAAAGTAGGATTTAATGCGTATCTCTATGTGGTTGAAGAAGGATTCTAATTCTTCCCTCTTCTCTATCTTATTCTTCCTATATATTGTAATGAAGGGGCATATTTAAAGGGTTGGTCATTGTTTCTCCTCTACCCCCCTCTCTCTTTCTTCCTTAGGGTAGAATGTGGAGTCTAAGCCTCCTCCCATGGCTCTGTAATGGCGTTTTCTTGCCTCTTGGCCATTGATGGAGCAATAAAATTTGTTTCGTGATGCATCTATCCATCCTTGGCCTATTTTGTTGTCTCTTCTTACCTCTCATTGTTACAAGGTATATTGTGCATATTCGATGTTCCTTGCAGGTCCCGGATATTTTTTTAATGGGTTTCAAAGTGGTGTCTCTGTGAAATCTATCTCTGGTCTGTGGTGCATTCTGTCCACTCTGTCTTCTACTCACCTCTCTCCACTTCAAGAGGTCATGTCTGTGATTCAACCACTTGCTTTTTGGCGTATCACTTTGCTTAGTGTAGGTTCTTTCACCCTCTCTCTCTCTGTCCCCTTGGAATGGTTAGATTAGGATAGAATAGTTTCTACCTGCACTGGAGTAGCTTGTGTAAGGTAGATTAGGAAGTAAGAACTGGATTTCTCCAGTTCCATCTCAATTTTATCAAGTCCCACAACTTGAGATATGGTCCCATGTTGTGCAATCATAGCGAATGCCCCACTTCACACCCAAGCCATTCGGGGCTGCTTTGTGATTCCGCACTAACAAGAATATCAAAAGGAGGAAGATATGAGTGATCATAAGTCTAGAATGATAAGTAAATAATCACTTCAAGCAAAGGAGAATGATAACATGAATAATAAGGTCAAATTCAAGAGCGACAGAATGACTAATCCTATCAGAAAACCAAATTCCATAAGGTACTTTAATCCTTTCAATGGTTACTATTTTGCATGTATTATATTTTTTCATAGAGTAAGAGAGTGTATAAGGCCCTTCAAGAATGAGTACTCATGGGACTATGGAAGGAGTCACAGTCCACATCATTCAAGAGGTAAGAGTGGTGTTTTTTACTATTGTCATATTGCAAGATTTTTTCATCGGGGACCCTCAAGAAAAAACAAAAGGATGTACACCATGAAATTAGACCACTGGATAATATTAAGGAGGAAAAAAAGATAGTCAAGCACATCATGAAGTCATATCTTGTAGATATGGTTAAGGAGGAATAAAATATAGTCAAGCTTAGTCCTAGTCATTCTAAAAGACAAAGTTGACTATTTGTTATGGAAGAGCATATGTTGAGATCTTGAAGAGTGCCAAGAATTTATGATATCGGTTGAGATAGAGTAGAAGCGGGATGATACATACATCAAGCCAAAAGTGTCAATAAATACGAAGAGGATCCTAAAGAAATACTTTCACCTCATGATTGCAAGTTGGTTGAGATCTAGGAATCTCCCGAATTCATAATTTTCTAGAACTCTTTAAAATGGGGTGTCTTTATTAGGATTCATAGAGGCATTCGTCACTCAATAGAAATAGAATGGAGTTTTGTTTTAAGGATATGAGAATCAAGAAGGCATATGAAGACTTGAGACAGCTTTAAGAAGGACAACAAATAGGATTACAGAGATGTGTTACAAGTATGTGTGGGATGACTTGATCAGACCATTCACATTCATAGAATTATGTTGCAAGGTAATGAGAATCAATAATGTTTTTGAATAATTTTTATCTCTATGTGTTAAATTTTAAGGGTATGTATAAAATAAGGGTGGTCTAATCATATAGTTCACTAGCTCCATGACCAGGTAAGTAGTTCCAAGAAGATATGTAAGGTCATGAAGATACGTTAAAGGATGTTGACAGAGCTGGAAGTGTTTTTAATAGGTAATATATTTTTTTCATTGTTTCCAGTGATTATTGGTAGTTGATATTGATATGTGTTGAGAAGTGTTTGATCAAATTTTTGAGTTAGATTTTTCATGTTAAGGAAAAGGTAGGCATCTTTTGATATGAGTTCATTTGAATAAGGTATGCATGGACAAATGGGGAACATGTTCATATAATGCATGAATTCTATGTGTTGATATTTTATTGCGAAGGAAGTGTGATTCCAGGATGTTGTAGGTTTGACCATTTTTGTTCGAGAGAATGATATCCTAGTATTCGAATGGGGGATAAATATTGTGGTTCTCATCTATTTTTGTGAGGAGAAGCATCTACTCGAGGGGAGATTTATAGCTCTATTATATAAAGCTTGAAGGAAGTGATGTAGAATTCATTAGAAGCATGGTTCCTTAAAGGTACAGTTCAAGTGTCCCAAAAGTTATCTATAACAATTGGTATGAGCCTAAGGTGATTTTTTTCAGCATTTCATTGTGTTATTGAATTTTAGATCCAAGGACCAGATTATGGTTTTGGAAAACCCTTTGTCATTAATGTCAAAAGGGGGAGAATGAACAGATAGGAAAATTACCATTTTGAATTGATTTCAAATTGTAGTGTGTTCCCATAAATGTTTTTTCCATAAATGAAAAAGCGGGATTATTTTGGCATGTTGTTATCATTGATGTCAAAAGGGTGCATCATCTTAAGGCATAATGATAATTGATGTCAAAAGGTTAAATTTTGAAGTTTGATTGGCAATCTTGATGTCATGGTTGATTTCATATGTCATTGATGTTATGGGGAGATTGTTGAGTATTGTCATTGATGGCATCTTGAGGAGAAAGAGGCGGTTGTCATTGATATAATATATAGGAGAGAGAGTCAATTGTCATTGATGTACAAGGTTGATTGGTAGTCCATATATGAAGGTTGATTGGTAGTCCACGTGTGAAGGTTGAGTGGTAGTGAGTGAGTGACTTACAAGTCACTGATGTCAAATTCATCTTGAATACGAGAGAGAGAGAGAGAGAATTTGAATAAAACATGAGGATTGTCAAAGGTCAAATTTTTTTATTACAAGTCATTGTGTTAAGTGCTTGAGAAGCCTATTCATGGCTTAAAGAGACCTTTTGAGGATTTACCAACATGGTAGCTTGTTGAGGTAAGTGCACATGGGTGTGAAAGGATGTATAAAAAAATTTGAGCTTAGGAACATGGTTTAGAGTGCATGGATAGAGGTATGAAAGTCGGTTTCAAGGCCTATTGAGCTATGAATACTAAGGAGTAGAGAGAAAGGTGAATAAACCATGACCTAATAAGGTACGAGGTTCAATTTTCAAGGAAATTATACACATGTGATCATGGATAGAGGTGAGACATGTTATTTCAATATGTTTATGAAGTTTCAAGTCAAACTTTAGAGGATTTTGCAAGATAATGCATTTTTGGCCTACTTGAGCTCATAAAATGAAGAAACCAAACCCGAGAAGCACTTTATGATGCTCATTAGAACATTAATCCTCTCCATGGGAGCCTAAGATAATGGGTATGGATGAGGAAGGGTTATAGATCATATTTTCTATAATTTTTGGGGGCTTAAGGTCTAGACCTTTATGAACAATCATTAACACGAAAATCGTTCTTAAACCCTTCTAAAACCCTAGTAAGAACTTCATATGAATGATATTTCTCAAACATGATCATAATGGATTGGATTTCCTAGTTTAATGATTGGATATTGGAATGGAATCTCTCAGGTACCTTTAGGTGGTTGTGATTAGTCATAGGAGAGAGAAAATGTGCATGTATAAGTTTATTTTTTGAAGAATTTGTTGTAGCTTTCAAATCTTGCATTGGAAAAGATCAAAAAATGGATGTTTTAGGGTGCTTTGGAGACCCATAAATCATGTTTATGGTGGTTTCTAGATAGGTTTTAGTCTGTAAGTGTGCCCATAAGGTCAATTTCTCATTATTGGTTTTAATGTGGTGTGACAGTTTTGAGTGATCATGGTGTAGAGATGTATTGAGCCCCTATACCTTCAATGAGAGTATCTAATACATATGGTGATGTTGTTGATATCATGGAATATCTTTCTACGTGTTTATATTTATCATGGTTAAATGTATCAAGGTGGTATAAGCTTCATTTTTAAGATAGACTTTTTCAAGATATACATACCTAATAGGAAAGCACGCCTAAATAAGACTTTCATAGTGTAAACAAATAATGAAGAGCTATCCAATCATGGAGGAAGTCGTGAAGCTCAAGAATAATATTTTAAAAGTGTTTTTATTTATGAAGATGATCATGAGTACTTGAAGAAGTTCATGTTGCTTCATTGTGTTGGTAGACCTAGTGCAAGTAGGTATCCATGAGGGATAAAGGAGTAAAATACATAGTTGTTTCATAATAGACCAAAATAATCTCATGTTGTGATTATTTCATGTGTTTTTCAGATTGTATAAGTCATCATGTATGTCTAGAATAAATGGTTTGAGGCATGTATGATTGAACTAGTTTTTATGTTCTTGAGTCATGTATATAAAGGCAAGACAAGTTTAGGCCAATTTATTCGATAAAAGAAATAAGTGAAATATAGTACATGTAAGGGTAGTGAAGGTCTTGTATACCATGGGAAAAGTGTGTATATTTAATATATAAAGGTAGTGATCTTGAAAAATTCATTTTGTACATGCACATGTCAAGGTGAAGGATATTGATTAGCGAAGGAACATATCATACAAGTTTTTAAGTGATCAAGAGAAGAAGAGAAAAGAGATGGTCATCATTTGTTGATTAAAAATAGAGGGAAGGTGAAAAACATTCAGAGGTGGCATAGTTGGTGCTTATTCACTTAGGAATTTTTGTGCTACCTTGTAAGTGGGTGCTTACTAAAACCTTAGGGAGTTAGTGATTCCTTGCAAGTGGGTTTTTGCTTAAACCTTGTCAAGTATGTTCTTGGAAATTTGGGGTAGATTATCCATGTGGAGTTGGTGCTTCACTAAATCTTGATTTTTGTTTTATAGGACACGTGTCCAAATACTAAGATCAGTGAGTGTTATTCCCTTTAAGGGTTTCCCACATATATGTGTGTGTTTCTTCTTGTTTTTGATCTTGTGAATGTATTTTCATGCATAATAAGCTTATTGATGTTAATGTGTGTTGAATGGTTTCTTTGATGGTTCATGCAAGTTAATATAATTGAAAGGTAATTTTTAAGGACGTTGATTCACCCCCATTTTTGTTATTGTGATTCCAACATTACCAAGTCTATAAACAAAGGCACTCTTTGGGGGATTCAAACCTCATGCATTCTAGGAAAAATGATAAGGCCTTGGCCACTAAGCCATGATTGTGAGAATGTTATAAAATGTCAAAAATTATATTTGGAGGGTATCTTTTTCAAGTGCAAGCCCCTCTTTAGGAGAGTAGATAAATTACAATGTTGTTTATTATAGAAAGGCTATTGGAGGTGGAACCGAGTTTTTGATAAAGACGGGACAAAGGATATTTTATATACCAAAGAGATATTTTGATGTAAATAATAGTGTACAAGTGTTTTTACATCATTAATTGATCGATTTGAGAGTTTTCCTAGACCCACGGTCATATCCCAATACGGGTGAACTCATTTATCAATCTTGGTTTGTGTTTCCTCTATGAGTTTAGTATTTTCTTTCTGTTTATATTTATTTTTAATGTTGTTTACAATTACTAAGGAAAATTTTAAGCATTTTACGGTAAATTGAGAGAATATTAATCATTTGAAAATGATAATTTTTATAAGTGAATTACTTATTTCATATTTCAAATCAGTCAATAAATCTATAATTCAAAAAATCACTAAAACTCTTTTGTCATGATAGTTACTTGTTTCATAGCTCTATATGTCATAATTATTTCATTATTCACTAAAATTATGTTTGTATAGTCACTTGATTTGTCAATTTTCAACTTATAAATTCTAATATTGCTTTGTAATTTATCATTTTATCTTAAAATTTATTTAAAAATTAATATTCTTATTAATCTATTTTGTTTAAAATATATATAAGGAGAGAGTTAAACCAATGACCCCTCCTTCAAATATAAAGTCTTAGCCATTTGGCTATGAATTGATTTCCTTGTTTTGACTTCACACATTAATTTGATAACACTTTTCTATCTCAAATTAGTATTAAGTTTAAACAAGGTGATAATGGAGTGGAGGAGTCAAATCTATGACCCCTTACTCCCGACACCACTCCTTACCAAGGTGTCATAGCTCAAATTTCAATAGAAGCCGTGGCATGTATGTTATTTAAAATTTTATAATTATCTCGGTCTAGTTTTCAAATAAAAAAATCTTATGGGATTCAAACCTTGAAATATTTTATCAACAAGCCAAAGGTTAACCATTAATCTAATCACTTATATGCAAGAGATCAAATAAATTTATAGAATTTAAAGGGGAAAAGAGGAACCGAGATAGTGATGATAATTCCTACTCTTATCTTGTGTTTACAACGATATGTGCATTTCTTTCTCTTTAAATATCTTTATCCTCTTTTTCACTTTCTTTGGCTTTATCCTCTATTTTCTATTTCTCTACCTTCTAATTTTTTTCTCATTGTATAAATTTGGGTGTGCATTAAAAATCTTTATTTAACTTGAGACTTTATACCATGAGTGTATTGTTCTCTTTCTATGTTTTACCTTTTCTATAAATCGGGAGTGTCCCCTCTTTGGTTAGAAATATCTTTTTCCTTTATAATTTTATGTTGAGATATTCTTTGTTTTGTCAACGTTCTCTTTTTTTCTAGGGTTTTAGATTAAACTAAGATTTTTAAATTTAATTTAAGCTCTCGGCTAACTAATTTTTTTATCTTTTTTATTTCTTATTTAAATTATTCTTGATAGCATTGGTTTAGTTGTCCGCTAATTTTAGTTCTATCTTAAACTCATGCCAATTTCTCTAGTTTATTGTTCATATCTAAAAACTCTATGTTTTGCTTCAAATTAACTCATGCAACTATTTATTCATTGCTTACTTATTTTTTATTTTTCTCTTGTTCATTTTTCCTCTTCCATCTTTAAGTTTTTATCTAAACATGGATAAATTTATCTTTCTGTTCTTTTATAAAATTGGTAGTATTTTTAATCTCTATGGGGATTTTACATGATGTTACCAAGTGGGCATCATTAGCTTCTTCACATCCCATGGTATATTTGATTGGAGAGATCAATGGAGGGATTCCTAATCAATACTCATTTGTCTTTCCCAACCGATCAAAACCTCACCCACACCGAGGAGCCCTCAATTGGTGTCACATCGCACCAATTAGATCTTCCACGTATTGGGATTCACCTTGTTTCCTATTCATTTAATAACTCAAGTGCACCAATGTGTAACATGTCAAACTCATCGGTTCCCCCTTCGCATCACCTCCCTTCTAAACTTATTCCCACATGTAAGGTGGGTGGAGTAATCAGATTGTATAAAATATCTTACATTCAAATTTCAACTTTCCTATAAGGCATTTTTCCATCACTTAATTGTATGACTCACTTTGTTATCTCGTAGATCTCAAAGTGAGATTTAATGTAATGCATAGTGAATGTAAATCAATTCATTCAAGCTAGACTAACTTAGCGATTTGTGTGGTAATTTGTGGTTCAATTTTTTTTTTGTGGATCAATCATTGACTTACCTCAAGATCGACTAAATTGGTTCAACTCATGTAACTTAACTTGATAAAGATGCAATATGAGCTTAATTTGAATGCATCTTAGTAATTAATGCAATGTAACATGGTTCTAATATAAATCAGCTATAACAATGTAATAAGAGTTAGCTATAAAATCTCAATCAATAACATTATGGATTTAATCCCAAACCCTTTTCAATCTAACCTTAATAATCCATTTTTTCTTAATAGAATACTTATAATAACACAAAACATACGACAACATTATAAATGTAATTGTTTCATTTTCATTAAGTTGTAATGTGTTGTTAACTACTTATGTAAATATGACATTCTGATCCTTTTCAAAAAAGAGTGTGTAACATTATCTTGTTGTTCTGATGTGACCAAAACCAACCCATCACATAGAAACACATATAAAACAAAATCAAATCACAAAAATGGAATCTATGACCTCAACTTACAATTTTGACATCATTTCTTGCACATTGAAATTCTCATGGAAATATCTCTATTCATACCCTTTTTATACATCTTTATGTGTCTCCCAAATGATACTCTTTCTTTCTCTAAAGTACTCTTGTACACATGTATAAAATAATACCCGATTCATTATTAATTCAATGTATTCAAATTAACTGAAATAAATTGTCAACAATGTGTATGTAAACAATAATCCCAAAACTTTTATATGAATTAAATCATCATCTATTACTAATCAATAATTGATAATCATTTATTTACGCAAAAACATGTCATAACTCTAACTAAGAAAATCAAAATAGTAATAATGTGTTGAATCAAATGTGGAAGTTTCCACTTAGTCTCATAATGTCTCCAAAATTAATTGTTGCATTGCTAATGGATGTGACATTGAATTATTTGGGTCAAAATAATATCTTCTTACAAAATCTTTCATTACATTTATTTTTGTGCAATGTACATAGCATATATTTAGTTAGGTTGTAAACATTTGATGAACTGAAATTTTGAATTGAGTATATTGTGCAAACCCTATGGGTCATATGGTTTTCTCTTCCTAGTTTTGGTGTGTTATAATTCAAAATATTATGGATCAATATCGTAAACATCATCTCTATATCAATCCAAATTTTTCCCATGCTTTCTCTAATCAAATATATTATCCCTTTAATTAGTTCCATGCTTATCCTTCATGTGAGAGTGGAAAACATATTCTAATTCTACTTCTACTTTGAAACTAAGATCTCTCACTCTTATGATCATGCACATTTTATTACTCCTATATATGTGTATTATGTTTCACATACTTCTTCTAGTATGGATACTCTTCACTCTGTTGGAGCTCAAAATTACACCCATCCTAGTTCAGGATGAATTGGGGATTTAAGGTAACATGGGACTATCTCCAAGTTGTGGGAGTTGTGCTTTGAGACAGGACCTTTAGACAAGACCGGATTCCTTTCCCTATTTCTAACGCTAAGACTAATCCTTCAAGCAAAATGTAGTTGCCTATCACTACATTATGATTACAAGGAACATGGTGAGAAGAAGATTCATGAAAGGAAAATCCTAAGCTAAGGGGAGATGATAGCACGAGAAAGAGGTGGATGAACACACTTGTCTTGAGAGAAAGAAAGGAAAATGGATGCATGAATCGTGCCAAAATTTGAAACATGTTCATACACCTATTTCATGGATCACATTAACTAGATCCCTACAAGAGATATAAAATATGCACAATAGACCAATTATGCAAATGAAGGCAAGAAGATGCATTAAAACTAGAGTTAAGGTAGAAAAAACCCACAAAAAAACTTTAATTTCTTCCAAGTGATGTAAAATTTATCACACAATGAAAGAGGAAAGTATCTACATGCAAATGGCTCAGGACTTGAGCCATATAATTCATAATTCTAAAGTGCAAATATATGAACAAATTCCTTATCAAACTAAGGGGGTCTAAAATAAGTGTATCCAACCCTTTATAATGAGCAATGTAGTCATTTTTGCACCCACCAAGAACAAGGGAACCTCATGCGTGCCGGCCTATCACCTAGCGGGCACTGGGCATTGACCCGAGGCACACGAGAGGGAGATGAGTCTCTCTTTTATGTGAGTTTAGTGGAAGGCATCATTCATGATCTTGAATTAGTGATTTAAAGGACATGAAAAAGCTATAGAGCTTAGAACAACTTCTATACCCTTTTAGTCATATCAAAAGTGAAAGCACTTAATAGAATTAACAGAACTAGGAAGTTGTAAATCCACAAATAGACTTAACATTCAAATAAGGTTCATGATTATACAAGAACAAAAGCATAATAGAAATATGTAGATAATACAGAGAGAATATCTTAATACAATTGTCATGGTAACCTTATCATATTCATTCATAGCATTACTTATAGAATATCATAGAAGGGGAGACCATAGTCATGCACCATATCTGGATCCATACATGAAGGCTTTCAAAACAAAATTTACATTCCCCATTCCCTCATTACATCCTTCCTATAATCATCTACCCTTTTTATCCCATAGTTCTCGTAGTAATTCTACAGAGCTCCGCTTCCTTCCTCGGGTTCTCTTCTTTCTTTGCTAAGGAGCATGTATAAATAGGCATCTGAGCTCCAACAAACTCCTCTAGCAACCTCAGATCTAGCCCCAAGTGTCAAGGTGTGGATCACCTCAGGCACATGCCTCTCCATGTCATGATTAGATTTTTAGATCTTCTTATCGCAAGGTATATTCCTTCCAGGACACCCTATTGCCAGGCTGGAGCCTCATCCAAACAGAACACATTCTTCATTTGTTCTATCCAAAAGGCCAAAAATGGCTAAGTCCCGAATTGTGCTTTGTGGGCATGCATCCTTGGTTCTCCAAGAACCCTTTTTGAATCTTGCCTTGCACACCTTAACTTTCATGCTTCCTCTAGCCATGCGTGCCTATGCACCTTTAAGATTTTGAAGCTACAATAGGGTCCTAACATTACCCCACACTTCACCTTTTCTCTGCCTGAAACCTCTTCAAAGAATGTAGTACAAAAAGGAAAGGCCCTGTCTTGGAAAAAAATGGAGGGAAATAATAAACAATGGGGAGAGAAAGAATAGAAGGAGAACTACCTAAAGAAGAAGAAGGGGGAAATTCTGCACAGGTCAGCCTCCAACATATTCCATGCACTGACTTCATCCTGTGCTCTTATGCAAAGGTCACCAACCAATGCACTCACCTCGTTGAAGGTTAACCCTTCCCCTTTTGTGTTTATGGTCTCTACCACCATCTCCAGTTCCTTTGCTTGATCTTCCAAGGCATCCATCTTCCTCATAATGACCTTGTAGAGATCTTTTAGCCAGGTTTTGATTGAGACCCGTAGGATCTCAATAGCTTCAGACTTATTTTCCACTTCAGCTAGGATATTTTCTCACTTGGCTCTATTGCCTTTATTCTTTTCCTTGAAGTCCTTCAACTCGGCCTCATCGCTAGAAAGCAACATGCTTGTCACCTTGTCCTAATCCATGTAATGGTCGTATGTGACCCCAGTGGTTTGTGTAGCTATTTTTACATCGGTGAGCACCTTGTTGTATTTAGCTATGAGCACGATGACTTTCAACTTGTCCTCCTACTCCAAGCACGTAGCTACATCCTCTGCGACTCCAAGGCCAAAGGCTACCTTTCCATGGTGAGGATCTGAGTCAAGTCCTCAAGACACTCTAGGGAGGAACCATATTTTTGTGTGGGAGGGTTAAGGTCTGGGTGCTTCATGATAATAGCTTGGGAGATGAGCTCCACCTTTTTGGAAACTTCACGCACTTTAGCTTTCTCCTCTTGTAATTCTCATTGTAGTTGAGTGCTGATCAAATTTTCAAGGCTGAGTTCCTTTGTTAGCTTAACTATTTCTTCCTTCCTCTTTTCCATCAGGTCCTCCAAGACTTTAACCCTATCATTTCTACAAAAGAGCCTAGCCTCAAATTTCACGGAGACTTTGTTAAGAGTGTTACACAATTGTTCATTTGATAGTTGTTGCGTGTTTATAATAGGGTTATCCCCCTTTCCTTCAGTTAGCGCTAGTATCGCTCCTTGGTTAACCTCAAACTCAAGTTCATCAAGGTGGGATTTGAATGCCCACAATAGCATTTTTCTTGTGTGCGGGTATCCACCTCAGGATCAAAGGACTCCATGGTGATTAGCTCCATGGTGGGCACGGTACTCTAGAAACACATGTGTAAAACTTTGTTGGGGTCATAAACATATCCCATCATTATTCTTCCCCCTCACGTGTGTTTACTTCCCATGTGTACACCCTTGGGAACAATTAATGAAAGATTTGGGCCTTTTGTACTACTTACACTCTTTCTTGAATTCACCGAGCACGAGCTCCACACTACACTACAATTCCTCATTGACCAAGGCATTAATCATATTCTCCACCTCCCTTGTCGTTTTCTCATCCACCTCCTCCTGAGTGAGCTTGGGCATATCTGTCTCATTGGTACTTGCCCCCTCGCTCCTTTCTTCACTCTACACACCTTCCTCCCCTTGGGTGCCCTTCCTCCTTACAAATATGAAAGCATCATTTGCATCTTCTGCTTCCTCTCCCTCTCGAATCATGGACATCAATCAGCTCCTGATTTTCCTCCATCTCTTCCTCTTCATCATCATCCTTTTCACCTATATAGGCATTCATGTCATATGTATCCTCAGACTCTGGTTCTTCCGTCCCCTGTTCTTCTTCCTTTGCTAAAAACTTTGGAGTTGGGGATGTGGCCTTCCCTTCATCTAAGGGTTCTCCAGGGGATGGTGGCTTCACAGGTTATGGGGTCTTCTCCTTGACCACTATGTCCTCTTCTTCTTCCAGATGTAGGTACTTGTCCCCATGGTACCTACATCCTGCTTCTCCACCACCCTCTGTTCCTCTTTCTCGTCCCTCTCCTTACGCTTTGGCACAGGCTTATTTCTTCTAATAGGGTCAGCTAGGATAGATATCTCATTCTCCACGTACACACCCTTTTCAAATTTTGGCCTTATGCGAAGGTAAATCCTTGCGGCATTGCTCCCAGCAATAGGTAAGGTCAAAGGCCTTACAATATGCACATCCTGCGACACGTACCTTTCAACGTACACACACTTCTCTAGGTAGACCAGCTTCTTCCTCATTTCCCTATGCTCTTTATCAAGGGTGGACAACTCAAGGTTTAATTTCTTCAACTCCTTGTATCTGTTTACTCCCACTTGGAAAAATTGGGCAGTAAACGAGAATGGGAGTTTGCACCATGGACTCCAGCTTCCATCGACCAAAATGAACCTGCCGATACAAAAGTGCTGGTAGACTACGAACTCTGCTTCTCCTTCGGTCGCCACAGGGGAGTTGTTTAGGGATCCACCATTCAGCCCCGAATGCATTCCTAAGGCACTTATACCATTTTTCTAAGCACACCTTATGTACCCCTATCATTGATTCACATGTGTATTTCTGAAATCTCTCCGCAGCAAGGGATCTTCAGCAGGTACTCCCACATGAACTTTTCGATGCATCCGGCACCCCGATTTCTGAGAACACAATTGTCAACAAAATGTTTCCAAATAGGATCTTTCCTCCCTTCTCCGTGCTGCTTATGATTCCATCTGCAATATATTGGGAGATGTTGTATATGGTTCCCTTAGTGACTTTCCTACAAACATTTAGCCAGGGCTTGCTCACCTGGGTCCACCTTTCTTGTCCATTCAGCTTGGAGACTAGGTGTGCAGCCATCTTCATCACCAGATCGTTGATATCCGAGACATCATAGTACCTTGATCCCTTCTTCAATCCCTAGGATGTTATGGTTTCTTTGATTGCCTCCTCATCCTGAGGTCATCTTCAAGCGCGTCCCCTTCACATTTTAGGCCTGTGAAGTGTGAAATTAGTTGGGGAGTTATGTGCATTTTACACCCTGCGAAGTAGAAGAAGTCTTCATGTATGCACATCATCAACCACTGGTACAAGTGCTCAAGCTTCCCAAAATATGGTAACTTGAAAAGTTGGAGAAGCCCTACCTTCTCCATTTTCACCTTGACCACGTCATTTTAGATCAGCAACCCATCAGGTGTTCGTTTATTTGTGGGGTGCACCAGCTCCAAGCACCATTTCCTTTGTGATTGTACTTGACCGGTGATTGTAGTTGATCACGGTCATCTTTCTTATGTGGGACTCCCACTCTTGCCCTAGAAAAACCCCATCCGGGTATTACATCTCTGAGTACCATTCCTCATTTGTATCCAAGGGTATTTCTTCTTGTTTCTTCTTTCCTTTTCCTTTACCCTTTCCCTTCTTGGATTATTCTACAGGTTTATCAACTAGTTTCGTGGCCGTCATTGCACCCTTTGCTTTCATTCCTAGGTTAACTTGTGAGTTGTTTGAATGTTTTCCTCATGTGCCCCTTGCCCTAAAACACAAACCCTAATCTCGATTTTTCTCCCTTGATCACAGTGCTTCTTCACAACATTCCTCACACCCATGAATCACTTCTTCTCTAGTTTGTAGATCTAACAGACTGATTGCGCTTAAGTTCTTGGGATTTTCCTTCACAGAGTCAGTTCTCAAAACCCTAGCTCTTAAAATAAAATCACTCTTCTTGTGTTTGCAAAATGAAATAATGAAATGCCCACTATTTTTTTTATAGCTTTTCCCACTTTTACGCATTTAAGGCTAGGCTACCTACCATCGTATGACAATATTTAATTTGGTGTTTTCAATTAAAACCTAGCTTCAAAGACTTCTCCTTATGCACCTAATCCTTGCATGAAAACTTTTCCAACCTTCCGGCACCTAAAAATCCATCTTGACAGAAGACTCTTGCATGCGTGTCACCAAAGCTAAAGGCACTTCTCTTATCCTCATAATTCTTGCTTTCGCCCACCTTATGTTTTTACGATATTTCTCCTTTGTACGTGGATTTCCAATGTAACCTTATTTTTCCACCGACCCAAATCCTCCTAGCGAGAATAACTCCAATTTTCTCTTCATCATCTCACCCCACACTAAAACAATGTGCGGTCCTGTGCGTATTCATAAGTCAAAAGTAATAATGTTACTTGGCGTCCAAAGCGTAAAACAAAACAACAACGTGAAAGGGAAATACAAGAAAGGAAAAGCATAAAAGTAAATTCTAAACTAACTAGCAAAACTATGTTATTTACAAACACCAAGAAGCATTATTTATAGTAGGGCTTCACCCTACTCCCATTGAAGTGTCCAGTAATTTTGTTCCATTTAGCACTTGAATCGGCACACACCTAAATCAAGGATGTATGAAATTACATAAGGACCCAACCTATGTACCTTCAACTATCCAGGATGGCGTAGAAATTTTGAATCATATAGCAATACCATCTGGCCAACCTCAAACTGTTTGTTCTTAATATGGCGTTCATGCCATGCCTTTTTCTTTGCCTTCTTAGTTGTTTGGCTCCATTTTTCTAGTGAGCGCCTTTCATCCAAATTTATCAATTCATCTATTCTTTCTTCCAAGGACTTGCTCATCGTCCAACCCTCCTGTGCGCGCTATACACAGAGATGGTAGCATGAATTCGACCAGTAAAACTGCTTCCGCACCAAACACCAATTGAAATGGTGTGGCCTTGTTCAATATTTTATACATTGTTCTGTATGCCCAAAGAATTGCTGACATCTTGTCATCCCAATCCTACCTACCCACATCACATATCTTAGTCAATGTATGACTAAGGATTTTGTTGAATGCCTCTGTAGTCCCATTTTCCTGAGGGTAATAAGGGGTAGTCTTGTGATGGGCTACCATGAATTATGCCAATAGAATCCTAATGGTTTCATTTAAGAAGAGAGTGCCCCTATCACTTGTTAAAATTAATGGGCACCCATACCTGCTCATAATGTTCTCCCAAATAAATCTAACAGTCATGGCTGCGGTGCAATCCTTAGTGGGTGCGGCCTCTACCCACCTTGTCAGATAATCAAAATTTAATGATATACCATGAGTTATCCCTTCACACAGTTGTATAGATTGGTCCAAAAAATCTATTACCCATTTCTCAAAAGGTTCCGCCACGCGATGGGGCGTAAGGGCATCTCATCCCTTCTTTCAAGTTTTCCAAGGTGCTAACAAAGGTGGTCACAGGCCTTACAAAACTCAATGCAATCTTGGTGAATTGTCTCCCACCATAGTCCAGCGACTAGGATCTTGCACGTGGTTGCATTCCCCAAATAGTGTCCTCCAACAATCCCACCATGGGCTTCGCTTTATTATGGCCACGCGTTCATGTTCTAATACACACCGACACAAAACATCATCGATGCACATTTTATATAAATCCCCATTGATCAACATAAAGGGCATGATGAGTATGGCTAACCTTTTCCTTTCCAAAGGTGTTCATCCTTCGGGTGCCACACCTTCCTTGATAAAAATAGAAATTTCTTATAACTTTGAGGCCACACACCTCATCCCGAATAGTTGCACATCCAGCATGGTTTCCTCGATACTTTGTGCATCCTCTCCCAAATCAATCCTTGATAAATGATCATGCCCACAATTTTTCTTTCCAGGTTTTACCACCACTCTGAATTCAATTTCCTGAAATAAAAGTACCCAATGACATATGCACCCTTACAACACTACTTTGTTTACTAAATACTTCAAGGCCATATGGTCAATGTAGAATATGAAGGGAGTCACCAGCAGATATTGTCTAAATTTGTGGAGTGTATAGACCATTGACAATGCCTTGTGCTTGATCGTTGTATAATTTTGTTCTGCTAGTGTCAACTTTCTACTTGCAAAACACAAGGGATGATCAACAATCCCCTCTCCTAGTTGAGAAAGAACAGCTCCCATTGCTGTACTAGAGGCATCCACATGGACATGGAAAGGTTTATCCCATGATGGGAATCATAGAATAGGTGCAATGATAAGCCTTTCTTTTAGAGTGTCAAATGCCCTCTGCTACGCCTCTCCCCACTAAAAGGCACTCTTATGTCTGAGCAATATTTCCAAAGGCACGGTGATCTTGGCATATCCCTTAATGAACTTTTGTAGTACCCAGTGTGTCTAAGAAATTTGTGCACAATGCTTTGGCTGGTGGGCTTCCCTAATCCCATAATAACTACAACTTTCACGGGATCCACCAGTAAGCCCTCTTTACATATGATATGCCCCAAAAACGTTCCAAAAGGAGTTGCAAAGACACATTTCTTGATGTTGAGGGAAATCATCAACTACATCAAATCTTTCAAACATCAATCTCAAGTTATCACAGTGATCCCTAACCAATCCATACACTGTCCAATCATCCAAATATACTTGAAGGAACTTATGGATGAAGTCCTTAAATGCTTGTACCACTATGCGCAAAAATACAGTGGGCGCATTCCTCAATCCAAAGGGCATGACCGTGTATGCAAAGCTTCCCCATTCAGTGGAGAAAGTTGTCTTTTCTTGGTCTTCCTTGGAAATCTTTACTTGGTGATATCCTAAGAATCCATCCATGAAGGAATAGACCTCACGCCTAACAAATCCTTCCAAAATCTCTTCAGTGAAGGGGGTGGGAAAAGGATCTATGATACAAAAAATGTTCAACTCCCTATAATCCACACATATCCTAATCTTCCCATCCTTATTTATGTTGATCACCATTAGACTTATCCATTCTGATTACTCCATAGTCTTAATGATACTTGGATGTTATCATTTTGTCTATCTCTTCTTTAACCCTTACATGCATGTTGGGATTCATCCTGTAAGGCCTCTTCCTGACCGGCACACACCATCTTTCAACTTGATCCTCATTTCCCTGAATGAATGGTGCATGCCTTTCAACTCATGGTATCCACACGGGAATAAATCCTCAAATTCACATAAGAGATTAATGATCTTTGATACTTCTTTGTCGACCAGGTAGTCCCCAATGATAGCTTCACGTGGGCTCGTTCTCGAGCTTATGTTAAGTTTCCTAGTTTTGAGTGGTTCATGAGACACGCACACACATGCATCCACATTTTCAACTACCTTGTGTGTCCCAACAGAATGGTTAAAATTCAAGCTCTCCATCTCCTCTCCATCAATAACATATACCATCTTTCCTTTCTCCTTTTCAGCACATGCGTGCTCAAATTGTATGTCTTCTGGTTCCTCCTCTTTGAACCACACTTCCAAGCTAGGTCCACCAAGTAAGTCTACTAATTTATCTTCCATCATGGTGCATTCCCCTAGAGTGAGGTGCTTGACAACTTGCAATGCCTCATCAATTGCTTTCCTGGTACTTTGGTACTCGAATGTGTGAACCAAGTTAGCCGCTAATTCCTGCCAATTTCCTGTCTAGCGGCGAGTTTCAGAATCGATGTACCAAGCATGCACACAACCTTGTAGTGTCAAATACAACTTGTGCACCCAAACAGAGGGTGATAAAGCTTCCGCACCTTCTCCCCATACCCTCTCACATGCCTAGATGTGGGAAGAGATGGGTTCATTTCCATTGTAATCCTTTATAGCGGTGGGTATATTGATCCTCGAGAATTGGATAGTGAGCACAATTCTAACTTCACACCACTCCAAAAAAAAAATTCCTATGCGTGACCCACCACCTTGCTATTGTTCCTATCAAAGCATATCCCAAAGATACCTCATCGCTCGTCCTCCCTCCATTGAGCTTCCATTTCTCTCGAAAGACCTCGGGTATACATCCCTAGAATATTTGGTTATTGCCTTTCCTCCCGGCACCGAATCAGTATGCGCGTCGTGGTTACCCTAGTCACCGATCCTTTCAAATGTCACCCAATCATTTTATAAGTCCCATGCGGCCAATTATCACATGCTATGTTGTTAGTATCACTACTAGCAGATTGAGCATCATCAAACTGGATGACTCCTTCAGGGGTGGATGGTCTCTGGATCTCTTATGGAGAACACATATATTCTATCCAGGACCTCCTCTCCAAGGGGTTCAATATAGGTGTGTACTTTCCATCGCCAAGCGTATAATCACCCTCTCTTCCTTTTTTCAATACTTATCTACCCCTTGTTAAACCAGACATCTTCATTATTCTTATAGCACCACAAGCACCCAAGTAATGCTGTAAAATTATCTACCTCGGCAAGCACCAAGACTTTAAAATCCCCAGTGAACTTAGTCCCCTGAATGGTAATAGTTGCATCCTTTAAGACACCTATGGGCATTGCCTTTGTCTTATTTTCCATATACAGCACATTTGAAGATGGTTGTAATGCGAGTCTTCCCATTTGATGCCAAGCATCCAGTGAGAATATTAACCTCCATGCCTCGTGTCAATGAGTATGTTTCTAAGTAACCATCCATCCACTAATACATTCAAGGTGATCTCTTTGTCATAATCAAGGATGTGAGGTGGGAGGTTTGCATGTAGGATCTACCTTTCGTGCTCTTCCCCAGCACGTGGTACCTTTTCTCTCAACCATGCTCCTAACAAGGGAATAATATTCTCTTGCCTCAACATTTTACACACCTCCTTAACCTCATCCAAGTCATCCTTTAGTGCTTCTACTGGTCTTCTTTGTTCATCTTTTCTAGTTTGCTCTTTTAAGCATTGGATCTCCCATTGTAAACTTTGAATTATGTCCAAATTTTCTGGTAGACTTCTTTCTGGTGAGCTAGGTTTGGATACTTCCCATGTACTACTTCTTCCCTTGAAACCAGAGGTCTCTACCTAGGTGCTTCCCTTGCGCATGTGGACTTTGCCCTTGTTATTACCATAACAGGCTCTAGTTCTGATTCGCGTATTACTCACGGGAGCCATTGTGCATCATCCTTCTTAATACTCACCATGGCAGTGCCTTTATCCTTCCAGTTTTGCTAACTCATATGTTCGTATAACTCTGAGCACTCTTCGTACTTATGTTTTTTTACACACCAAGAGCATTGCAGAAGATCTAGACATTCACACTTATAATGGTATGTGGCTCCACAATTAAAGCATGTTCCACACAGAATTCACTTCTTCCCCGTGGTTACCATGATAATTAAATCCTCTGTGAAATCCCCTCCTATGTGGACCTCCATCTCCATGTTCTTCTTACCGATGCTTATCTCCCTTGGAACTACCGCAATGAAATTCGGCACACACCAAGATCAATTACCTCATGAATCGGTCAACTAATCTATAATCCTTGTGGTCATGTGTGGTTGAGGTATATATCTTGAAATAAAAAGATACATTTTTATGGATCACGCTCGTAAACGGGCACCTACTCGCATCATGGTCCCTATGACATATTTCACAATTTATCTTGCATGGTGCGTCTTTGCCTTCCGAGTACATATCCTACCATTATCTTTTGTGTGCCCTTCTACATTACAATTTGTGCAACACATCCCACCATAAGTCTATGGAACTATGTTGGTAGATAATTTCTCCAACTACTTAGCCATGGTAGTGATCTGAGCCTCCAAAAATGGGCTAACACCAATGACAACAATACTAACTACCTCAATGTCCAAAGTAGCTTCCAACGCTTCACGCGGGTCTGTGAATTTTTTATGAGACAAAGCCCTCCTAAAGGGTGTGATCAACCCTCTGAAAAACCACTGAGCATGTTGTGAAGGTTGGATATCATAAGACAGTTTAGACAATATATTTTAAAAGTGCGCATCATATTCCCGCATGCTCTCTACCATTCCCTACTAGATTTCCTTGAGAGAGCTAATGCTCTTCTGTTCAAACTTAGGTATGTGGAATTCCACCAAGAATGCATTTTTCAATGTGGTATAATCCACAACAATCTGATGAGGGTCATACTTTCTATACCAACTATGCGCGTGTCCTTACAAGGTTGTTGTAAATTTACTAGCCTTTTGATCCTGGGTCGTGATCCCCTTCACGCACCATAGCAGCTCGCACTTATGCACATGCTTCGCAGCATCTTCTATCCCACTGTAACCTGGTAAGTGTAGAGACATCTCAAAAATACTTGAGGAGGTGGCGAGACCCTACTCCTCCAAACCCAGGTCCCTCGATTTCCTCTAATGTTTCCTCCTCCATCGGACCCACTAGATCTTGAGCCACCAATTCCACCACTTCCACCTCTCGTATCCTCCCCGTGTTAGGTACATGGGGCCTATGTTTGTCATGTCGATGTTCATGTCATCCCACCGAATAGTGCGTTGATAGTTTGTGAACTAGTGCCACTCCCAGTCATATTTCCTCCACCACTTCCTGACGAGCTCCCAAAACCACCTGTATATATGCCTTGTCCGGACATTCCACCAAATCTTTGGGATAGTTTTTGAAGCCATAGAAGTCCCAAATGAGAAGTGATATCTTCTAGTTGCCGATCAGTTGCTTCCACTAATATCAAATGGATCAACTATACTTTTCCCTCATTCGAACAAACCAAGCACCAAGGTTCGGTTGCTAGGTGGGGTCAGATGCATGCCAACGACTCTTCTTTCTCCACGCGATAGGCTCTCATCAGAAGCCGAGGGGTTCTCTCTTCCGCACTTACCAAGATGGGGTAGCACAGACTGTTCAGGCTCCACATCCTCCATGTGAACCTCTTCTCCCAAAAACATCTACCTCCATGGATCCATCGTAAATGCAACCTTGTGCCATCTCACAATATCCCTCTCACACGCTTCACCATACTTGAGTCATCTCTCCTCCCTTTCCTTTTTAGTCGTTATATCAGCCATCTTTCCCCAACCTAGCTTCCTCTCTAAGCGCTCAGAGTGATTTAGCCATTGGGAATGCCTCTAAAATCATGGTTACCATCAAGATTTTGATTTCTAGGGGATAGCCGGCAAAAATGATCTTCTGGGCTCTCAAAAATTCAAACTCAGCAACCTCCAAACAAGAATACATGGAAATTGTGTATTCTAGAGTGTAGCTAGCCAATACTCCCTTCCACTAATGATCTTTAGCACAAGTCCACATTAGATTAGCATCTTGTAAGATCTGGTAAGTTTCTTGGGTCCAAGGGTGTGATTTATAATACCACCTCGACCTAGATTCATATGCCGAGAGCCACTCAAATAACTCTATTGGGAAACAATAGAAGAAGGTTTCGTATAACTCATGATAGAGAGTGTCTTCCACCCATCTTCGCGTATCAAACTCAAGTCCAGAACTGAATCTCTGAGTGAACTCATCCTCTATGCTTTTAAACCAATTTTCAACACCTTCAAGTGTTAAGCGCTCCATCATCACTTTTTTCACAGACCACAATGTATGCCATGTTCCACTACAACTTCAAAAGAGGTCTCGGAAATGGAATCAAGATTTAGTCATTTTGCACCCATCAAGAACAAGGGAACCTCATGCGTGCCGACCTATCACCCAACAGTGTGTTGGGTGCTCACCCAAGGTGTGCGAGAGGGAGCCGAGTCTCTCTTTTATGTGATTTTAGTGGAAGGCATCATTCATGATCTTGAATTAGTGATTTACAGGACATGAAAAAGCTATAGATCTCGAACGGCTTCTATACCCTTTCGGTCAGAGAACTAGGAAGTTGTAAATCCATAAATAGACTTAACATTCAAATAAGGTTCGTGATTATACAAGAAAAAAAGCATAATAGAAATACGAAGATAATATAGAGAGAATATCTTAATACAATTGTCATGGTAACCTTATCATATTCATTCATAGCATTACTTATAGAATATCATAGAAGGGGAGACTGTAGTCATGCACCATATCTGGATCCAGACATGAAGGCTTTCAAAACAAAATTTACATTCCCCATTCCCTAATTACATCCTTCCTATAATCATCTACCTTGTTTATCCTATAGTTCTCGTAGTAATTCTGTAGAGCTTCGCTTCCTTCCTTAGATTATCTTATTTCTTTGCTAAGGCGCACATATAAATAGGCATCTGAGCTCCAAAAATATCCTCTACAACCTCAAATATGGCCCCAAGTGTTAAGGTGTGGATCACCTCAGGCACATGCCTCTCCATGTCATGATTATCTTTTTAGATCTTCTTATCACAAGGTATATTCCTTCTAGGACACCCTATTTCCAGGCTAGAACCTTATCCAAATGGAACACATTCTTCATGTGTTCTATCCAAAAGGATGAAAATGGCTAAGTCCCGAATTGTGCTTTGTGGGTGCGCATCCTTGGTTCTCCAAGAACCCTTTTTGAATCCTTCCTTGCATGCCTTAACTTACACGCTTCCTCCGGCCATGCGTGCCTATGTGCCTTTAAGATTTGGAAGCTACAATAGGGTCCCAACAAGTAATGCTCTACTAATTATAGAAGGAGAAGGAGAAAAGAGGAAGGAGGAGGATGGAAAATCAAATTCAAACATCCAACCACTAACAACCAACAATGAATTCCTAAAATTTATCCTGTAAGGACATTAAATGCACATCCCTATGTCTTTTTGCATGTGGAAGAAGGAAGTAGATCAAATCGATCAAATCTATGTGGTCTCAGTTGACTGGATGTGTGCATTAATGGCCTCATTAACATTTACCTATTTTCCACCTACCAAATCCCACCAAAATCTAAATTTGAATGGTTTAATGTGTATCCCACATCATCATCTTTCCAATAAGACTAATATCACACCTATCCGAGCTCTAGAACGAAGTTATAGTGATTCAAACTTCTGTGTGTAAAATGGACATGGAATGACATGTGGCATGTGCTAGTTAATCCAAGGATTTCCTCACTATTTGTATGTTTTATCTTTAATTCTAGGTTTTATTCATCCATTTGATGTGAAGATTTAATGTGTGGATGGCATGTTTTTATAGGTTGCGTGTTGCACACTTCATCTGATAAGTGACATGTTTCACTTGATGACTGGTGTGGAAGGTAGCACACTTGGCAGAGCATGGAAGAAAAAGGTGTGAGAAGGATGAAAGTAAGAGAACTGTGAGCGTGCACAATGGAGCATGTGAATACATGGGAAGAGAAGGTGCATGTCTCAGAAGGAATGCAAGAATGCCAGCAAGAAGGAGAAGCGTATGTAAGGATGCATGGAAGGTTTTGCACAGGAAAATGATTGCATAAAAGGGGAGTGTATGGGCACAAGGGGAGTGTGTGGGAATCAAGAAATAAATCATGTGCGGATAGGAACATGTTAAGGACTTACTAAAGAGTAGTGATAGTCATAAGGTGTACACAAAAGGATACATGGAACCATTGGAATGAAAGTGGAGGCGCGAGAGGTGTGTGCAAAAGGTAAATGGAAGGAGATAGAAGACTTGTGAGGAATGAAAGTGGGAAACACTTGGAGGGAAGAGAGAAGAGGGAAAAGCATAAGGAAGAAGTAGGAAGAGCATGTGAGGGTGGGCATGAAGAATTTTAGTCAAGCTAAAGTTCCAAGGTATAAAACTAAGAGCACGCGTAACCCAAAACTTAACGTTAGAGCCAAGATGGAACTATAAGTTATCAAAACATTTATTAATGTTAGTGCCATATTATTGTTAGATGAAGGAGATCAGTAGCCTTGAAGCATCCATTGAGAATGGAATCTTCCTGAAAACATGAATTTATGATCTATAACTTGAAGAACACCCACAAGTCTCTTGAAAAGACTATCTCGGACTCTACTTTGAACTGTTTCTCTCATATCAAGATGTTGTGATTTGATTTTTATGAGAGTGGAAAATTGCTGAATACTTCCTGAAATTTGGAATACCCTCAACTGAAATACCATTCTAGAAAAAGTAAAATATCACATGCCAAGGAGTGCATGAGAGGAAAGAACTATTTACAAACACAACAATGTGCACAACATGCACTTAGAGGAATTGAAAGCAGTCTAATATTCATATGATGTGGAAGACTTAATAGAACTATTTGAGATAAATCCCATTGAATGGGATTGATAGTGTATCTCCATCAAGGTGAGACAACTTGAAAGAGTTAGCCTCATTGCAAGAATTGATGATATATATGCCACTTCAAAGTGCATTAGACTTTGAATAGCACCCTAGTTTAGCTTTGTCAATGCCTGAGGTTTAGACTTTGAATAGCACCCACTTGGAAGGTCTCGAGGTTTATACTTTTTGTCAAACCACTACCTAGCTGATCATTGATGCTGCTCTAACTTGATCATGGTATATTTTCTCAATTCTTCAAATTCAACCAACTCTATTATTCTAATTTCTCTTTGGTCTATGTCCTAAAACTGTAGTTGTTGGGCTAGCTCTAATATAGGAAAATCAAGGTATAAATTAAACCTTGCTTCTTTTCCATAAACAATTTTGTAAGGTGAAGTAGGTATTTCCTTCTTCATCATGATTCTATCTTCCCAGAGAGTGTGAGAGAGCATTGTGTGCCACTTCCTTTAGTTAATATTCATTATTCGTTTCATGATTCTAATCAAGTTCTTGTTAGTAGACTTTGCTAAGCCATTACCTTGAGGGTAGTAGTTGGAATATGTCTTCAAATAGATACCAAAAATAAGATCCCAAAAAAATTCATGTACAAGGATTTTTTTGCATTATCAGATACAATGGTCTAAGGGACACCAAACCTTATTACAATGTTCTCAAGGAAGTCAACGATGACCGACTCGGTTGATTCCTTGAGCACAATTTTTTTTTTCCATCTAGTGATGTAGTTTGTAGGTGCCAATACCCACTTATGGCCGGTGCTCAAAGGAATTTTGATCATGCCTATGAAGTCAATACTCCATTGTGTAAATGGTTGATCTACGTGGATTGCTTGGAGGGGAAGCACTACCAAATTCTTCTTTCCTGCAAATAAAACACATTCTTTGCATTTTCTAACCCACTTGTTTGCATATACAAATAGGGTTGGCTCTGAAGTATCCTTCCTTTTTTATATTTATTAGTGTTTCTTTGGTAGAGAAGTGTCCACTAGAGAATCCATCGTGAAATTATGCTACCACTTTTTTGATCTATGCATCATTAATACATCTCACCAAAGACACCATCCATATTTATTTTGAAGAGAATGCCTTTAATCAATGCATAAGAAATATATTACAGCCTCTTTACTTTTTTAAACTAGGAGGGTACGCCCTAAGAGATAAATGTTACCATATCATCCACCCATGTGCATATGCCAGATATTCATTATGTTCAACTTCAACGCAAAAATACTCTTCATTCAAAAATAATGAATCCTCTTTTTCATTCCAAGTATCCTTATAAATCTTCTTGCAGAGCGTGTTGACTATAACTAACTTTGTGGCTCTGATAGTCACATCATACTCCATGATTTTCATCACCCATATTTCTCTTTTCTCACAAATTTTTGATCCCATGATGAAATCTCTCACACTGGAGTTTGAAACAAATACCTTTACATGATTTTTGGTGAGCATAATTTTGAACTTATTTAGTGCATGCATGATGGCAAAGAGATGTTATTCCGTGTGACTATATTTCAATTCATAATCCTTCATTGTTTGAGTGAAGAAATCCACCGCTAATCCAATCTTTGTTCATTTTTCTATGTCAAGACAGTAAGAACACTTACCTCAGCTCCATATGTATAAAGTATAAAATCCTTAGTGTAATCCGGGTTGATGATTTTGGTGCGCAATTAATTTCTTTCTTGATCTTGTTAAAACTTTCCTTTCATTTTTTGTCCACTTAAAAACTATGTATTTCTTGAGCATAAGGGTGATAGGCCTGACCATTTATACAAAATTAGGAATTAATCTCCTAAAATTTGGTTTATGCAAGAATGATTGCAAGGCCTTCTTGTGCACTAGTAATGAGAGAGCAAGGATGGCTAAAATGTGCTCGGATCAATGGAAATTCCATCCTTTGAAACCACATGGCCCAAAATATTTCCTTGCACAACAAAAAAGTTACACTTCTTAGGGTTAAGAGATACCCATAACTATTTACATCGAGAGCCGAATTTAAGGTCGGGAATGCCTTAGGCAATAGTTTGAGTGGATGCCCTCCTCACAATTTTAGTTAATATTTTTCCACCAAGTAAATAAATAAAATATGCCTATATTCTTGTATTTTTAAATTTACATTATAGTCATAATAAAAATATCTTATTAAATTATCAGAGAAGGATGAAAAATATTCCATGGATGGAAAAAATTAATGGTAGGAGATGCTCAAAATGTAAAAATACTATATTTTATACAAGGCTTCTTAGAAGTCTTATTTAGCTATATCAAGTAGGTGACAGGAACTCCATCCTAAAATAAAGCACCATTTTTTTACAAAGAAACAAGAATGTTTATGTATCTCCCATGGTTTTGTGAAGAGTTGTTCCTCCATAAAAAAATAATAGACATTTCCACCAAAAATTAAGAATAGAGAATTAAATACTTTTTCCCTTCAATTATACTCACCTCTACTAGATACACCAGTGACATTATAAATAATACATTAACCTTTTTGTAGAAAAATTATACACCTACATAATCTGGAGCTACATCAGAGAATGGGTAATAATACCAACAAAATCATATGCACTTATAAATATGTGATATTTTCTTTTACTTGCAAAAATATTACAAAACCTTTTTATTTGTATGCGTGAAATTTATGTTACTATATAATAATATCTATAAATGGGTTGATCAATATTAAATATTCAAATAAATTATTTTAAAGATAAGTTCTAAAATTAACCGATAAAAAGGAAATTTCTAGATTCAGTGCCCCATGATTGCAAAGTGCCTAGAAACTACCTACTTTTCCTAATGCTTAATTGTCCCTCATCTACATCTCTAAAAGACTTTTTCCAGTGCACCATATGATCTACACTTTTTTTTTTTTAGAAAATAGTAATGTCATCCAAGTAAACTAGGATGAACTCATTGATATATCCTTTAAAGGAAATATACATGGCTCTCTGGAATGTTGCGCCTACATTTGACAAACCAAAGGGAATTTCTGATATGCATAAGTCCACCATTTGGTCGTAAATGATGTTTTGAGTTTATCCTCTTCCTTGACCATGATTTTATTGAAGCCTAAGTACATATCTAGCATAGAAAATATTTACACATCAGCCACAAAGCTACGAATCTGATCCATAGAAGGAAAAGGATAATGATCCTTTAGACTTACCTTATTCAAATATTTGAAATCAACACAAATCCTGATTTCACCATTATTCTTGTGCACTGCAACAAGATTTTCCACCCAAGTAGAGTATTTAATGAGAAATATATTTTTTTCTACAATGATTTTTGTCAACTCATTCCTTATGAGGGGCTCTATCTTAGGATTGACTAACCTTTAATTTTGTTGAATGGGCTTCACATTTATATCAATTTCAATGGAGTGTTGAGAAACACTTGGATCAAATCCTCTCAAGTATTCATATTCCCATGAGAAAATGTCATTGAATTTCTAACATAAGGAGATAAAATCATGCTTTTCATCTTACGTGGATTCTTTACTTCGCAAAAACTCTTTTCTATATGCAATAATGACTGGGATACAGTCTTCTTGCATTGTGTGCATATACTTTTCTTCACCCTTAAACTCATCATCAGGGTTGAACATGTCTTCTAAGGTGACTAGCCCTTTAGGAAACTTGTTTGTCTTTAGTTAAATCACTTGGTCACCATAGTTGTCATACAAGTTAGCTTGTAATTTTGAAGAGAACTCAACTTCATTTTGAATGAATTAGAGAATATGCACATCATTGTCAAACACTTTCCATCTACTTTCATTATCTAGGATGGATTATTTGACCACTACCTTGACATGTTACATGTGGCCTTTGAAAAAATTCTTAGTAGGTGATAACTATGAGCCAAGTGTGGCCATTTGATCTACTTCTTTGTTAAATTCTCTTAGCCCCACCTATAGTCCGAGATCATAAAATCTCTCCAGGAGATCCCAAACTCTATTTTTAAAATAATTCAAAACCTTATTCCTGGTGTGTGCTTGTTTATGATGTAGTGGATAACCAATTTAGTGTCTCCAAAGATCTACTACACCTTGATCTTCCTCTTCTCAGTAATAATAAGACCATGCACCAATGCTTCATATTCTACTACATTGTTAGAGTGTGCAAATTTCATCCTATGCATGAATAATAACTTCTCATCTCTAAGGGAGATATGAACAACACCTACACCTACACTAGTTCTTCTTCTAGAACCATCAAAGTACATTTTCCATAGTCCAAAATTTTCTTCCTTTTGATTGAGCATGGTAGGAAACACACACTCTTCTTAAATAATTTAGTATGTACCAAGACCATTTTCAAGAGATATATCATAGGGATCAATTTCATAGCACTCTTTTTCCCACTCATCTAATAATAGATCAAGTATGGAAGGAGGAATGGGTTTCTCTTTCAAAACTAAATCTTATTCTTGGCCTTCTTGGATGAGGCAATTATCTTGGAGAGGAGATGGGTCATATAACTCAACATGATAAGAAAATATAGGCTCATCTTGTATGGTAAACCGGGTACCATAGCTTGTTTCTTGGTAACATATGAGACCAATCATAAGACAAGTAACCACCAACCTTAACAATGAAATACCTTGATAGACAGATGGAAAACAAAGGGGGTAGATCAATGATTGACACATCTTTGGTTATGGTAAGGCTTGGACATTGATTAAGCTAAAATGTAACAATATGAGCCTAATCGATATTATTATAGCGGTAAAAATGAATATGTAATGAACTACGAAATCAACCAAAGAAAACTAAGCAATATAATGTGAAACCCTAGTTTCAAAGATGAGAAGAAGGTACTTAGGTTTTTCATAATAAATTATGAATTGTACCAAAGTGCTGACCATATGAATAGATTGGAAGGAGTGTCACATAGAGACCCGAAAAATGTAGATCCGATTATATAGGTTAGAGGGACAAGGGTGTCGGTGGGCACGCTAGGCTTGTTTCTAGGAACCTCGATCTGTGAAAAGGCTCAAAAACCTCCTCTAATGTGTTGCAAGGTGTTCACCTTTGGTCACTCAAAGGTCACACCAACATTGCCAAGGTTGCTAAAAACCAAAGCAGTAAAATATGAACCTACAAAACCCTAAAATAAACATCAAATCCTAAAAGGAAATATGTAGAATGATGATTCATACGTTCCTTGCTATCATAATGGTGAACTTATGACTGAGAATTGCACTACATATTAGACCCAATGTAGTTCTATGTGTGTGTGCGTAATTTTTCACTAGGTGGCTCTCATGTGAGTCACACTTGATAGTGAGAAAATAAGTTATATGTAAAGAAATGTAATAGATGTGTGCATGTAATAGAATGAATTTCCCTCCTATGAAGTGTATGCAGAATAGCTAGATCTTTTGAACCTTATTATGGTGCTAGATGGATGTAATGGAGCTCTTATATTCCTTAATGTATGCAACCTTAGGTGGTGATAGATAATGTTTAGTGATTAGTCCCTTATTATGATACCATAACTTTATATTTATATGATTACTTTGCTTGAATTTCATAAATAATCTCAAAAAGTATGACTACCAGAAATATAAGATGCTTGAATGGGTAGGAAGGACCCAAAAAGTGTGATTAAATTAAAAAAGGTGTCAAGGGCACCTAGAGGGGGCGAGGGCGCTGACACCGACGTCCCGATCAAAGGTGTCTGATGTCTAGGATGATAAAGTTAGAGTTTAAAAAGACAGACTAAGAAAGTAAGGGTCAAATACTAAAAGATGCAACAGAAGACAAAGAAAGGTGGCCAAATACATGGGTTAATTAGTACTTTTCTTACTTAGGAATCATATGAATAGTAGTATGTAATTAGGACTAGATAATTACCAAAAGTGCGTGATTTTGTGTCTACATTTTCCCCACTTTATGTTGGTGAGCATAAATATCGGTAACATAAAATAGATAGATATTCACACTTGATAACCATGTAGATTTATGATAAAAATCATACCGAGGGATTACACAAAGCGTGGAGTGATAAAAATGTGAAGCGTGGATGCTAAGGAGGAGAAAGTGCAAAAAGTGATGATGAAAATGAACCTAGGGTAGAAATGCATGTATAGATGTCATGATGTACCTTTCGTTGATGTTGATTTTGTTTTTTTAATGTGAATTATGTGAATTATGTGGATGATGTTGACTACTACTTCCCATATAGATGTACCTATAAAATAGAAGGACAAAAAATTAGTCAAATACGCACATATATGTGTAAAAAGTATGTAAATAAATATGTAAAAATGCTAGAAATTTGAAAAAGGAACATGTGCACCTAATCCATGATAAGAAAAATGGTGTCCAAAGGATCCTAAATATTTTGTAGATGAATGATTTTTTTTAGGTTATCTCACTCCATTTACGTCGGCTACAATTTATTGGGGAAATCACATGCCAATGTCATGAAAGAAGTGTAGGGAGAAAAGTCTGGTGTCATCCTCCAACCTTTAACTACTTCCCATAGTGTAGAACACCACTACAAATGGTGTTTACAATGCTAGTACTAAGGACTTTCTTCCTGTAAAATCCACTGTGTGGAGTTTTATACATTGTGTTGAACTACCAATCATCATGTAATTTCCCTCTAGTTCTGGCATCCATGAAGGACATCATTGTGATAAGAACTAAGTTTGATTTTTAGCCCTATATGAAATTGAAAACTTTTTGTACTCGAGTCTTGTGTTGTGTTGTGTATAATGTTTTATGGGGTGATTGATTCACCCATATGATGCCCCCTCATTTAAGGTGCATGCAACATCATTAAAGGAGTGTGTGTCTCAAAAGAGGACCAAGTGTTGTGTTGAAATTTTGCCTGCAGGGGAAAGGGAATGTGTTTGGTAGAAACCAAGGCACACACACACAAAATGGCTAGGAGACAAGTGTTAGTGAAAGAAAACATATTTGTAAAATATGAAATGTAAGCTAAGAAGACACTGTGTAAGTTAAGACCCGTAAACACGTAAGAAGACAATGTGGATCTGTAAAAGTGAGTTAGAAACATGGGACACCAAATCACAAATTCGTAAGACAATTAAGGATAAATTGGTTATATGTAGATAAGTGTGCACACAAGACAAATGGAAAATACCACAAACGAGAGCATAAAAATATAAAGCAATGACAAGCAATGTAACAAACAACCATGGTGACAAATAGACTTTCATAGAAAATGTTGCACATGAAGCACCCATTAGCATGTTAGAAAGATAAAGAGTATGTTGAAATGTGTGAGAAGCTTATATATAAATGTGTTGTGAAAATGAATGAAACAATAGAACCTATAGTGTAAGAAAGTGGATGCCCCCAAGAGCCTATTATGGGACTAGTAATAGGTGTTTTGCCAAGCATCCATTATGTGTGTAATAGATCTATATAATCTGTGATCATAACTAGAAAGGAAATTGAACGTGCATGTGTGTATGATAAATATAATGACATATAAGATATCTATCTAGCATGTGTAATAAAGTGAACATGTAAGAAAAAGTAAGAAAGAGAAAATGTAACCAAGATATGGAGTATGTTATAAATGAGGTGAAATGGAGTGTAGTGTGGATGATAGGGCGTATGTCCCCTGAGTGGATGTATATGTATGCAATGAGGTTCATTTGTTTATTCCCCCTCAGCAATCAAGAATGAACTGTAAACGAGAGTGAATCATCAAGAAATTTTTGAAGTTTGTGTATTAAAAATATGTGATCATCAAAGCATGAAGTTAAGAGTGTAATTGTGTGAGTGATTGATTGAGTGAGTGATTAAATGTGTGAGTGTGATGAGGTCCATTTGAGGTGCATACCCTAAATAGTTGAGTATGGACTGCAAGACTAGAGTGTGTCATATGGTAATGACCGGAGCGTCTAGAAGTATATTTAAGAGAGATGTAATACAAATGTTTGTAGTGAATAATATGTAAAGTGTATATTATATGTTGTGAGATAACATTTCCTAAGTGTCTGATGCGCGATGTGTGAGATGTGTAGTGTGTAGTATGACTAAGAAATGATAGAGATGTGTGTAGTGAATTTGTCTAATATACATTATGTGATATGGTCAAGTTTGTGAGAATGTGTAGTGTGTATAGTGTCTAATGTGTGAGGTTCATGTGTTTAGTATACCCTCAATAATCAAGTGTGAACTATAGCACAAGAGTACATCATTGAAAAATGGAAATATTGGTGTATGTGTTGTGTGTAAAGATCTAGGTATGATGTGATGAGAGTATAAGACTTGTTTTGATGCTAGAGGGGAGAGTATAAGTGTGATTCCCCAAGCATGTGATGGTGAGTGCACTATCTGATAAAATAAAAATATGAAGGACCTACACCCGATGTTGGCGGAGATGAATGTGTGTGATTATGCTCTAAAAGTGGTGGTATATGAGATATACATTGTTCAAGTGTATGAATTTTATATGCATGCAACCGATGAGTATATGGTAGGCACCTTTTCATAAAAAAAAAATTGGAGGCAATAAATACCTATGTGAAGCGAACCCGAGAGGTGATGAACACTTATTTGAGGAAAAATGTGGATGTGAAGAACACCTATGTGAAGTAGAGTGTGAAGGTAATGGACACCTACGTGGAGTGAAAGAAGGCTATGATGGATGCCAAGATATAGGAGTTGTTCTCATGATGGACCTATATTGATGTATAGAACTAGCAGAGTGATGAGACCATGTAGGTAGTGAGTGAAGAGGTGAGCTAGGAGAATATTGTGCTTTAGGAGTGATAAGACGTGGGGAATTATATGTAGTATGTGATGCAATGGAAACTAAAAGAGTATATTTTGATCATGGAGTGGAGGGAGGAACACCATTTATAGAAATGACGTGCTTGTTGTGAATGAACTTTAGACTTAAGTGATTCCTAGAAATAAGAGACTAATATCTCGTGATTCTAGTTGATGCCTAAAAGGATGTCACACCCTTCAACTTTTTTTGCTACAAAGAAGGGCACAAGCATGGTGAGAGGACCAACAATAACATGAAGCTTGACGACCCCATATGAGTTATTTATTTCATATGAAATTAATATTGGATAGCCAATAGCAACAAGAAGTGGAATATAACATGAATTGGTATGCCATGATGTATCAAATTTAGTGTTATTGATAGGGATGGATTTGATAGAGGCGCTAATGTGCAAGTAATCAGAAGAGAAAGTACCATGATGATCATGATTAGAGAAAGAGATGATTGGTGGTGAAATGTTATTGTGAGCCACTAGAAAATCAAGATCCCCAATGTAGGAGGAGGCACTGTGCGATATGTATGATTAGTCGATTTAGTCAGTCACTTTCTTGTCATGTTTAGGAAGTGCATTATTAAATATTTTGAGGTCATGATTTTCATTGACTGGTGCATAGGTTGTAGGCTCCGAGAGCTCAATTTCTTTGTCATCGATAAGATTGTGGATGATATTGTGAAGCTTAAAGAACCTATTTATAAAATTTCGACACATTGATGATAACCACATCATAAGTTCTCATTATAATTCTAAAATTTTAGACAATATGGGTCTAATTCAAGTGGAGGGAGAACCATAATAAGATATCTCTATATAATTTGCTATAAAATAATATGTGGATAAATATTCAACTTTGTATATGTGAGCTTAGATGGTTTCCATTGGCATTCCTTGTTGTTAAAGACATCCTTGATAGTGACCTTAGTGTCATTAGGTTTTGCAGTTGGTTTAAAAGGTGTTTTACTTTGAAAATGCATAGAGGTTAAAGCTTATTCTTGATACTTCAACTTTCCTATATATAAGATTTTAGTTTCATGTAGCTTGAGAGTGTGACACAAGTGATCAAATGAGGGAGATGTTTCAAATAGAAAACTCTCTTGAAGAGTTGGTAATAAACTTCAAATGAATAAGTATTGAAGCTCGTAGTTTACAAGCACATTAGGAATCTTAATGAGCAAGTTTTATGATACAAAAACTTGCTCATATGAGATCTTAGAACCGATATTGATAGAAAAATCAGTTCAGCTAGATGGGTAAAAGATGTAACCAAGTGAACAGTAGGTAATAAAACCAACCCATCACATAATTTCGAGAATGCAAGGAAAGAGCTTTGCTAGAACAGTTTGATCATCTGCATATTCAAGACATGCCACATGAAAGGCGTGGAGATTCTCTTGTAGGTCGTCATGGCATTTGAAGATTGAAAACTTAGGGGAGTTTAAGTGTGGTGGTAGAAGATACATGGAAATGATGGGTGTGAAAGGAGTATGAAGGAGCGAAGTGGATTCAAGAGATGGAGATGCACGATAAGTGGCTAGCTATAGTTGGCAAATTTTGTATCTACAAATCTTGATATAAAGAAGTTAAATCATGAGTATTCAAAGAAGATCCAAGTTATGCATTGGGAGTATTTGGTGGAATGATAGGAGTGGAAGTGGTAGGAATGGAAATTGGAGCAAGAGGTTTAGTGAAGACCATGGGACCTAAAGAGTTAGCAATAGGAGGATCCGAGACATCATCACAAGTATTTTTAGTAGTAATCAAAGCATGCAAAATACGTGGAAGATGAGATGGATTACTACGCAAATCTTGTTAAAAATCAATAAGCATGTTTAATTAGTCTTGATCAACATTAGTATCCTCATCGTGTGAATTTTCACTATTATATGTCTCTATTTCATCAAGGAGAACATTATGAGAGTTAGTAAAGGGATTTTCAGTTGCATACATTGATTTAGAGACTTTAGCCATTGATTTGGAAACCTTACATGAGGATGGAGGAAGCTCGAGATGCTAAAGAGAACTAAATTGGCCACTACAAGTGATAAGCATGAGAATAAAACCCTAATTAGAAGGTGGATTCGAGTGATGGGTTCACCAAAATTATTAAGCTAAAATGTAAACATATGAACCTAATTTGATGTTATTGTAGAAAAGAAATAAATATGCAATGAAGTACAAAAATTAACCAAAGAAAACCAAACAAGAAAAATATGAAACCCTATTTACAAAGAGGATAAGAAGGTACTTGGATAGTTCGCAATAAATTTTGAATTATACTTAAGTGCTGACTGGATCAACTGAGTGGCAGGAGCGTAGCAAAGAGACCTAGAAAAATTCAGATCTAGACATATATGGTGGACTAGGGTGCACGGAGAAGGATAGGGAACCTGTAGGTTCCCTAGGCATATTTTTGGTTTCCTAGGTTTACAGAAAGTCTCATAAATACTCCTCTAATGTGTCACAATATGTTCACCTTTAGTCACCTTTGGTCAGTCTGAGGTTGCACCAAGATTTCCGAGGCCACGGGAAACTTGCAATAAAATATGAACCTACAAAACCCTAAAATAGACATCAAATCCTAAAAAAGAAAGATGCAAAAATGGGTGGAACTATCCTTGGTTGTTACAATGGTGAAATTACAATTGATTATTACACTACATCTCATACCCAATGCATTTCTATGTGTATACATGTGTAGAATTGTGCCCTAGGTGGCTCTCGTGCGAGTCACACTTGATAGCAATAAAATAAGCTACATGTAAATAAATTTAATTGATGTGTGCATGGAATAGAATGAACTTCCCCCCTATGAAGTGTATGTAGAATAACCATCCCTTGTGTCTCTTGTGATGGTGCTATATGGATGCAATGGAGCTCTTAGATAATTGATGGATGCAACCTTAGGTGGTGATAGCTAATGTTTAGTACTTGGTCCCTTATTATGATCACATAACTTTATATTTATATGATTCCTTTTCTTTAATTTCATAATTAACCTAGAAAAGGCTTACTACCAAAAATATAAGATACTCGAATGGCTAGAAAGGACCGAAAAAGTGTGAGTAAAGTACAAAGGGGTCAAGGGTTCCTAGAGGGGATGAGGACATCTGGTGCTAGCATCCTAGCCGGGCACCGGTGTCTAGGATCATAAAATTTAGAGTATAAAAATACAGACAGAGAAAGTAAGGGTGAAAACTGAAAGAAGCAAAGAAGACAAAGAAATGTTTCCAAATACATGGGTTAATTAGTACTTTTCTTACTTAGGAATCATATGAATAGTAGTATAAAATTAGGACTAGATAATTACCCAAAGTGAATGATTTTGTGTGTACAAAAATGTATGGAGGGTTAACTCAAGATCCTTAATGAATCCTAGAGTGGTGACAGTTGAGCCATCAAGTTGCAAGACCCCTTTGGACATAAGGGTGTACTTAATGCCTAGGACATCAACAATTTTATTTCACATGACAAAATTATTAGCCCCGAATCAATCATGCAATTATGTAAAAGATGTTTTCCTACTAGCAAGGACATATAAAAGGGTGGGGTCTTGACAACATTTCTTACTTGTTTATCCTCTTCTATAAAAATATTGACAGTAGTTTGAGGCTTTTGGATAAGCTGGGTCAACACACAGGAGTTGTGCTAGAGCTTCATGTAATAGGTCACACTAAGATGGAATGGCCAGGGCATCCCACATTGTGACATTCACAATTTTCTTCTTCATCTAGTCTATAATGTTAAATGAAAGTCCCATGGACTTGTGTATTTGAGGCACAACATTATCTTTTCTTGATCATTCGTGCATAAAAATATAATTTTAGGGTTTTGTAGAGGTTTGACCTACCAAAGGATGGGTGCACTCAACTTCATTTGGAATCATGCATGGTACCTCGTGCATAAAAGCATGCATGCTATAACTACTGGGTGTATTAGTATCCTTTGATACTTATGGAGTGGCCTGATTGATAGGAGCAGAAGGTTGCACATTAGACTCCAACAATATTTTATTATACCTTTTATTATCAACACTTGTGTGCGTGGTCACTTTGATCTATCCATAGATTGGTTCATTGCATAGAAGTCATCAGCACCAAAGAATATAAGGTTGGTTCCACTTATAAATTATTCCACTTCTTCATTATCCGGTTCACGCATGCTAGTGGAAGGATCCTTACCTAAAGCAATTTGAATCATGTACGCTTCGAGGGTGTGCAAGGAATTTGTGCAATTATACTAACTATGAGGCATGTTGCAAGGAAAACACCATTCATTATCTTAGACCATGTTGTTCTAAACAAAAACAAGTTCTTTTCTTGAATTGGGTGTTGGAAGAGGTTACACAAGGGGAATAGTCTGAAGTGGGAGATGTGCATTAGCATGACATCTATCATTTTGTTGGTTCTATCCATATCTTTGATATGGATATTGATTTCTAAATGGTTGATGGCTTTGATTGAATCCTTGGTTAGAATTATTTCTAAAGGCTTGTGCCTTCTTCTTTTCTAAGGATGTAGCTTTATTAGAAATAATTCTAATCAAGGCCTTTATTTCTTCATCCACTTTTTGTTGCACATGAGAATAAGATGTGGAGACAGGTAGGTTGGGAATTCTACTCGGAATAGGAGCAATAGAAGTAGCTGAGGTTCTTGATGGATTTCCGAACAAGGGCATTGATGACCTAGGATGTAATTTTCTTTCTTGAATAAGATAAATATCAACCCTAATCACATTGTTATAGGAATTTGGCAATGTTCTACCCCCATATATTGAATCATGACTAAAATATCACTATTCAAATCCCTTAGATAATTAAGGAATACACGTTGGGTCAGTATACCCTACCACCCGAGGGATTTTGTCCCACATACTTTGAAATTTGATCTTAAAATTAGTCATCTGCTCATTAGGTTCTCTCTTTGTTGTTTTCAAAAACTCTATGAAAGATAGGTTATCCGACTTATCCTCAAAATAGTTACAAAGATCTGTAATAAGATCATCCCAACTAGAATGGATGCAAGTCTCAAAATTATATACCATTAAAGCACTTTACCTTTAAGTGAAGATGGTAGCAGCCTAATAGCTACATCATCTTTGTAACCATATAAACAAAGCATACATTTACAACATCTTGAATGTGCTCATCATGGGTAACTTGATTCTCACCAAAGTGAGGTATGGTATACATTTGAGTGAAGTCACTATAATTTCATACTTGAGCATTAAGATCGAGAGGGATTCCACCAGTGAAGTTAACAAATGGTAAATTCCTTTGTGGTGCTTTCATAACTTGGATGGAGCATGCAAAAAGTCTACCGAGAGTAGGAGTGGAAAGTGTGAGAATTGTTGGAGATGGAGATGTGTGCATGGTTGTTATATTGTCTCTTCTTCTTGGAGATAGTTGGATATATTTAAAGGAATAATTAGTTGTTGTACTCTATTTGGTATGTATTTTTCTCATGAAAACAACATGCAGACTATTGAAATCAATAGATATTGATGTTAGGAGTCACTATATGTATTGAAATAATCCTTAAAAGGCAGAAAATTACTTATCCACACAAGAGAACTTAAAGAACAATGAATTTTAATCTTTCAATACATGTCCCACTGGTGTGCTAAAAAAATTTGGAGCTCAAAATTTTAGCTATTCTATTTTAGGATAAACTAGGGTTTTGAGGCAACATGGGACTATTTCCAAGTTATGGTACTTGTTCTTTGAGAAAAACTCTAGAGAATGTCATCTTCCTCAACCGATTTCTAACGCTAAGACTACTCCTATGAAGGGAAATGTAGATACCTATCACTATAATATGATTACAAGGGACCATGGTGAGAATGAGGTGCATGAAAGGGAAATCCTAGGCTAAGGGAAGGTGATAGCACCATAAAAGGGGGATTAACACACTCACCTTGAGTAAATGAAATTGAAAATGCATGCATGGAGGGTAGACAATCATGCCATAGTCTAAAACACATTCACGCACCTATTTTCATGGAGCGCAACAACCGAGATCCCTACAAGAGTGTTTCACCCGATTCTAGATGCGTTTATTTGAATGTTGATGAAACAGATAAGGATAAAGGGCTAGGAGGAATACCTATTGGGTAAGTGCACCAAGTTGGGGGACAATTAAGTGGACATCAAATCCTGAATTTTACATTAAAAACAGCAAAACATCAAATTTAGTCTTCCGCGGACTTGGACCATGCCGAAAATTAAAAACTATGTCATAAAAATGGTACCATTGCATAGGGGAGACTATTAGCTTTGTATAAATACTGATTTTAAAGTGAATAGAAGAGGATAAATATCATTTTATAATTTTTACTAATAGTAAGTCTTTAAGACACTTTTTCCCGTGAATGTTTATGTCTACGTTTAAGACTCGCAAAATTTGTTTCACTTATCGAATGTGATAAAACTTATACCATCCCAACCATGGTGAAATTATATACATGTTAAAAAAAAAAATTATTTGATTTCAATATTTTTTGATGAAGTTATGGTGGGCAAACGGAAAGTGCTCTATTTTCTTTATGTTTTCATACCACTTTCACGAAAAAATCATAAAAATAAAATATTGCTCAAAAAATACAAAATAAAATCTATCCCAAGATAGATAGTGGCATATAACTTCTCACCAAAGGAAAAATATATATATCAATTTTTGGTCATCTAAATTGTGGGCAAACGGACTATAATCTTATCGGCGTTTTAAAAAAAAATACCAAGTCATTGAATTTTGAGTGTTTAATATAGCTAATCTTGTCCATTTTTTAAAAAAATAGTATTTTAGAAACTAGATTCCAGATGCTACGATTCATATTAATATAATTTTTTCTAATTTTGAGTGTATGTATTGCTAATAATCCCTACAAGTTGATATTATGTTGTTATTTGCAATATGATGTCCACGGATGACCCTATATTTGTCCATCAACTTCCTGCACTTACCCTATTGAGATGTTGGTTGTAGGTTGTTATGTGCGTATGACTTCCGAATCCACAGACTCATCATGAGAACTTCCTCTTTTTCTTGGAGGAACTACGAAATGGAGAACAATACCACCAAATAAAAGTTAAACAATATATGCAGTGGACTACCTAGCGTGTGCTAGATTTGGGAAGCGTGATACTTACTAGATGGTTATCAATCCACTATTTAAAATAACTTAATGCTAACAATAAAGTAAATCCTACTGTATTTAAAATGATTTAGGTATCTCATTCATCTACAATAAGAAAATTTGTTCAAAATAGGCTAAGTTATGACTGAATCTAAAGGTCAAGGTCTCTGTCAGGATATTAGTATTGGTCAGGGTAAATTTCTAGTCTATTTTGGGTATTTGATGGAGGTTTTAAGCTTTGATCTGGGTTTTTGTAAAGGACATAGAGGTCGATGTCGCTTTAGTATGACCTATGTCAGGTTTAGGTTAACCGATGGTGGTTGTGGGTAATCATGTAGGTATGGTCGTGGTACAAGAGATTCAATAAAACTAGAGGTGAGGGTACATCAAAGGCTAGATGAAGATGGAAGGGTGATGGCAAGATTCATGTGGGTATTAGGTGTGCACAGGAATGATTAAGATCCGAATATGGAAAATTCGGGGGTATGGGTAAAAGGATGGCCAAGTTTGCATGGAGGTAAAATGGCGATAGAATGAAAATGAGGGTAGAAACTAGTAACAACAATGAAAAGGATCTACACAATGATACGTGGACAAATGATGGTTACCAAAAGCACTTATCGCTTGTGCGAGCTTGACGTCTAGTTGGTAATGATAGGTGATCAAATGGAATGACCATGATATGGTGTTGGCACTTCCCCGAATGCTCCCGTGAAGGTAGATGACTGTGAGATTACTTCTGGTATTGGCTATGGATGCTCTGATGTGTGTACTAACGTTGGTTCTACTTGCATGCAGCTCTAGTTTTGTCACTTGTTCTCAGAAGATGTATCAATCTCTGAATAGTGTTCCAACCTTGAAATAAGGATGTTTTAGGGGTTAAATGGTAACCGATGGTGGTTCCAGCTTAACCGGAGGTGGTTTAGGTAATGGCGGCGTCGCTTAGGATAGGATTTCCTAGGTTTACTAAACTAGGTAGATCCCCTTGATTTTCGGGATCTCATTTCGTTTACTTCACGGATTAGAGTGGGATGAAAGGGGACATGGTTAGGTGAATGTGTTCAAGGTGTTTATTTGATGGGGGACCAAGGGGAGTATGACCTAATTTTAGTGTCTACAAAGAGATATAAAATATGCATAGTAGATCAATAATTCCAATGAAGGAAAGAAGGTGTAGTAAAACTTGACTTAAGGCATAGAATAGCCAAAAACATAAATTTTATTGCTTCGAGTGATGCATAATTGATTACACAATGAAAGTGGAAAGGATCTACATGTAAATATCTTAAACTTGAGGCTTGTAACTCAAACTGCTAAAGATCGGAGCTCGAACAATGTCTTTATCAAACTAATGGGGTCCACCTAAGTGTATCCAACCCTTCACAATGATCAATGCTCTACTATTAATAGAAGGAGAAAGATAGAAGAGGAAGGAGGAGGAGGGAAACTTGGATTCAAACATCCAACCACTAATAAATAGCAATGAATGCCTTCAAATTCACCTACAAGGCCATTACATGAACATCTCTATGTATTTTTTTCTTGTGGAAGAAGGAAGGATATCAAATCGGATCATATCTAGAATGTAGGGTTGATTGGATGTGTGCATTAATGGCCTGACTGATGTTTCCATGTTTTTCCCAACCAAATCCCACAAAAATCTAAATTTTAATGGTCCAATGTACAACCCACATCAAGCATCTTTACAACAAGACCAAGAGCGCATAGATCTAAGCTCTACAACAAAATTTATGGTGATTCAAAGTTATGTTGTGAAAATCGGACATACAATGACATGTGCCACATGTTGGTTAAACCGAGGATTGGCTCACTATCTTCTATTTTTCTTTTCTTTCACGTGTCACCTATCCATTTGATTTGAAGATTTTGTGTGCAATGGCATGTTGTTTGATAGGTTACATGTTGCGGACATCATCTAACAAGTGACACGTGGCACTTGATGACCGATGCGAGAAGATAGAACACTTGGCGTGAGTGCGAAGTAAAAGGGATGGGAAAGAAGAAATATAAATAACTACGAGTGCACACAAATGAATGTGTAAAGGTGTGGGAAGAGAAGGCACGTATTTGTAAAGGAATGTAAGAATGCATGGAAGAAGGAGAAGCATGAGCAAGGATGTGTGGAAGGCATTGCACTAAGTAGGGAAAAAGGAAAATGAGTGCGCATAAGGGGAGTAAATGGGACTTAATAAGGAAATTATGCATAGATAGGAACATGTCAGGGACTTAGTAGAGAGCAATGCAAATAAATAGGTGCATGCAAGAAGGATGTGATGAAACGTTGGAATGGAAGCGGAGGCGCAAGTAGTGTGCATGAAAGGGAAATGGAAGGAGATAGAATAATTGTGAGGAATGAAAGTGGGAAGTGCCTCGGAGGGAAGTGGGAAGAGGGGAAATAATAAGTAAGAATGAGGAAGAGAACCCATGGGTGCACACAAATAAGTGCAACCATGCTAAAGTGCTAAGGTATAAAACCAAGAGAGCATGTAACCTAAAAAAGTTGATGCTAGATCCAAGATGGAACTGCAAGTTTTCAAACTAACTAGGAGAGTTATTTAGGACAACAACTCCCTTATTCACCGTTATAATCAAAATAAGGTGAATCTATGTTTTCTCATGCTAACTCTCTTACCACCACTATCTCACAACCTAATTTAACCTAAATCGAAAATATTTAAGGGTACTAAATAATTCTAGATTATCCTAATCAATAAGTTTCTAAGGTTAATTATATCAATATCAAGAATATTCATTAAAAGATCTAAAAATTATATATACTAAAAAAAATCAATAAGAATGAGGGTAAGAAGAGAACTTAGTTCATATCCTAAACTATGTACTAATTTGGGTTGGTATGGTGACTAGAAATGACTGGAAATTATTTGTGAGCCTTACTACAAACCGGAGAAAGTGGTACAGTCAAAAGCATACCCATGTTATGGCCCTTTTGTATGCTTTGGTCCTTCTATACTTTCATGCCCTAAAAATATTTGCATGTCGGTTGCTCCATGTTTTTCTCATGTTTGGAATATGGACCTTTGAAAATATGTGATGCTTGTTTTGAAAATGATTCAACCTTCAAAACCCTATATGGTGAGAGATTCATGTGAAACAAATGTTAGCTAGGTTTTGGGCACCCATGTGTGCCACCGACATCGCCACTACTTTGAAGTGGGCTCAAAAACACATTGTTCTCTCTAGTATGTGATATATAGAATATATGCAACTAAATTGATAACCATGATTTTGTAATAATGGAATTATACTTAATACTTTCCCTAGCTTGACTTGATGTTGGTGATGTGCATTTTTACTTATAGATATAATTGGGTGACATTCCTATAATGAGTATGCAGAGTATGTGGAGATCAAAGGAATCTTGGAATGCAGAATTGTTCGTGATTTCTCTTAGTGCTTTATCATTGGAATACGAGGTGCCAAGTAGAATTAATTCCCTCCTTAATGGGAGATGAATAACTTGTTTATATATGTTTTCTGGATTTGGAAACCTAAAATTATGCTAACTAGGAATGTACCGAAGGGATTCACATTAGAAAAAGTGTCATTAGAGAAAGTGGGACCAAAGCATCCAAGTCAGTACATAGTGTATGGGTGTTATGGCCCTCCCTATCTCATTATGTTCTCAAATACATGTTTGGATGATTTGAAAGTTAGAATTGTGATATGTGAGGGTGTATCATAATTTGATGAATTAATATTACCTTTTTGTAAACAAATAGGTTGTGTATGAAAGAAATGATTAGTGATACATATCTATGGATAACCTAACTTGTCAAATTCAGAAATTGTGGACTAGTGTAAGAGTTTTGTAAAATTGTTTTGTTGCAAGACATAAAATACAAAACTTAATGTCTACATTTTCCCCCTTTAAGTATGGAATTAAAAATTACATGCTTAAAGGAAAATTCACATGATTGTGTAGACACACATTGTCTTCATTCGAAGTTCCTTTTACTTGTGCTAGGAGTTTGTCTTTGTTACACTTGTGTTTATTTTTCTAGGATGAGTACCTGTAGAGAAATGAGTGTAGTCAATGTCAAAAGTATAGGATATCAAAAATTAACTCGAAAACTTTGAACTTATTTTGAACATAGAAATATGTAGAGTAGAAAAGTAAAACAAAGGAAAGAGTACACCGATTTATGGTGGAATTGGTTAGAAGGACTTGGGGTGATCAATCCCCAAGTGTAATGTGCTAAGAATAATAGAAGTAAGTGAAAATATGGTGAAGATAAATTTATGGGAGTGTTTAAATTTGTAGACACTTAAAATTGGTTACTCAATTTAGTGTCCCTCACATTCGCTTACCTGCTTAGGTAACCTGGGGCACGTTTACGTCACCGCTATCCCCTTGGGATATTATCCGATTTGTGGTTTAAAAATCTATCCTAAGTTTAATTCACCCCATTGTATCTTACCCGTGAGTAATTAAATATTAAATATTTAATTACACCTCTTCCCATGTATCCTAATCACTTATCTACCCCAAATTTATTCTATCTATGTATCACCCCTATTTTTCCTCTTCCCCAAGCGGGATATTCCCGTATTTGGGGTAATTCTCATCTTTCTAGAAATCAATCATTTTTGCCATCTCGGGAGTCTGTCCCGCGATCGGCACCGACCTATACGGTCGGCGCCGATTTTCTAGGAGCGGCGCCGATTATAAAAGAAAGTCCAGAACTCAGTTCTAGGACCAAAAAAGATCGAAAAACACACGAACAGAAGGACGCGCACGAACAGAGTGAAAAAAGGGATAGATCGCGAAAGAGACACAGGTTGTAAGAAAGAGAAATCTTTTAGCATCAAGTGTATCGAATGAGGGCAGATCTTGTCCGAATCAATCCCTGAGAGGAGCACCGTTACTCTGCTCCTATCATATCAACATCGCACGTATCCATCGATCCTCTGGTGACTCTGTTCCAGTATCTTACCGACTTTCGCACATCCAGCAGACGTCGACTATCTGTCCATCACTTTCCAATTTCCGAATCTTCTTACACTGTGATCAACTGATCTACTTTCAGTCGACGCCGATCTTATACAGTCGACGCCGATTCTTCATAGTCGACGCCGATCACATCAGTCGACGCCGATCCTTATTAATCGACGCCGATCATCCTGCAGATAGGTAAAAAGGACACAGGTAACACAAATCCAGCTTTATTTTACAGTTTCCTATTTTCTGTAGCTTTACATTCATTGTTTAAATTCGGTTTCATTACTATAATCAGAAAATCTAGTCTTATATGTACATCTTTTATCATGTATGCTTCTCTACTTAATTGAAAACGTGGACTGACATCCGCCAAGGAAGCTTATCGCTTCCCGGACCCGCTTCTCGGGCAGTCCACCCAAATATCTTTTAACGCCATCTTTTTCTGTCAAGCATTGGTGTCTTGCAGGTTACTCGGATCTATTGTGCGAATTGCTCGTGTGCGCCCATCTTATCTACATCGACCTCCTTATCCATCTACATCTTCGGATCTTGTCCATCAGGTATCGATTTCATTGGAGTTTTTCAGGGTTTTTGTGTTTAGTTTGGTGCATTAACTTGGACAGGTAACAAGCGCGAAATCCTTGATCTACATTCTGGCATGCCCGGTGGGACCCAACCAAAGTCCCTTATTGGTAAGTTCATTTCTTTTCTAGTTTTGAGCTTTGATTCTTTTTCTTTACTGATTTCTATCAGTTCTGCTTGAGCATTTCTTTTCTTGCTTTTTATGCGAGATCGTTATCTTGAAATTTTTCTATTTCCTTAGAATAGAAATTTTTCGTTTCATCATTATCTGGATATATCTTTCCGGATCTTGTTTGCTTTGTTTGCTTAACCTCTTCTTGCGGAGCACTTTGCTTGATCGTGGGATTGTTCGAGGGGAAGAGCTCAACAACGCGCTTTTTGAAGTCCACACACCTTGGAGAGCTAAATCTACAGGTATTTCTCTTTTGCGGTGTTTTCTCCTTTTTAGGATTTCTTTGTTTGTTGTCTATCACATCCAAACATTTCAATTTTTGGTGCTTAAAAGGAATTTAATCGCATTTGGGAAAGAATTTGTTTGACTTGTCTTCATCGAAATCAAACACTTCATTTTTAAGTGCTTAAAAAGAACTTTTCTTTGTCATTGCTGTTGTATGTTTCTCATCTAGTTTTAATTAGGCTGGAAAATTGATCAAAATCGGTAGTGACACTATTTGATTTTTATTTTTCACCCTTGCACACAAAGCCAAAATCACTAGGTATAAAGCATTTAAACAAAACTCCTTCCCTGGCCTCGCCTACTTGGAAGTGATATCCAAGAGGAAGAGCCTACGCGGTACTCAGGCCGCGCTATAAATTCACGGAAGATCCTGGTATATATTGGCAAAGCACCCGACTCCCTTATCGCAGCGGTGTGTGAAGTGCGGGGGTAGGCCCCTATATCAAGCCACGTACCGGTCTTTTACTGAAGTGCCTTCGGGACTCCTCACCAAACATTCCCCAAACCATCCTTAGTTTGGCTATTTGAGTAGTTCCTGTTCTAAAAAGCCTTCCCTAACATTTTCTTTCTTAAAAGCATCAAAACTTAAAGGAGATAATCATCTGCGCTGCTTGAATTGTCTGTGCATTAGTTAGGTCAATTTTCTTTTCTGCGTGTTTATGATGGTCATCACTCGATTCTGAATCTAGAAGAATGCCTCAACCGGTTCCTTCTTCTTCCGAGATTACCACTAGTGTGGATGTTTCGGCACCCCCCAAATCTTCCTCGGGACCGCTGCTAGTCAGTTCCCCATCCTGGTCATATAATCCTTTCTTTCAATCCAAAGCAACCCCATCACGTCCATCTTCCCCTAGTCCTTCAGAAATATCATCTACTTCTAACTCAGAGTATGTTCCTCGCGGGGATCCTGAATTTCAGGCGTTCCTCGATCGCAATCCGGTAGCCCTTATGGACTACCTAGTACACAAGTCTATTCAAATATCTGATCAAGGACCACCAATCCAGCAAGTGTACGATTATTCTCGTGAACCATCCCAGGCCTTTGTAGAATAGTTTGCATCATCTCTCTTGCCTCGAGTCACGGAGAAGGGCGGTGCCCCTGTGCCTCCTTTTTCTCTTCCACCAACCATATCGACTAGTTCTCAAATAGTCTTACCTATTCCTAACACCGCAGTTACCTCGAATATTCCACAACCTACTTCTGAGAGGTCCTCTCTTGCCTGCTATAATGAATGCGTCACGCACACCCGCATATTGCTGTTAATTCATCTATGCCCTCCATCGTGTCCCAAGGTCAGTACCTCTTTATGAGTCAACCCCCTCCGGCTAGTCAGTTAGTTCCTGCTTCTCGTCCTTCAGTAGGTCTTTCTTCCAATATTCCAGCAACAGTGACCTTCGCCCATCCTTTAGCATCAGCACCCTTAATGCCTAATCCGGCAGTAGAAGGCCCCTTTCAGGTCTTGTTCCCCAATATGTCCAATCAAATCGGCACTCATGTTCCTCAATCTGTCCCAATTCAATCAACAAGCATAGGAGTCCACCAATCACAGGCTCCATCCGTCATCCAACCTTCATTTTCTCAACCACTTATTATCTCACAGCCTGCCTATACACAAGCTACTTCACAACAAATACCCCACCAAGTGTCACCCAGAACCCCTGGTTACTCCTCTTATCATCCTACCAATCAACAAATGAATCCCCGTTGACACCTCAACAACATCCACCATTTGCTTCTTATGTAGGACATGCCAGTGTGCCTCCTCCTCAATCTGACGTGGTTCAAATTCTCTTCAAGAAAATCGTAGACTTGGAAGCCTCCACAAAAGGGGCTCGTCCTTCATACTCCTTTGAAGAAGTGTGTAATGAACCCATTCATCCCTCAGTGGCTTTTAAGCCTTATCCTCCCCAATGGGAACTTCCTAAATTTTCAAAGTTTCATAGTCGGGAGGACCCTCAACAACATTTGCGAGCATTCAAACATGCTTGCTACCTCATAGTCTAGGATCAGGAGCTTATGCTCCATACCTTTCCTATGTCTCTAGCAGGTCCTGCTTTAGACTGGTACAATAACATTCCTCAACATTCCTTGTTTTCTTTCTCTCAATTGGCCCAGATGTTTGTTGAAAACTTTTCAATAAATATCGCGCATAAGATCTCGATTACAGATCTTTATAACATTCGTCAATTCGATGATGAGTCTATTGCAGACTTTGTCGCTCGTTGGAGAGGGATAATCAACCAATTGTCTTTCTCCCTTCCTCAATCCCAACAAATCGAGTTGTTTACTCGATCTTGTGCTAATCACATTTCTTCCACTTTAAGGATCCAAACTTTTCATACCTTTGAAGAAGCCTTTACGATGGCACGCAAACTTGAATCTCGCGCCATTGAACAAGGGAAGCTAAAACTTCGCTCTAAATCTAAACCCGATTTTTCTCGGTTTACCAAACCAAATTCTTCCCCTTCTAAAGACAAGAATCAGGGATCCACCAATGCCATCGTATTAAAAACATCACGAGCCGATACTACTTCTAATCAAACACCACGAAGAGACTCCTCATCTTCTCGAAAAGGGACTTCATCATCTCGATCCTTCGCTCCATTGGGGGAATCATATGCCTCTATCTTAGAGAAAATGTTGGAAGTTCGCATGGTCGAACTTCCCCCTATTAGGAATATCGATGAAAGCCAAGAACGTCCATTCTGGTATAGGGAAAATGATTTCTGTCATTATCATAGAACCAAAGGTCATGACATCGAACGATGTCAGACTTTCAAAAATCTTGTCCAGAAATTCATTGATAAAGGCGAGCTCATTCTGGATAACCCAAATGCTCCCCCAAATCAGGCAATGGATGTTTTTAAACAACCCTTTCCTAATCATTCCCCGAACCATAATGCTTCAGAGTCTCAAAAACCAAACACTCATACTATCAACTTCATCTCTACTGAAGAATCTTCTTCTGAAACCAAGCCATCTGCGAATACATCAACCGAATCAGAACCTCCTTCCACTTCGCCAATCACTAAAATTCCACCATCTTCCGATAGCCCGTCTTTGAATATTCCTACATTACTAGATACGGGTTCATCTCTCTCCGCTTCTTTGTCTGACCTTCCATCCATACCCGAGACAGTGTCATCCTCATCTGTCTCATCGTCAGACATTCTTTCAGTGCTCGAGGCAATTACATCTCTTCGAGTTTCCACTGTGGATACATCTACTTCTGTTTCTCCCATTTTTGCTGCAACTATGCCATTGGTGAACGTACCTATAGTTGTACCAACTTCAACGGAAGCGTCTTCGATTTTGACTCTTCCTGTTTCCTTTCCTACAGTAGTTTCACCCACAATTACTGTACCAGAAGTAGTTCCTTTACAAGGAGCTGCTTCTTCATCACTTACTTCCTCCATCACCAATGCCGCTTCGCCCATTAAAGGAAAATCTAAAGAAGTAGCACCGACACCTATATACTTGGTTCCCGAACTTAGACCAAGACAACCAAAATCTAACATTGCGCCATCGCACCTCCCCACTTGCTTCCTCCGAAAAGGTTACAATCACCTTATCTTTGTTGAAGTTGTCACCATCCCTGAAAAAGGAAAGCCCATATTTCGAACCATCAAGACCCTTGGTGCTTTCCCACAAAAATCTCTCTCTACGCCCCATAAAAGATTGGATTTATCCACTGAGAAGGCGTCTTCTTCTACACACTTATCAAAACCATCATCTTCTTCTACAACACATTCTTCACCAACACCCCGAAAAGCGGATTTACCTACTAACAAGACGCCACCTCTTCTATCAGGATCATCATCTTCATTACCAAAAGCCAGGGCACCCTATGTCCCTCCGATTACACCTACTTTGGGAGCTTCTTCCTCATCTAAATCGACATTATCTAAATCATCAGTAAATTCAACCAAACAACCTCCTTTATCTTTGAAGACCACAACACTTGTCACATCTCCGTCATCTTCAAAATCTATTTTAGGGGCTCCTCCTCCACCAAAATCAATCATGTCTCACTTACTTCCATCTCAAATGCCCAAGCCTGCACCTCCAAGTGTCCAAAAGAATAAGATGATCCCTAAAAAGACTGTCAAACCTAACATGCAGGTTCTTTTACCTCGGCATCTGTTAGAGTAGAAGAGGTGCCTTCATCATCCCTGTCTTCATCTTTGTCTAATGGATTCTATACTGAAATCCTTCGCCAACTTATCCAATCTTCATCCATATCCCTTCCTCCGATTAAACCCTATAACCCTAAAGGAGTTAAACCTACCTGGTTTAACTCTGATCTAATTTGCGCTTACCACCGTACCCCGGGTCATGATACTGAGGGATGTAAAGCTCTTCAAGCTGTTGTCAACAACCTTTTGGAAGAAAGTGATCTTTTGCTGGAGGAGGAGGAACAAGTATCTCCTGTCATCTTAGCCCCATCTGAGCCCCAACGATCCACTCAGACCTCTAGTGATTCCACTCCAATTGACCTTCCACCTTCTCAAATTGATACAATCCATATTGCCACTAGAACCCAACACTATGATAATCCATCTTCCTCTACAGCATCTCGACCACGGGTTATCATTTCTGCAGCCCCTGAAGGAGTTCCTCCTTCCTCATTAGCCCCATGACCTAAGGTCTCTATTCGTGCTGCCCCTCGGGCTCAAATTCCCGTGTCAGTTGAGGAGAGTGTTATGAAACAACTCACCCAGGCTCCGGTCAAAATGTCTCTTTTTGACCTCATCCAATCCTCTCCACAACATCGCCAGGCTCTGATTGATAATCTGCGTCGCATCGCAGTAAATTCAGATGAGCCCCAGCCCTACGAGTTGGTTGTTGGATTGAATAGACCATCAACCGCCATTTCTTTTGAAGATTCGGAAGTTCCTCCTCTTTCTTCAGAGGATTTGGAGGCTCCCCTCTTTATCACAGTCCAAATCGACAACACCACGTTAAAACGCGTTATGATCGACAGTGGAGCTGCACTCAACGTCATCTCCTCGCACACATTTGAGCAACTTAAATTACCAAAAACCTAGTGTCACCCCCGCCTTTCGCCCTTCGATCATTTAACGATCAGTTAGCAGTTACTTTAGGAACTGTGGTCTTACCCATTCGAGTAGGTAAGAAGCTGCTTCATGAACTCTTCTACATTGTCGAAGGAAAATTCCACTATAATATGATCCTCGAACGCTCCCCGGATTCGTGCAATGCATTGTGTCCCATCCACCCTCCATCGATGCTTAAAATATCAATATGAGGGCAAAATATATACTCATCCAGGAGATCCTTTTCCTTCCGCACAATGCGACATGACCACAAGGTCTGCCCCTCTAAAGGAAAATAATTCTTCTCCTGACGGGGCCTCATCTTCTTCCATACCTGCAACCAAACTACCGGATTTACAAAATCTAGAAGAGACATTGCAGCGTTTCTCACTGGAGAGCTTCCTCTCTTTTCTTTCGACGCCCATCTCAACCCTAGTGAGTATGGTAGACTGGACAAACAACCTGAGTATCAACCAGGTCTTAGTCGCATCATCACCATTGGTCTGCCCAATCAATAGACTAATTTCATCTATGGTGGTCTTGATACGCCTCATTATCACCCAGATTCTCCTCCTAGGACCAAACCTTACTTAACAGGGTTCGATTATCTACAAAATCCCACGTTTGCAAAAACTTATCTATATCGATGCGCGTGGAAGGGTTTTGGTCTAGGAAAATATGAGTAAGGTGTGCATGACCTCACATCCATTCCCACTCTCATGCCACATCAAAAATTTGGTTTAGGATTTAAACCTCTTTCAAAAGCCACCGTCACTATTCTCGATGAGCCTCTTCCTATTGAGGAACCATCTTCTCCCGCTAAGTCAGAAGCATCACTCGATGTGGACGATGACATTTCCATCCCACCTAACTTTTTTTTTTGATCAATACCATTTCCTTAGGGCCGCTAGCCTATACGACTAGCAACCGGTCCGCTTCCATACCGTTAATCTTCCCTGAGATAGTTGGAGATGACTCTCCTACTATCAACACTATCCACTGTGCGGATGATGATTCTGTCCTCACCTATCTGGGGGCAGAGGATTCATATCTTCCCAAGACTATTCCTTCTGACACGTCTACGCTTCTCAACGAAGCCACTGTCGACCTTAATATAGGGACTTCTGAAGACCCTCGCATCATTAAGGTCGGCCAATCCCTTAATCCACAGGAGTTAGGAGATTTTACCACTTTTCTTTCCAACCATCGTCAAGCCTTTGCTTGGTCATATGAGGATATGCCAGGACTCGATCCCGATATTGTGGTCCACAATATCGTTACCCTTCCCAACATCAAACCAGTTAAACAGAAATTACGTAAAATGCACCCCAGAGTAGCCCTTCTTGTTAAAGAAGAATTGCAGCGCTTACTCTCGGCTAACTTCATCCAACCCATCGATTATCCACAATGGGTTTCCAATGTAGTACCAGTAACTAAGGCTACTGGGAAAATTTGAATTTGTACCGACTTCCGGGATCTTAATCTTGCTTGTCCAAAAGATGATTTTCCTCTACCTAATATCGACCAACTCGTGGATCTAACTGCGGGTCATGAGATGCTTTCTCTTATGGATGGTTTCTCTGGATATAATCAAATTCTCATCGCACTTAAGACCAACATAAGACTTCTTTCATAACTCCTTGGGGACCTTCTTCGCTATCGCGTCATGCCTTTTGGTCTTAAGAACGCAGGAGCAACCTATCAGCGAGCAATGACCTACATCTTCCATGATCTCTTACACAAAACCGTGGAAGATTACGTTGACGATCTCCTCGGTAAGTCCAAACGTCGTCAGGATCATCTTTTCATCCTTGCACCTCTCTTTGAGAGGCTTATCTGCTTTTATCTTTGTCTAAATCCATCTAAGTGCGTGTTTGGCGTTCTCACTGGTAAACTTTTAGGTTTTATCATTTCCATTAGGGGTATTGAAGTAGACCCCGCAAAAATAAAAGCTATCCTTGAGATGCCTCCCCCTTCTAACTTAAAGCAACTCTGCAGTCTCCAAGGACGCCTCTTGAATCGGTCGTGTTTTATCTCACAATTGTCGAACCGTTGTCAGCCTTTTCATCATCTCCTCCATAAGAATGTTCATTTTGAATGGGATGAACATTGCCAAAAGGCCTTTGATGATCTCAAAGCTTATCTTCTTTCTCCACCTGTGCTTACACCTCCACACGAGGGGGAGCCTTTCTATCTTTATATCTCTGTGACTGACCATGCTCTGGGAGCCATGATTTCGCATCGAGACACTTGCGGTAAAGAACAAGCTGTCTATTACATCAGTTGTACCCTCCATGAGTATGAAACACGTTACTCCGAAGCTGAAAAGCTATGTTGTGCTCTCTTCTTCGCAACTTCTAAGCTTCGTCATTACCTCCTTAACCACAAAACTTATATTGTCACAAGTGTCAATCCGCTCAAGACAATTCATGCAAAGCCTTATCACAATGATCGTATCACTCGTTGGCTCATGCTTATGACAGAATTTGACCTCGAATTTATCCCACAAAAGTCTATCAAGGGTCAGGTTATTCCAGATCAATTAGCTGATGCTCCTCTTCCGGACACTCAAGACCCCCTTGCTCAATTCCCCGATGAGCATATCCAACAAATTGATTTTGGTCTATCTCCATTTAAAGTAAAGCTCTTCTTTGATGGATCCAAATGCCAGCAAGGGGGAGGTGCGAGGTTTCGTGATGATTCCTCCTTGGGGTACGCTTATCCTGGGCCGCACACAAATTGAACTTTGAGTGCACCAATAATATGGCTGAATACGAAGCTCTTGTCTTGGGTCTTCAAAATGCCATTAATCTCAAGCGCTCATATTGACATCTTTGGTGATTCTGAACTCATCGTTAATCAAGTCACGGGTGTCTATCAATGCAAGAATGATATCCTTCAAAAATATCGTGACATCGTTCTTGCTCAACTCCAATCTTTCGATAAATTCACTATCCAAGCTATTCCTCGCACTGCAAATCGATTCACAGATACAATGGCTTCCTTAGCCTCACTTATCCCACCTTTTACCGAAGACTCACGACTTTATGTGGCTGTGCAACGATTAGATCAACCATCTCATCTTAGGCAACTAACTTCAATCCATGCTGTCACAACCCATACTCAGGATGAGTGGTATCAACAAATTGTTGATTATCTATCTCATTCGGTGCTTCCTCCAGATCTGACTTCCAATGGTAGAAGATCTTTTATCCAACGCGCTAATCGCTATGCTATTCTAGGCGGGATTCTCTACAAACGCGGCTTTGATGGTATTTTGCTTCGGTGCCTCAAAACCCATGAATCATCTAAAGCCATCCAGGAGGTCCATGACGGTATCTGTGGTGGACATTTTAGTGGCTTGGCTGTGGCTAAACGCATCTTACGTTTGGGATATTATTGGCCTTCTCTTAATCAAGATTGTTGTGAATACACTAAGAAATGTGTCAAGTGCCAACAACATTCCAATCTCACACACATCCCTAGTCAAGCTTTGCAACCTACGGCAGATTTGTGGCCTTTTTCACAATGGGGTCTTGATCTTATTGGTCTCATCAATCCCCGTTCTTCACAACGCCATCATTCTATCATTACTGCCACCGAGTACTTTACTAAGTGGGTGGAGGCTATCCCTCTTTCTTCAACAAAGGCTAAGCCCATAGTTGATTTTGTCTATCAACACATCATTTGTCGCTTTGGCGTTCCACACAAGCTCATCACAGATAATGGCAAGTCTTTCAAGAACGTTGATTTACAGAATCTCTGCAACGCTTTCAATATCAAGCTCAGTTTTTCTTCTCCATACTATCCTCAAGCTAATGGTCAGGCCGAAGCTTCCAATAAAACTTTGCGTAATATCCTCGCAAAGGTAACTAGTCGAGCTGGTAGGGATTGGCATTTACATATCCCTTTTGCTCTCTGGGCCTATCGGACTAGCATTCGTACTCCTACTGGTGCTACTCCCTTCTCTCTCGTCTATGGGTCTGAAGCTGTTCTTCCTTTGGAAGTCCAAATCCCATCTCTCCGTGTTTCTCTCAGAGAATTTGTCTCCGATGAGGACTATCGTCAAGCTCGTCTAGCACAACTTGAATTATTAGATGAGCGGCATCTCAACGCTCTCGAACATCATCAAGTCTATCTTGAGCGTGTCAAACGTGCTTATAACAAGCACTTGCAGCACCGTGACTTCAAAATTGGGGATCTTGTTCTTAAAGAAAATCAAAATGTCACCACACTCGAAAGAAGTCAACGTGGTAAGTTTGCTCCCAACTGGATGGGCCCATACATTATCACTCATAAATATGGGTCTGGGGCTTATCGTCTATCTTCCATGGATGGTATACCTGAAGCGGAACCTCTTAATGCCTTGCATCTACGGCCCTTCTATTGTTAAAATCTATCTTACACAAGTCTAGTCGCAACACAGATCTTTCATCCATCTAAACAACCAGTCATATACTTTCATGGTGATTCGAAACTATGTGGTTCTCCGCCTATTGCCTCTTTTACCTTAAAATATGAGTATCGCGGCTCTACTCATTGCATGTTTCTTTTGGATATGTTCCTCCTCATGGTAGGAATACCTTAATCACCACTTCATCTGTCCCAAGTGCTTATCTTAATCGGATCTACTCGGGGCATGAGTGCATGTTCTTCTATGTTCTCTTCCCCTCCATCTGATCTATCTAGGTCTAAACTCAGCTTCTTCCAAAAAGATTTTCAAAAAAAAAAAAAAGAAGAAGAAGAAGAGAAGAGATGCTATCCAAAAAGATAGACTGATCCCTCGAAGGACAGCTATCCCTACATTATCAAATGAATCAAAAAGAAAAAATATAGACCATACCCTCGAAGGATGGCTATCATTGAAATTCAAAATACAGACCGCTCCCTTGAAGGACGGCTTGTTTCTCAAAGATATATTCAAGGCTTCTTGCAATTAATCAACCTTTCAGTCAGTTTATACCTTTTTTAGCATCACTGAAAGACTTCCCGTATTGATCAGTCTTTCCATATCAAGCAAACTTCCCGCATTGATCAGTTTGCTTTTCTGCCAAAATCATGAAGCTGAGATTTAAGACCTTTTGTAGATCATATGGAGAATCCTATTTTCCCACTATGGACATGTATTCTGTCCCTTGTAAATTCCGACAAGGTACGTACTTACTGTTCCTTTCGTTTCCCTCCTAGATCTGTTTTGCGGCTAGTTAGTGTCAGATTCATTTTAACCTCATATAGGGCCTTACATGCATGATATTGTGATTTCCTATCTAGATTCTATCTATGGTCGGTTGGGAGTCCAACTTGTCATTTTCTTTCTTATCCGGGTATATTTTCTTTATTCCTAGTCAAGGTCGTTTTCATTACCTCCTTGGCTCTCGCAAAGAGTATTCCCCATTATTCTTTGTTTTTCATCTAGTCAAATTGACATTTCACATGTTAATTCAATCAAAATTTATCTTCTATCTAATTTCATCTTATCTATCAAAGCATCTATTATCAACACATCTATTTCTGGCTATTTATTTTCATCAAAATTAAATTAACATCTCAACCATGCCGAGTACATCAATCACATCTATCTATCTATCCATCAAAGTATCAAAAAAACTTGCACATCCAAGTTACATTGCATCTATCTATCTCTATTTTCATCAAAATTATATCCACATATCTATATCCATCAAATCACATCTATTTCTATCCTCTATCACCTCTATATCTATCAAATCACATCTATTCTTCATCTACCACCTATATCTATATCCATCACAATTACGCCACATCTATACATGTATATCAAAATCAAAAGCATGAGAACAATTATATGACAAATAAAATGATGAATCTATATATACATGTGTGTCTGTACAACAAAAATGGGTGGCTTTCAATCAAGCCATCTATACAATGCCTTCCAATCGAGGCTACATCACTATACAGATACAAAATACATCAATCCCTATATGGTAAAGTCCGATGCATGGAGGACACTATCTCCTCCACCCTCCTCTGGACCAGGCTGTCTCTCCTGACCGCCGCCTATCGAGCTGGATGCACCTGCTGCTGGAGGTCTCGGCCCACCTCGGTCTCTCCCGGTGCTCCCTCCGCCTGAGGCCCCGCTCGCTGTAGCCGTCGCTGCTCTCCTCCTCGCCCGTACCGAGGCACATCTGGGGCATGCTGCGCTAAGGCATCCTCATAGTATCTCACCTCAGCAAGGAGAGACTGATATGTGCTCAAGCTCACAGTACCAGGTGCTCGTAATGGTGTTGCTGGTGCTTCTTTGGGGCGTTGGCGCCACGGTGGTGCTCCTCCTAGGGTCGTACCCTGCGTGCCGGACTCCGACATGGTGCCTGTCTCCCCATATTTGGCCCTGAGGGCCTCCCTATGTCGATAATAGCGATCCCTCTGCTGGATCACTGTATCTCTCTCCTGTTGAGCGGTGTCTCTCTCCAAAATTAGGGCATCCCTCTCCTCTGTCAGAGCCCTGATCTCCTCAAGAGCTACCTGATGTGTCTGTGTCAGGGTGGCATGCTCTCCCTCCAGTCTATCCAGCATCGCAGCTATGTCATCCTCGTCGGCATCTATAGATGCCGGGAGATGTCGTGGAAGCTCTGTATCATACCATGTTGCGTAGCCCTCGTCTACCCCTGCGTCATCGTCGCTGTCTGTAGAGGGTGGGGCCTCTCTCAATGGATCTGCCGGGATCAAAATCGGTAGATCGGTCTCCCTGCTATCCCGCCTATAAGGCGTGTAGGTGGTCGGCACTGTCTGCACTAGGCCGAACTGTCTCAATACTCTCACAAACGGGACTCGCTCCCACATATCAGGCCTGCGGCCCCTAACCACCCTGCTCCGTCTCAGTGCCACCAAGTGGGCATCCTGACCAGCCCATGTCGGAAATGCCCGATATGGCCTCCAAATGACCTGATCCGGTGTCAGCGTCCTGAAACGCTCGGTGTACCAATCGGCCGATCTCCCTGTATCCCCAACGGCCATATCAGCCCGCCATCGCCGGAATCCATAATCGATACCTCCCACTGCTGCTGGCATCCAAGGAAGCCCGGATGGCCTGATCACCGCTATATGCTCATAGGCCCAGCAATGGAGCACAAAACTGACATCTATACCTGTCCTCCGGCCTGTGGTGTACATCCATAGCTCATGATATATCTGAGCTATCAGGGCATCAGCAAAAGCAAACACCTGCCTGAACTACAGAATGTCGCAAACACAGTCTAATAACAACAGTGGGAATCTCCCACCTCCTGAATCTGGAAGAGCAAAGTAGGATATAGCCATCTGAATCAGCACTATCCGTCTGCTCCGGGACTATCTGTCGTGCATCTTGAGGCTATCCTCACCGCCCGGACACTATCTCTGAGTCATCTGCCCTGTCTCCATATAATCGAACTAGGGCCCTCTGCTGCTGCTCTCGTGGTGTAATCTCGATAGGGTCCCCAGTGATCGGTAATCTCAGAATCCTGTATATGTCCTCATGGGTGATGGTCATCTCACCCATCCTAAACCAAAAAGTGCACGTGTGGCTGTCCCACCGTCGCACTAGTGCCCGCATCAGCTCCACATCCCGCGGCACTCGTCTGTAGTATCTGAAGCCCCCGAGCCCGGCTAACTCTAGATGCCGCCAATCTGCATCGGTCACATCCGGGAGAATAGTCTCCAGTAACTCGGGAATCGCATCCCTCATGTGTAGAGCCTCTCGTGCCTGCACCCACGACATCAAGAGCAATATTAGTCTCGTATTTACCCAAATCACATCCAAAACAACAACAAAAATCTTCCAATCGGCGTCGATTCATAAAATCGGCGTCGTTTATTTCCAGTCGACGCCGATTAATATCAATCGACGCCGATTAACATCAATCGATGCCGATTATACCAATCGACGCCGACTGACTGTACGGGCACAAATTAGACCATTGCCCCCACAAAAAAAAAAAAAAAAATATAATAAATAAATTAAGTTCAACGGGTTCAAGAAGAACCACTTACCCCAGGTCGTGTCCTCCTGCGCTTCTGACCGCTCCCAGAGGCTTCCATGGTGCTCAAATCTAAATTCTGACTCTCTCTGAATCAATCGTCACGATGAAAATAAATCGTTTACGTTTTCCGTTCGCATATTTATATGCGCTACGTTTGGTCGGCGCCGATTTTTTTGATCGACGCCGTTTATCTTGGTCGTCGCCGATTACTGTGATCGCCGTCGATTTTCCATGTCTTTTTGCCATAGTGTTGATGCTTGGCTTATTTATCCATCTGATCATTGTTTTGTGCTGAATATTGCCTTTCGGCACATCTTTTCGTTATCACCGTCTATTTCGGTTTTGTCCCCTTTGCGTGGGACACTCGTACTTTTTGGCAACTTAGAGTTAAGCGGGTCTGTAGGCACTAACGTCGTCTCATGACGAGACCGTCTAGTTTTTCCTACCAATGTGAGTTCCTTAGGTTGCTGCCTTTTTATTTATTTTTATGCGTCATCAATGATCAGATCTACTCCAGACATCCGACTGGAGCATCCTGCGTTTTCATCTACCTCTTTCAAACTTGGGATCGTCTGTTCTATCACCCATCCCATCCCTAGTTTGAGGGGGATCACATCATCACTCATTCTTCCCTTCTTCCATCTCTTTGTTTTTGTCTCATAACCTTGCTTATCGCAAGTTACTTGACAAAAAGGGGCAAAATGTAGACACTTAAAATTGGTTACTCAATTTAGTGTCCCTCACATTCGCTTACCCTCGCTTGGGTAACTCGGGGCACGTTTTCATCACCGCTATCCCCTTGGGATATTATCCGATTTGTGGTTTAAAAATCTATCCTAAGTTTAATTCACCCCATTGTATCTTACCCGTGAGTAATTAAATATTAAATATTTAATTACACCTCTTCCCATGTATCCTAATCACTTATCTACCCCAAATTTATTCTATCTATGTATCACCCCTATTTTTCCTCTTCCCCAAGCGGGATATTCCCGTATTTGGGGTAATTCTCATCTTTCTAGAAATCAATCATTTTTGCCATCTCGGGAGTCTGTCCCGCGATCGGCGCCGACCTATACGGTCGGCGCCGATTTTCTAGGAGCGGCGCCGATTATAAAGCAAGTCCAGAACTCAGTTCTAGGACCGAAAAGATCGAAAAACACACGAACAGAAGGACGCGCACGAACAGAGCGAAACAAAGGGACAGATCGCGAAAGAGACACAGGTTGTAAGAAAGAGAAATCTTTTAGCATCAAGTGTATCGAATGAGGGCAGATCCTGTCTGAATCAATCCCTGAGAGGAGCACCGTTACTCTGCTTCTATCATATCAACATCGCACGTATCCATCGATCCTCTGGTGACTCTGTTCCAGTATCTTACCGACTTTCGCACATCCAACAGACGTCGACTATCTGTCCATCACTTTCCAATTTCCGAATCTTCTTGCACTGTCCCTGATCAACTGATCTACTTTCAGTCGACGCCGATCTTATACAGTCGACGCCGATTCTTCATAGTCGACGCCGATCACATCAGTCGACGCCGATCCTTATTAATCGACGCCGATCATCCTGCAGATAGGTAAAAGGACACAGGTAACACAAATCCAGCTTTATTTTATAGTTTCCTGTTTTCTGTAGCTTTCTGTCTGTTGTTTAAATTCGGTTTCATTACTATAATCAGAAAATCTAGTCTTATATGTACATCTTTTATCATGTATGCTTCTCTACTTAATTGAAAACGTGGACTGACATCCGCCAAGGAAGCTTATCGCTTCCCGGACCCGCTTCTCGGGCAGTCCACCCAAATATCTTTTAACGCCATCTTTTTCTGTCAAGCATTGGTGTCTTGCAGGTTACTCGGATCTATTGTGCGAATTGCTCGTGTGCGCCCGTCTTATCTACATCGACCTCCTTATCCGTCTACATCTTCGGATCTTGTCCATCAGGTATCGATTTCATTGGAGTTTTTCAGGGTTTTTGTGTTTAGTTTGGTGCATTAACTCGACAGTAACAAGCGCGAATCTTTGATCTACAAAATTACTTTGCATTCCCGCAAAAAAATGAGCAATGGGAATTCAAGCCTTTGAGGATAATAGCAACCTCAACTCTTCCTAAGAGCCAAGGATAAGTGACATTGCAGATGAACATGAACCGAATTGATTTGTAAATGATAACACAATATACCAAGGAAATATTAGCTTGCACATACCCCCACCATAATATGAACTTTACCATGATTTTTGTCATTAAAATTGAGTAAAGAACATGTAAATGTCCCTGAGAAACTATACTAGCTAAGAAATTTATTTAATCTACTCCCAAGATGAAAGTATATGTAATAGTCCATAATTTCTATATGTTATGGTCCTTATTGTACACTTTGGTCCCTTAAAATTTCTTAACCCAATTCTATTTTTGAGCCATTTTCTTAGCTTATGACCTATCTAATTTTGTACCTGTTATTTTATTTCCTTATTTGAGTTATTGCAAGGGTGAAATATCACCCGATGGTTACCCCCTTGTTTAGGGCGCATGAGATGGAGCAATGTGATTGTGACCTAAATAAGAGGACATATAGTTGGTGTGTACATGTGTTGCATGGTTCCTATAGGGAGAAAATAAGATGGGAGTATGTATGGTGTATAACTTGGAACATACATAGTAATATAATAGAAAAACTAGCAAAGTGTTAGTGATAAACAACGTAATGTATGTAAGAAAAAAACATGCAAGGACACATAAATAGAACAATCATGGAAACAATATGTTGCATACATGGGAAACCACTCAGGATATCATAAGAAACTCAAGGAACTCAATGCCAACAAGTAATCAAGCAAGTAACATAGGGAATTTCCTACAAACAAGTGAAACCAAAGAAAAAACAAGTAAAGAAATAAAAAAGCAATAGGATGAAGATGATCTCAACTTGGAAGTGACCTCCAACATAAATGCTACACATGAAGCACATGTTAGCATGTTAGAATAGTAAATATTATGACACAATTTATGTACTAAGTGGATGAGGAAAGTAAAATTAGAGTAGTAAATATTGGGAAAATAACACTTGTGTACGAGAAAGTGTAAAGTGGTTTCCCCTAGTAGTTGTGGGAAGAACTTGTAGAAAGTAGTGTCAAACATCTTGCATTGTGTAACAATTTGTATGTATCTTTCATTCAACTAATTTTACCACGTGAATGCACATGTATATAGAAAAATTATATAGCATACTATGTATCAAGCTAAATATGATAAGTAATATGCCACATGAATAGTATAAACATACAATTAAGACAACCAAGAAAAATTCGTGTAAATATTTTTTTGATATTTTTGGATTTTTTAGCATATATGAATTTTTTTGGGATTTTAGGCCACCTGAGGGCATAAATGAAAACCTATTCTCTGAAGAGAAGGAAGGGTGATCCAATAATTCCCCTAGGGGGAAATATTTTAAGTTTTTAATACTTTTAATAAATGGAGATCATGTAATTAGAGAGGGGAAGTAAGGTTGACCCCAATAGTGCACGTGCAAAGTGAGGTTTAGATATGTAATGACTCCTCAATAATAATCAATTTGAACCTATAAATAGAGTGTGTCATCGAGAAAAAGAGGTGAAGTTTGATGCCCCTAGTTTATGAGTAATATATGTGTTTCACCAAATTCTTAGCAAATTGATGAAACATAAAAGGTTAGTAGCCCAAGGAGGAATACATGTTGCAATGTTGGTTGAAGGTTGAATGTGTACTCTAGATGAATTCCAGATTAGAACAGATGTGAGATCTCCCTTTTGGCTAGGAGTAACTACCTGCATATACAAAGCAATACCACAAAATAGAGTTAAACAAAACAATGAGTGGACTACCTAGCGGAAGCTAGATCCCAGAAGCATGATACTACCTGAATAGGATGTTAATCCACTTTTATATAACAATATTAATGCTAGTTAAATCATACATGAAGTAAAGATCCTATTGGAATTGAAATGATTTAGGTATCTTGTATAAAAACAATAAGAAAGGTCGTGCAAAAGGTTTTTAAGGTCAAAATGGAAGGGTTGATTTTGTCTAGTGTTGAGTTGCATGTCCGGTACAGGCTCTAGGTAAGGTTTGGTAAGGTTTATAAATGGGTCTCGGCTATTAGGAAGTGGGTATTATCTCACTGGTCTAAGCTATATTGATAGACATAGTAACTAGTGTTAGCTTAATGACCGATGCCGGTTAGGTAGAGTAACCAACACTAGTTGGCTAACTGGCGTCGGTAGGGGAAATTATCAAAACATTTCTACAATTGATTTTCTAGACTCACTATGATTACACATAGGTTGGAAATGGTGAGCGTGGGGTCGTAAAATGGTTCTGATGACTCAAGGATGATCAAAAGAGGATCAAAATGGGTAGAAATTTCAGGTATGATTAGGTGATGGGTTGATGGAAGGAAGGGAGTAGGTGTTGGGCCTCAAAATATTGACTAAGTTCCAAAGGGTGTGTGGGCACGTGTGATCAATATGAAGAAGCGCACACAGGGGGTAAAGGTGCACAAGACAAGGGTTTTAGAAGGGTTTAGTAAAACCCATGGCGTGCGAGCCAGAAAAGAAAAAGGTTTCAGTACTTAGCCATATTCGGCGTTCTAGGAAGCACACGAGAAAAGCGTGACCCAACTATGCATGTGGAGTGGATAAGGTGCCATCCTGACAACTTGGTGGTCAAGAAAGGAATATTCCATGTGATGGAAGGATCTAGAAAGACATCATTACAGAGAATGGATAGCTCGTATGGGAAGAATTATGCTCCATTAGAGGACCACCTTGACACTTACTCGACTGATATGTTACTTGTAAAGGCATGGTGGTGGGAAATACATCTATATATAGAGATGCTTAGGTAGAAGAAGAGACAACGGATATAGGGAGAATGAAAGGAGAAGCTCTACAGAATGATAAGAAGGTTCTAGAGAGTTGAGGTTCTCATTTAGAGGATTGTAGGGGTAATAGCTTTTCTAAAGGGATGGGTCTGTGAAAATATTTATGTAATATGGGAGGCATGGTTAGGACTTCTGATGCATAAGTCTGATATGCATTGATACATTGGCTGTTATGGCCTTGGTGAATGTAATATGGTTACTTGAACTTTGACTAATATGAATATAAGATTCTATTCTAAGTATAAATTGTTCATGGGTATGAATCCTAGTATATTTCCTTTCTAGTATGGATCAAATTTGTTATTCATATAATGTTTCTTTGGTTATCTTAATGGGTATCTTAATATAATGCCTCATCTTAAGCTCTCATAATGAATGCATGGTTTTTTACATTTTTTCATCTAAGTTTATGTCATTGATCAATGTATTCTCACAAGACTCACATAAAGGAGGGATTCGGCACTCGTATATGCCTCAAGTGAGCTCCCAACACCCGTTGGGTGATAGGCTGACGTGCATGGGATTAGACTTATTATAAGGGTATAAAAATGACTACATCATTGGTCCGAGCTATATCGATAAATCATAGTAATTGATGTCAATTAGGTAGAGTAACCGACATCAGTTGGCTAACCGATGTTATTATGGGTAATTATCAAAAAAATTCTAGAATTGGTTTTCCGAGTCCTTATGATTGCACATAGGTTGGAAATGGTGAGAGTGGGATCATAAAATGGTTATGAGGACTTAGAGATTATTAGGAGAGGATGAATATGGGTAGAAATTCCATATATGATCAGGTGATGGGTCGATGGAAGGGAGTATATGGGTGTGGAGAGAAATAAACTACAGAGATGAATAGATAAATCTATACAGAGAAACTATAGATTCAATGTAAAGATGTTAAATAGTTACTGGAAAATAGATTGGAGGATGTAGGTGATGAAGACGATGATAGTAGAGATCCAAAGAGAATATTCATTGTATTCATGTCACAATATTTTAGACCTTTATGCCTCTCTGATGTGAATCTGTGATCGTGAAGAGGATGATGAATGGTGATCGATGTTGGTAGTGCTCCCGTGTGTCTTATTTTTCTTAAGTGCTAAAGAAATTTGAGTGCTCCAAGTCTCTAGAAAAAATGAGATCCTGAATGAATTGACCAACCTGGGAAAAGGATTTTGGAAATGTATTTAACTTAACCGATCACCATTTGGTAACCGACATCGGTTGAGATATAACCGACATCGGTCAAGGTTGGAATATCTAGGTTAGCCAAAAATAGCCAGATTGTTACTATTTTTTGCATGATTTCCAACCTTCTTATGAGTCTTAAGTGACAGATCATGACAAGATATGTAGGATTCATTTTTGGTTTGTTAATAGGAGTTAAGTCTAGGTTTAAAGTAAGTCCTAGTTAGTTAGGATAGCTTTAGACTCGATCTTAGGTCATTAATGAGGTTTGAGTAGGCCATTGAGTGAGATGGCTAGGTGAGGTGTCTAGGTGAGGTGGTTAAGTGAGGATATTAATTAATTTAATTAAGATAGTTAATTTAATTAACATGTGCACTATGGGATATGAATAGGTAGGATATGGTTAATTTAATTAACGAGGCTTAAAGGGGAGTATGACCTGATTTTGGTGTCTACATTTTTCCCCTTTTTGTTGCGTAGCTTGTATTTGTAAATGACACTTTGAAAAAAATGGGAAGTTGGTGTTACAGGTGTGAATGGAGGTTGGATTTCCCCAAGTAAGGCTAAAAGTGAGATTTCCCCAAGTGTGGGTCGAGTTGATTCCCCTCAAAATAGGAGCCGATGAGGTGGTAGGAGGAGTCGAGTGAGTGGTTTGATAAATATGTAAGTGATGAAAGTGAAGGTAGGAAGGTTGTAGGTAAGTGTATGGGCACATTGGGTAATGGCCAATGGTCAAATCGGTAATAGGTAATCAAAATCGACGCACGCACAAGTATAGACTATGACATTGTACTAGGTAAAAGAGCGTACAAACTCTAAATCGTCCAAGGTCAATAGGTTTACCCAAACAAAGTTGAACGATCTGTATCCAGTGGCAGGATATGGTCCAAACACAACTAAGGTTAGGTGCAAGATCGTTTAGGTATGATCCGTACACCAAAGGTGTAACACCTCTAGCATGACTGGTATCTATGATGACTTCTATTATGGAAGGTTCAAATGTTGACAGGTGATTTTTTTCTTAAGACAGTGTACTCTTATGACCTATGAAATCATGTTTGCAGTAGGTAATATGTTATCTACTAAAATAGGTACGATTCTGTCATGTTTTTCTTAATTTAAAATGAAGCAATTCATATATTTTTATGCAAAATAATTCACTACTTGGGATTGAGAAATTGAGTTTTAGTTTTCATAATTCTTGGGGATTCGAAAAGCATTACCTTGGATCAATTTCATTGATCCAAGGTATGCTTCTAATTTTCAAACCTTGTTGTCATAATGTCCAAGTTGGACAGATGAAAGGCTCCTAGACCTTGAATGTATGAAGGTCATGAATGATCCGATCTCCTTGGCTCTCTGCTTCGTATCTAAATTTGGGTAATAATTTGGTTCCTCTTTTTTATTAAATTAAGATGTAATTCTTAATTAGGAACATGGAACCTATTTACACTATGTTCCTTAAATTAGGAACTTTATCCTAAAAAGAGTAACCTAACCTAAGTTACTAAGTTATTTTGTTATTATGGGATGTTAAATGGGACCTAAGACTAAATACTTATACCTAAGGACCTATGTTAGTTCCTAAACTAATGTTGAACCTAACCTAATGTTTGGCTAACCTAAAAGGGGCCTATGGGACGACATAGGGAGGGGGAAAGTTGGTGACATCGATTCCTAGAAATTTATGAGGAAGTTAATGTGGTCTTATCTCTTTTTAACTGCCAAATTTGGGGGAATGAGATGACATCTTTGCCAAGTTTTAGATGCATGCAATTTTGAACTTAGTCCTCGCTAGAAATAGAGGTGGCGGTGGTGGGAGAAATGGAAGGACTGAAAATCCTATTTTGCATTTAATATTTTTGAAGTTGGTGAAAACCACCTAGGAAGAAGAAAGATGGGTTTGGTTTTTTTGTTCATTTTTCTTCGAGATTGAGCTCTGCATGTGGGTTGTTTTGGTTCTTTGAACCTCCAGTTTGATTCTTACATGAATGTTATCCTTGCATGAACTCTCTTTCCTTGCATGGCATTTGAATGAAGAATTTGGCACCATGAAGCTATAAGAAAGAGAAGGAGAAATTTTGAGGGTTTTTGGTGTTTCAAAGGAGAAATTGAAGCTCTACTTGGAGATTTTCTGCAAAACAGAGAAGACCGTAGAGCTTTATCAGAATGATAGGCCCTATCTATTAAGTCTTATTCTTTTAATTAAGTGTTTCATTAAAATAACTCGCTCTCTATGAAAATATTCTAGTTATGTTTCTATGATTTCTCATTTTATGCTTCTATGGTGTTTTTATTTTCTTCATTGGATGCTTATCGATTTTATGATGGTAGTTGTAAAATGTAATCTAGGAGTGTCATTTCTTGCTTCTGGTGATCTTGCCTTTGCTCAAGTCTTTATAACTAAGACTTGAAACAAAGTTGAGGCCTGTTGGTGAGCTTTTGGTTTAAGGTTGGTCTTGCAATGCATGTTCTTTCTGGTTGTTTGATTATGTGACTCTTGCTTTAAACATTTCCTTTTTTCGTTGTTGGAAGGATTCAAACTAGAGAACTCATTTGATATCTTATTGTTGTCTGATATTTTGTTGTTCTGGTGGTTGCGTGTATTTTCCTTCCTATTTCAGACTTTTAGACCATCGTTGTTCTTGATGGAGGATAAATTTATGATAGGAGTTACATGTTTGAACATTTTTATGGCTATTTTGACTTGCATGTCCTCTTTTTTTTGTCATTAAAAGAACTCCGAAGGAAATCTTGTGTAGACCTCATAGGAAAAATAACTTGTTAATGTGGAAGTCTGATTGTTGAATAATTTCGTGGGAAACATTATTTTGTTTCAATTTGTTTAAGGACTTAAAGTTATCAAAGGATTAACCACTTTGTGTTTAAGTTTGGAAACTATTTTTTGGTATCGGTTAGTTGTTTTCTCATTTGGTTGAAGGTACTCAGGACTACATAATAGTTTTAGTCGACCTTGTCATGTTATATATTTTCTTGGCGTGATCTCCTAAATCCCTTGGTCCTTTAAACTCGGTACCAGATATTTTGGGGACAGAGTCATATGTTTTGAATGGTTTTTGAAGGCTTTGTCTTATGTGGGTAATGTTCAAATGCTTACTTGCGTTCCTTTTTAAGGGTTTAGAGTTCATTGGAGGTCCTGCTTTGGATTAATATTACTGTTTTACTTATCCTTTTTCTCTGGGATTTTAACAAATGATTCACTTGTTTATCCTTGAGGGAATCAAATCTTTATAACATGTCTCTATTGAAATTACAAAAGGTAAAGGTTAGATGTTTCTCTACGTTCCTTTTTCCTTGTATTTTGGTACTCAACCCATTTGGGACTTGGGTGAATCTTTGTTTGGTTATTGATTTATTCTTTTCAGAATTATTCTTCACAGTAATGGCACTTATCATGCAAAGTTCATACGGGATCTTTTTTTTACCTTCTATTATTCATTTCATGAGAAATGTTTACTCTTATTATTTTAAGTTTGAACAGATGAGGAGACTAAAACCTTGTGATAAGGAAAATGTTCAGTGAGGTTTCATTATTGTTTCCTCTTAGGTATATTTAAGCTTAAATCACTTTCTGACCCGATGGTTTGTCTAAATGTATTAATGTCTTTACAAAAAAAATAGAAGTTTACGTTATACTTAGAAGGAGTATCAAGTCTTAGTTAGGTTCTGAACTTAAACCAATATGCTCTTTTCTGTAATGTTAATGATGGTGTATCTTGTATGGGATCTGAATGTTAGCTTGTTTCTGGTTAGAAGCAACCTTATACTTTTGATGAGGTCTGATTTATGTTGTCTTTGACTTCTAACTTGATTTGATTTCTTATTATCACCTCCAACTTTAGGATGCTTCAATCGGGGTTACATTAATTGTTTATGATGATTTGGTTACCCTTACTTGTTCATATGATCTTATTTATGATTGATGACATCTTAAACCTTAGGATGAATATGAGATAATGGGACAATTAGATGGTAGGCAATGTTTATTACTACACAAACTATTGAATTAATTCAAAAGATAGTTTTATGTATCTTATACTCTTCTGTTAAATAGGTTTAGTTGATTGAAGGAACTTAAATGGGTTACATGAAAGTAATGGTAAGGTTCAGATGAAATGATAATTCTTCTTTATCTCTGTTGTTTAAATTTTGTATGATAAAATGATTTTATGATGGAAAGTAAAGGTTGATAGATTGACTGACCAAACCTTACTTTTGATTTGAAACTTTAATATATATATCTCTCTCTTATCTTTGATTGTATTCTTTTTATGGTGTCTTTCATTATTATGATTGTGTTTTCAGGATTGTTTCATAAACAACAAAGTTCTTTTTATGAAATAGTTAGCTAAAATCACAACATTTTAATGATATAGTGTTTATCCTTCTCAGTTCAATGAACTGACCCATGCTAGCAATTTTGCAGATGGACTTCGTAAAAGATGAAAGGAGAAAGACATATAGAAAGTTGCATTTATTTTATTAAGGGAATTGTATCTTTATTATGATGAAATTTGGCTTCATTACTTGAGATGCACTTGTTGGAAAAGAAATTTGTAATAAGAATTGGTTAGATACTATTGTTTTGACATTTTGTATTATCTAAAATGTTTTGGATTTAGTGAATGTATCACTCCTCCTTGATGAATAAAAGATGTGTTGATTCTAAATAATACTTTTTGTAATACCTTCTTGGCATGAATTGACTGAATTGATATGTATTACCCTAATAAAGGAGGGTAGTTAATATACTTAAATAATATGGAATGGTTGGGGTAGGAATCTATGTTGTTAGATGTATTATTTTCTCTAGTAGTGATGCAACTTATAAAGTTGACATTCTTAAGCAGATACTCAACCATTACAAAAAAGACTGGAATTGAATTACATGGATGTATGTGTATTAAACCATGATTATAACTTACAATGTGTTATTTGATTATAAATGGACATTAGCCCTTAATATGGGGAAAGAAAGATACTTTCCATAAAATAAATCATGGACATAACTTAAGATCTTGTTAAAAGAATCATTATTAATGTAAGTAAATAATTAAAGGTTTTCTTCCTTAAGTAGAATTCCTTAGTCAAAGTTAGAAATGCATGGAAGGGAAGTAAAAGGGAATTTAGACTTCATTTTCATGAAGTCTAAAATAAATGGTTTACTAGGAACTTATTTAAGCTAAGGCTGAAATAAGTAAGAAATAAATTAACACTTCCATAAATGTAAAATCTATTTATAAAAACATGATTCAGGTTGTTATGGTATAATAAGCATAACATGTAATTGGTTAGGAAGTAGATTTTACTTGCACACCTTCCTCAAATGCAGCATTAATTTGTAACCCTATAGGTTAAAGAACCTAGTTCAATTGGTAAGGTTTTTGTAATGAATCTGTAATGAAGTGATCAATAACATATTAACTTTCAAGCTAAGGTATGTTCGTCCGGATGAGGGAAATCAATTTGATGTTGACACACGCCAACTGTAGCGTAGTACCTTTGGAATGAGAGGAGTCATTATGAGGATACTATGTTGCAGGTTGACATATCTCAATACCCCATAGATTTTTTTTAACTAGACTAACATAAGTTCTTTATTGGATTATGGTTCTTCCCTATGCAGAGATAGGGACATGATTTATTGTCAGGATCAACTCACATTGACTTAGGATATCTAGACACACCCAATTGATGTAAGTCGATTGAGCATGTCTGTGTACCCTTAGTCACCGCGAGCATGCTCCACACTAGGGAATGTTACTAAAATTTTCTAGGGTTAAACTTTGAATCAAGTGGGGCCGACATAAGTCAATGAAGACCAATCTAGATAACTTGATTAAAGTGTGGTGAAGGACTTATTGTTTTACGCGTATGTCATCTAGGAATGCAAACATGATAAACATGTTTAAAATATTTTGCCAAAGCATCGCAAGTTCTTGGTTACGTTGTCCTATATCACTTAGTTTAAGAAGTGGGATTTCAGATGAATATCGATAATAGATATTCGTAGATAGACTCTTAAATAGAACACTTGGGTACCCCATATAGGGTAAAGGAATGAAGTATACTTGGTATACACATTACTGAATAACATGAGAGATTGGTTTTGGGCCGAGTCATGAAATGAGAGATTAGTGTTTCACCGAGTCATTACAACTACATATGGTTTTTTGTTGTGAAATATTTTGGCATTATAATGTGTGTTCTAAATTATGATTTAGAACATAGAACATTATGTAAAAAAATCCTTGTTTCTAAAGTCTTAAAATGGGAATGTTACATCTTGGTATCAAAGTTGAAGGTTGCATCTCTTGGACCTATTGAGTCCATAAATATAATAAAAATTTAATTTTCTTGTAAAAAAATGGTTAGAACAAGGGGAATGCTGCAAACAACCCACCCTCGGGTGGAGAGGTATCTACATCCCAAAAACTTGATGAGATATTTTTATCCTCAAGTTAGACACAAGATACCATTGGTGTACTTGAACAACAAGTAATGGGTAATGAGGAGGAACAATTTATTGTTAATAACAATCAGCCACCTCCTATGGATAACATCAATATTGGGAATTTAGGTGTTGATAATAATAATGCTGCAAATGCTAATGCTAATGTACCCAATCAACCTAAAAATAAAAGGCAAGGTTAGTAGTTGAACTCACAAATGATATAAAAAGGATAAGTCCACCTAAGTTTGATGGCACTACACTTGGGGAATGGAGATGAGAACTAGCTCAACGAAATGGAGAAGTAATTTTCAATAAGAAAATTCTTAGAGGAAACAAAAGCAATATGGGGATCTTATCATCTTTCCCATAAGGCATCTTCCTAGTGGGATAGCCACAAGGCTGAATTGAATATTGATGAATCAAGCATCACATGGGATCAATTTAAAAATTATTTTAGGCAATGATGGCTGCCACAACTTTATTATGATCAAAAGATGACTGAATTTCAGAACTTAACTCAGGAAAGTTAATTGTAATAGAATATTGGGAGAGGTTCACTAAACTTCTCAAGTACGTACCTTAATATCAAACTGATGAGAAGTTTAGGATACGAAAATTCATTATGGGATTAAATCCTATCATAGGGGGTGAAGTAGATGTTCACAACCCAACCACCATGGAAGGGGTTGTAGAAAAATTCATTCATTCAGGAGAACAAAATTAAAATCAATCTCTTCCCATAAGGAAGAAATCAAAAAGAAAATTTCTAATTCTTCTTCATATCTTGCACCCAAAAAGGGGGCATGGAAGAATTTTGGTACTAAAAATAAATTTTTTTCTGATAATAACAAGAAAACAACAGCAAATAAACCTGTTGCAAATGTTCAAAACAATTTCATTAAGAACAATAATAATGGACATAAGTCCTATGGAGGACAAGAACAACTTTAATGCTAGAAATAAATTTGAGCCTAAATGAAGACCTGTAAGAGGCTAATACAATTGTGGCAAGCATCATTATGCAAATCAATTCCCTCTAAGGAAGGATGATAACAATCAGCAGCATAAGGTACATGCTACAGTAGCTGATAAAAAGCTAAAAATCAAGTTATGCCTATAGAAGTGTGAGGTAAGTTATTTGGTATACATATTACTATACTTTTTGATACCGAGCTACTTGAATGCTTTATTTCTACTAAATTAGCTTCAAAACTAAAAAGAAAAGCTAGAAAAATTGATTAATATTGGGTTTTGTACATTTATGGAAACAATGTTGTCCATTCAGTTAGTAAGTGTCTTTTTTGAGCAATCCTAGATTTGCCTATTTTTTCCACTAAATTTTACCTTTATGTTGATCCTTTGGGATCTTATGATGTAATAACAGGTGTTAACTAGCTTTCTAAGCATAAAGAAAAACTTTATTTTTTTGAAAAACATATTAGTTATCTTGATGATTTGTAAAACACAGTAGACATCGAGGGGATTAAACGTGAGATTTCAGTTAGAAAAGTGTCAGTTATGAGGCTTAAAAAGGCTTAAAAAAAAGGTTACACATTGTATGCGTAAATTTTTTTGAAACAACTGAAGGGGATATTGATTTCTTGGAAAAATATCCATTGTTACAATATTTAAATGATGTGTTTCCGGAAGAACTACCTGGTCTTCCACCCAAACGGGAGTTTGATTTCACAATTGAGATCAAGTCAGGAATTGAGCCTATTTCCAAGGCACCGTATTGAATGACTACCATTGAACTGGTAGAGCTTAAGGCACAATTACAAGAACTGTTGTCTAAAGGTTTGATAAGACCAAGTGTCTCACCTTGGGGAGCACCGGTAATTTTTGTGAAAAAGAAAGATGGAACACTTAGGTTGTGTATTGATTATAGGATGTTAAACAAAGCAACAATAAAAAATAGATATCCACTTCCTAGAATTTATGATCTGTTTGATCAGATGCATGGTGCATCATTATATTCTAAGATAGATCTTCATTCTTGGTATCATCAATTAAGAATCTAAGATGAATATATGCATAAAACAAATTTCAAGACAAGGTATGAGCATTATGAATTCACAATTTTACCTTTCAGTTCTACAAATGCATCTCGTAGCTTTTATGAATTTAATGAATAATATATTTCAAGATTTCTTGGGAAAATTTGGGCTTGTATTCTTGGATGATATCCTCATATATTCTAAAATAATTCATGAGCATTATGAGCATTTGAAAATAGTTCTTGAAATCTTAAGAAAAATAAGATTGTATGGTAAGTTGTCCAAATGTTCTTTTTATGAGATAGAAATGCACTATCTAGGACATGTTATAAGTAAAGATGGAATAGCTATCAATCCATCAAATATTTTTGCCATAACAGACTAGCTTGCACCTAAGAATGTACATGAAGTCAGAAGCTTCATGGGTCTTGTTGGTTATTATAGAAAATTTGTTAAGGAATTTTCAAAGGTTGTTGCACCAATAACTTCATTACAAAATAAAGATAAGAAATTTGAGTGGAGTGAAAAATGTGAATCAACATTTAAAAATATTAAGGATCAATTAACATTTGCACCTATTTTGGTTGTACCTGATCCAAATGGAAACTTTACGGTAGTAACAAATGCTTTCAGAGAAGGACTCGGAGGTATTTTGTTACAAAATGAGCATGTTATAGCATATGAGAGTAGAAAACTCAAGTTACATGAACTAAATTATGCTCCCCATGACCTAAAGCTTGCTGCCATTATACATGCACTTCAAGTATGGAGGCATTATCTTTTAGGGATACCTTTTGAATTAAAGACTGGTCATCTTGGGCTGAAGTATATTGTCACTCTAGAAAATCTAAATGTAAGAAAAGAAAGTTGGTTAGAGTTTTTATCACAATATGATTTGTACATAAGTTACATAAAAGGCAAAGAAAATAGAGTGACATATGCACTAAGTAGTAGGAAACATATTTCTACACTTACAACTTTGAAAACTCTATTTAAGGATGAGGTAAAAAGCGTCATGGAATCTAATTCATACTTTTAGCAAGTAAAAATAACACTTATTGCAAATCCAAATGACTCAAGATATAAAGGTTTTCACTTCGATGACAAAGGAATCTTGAGATATGATAAATGGGTGTATATACCTTCGAAATGAATTAAGAATGAAGTTGATAATTGAGTTTCATAATTCACTTTATTCAATACACCTTGGTTTTACCAAAATGTTTACTGATATAAGACAACAATATTTTTGGAAAGGGATGAATAAAGACGCAATTGATTTTGTGACACACTACATAGAATGTCAGTGTGTTAAGGCTAAACATATGCATCCAAATGGTTTATTGTACCCTTCATAACATAGCGCAATATAAGTGGCAAGTAATTATCATTGTTTTTTTCAAGGGCTGCCAATCTCAAGAAACAAGCATGATTTTATTTTAGTTGTCGATAAACTAACAAAGGTAGCACATTTTATTATTGGTAATCTTAAGGAAGATTGACCTATTTTAGAAAAAATATTTTTCATGAAATTTTTGAGATTTCATGGAGTACCAAAATTGATCATATCGTATAGAGACCCTAGAATGACATCTCTATTTTGGAAAATGCTAAATGTAGCTTGAGGAACTAAACTAAATTTTAGTTCAACATACCATCCAGAAACTGATGGGAAAACTAAAAGAGTTAACCAGGTTTTAGAAGATATGTTAAAATGTACTTGCATGGATCAGCAAAGACAAATGGGAAGAATACCTTTCATTAGTTGAATTTTCTTATAATAACACATACCATGCCTCTCTGAAAATGCCACCTTTCGGATCATTGTGCGAAAGGAAATGCGTAACTCCTGTTAGTGGGATAGCATAGAAGAGAGAGAGGTAATTGGACCTGAAATCCTTACTGAAATGGAACAAGTTAAAATGATTTGTGAACATTTAACAGAAGCAGTAGATAGATAAAAATGTTGTGCAGATTTAAAAAGGTTTGATAAAAAATTTGAACTGGGTGAAAAGGCCTTTTTACGGGTTAAGCTGAAAAAGTGTTCTATAACCTTTGGCAAGGTTGCCAAATTATCACCTCATTATGTGGGACCCTTTGAAATTGTTGAAGTAATAAATCATGTAGCTTATCGTTTAACTTTACTACCTGCTTTATCATGAATGCATGATGTTTTCCATATTTCTTTACTTACTAAATACATTTCAGATTTATCACATGTGTTAAACTAGGATTCCTTACAAGTCCAAGACCCAGTAATAATCATGGTTAAACCCATTAGAATTATGGAAACTTGATAGTTGCATTGAGAAATCGTGAAATTAGTTCATGCAAGGTCCAATAGGACCAGTTTAATGAAGAAAGTGTAATATGGGAAAATGTCGAGGACATGAAATTTGCTTTTCCTCCTTTATTTGAATGGCCGATTCTCATTGATTGATAATAATTAAATATTTTGTTCTTAATTTATCCATAAATCTACCAATTTTGGGCAAGTACTATATTCATTAAATGCAGACAACTATTTTAATGTTGAATAAATTATGGAAATTTTAGAATTCTCAAATCTGGTTTTTGTTTGTGAACTTATGGATAAACGAACTATAATTAGGATAATATTTCTTGTTTGAGAATTTGGACTAAGTTAATCATCGTAATGATGATGCTTTTTAGGAGGGAGGTATGTAACACCTATAGCATGATGACCGTATCTATGATGAATTACATTATGGAAGGTCCAAACGTTGATAGGTGATTTTTACTTAAAATGATGTACTCTTATGACCTATGAAATCATGTTTTCAGTAGGTATTATGTTTTTCTTAATTTAAAATGAATCGATTCATATATTTTTATGCATAATAATTCACATCTTACGATTGAGAAATTGAGTTTCAGTTTTCATAATTCTTGGGGATTCAAAACAACATTACCTTGGATCAATTTCATTGATCCAAAGCATGCTTATAATTTTCAAACCTTGTTGTCATAATGTCCAAGCTAGACAGATGAAAGGCTCTTGGACCTTGAATGAACAAATGTCATGAATTATATGATCTCCTTAGCTCTCTGCTTTGTATCTAAATTTGGGTAATAATATGGTTCCTCTTTTTTATTAAAGTAAGATGTAATTCTTAATTAGGAACATGGAACCTATTTACACTATGTTCCTTAAATTAGGAAATTTATCCTAAAAAGAGTAACCTAACCTAAGTTACTAAGTTCTTTTGTTATTATGGAATGTTAAATGGGACCTAAGACTAAATACTTATACCTAAGGACCTATGTTAGTTCCTAAACTAATGTTGAACCTAACCTAATGTTTGGCTAACCTAAAAGGGGCCTATGGGATGACATAGGGAGGGGGAAAGTTGGTGGCATCGATTCCTATAAATTTATGAGGAAGTTAATGTGGTCTTATCTCTTTTTAACTACCAAATTTGGGGCATGAGGAAATTTGGGGGAATGAGCTGACATCTCCGCCAAGTTTTAGATGCATGTAATTTTGAACTTAGTCCTTGCCAGAAATAGAGGTGGTGGTGGTGGGAGAAATGGAAGGACTGATAGTCCTATTTCACATTTAATATTTTTGAAGTTGACAAAAATCACCTAGGAAGAAGAAAGAGGGGTTTGGTTTTGTTTGTTCATTTGGTCTTCGAGCTTGAGCTCTGCATGTGGGTTGTTTTGGTTCTTCGAACCTCTAGTTCAATTCTTGCATGAATGTTATCCTTGCATGAAATATCTTTCCTTGCATGGTGTTTGAATGAAGAATTTATCATTGTGAAGATATAACAAAGAGATGGATAAATTTTTGAGGGTTGTTGGCATTTTGAAGGAGGAATTGAAGCTCTTCTTGAGATTTTTGCAAAACAAAGAAGAGCGGAGCTCTATCAGGCATGATAGACCCTATCCATTAAGTCTTATGATTTTAATTAAGTGATTCATTAAATTAACTCGATCAATATGAAAATCTTTTGGTTTTATTTTTTTGATTGCTCATTTTATGCTTCTATGGTGTTTTGATTTGCTTCATTAGATGTTTATTGATTTTATGATGGTAGTTGTAAAACATAATCTGGGAGTGTCATTTCTTACTTCTGGGTGATCTTGCCTTTGTTCGATTCTTTATAACTTAGACTTGAAATAGAGTTAAGACCTGTTGGTGAGATTTTGGTTTAAGTTTTGTCTTGCAATGCATGTTATTTCTTGTGTTTGATTTTGTGACTCTTGCTTCAAATGATTCCTTTTGTTCATTGTTGGAAGGATTCAAACTGGAGAACTCGTTTGATATCTTATTATTTTCTCGAGATTTGTTTTTCGTGGTTATGTGTATTTTCCTTCCTGTTTGTAATTTCAGACATCGTTGTTCTTGATGGAGGATAAATTTATGATAGGATTTGCATGTTTGAACATTTGTATGTCTATTTCAACTTGCATGTCCTCTTTTTGTTGTCATTAAAAGAACTCCGAAGGAAATCTTGTGTAAACATCACAGGAAAAATAACTTGTTAACGTGGAAGTATGATTGTTGAATAATGTATGTGGGAAATATTATTTTGTTTCAATTTTTTTAGGGACTTAAAGTTATCAAAGGATTAACCACTTGTTTTTAAGTTTGGAAACTCTTTTTGGGTATCGGTTAGTTGTTTTCTCATTTATTTGAAGGTACTCAGAACTGCATAACAGTTTTAGCCGACCTTGTCCTGTTGTATATTTTCTTGGCATGATCTCCTAAATCCCTTGAGCCTTTTAAACAGCTACCAGATATTTTGGGACAAAGGCAGATGTTCTGAATGGTTGTTAAAGGCTTTCTCTTATGTGGGTAATGTTTGAATGCTTACTTGTGTTCCTTTTTAAGGGTTTAGAGTTCATTAGAGGTTTGTTTTGGATTAATCCTACTGTTCTACTTTTCCTTTCTTCTCTAGGATTTTAAGAAATGATTCACTTGTTTATCCTTGAGGGAATCAAGTCTTTTGAACCTGTCTCTATTGAAATGAAAAAGGTAAAGGTTAGATGTTGCTCTACATTCCTTTTTCCTGGTCTTTTGGTACTCAACCCATTCAGACTTGGGTGAATCTTTGTTTGGTTATTGATTTATTCTTTGGAGAATTATTCTTCACATCGACAACACCTATCATGCGAAGTTCATACATGATCTGTTATGTACCTTCCATTATTCATTTCATGAGAAATGTTTACTCTTATTCTTTTAAGTTTGAACAAATGAGGAGACTAAAAACCTCATGATTAGGAAAATGTTCAGTGAGGTTTTTTTTGTTTCCTCTCGGGTTTTTTTAAGCTTAAATCATTTTATGACCCTATGGTTGGTCTAAATGTATTAATGTCTCCATTTATAAAAAATAGAAATTTAATTTATACTTAGAAGGAGTATCAAGTCTTAGTTAGGTTCTAAACTTAAACCAACATACGCTTTTCTGTAATGTTAACGATGGTGTATCTTGTATGGGATATGAATGTTATCTTTTTTCCTATTAGCAGAAACCTTATACTTTTGATGAGGTCTAATTTATGTTTTCTTTGACTTCTAACTTGATTTGATTTCTGATTCTGAGCCTAGACTTTAGGATGCTTCAATCGGGTTACATTAATTGTTTATGATGATTTGGTTACCCTTACTTGTTCATATGATCTTATTTATGATTGATGACATCTTAAACCTTAGGATGAATCGAGATAATGGGACAATTAGATGGTAGGCAATGTTTATTACTACACAAACTGTTGAATTAAGTCTAAAAGATAGTTTTATGTATCTTATACTCTTTTGTTAAATAGGTTTAGCTAATTGAAGGAACTTAAATGGGTTACATGAAAGTAATGGTAAGGTTCAGATGAAATAATAATTCTTCTTTATCTTTTTGTTTAAATTTTGTATGATAAAAGGATTTTACGATGGAAAGTAAAGGTTAATAGATTCACTGGCCAAACCTTACTTTTGATTTGAGACTTTAATATATATCTCTCTCTTATCTTTAATTGTACTCTTTTTGATTGAGTCTTTCTATTATTATGATTGTGTTTTCAGGATTATTTCATAAAAAGTAGAGTGCTTTTTATGAAATGTTTAACTAAAAGTACAACATTTTAATGATATAGTGCTTATCATTCTCAGCTTCATGAACTCGACTACTGCTAGCAATTTTGCAGATGGAATTTGTAAAATATTAAAGGAGAAAGACATATAAAAAGTTGCATTTATTTTATTAAGGGAATTTTATATTTATTATGATGAAATTTGGCTTCATTACTTGAGATGCACTTGTTGGAAAAGAAATTTATAATAAGAATTGGTTAGATACTATTGTTTTGAAATTTTGTATTATCTAAAATATTTTGGATTTAGTGAATGTATCACTCCTTGATGAATAAAATATGTGTTGATTTTAAATAATACTTGTTGTAATACTTTCTTGGCATGAATTGGGCTGAATTGATATGTATTACCCTAATGAAGGAGGGTAGTTAATATACTTAAATAATATGGAATGGTTGGGGTAGGAATCTGTGTTGTTAGATGTATTATTCTCTCTAGTAGCAATGCAACTTATAAAGTTGACATTCTTAAGATGATACCCAACCATTACAAAAAAAAATACAAGAATTTAATTACATGGATGTATGTGTATTAAACCATGATTATAACTTACAATGTGTTATTTGATTATAAATGGACATTAGCCCTTAATTTGGGGAAAGAAAGATACTTTCTATAAAATAAATCATGGACATAACTTTAGATCTTGTTAAAAGAATCATTATTAATGTAAGTAAATAATGGAAGGTGTTCTTCCTTAAGTAGACTTCCATAGTCAAAGTTAGAAATGCATGGAAGGGAAGTAAAAAGGGAATTTAGACTTCATTTTCATGAAGTCTAAAATAAATGGTTTACTTGGAACTTATTTAAGCTAAGGCTGAAATAAGTAATAAATAAATTAACACTTCCATAAATGCAAAATCTATTATGTAAAAACATGATTTAGGTTGTTGTGGTATAATAAACATAACATGTAATTAATTGGTTAGGAAGTAGATTTTACCTACACACCTACCTCAAATGCAACTTCAATTTGTAACCCTATAGGTTAAAGAACCTAGTTCAATCAGTAAGGTTGTTGTAATTAATTTGTAATGAAGTGATTAATAAGATATTAACTTTCAATCTAAGGTATGTTCGTCAGATGAGGGAACTCAGTTGGATGTTGACACATGCCAACTGTAGTTTAGTACCTTCATAATGACAGAGTCATTACGAGGATACTATGTTGCAGTTGACATGTCTCAATACCCCACAGAGTTTTTTCAACTAGACTAACATAAGTTCTTGACTGGATCATAGTTCTTCCCTATGCAGAGATAGGGACATGATCTAGTGTTGGGGTCAACTCATGTTGACTTAGGATAACTAGACAAAACCAATCTACGTAATTAGATTGAGTATGTATATGTACCCTTAGTCACCGTGAGCATTCCTCCACACTAGGGCATGTTGTTAACCTTGTCTAGGGTTAAACTTTGAATCAAGTGGACTGATAGAAGTCAATGAAGACCAATCTAGATAATAGTTCAAGTGTGGTGAAGGACTTATTTTGTTTGAAGAGTATGTTGTCTAGGAATGAAAACATGATAAACATGTTTAAAATCTTTGGCCAAAGTATCGCAAGTTATTGGTTGCGTTGTCTTATGTCACCTAGTTTAAGAAGTAGGATTTCATATGAATATCAGTAATAGATATTCATATAGGATCTTAAACAGAAAACTTGGGTACCCCTTATAGGGTAAAAGAACCAAGTATACCTAGTATACACATTACTAAATAACATGAGAGATCAGTTTTGTGCCGAGTCATGAAATGAGAGATTGGTGTTTCACCGAGTCATTACAGTTGCATATGGTTTTTTATTATGAGGTAGTTTGGCATTGGAATGTGTGTTCTAAATTATGATTTAGAACAGAGAACATTATGTAAAAAAAATTCCTTCTTTCTAAAGTCTTAAAATGGGAATGTTACAAAATATTTGGTCGATAAACAACACAACGATAGGCAAGGTAAGGTCATTAGGTTATACTACATGGGTAACAACATCACAAGGTATAATGAGTACATGAGTTCAAAGGTCACAAAAAATAGTTCTGATCGGGGCATGTAGGTCATGGAATGGTTAAGGAAGAGGTATAGGTAAATAACAAGTCCCTAAACATGATTAAGAAAATGTATATGTAATTTAGGCTTGTGGGTAGGCTGTAATAAGTGTTGGTAATGTCAAAAGGTATTTGGTTGTAATGAGTTTAGGTCAAAATGGGAAAATGTAGGTGAAATGGTACTGGCAGGTGACCGAGGCTAGTTATAAGGTAACCAAGTTCAGTTTGGTAGGGCACGATATGACTGACACCAATCATGTTGATTTAAGGTTAAAAAAGAAAAATCAGTGTTTTATGGATTCATTTTAACTTTTTATCATTTGTGAAGATGACAAAGAATTTGTACCTCGTGGAAAGCGACATTGTGAAGTGTTGAGTTGAGTTGGCCAATTACTAGTACGTGAGTGGGTATCGGCAGGTGGGTCCACGAGATTTCAGCATGGTAGAGGTGGGAAAGGGTTCGGGTGGACCACCGGCACAATGGCGAGATGTGTCACCAAGTATCCAATGCAATGATGAGGTAGGAGGGATCCAAAAACCTCACTTTTAATTTGAAATTTGTGATTTTAAAGAAACAGAGTTGGGTAGGATTTTGGTTTTGATTTGTAGGTGGAAAAGTGATGAAATCAGGGGAAAAGGTCAAATATAGGTTAAGTAGGGTGAGAAATAAATGTGGGGTAAATATGGGTGGGATTAGGTAGGTTTGTAAGGTGTTCTTGTCAATTTTTGAGAAATGGGGGTAGGGGTTTTGGTTTTTAACATTGTGATAGAGACCAACGTCGGTTGGCTTTGGCCAACATTGGTCAAGTATGAGGTGACTCGACACCCGCTTAAATGAAACCGATGACATTAAGAAAAAAGCGGTGACGGTCCCGGAGACCGGTGCTTTGCATAAGGTTAAGGTAAAATAGGGGTTAGAAGGGCTAGGTAGGAATGTAAAAGAGGTGAAGAAGGGGCAGGTGAGGATGAATAATAGGGGGAAGAGGGTAAAATGTGATTTTGGTGAGAAGAGATAAGGAAGTAGGTTAAATGAGTTTAAGATAATGGGTAATGATGATAAGGGGTAGTAGGTGAATTAGGTAAAGGGTGTAGGCATGTTTGATGTGGTGGGTATGGTTTAGTGGGAAATAGGTGATTTTTGGGAAGTCAAGTCTTGACAATGATGTGTTTGATGATGTAAGCATGGGATCAGCTTAGGATGTAGGATAGAGTACCACCTCTATTAGTACAGATGTGGTCCAATGTGACTACAAAGGAGTGGGAGCATATGATTGATGTCAGATTGATTTGGATCTAGCACTATAGGTGCATAGCCCGAGACCCTAGCTTGATGGTCGCTCTCATTAACAGATGGGATTCAATAACCAACACTTTTCATCTACCGATAGGTGATATGACCATCACCCTGGAGGACGGGTATAGGATCCTGCGGCTATCGATTGGTAGGGAGCCATTTTACTATATTTTGTCACAGGAATAAGTGTAGCCAATAGTGGTTGTATTTTGGGAGGCGATGGGTGAGAAAACATACCGTAGTGTGAGCCTTAGTTATGGAGACATGTATGCAGCCTACCCATAGGAGATGAGGCTGGTTGTGTTGATGATGGAGGCAGTATGTTGTTTCGCCTTACCAGATGTTGAGGGTGGGAGATTCCCATGAGCACTAATGGGAGTTCTCTAGGATATGATGGAGGAGCGGATCTTCTTTTCTTGGGCACCAACATTCCTAGTGTAGCTATATAGGGAGCTATGGGCCTATGGGAGATTGTGGTGGTTTAGTTTGTGTTGCACCTTTTTACTACATTGTTGGGCATACGAGCACATCATGTGCATGCGCCCACTGGGTTTTCCCTGACATGATTGGTTTGGGGGTGGATTTCTCATATTTGGATACGACGTTAGGTACCAATTGGTGGGTAGGATAGGGTGGCTAGGGCGAATTGTTAGAAATATCATAGTGCTCTCATTATTATTGTAATATTATTAATATGAGTTATATTATAACTCATTATTAATAATATAAGTTTCTTATATTGTTTCAACAATTTATATTTGTTATACCCGTAATGATATTAACGGGTTGTTTTGTTGTGTGACTTCCTAGTTTGTAGGAGGTCGATTTTCTATTTCCATGGCTATATAATAGCCTTATGTATTGTGTAATAGATATAGCAAGAATATAGATAATTAATAAATTATTCTGTGTGTTTTACCTGTGCAAATCTGATCCAAAATCAATATTTGGTATCGAGCAGTTTGATTCTCTGTATGTGATGGAAGTGTAAATTGATTGAAGGGGCGGTTAGTATTTTTCCTGTCCCATGTATGGAAAATTGAATTTTATCATTTAGTATATTTTGAATGTGCAGTTCAATTTTTTTGTATTGGATTGATATGATATGTGTACATTGCATATCATCCATTCTGGTTCATAGACATTAGTGATAGATCTGACATGTCCTTCAAATATTGCTAAGAAGAATGCTTGAAGCCACGTTTTTTCTGGAGCCACGTTTTTATTAAAGCACCCTGAATTCTGAAGCATCCCGAATATTGTTGATAAGAAGTTTGTTTGGTCAAAAGAGGAATCCCGAATCAGGAGAAAGATCAAGTGTTTAGCAAGGCCGTGCATAGTGAAATACATATGATAGCAATGCATGAAATGTGTCTGTTTTGCATAGAATTTTATTGAAGATTCTGCTGCGACTTAGACACTTAGATCTGTACACATGCAGTCATGGATCTAACACCTCAACCATAGTTCAGGGATTGTCCACATTCAATTTCCAGTCAGTCATATCTTGCCAGTCATATCTTGCCAAGCGGTCGTGCAAGTGGAAACCAAGTCCGAGTAGACTGACTGCGCACAACAGCCGCATTTGTTCTGCTCTGAGAGGTATTCTCAAATTTTGGGACGTCTCCACTATAATTGGATCCAATTCACACAGATTCCATGCAACTTGACTGTTGTTAGAAGGAATTATTCAACACTTGTGTGATAAGGAACAACGTTGCATTGAAAGGGATCTCCATCGGCGTTGACACCAACTTCAGTTCCAATTCTTCTCAGCATAAGGTGATCTGATTCTTGTGTTTATCTTATATTAAAAAAGGAAAATACAGTTTGTTGTTGCAGATCCATCAATCATCAAATTCTGGTGTTTTTCCTAATTGACTACTTCAGCATTTTCAATCAGCCAGCTCTAACAAGTCCGGTGAATGTGTATTGGTCAAATATAAGCGTGCAATATTATACATGCTATGCGTCCAACTTGACTTTGCATTTGTGAATCGACTCCATCTGTCATTATGATATTTAATATATCATGCATGTTATGAGCGGTTGAGTAGTTCTATGAATAGAAGAGGGTTCGTTGCATTGAAAAAAAAAAAAAACAAATTCACAGGCATAGAGGATCAAGTAAGTTGTCGTTGTGTTATTTATTCTTAAGGGAAGTGGCATTGGCGTTATCCACTTGGAGTTTTGTTTTTCCATGACATGTTCCATTAAGCTCCTCTGCTCCATATTTATCTGCATTGAAATATTTTTATTTTTTTCATTGAACAACGAGTGTCAACCTTGCTTGAGCATTCGACATCAAAATCAGATCAAAAATTGGTCTCGCCAATGGATAAATCACCTTGCATGGTGTTTCAACCTCATCGACACCTATCTCACAATGGTCAAGAAAAGAAAAAGGTTAACAGCTAAAGAATACAAAGATCATCTTTTACGAAAAATGAGAAGTTCGGAAAAGAAGTCCAGCACATTTCTCTGACCTAAGCAGTATGTATAATTGGATGATGGAGGCAATGGAGGCAGGAGGACAGTCAGCGTCCTTGAGTTCATCACTACCTCAGAGGCCGCAAACTACTTTAGTGACATCTTTGTGTCTTGTGCGATGAATAAGAACAGATGAGCATCCTTGTTCCTGTGTGCAGTGCAGTGCTTGTGTGTCCCCCTTGATGATAATGATTTGTACCATTGATACTATTGCAGGAAGTGTTCTTGATTAGACTGATTTGATGGTTGATGTGAATTGGTTGAACGGTCCCAGTTCATGTATTCATCTAATAGGTTGAACGGTCCCTGGATGATGTAGTTCCCACAGTCAGTGTTGAGGATCGAGACCATGTGCAAGCTATGGAGCGACATGCTTTGCTTGGTTGAAGATGGTGTTTTCCCCATGTTTGCACTAAGGGGGAATGCTAGAAATATCATAGTGCTCTCATTATATTGTATTATTATTAATATGAGTTATATTATAACTCATTATTAATAATATAGGTTTGTTATATTGTTTCAACAATATATTTTTGTTATACCCGTAATGATATTAATGGGTTGTATTGTTGTGACTCCTTCCTATTTTATAGGAGGTTGATTTGCTGTTATTATGGTTGTATAATAGCCTTATGTATTGTGTAATAGATATAGCAAGAATATAGATAATTAATAAATTATTCTCGTGTGTTTTACTGTGGCAAATCTGATCCAAAATCAATACGGATACATCATGTGCATGCGCCCACTGGGTTTTCCCAGACATGATTGGTTTGGGGGTGGATTTCTCATATTTGGATACGAGACGTTAGGTACTAATTGGTGGGTAGTATAGGGTGGCTAGGGCCAGACATGATGTTTTATACTACGGTGGTTGCTAGAGGGACTTTCGGGAATCGACATTGTTTACGAGGCTATATATTGGTTTTCCATCTTATAGAGACATGACAAAGGAGCATGAGGAGCTGAAGGATCTACATTTGCTAAGGTGGATATAGGTGCAGCAATCGGCTAATAAGAGATGATACTTATAGAAAAAAATTAGACAACAGAAATTTGGGCTACCACAAGATGTTCCTCCACCTTTCCGACAGTACCAAAGAGATGACATGGAGAGACCTATGTCTCCACCATGATCGAGTGTGCTGATATGGTAGGAGGATCAGGTGGTGGATAGGTGGATAGATGAAGTCAGAGTCACTAATGAATATAGGCATTGGTGGGTGGCACAGAGATAGGCGGCACCAATGAGGCCATGACATCTATATCTTACTACAAAGTGATAGTACAAATAGATTCCCCCAGGGAAGGTGGTCACCCTTCAGAAAATACTCATAGGTGTGTAGGGTGAGTTGACAACAGCTCATGTACAGGTGGCCACCCTTCAGGCCTAGGTGACAACCTTACATGTTCAGCTAACCTGTGCACGAGGCACCCATATAGGGTAGTGATGGGGATGGAGTATAGGTGGCTGCCTTACAGGACACATGTAGCATGTTTGTAGGGCCAGCTAGACACTACACAGAACATGCATAGGTTATGGCCTTGCTAGCCCAAGTTACAAAGATAGAGTACCTCCATAGGCTCAAGGACGGGTCCCATACTACAAGCAGCGAGCAGTACAGGGGTTCCATGCTACAAGGAGGAGGATAGGGATCATAGGTATAGGGGCCTAGGCTAGGATTAGCAGGCGAGCTCACAAGTTTCCTTGAGACCTATGGCCCCACCTCAAACAATGACTATGGCAAGGTTTAGGGATTCCATGTACAAGGTGCGGTACTATCAAGATCACCTGACAACTATCGTGATAGATGTCCCTTCTTATCTTTGAGTACAGAGCACGGTAGGAAGAAAGTGAGAGGACTAGGTATTGCACTCACACTTAGAGAGTGTAGGGGTCCAAATGCGAGCCTAGATACGGGGTTAGGGTGAGGCTACTAGTTCATGTAGGCTAGGCCCAGCTGAGGGCTAGGTGGAGATTAGACCGAGACCCCTAGAGGGTGGAGAGATGTTGGCATGGTGGCAGACATGTAGGGAGGAGGAGATGGGTGAGACTAGCTTAGAGGATATCATTTCGGATGATGCGTAGGCACTTGAGTTATTTTGGATTTTTACTGGCATGCATGTTAAAGATAGTGAGGTTGTATATGATATTTTTATGTTTTATGTTTTATACCATCCTATGTGCCAAAGATAGTGAGGTTGCATCTAAGTGACTTGAGGTACTTGTATTTATTTGTATCTGTGTATATGTATATTGATACACACGACTCTCAAACTATATAGATGATGATATTTATTGCATGGATGATGTACTTATGTTTTAATTTCCATTATTATTGTGTATTGATGGAAACTAGGTGAATTTAGGCATTATTGAGTTGAGGTCATGTAGGCATGATGGAGTCAAGGTGAGTTAGGCATGAATGAATCCAGGTCATTTAGGCATGATGGATTTTAGGTGAGTTAGGCATGGTGAATTCTAGGTCATTTAGGCATGGTTGAGTTAGGTATAGGCATGGTGGAGTTAGGTATAGGCATGGTTTGGTTATGTGTATGGGTTTGATTTAATTTCCAAGTTATTGGTAGTATGGAAAATAAATGATGATATCATGGATATGTGAAATGATTGATTTGGATGTTTTGATGATATGATAGGTATGTATGTTTTTATGACTTTTTAATTTCCAAATGTTTGTGAAAAATGGAAACTAAGTAAGGTAGAATGTTAATAGAAAAATGAGGGTAAATTGGTTAGGGTAAAGAGTGGCCGAGCTAACCTCCAAGGGCCCCATGCCCTTGGAGTGTTGCCTACATAGCCCCGCCGAAAAGGGGCCTCGGAGCCGATATAGTTCTCTCATAAGCTAGGAAGAATATGATGAGGTAGAAAGATGGTTTGGTAGGTTTTAGACATGAATGAGTCTAGGTTAGTTAGGCATGGTTGAGTTTAGGTCAGTTAGGCATGGTTGAGTGTAGGTCATTTTAGGTATGGTGATGTTGGTAAAAGAGGAATTCTTAACATGTAGGTGTTGATGGTCTAGTCTTGTATAGGAGAATCAACAAGTAATGAAAAAGGTGAAGGGTAGGAGGTGATCCAAAAGAGCCACTTAATTGGCAATAACCACAACAAGTATACCATACCAAATATGGGCTTATGAACGTAAGAACCTAAAGGCATTTCCTGATTGACTATTCGAAGGATGAAGAAAGTCACATGATCATAGAATGTCACATTTACGGCACGTCCCTTAAGCAGGAAAAAAATTATGGTAAAAAGGTGATGAGGTGAAATCAGGATGGTTTTAATGTAACCTAGTGTGAGACAAAGATGCATATTTGGCAGAGGCCCAAGATCAAAATAGGAAAGTCCATGAGAAAAAATTTAATCTTTTTCTTTTTCTTTTACTTTTTTTTTGATCGACTGATCGATGAGAGAATTCTATGTGGGATGAGTATATTTTCTCCTTAATGTCTTCATGAAGTTGAATGATGCAGGAAGCTTCTAAATATTTGATTTTGTTGTTTGCAAGAATAGTCTTCTTTTATGATAGACTATGTACAATATGGCTAGCTCTGTATAGCTATCCTTCGAGGGAGTAGTCTATTTATAGTAGTGAAATAGAAAGCATAGATCTCCTTTTTGAGGGAGTCACCTTTTTGCTAGAATTTTGACTCAAGGATTTGAATCCCATTTTACTTTTGAAATTGTTTTTCTTTGGATTTTTTGGTCATGGACAAGACTAGAGAGACCAATAGTCTATTGTGTTGCAGACAAAACCATAGCACATAGAGGATAACTATGAAAGAGACGGTTTAGGTGATGAAAGACCATGGGATTCCATCTTGAAAAATACAAAAATTATCCATGAGAATCATGCCATGATTAGATTCTTGGTACTCATATTGAAGATAAGGCTTAAAAGGTGATGGGTAATCACATGATTCTTGTTTAGTCATTGATCCTTAAAATAGGTAAGCGGAAGGTGAATGGTGCTCAAGGGACAAGCGTTTAATTGACAAAAGGTGATATAGGACTTGATTCAACAATAGAATGGTCAAAGATGCAAATCATTGAGGGCTCAGTTCATTTTTACCTTCGAGTGAAGACAAATGATAAGCACTTGATCCATAGGTATGAGTAATAATATAAGGTCCAAGACAATTAGGAGCAAATTTTCCCTGTTTACTTTTCTCCTCTTTTGTTACATGTTGATTTTCCTTTAGGATGAGGTCACTGACTGGAAGGTTCGTTTATGGACACATTTATATTAGGTACATTTGATACATTTTTGGTAGATTTGGAGATGGTCGAGAGCATTGAGACAATGTTCGTCTAATAACACAAGTTATGTCAAACAATCTTGGTGAAATTCATCACCATTGAGCATCTCTCTGAGTTGGATATGAAGAGATGAAATATGTACTTCAAGAGGCATGATAGCCTCTTTACCATAGACCCGTAGAGAAATGTCCAGCGTGAGTTGAGGTACAAATACTAGTAAGATAATCCCATAAGGCAAAAGGAATGTGCATGTGTCAATCCTTTCCAGTATCATCAACTAATTTCATAAGAATTTTTTAAGGTTTTCTTGGTTAATTCTACTTGGCCATTTGTTTGAGGGTAGTAAGGTGAATAAAAATGAGTTGTAATACTGAAGGCATCACAGATTTTCCGTAGGTTTTGTTTATGAACTATTTTTCGTTATCTGTGATGAGACAGTGAGAAACACCAAAGCGAAAAATGATGTAATGGTTGATGAATTCACATATTTTCTCAGATTTTGTAGAAATAAGAGGTATGGATTCTACCCATTTAGTGTAGTATTCAGTAGCGGTAATAATCCATTAATGATGTTGGGAAGAATGAGGGTTGATCTCTTCGACAAGATCCAAACCCCATTGAGAGAAAGGCCAAAGGTCTTGTGCGACTGTAAGGCGTGACTAGGGGTGTGATGAAGATTAGCATGTTGCTAAAACTTCACATAATGCTTGACATAGTCACAACAATCATGGTTTAGGGTTTGCTAGTAATTTCCCTGGTGGGGATGTGTTTAGCAATAGCTAAACCACTGAAGTGACATCCACAAATTTTGTCATGAACTTCCTTGATGGTGTAGGTAACTTCAAAACTTGTATGTCATCGTAATAGGATATCCTCAAAGCCATGTTTATAAATAAGACCACCGATGATGACATAGCAAGAGACACTTTTGAGAAAGGCTCATTGTCCATCAGTGAGTAAGATCTCATGGGTAGAATGGAAAAGGAAAGGTAGACAGAAAATTATTATACCAAAGGTCACATGGGTCGGATTCAATGGTTCTAATGAGGTTGATGTCTCAAAATAAATAAGAAGTTGATTGCAACCTTTATACTGTGACAAATATTTTTGATTCGGTTCGGTGAAGTGGGTATCTCGAGAAGCAAGGCAAGCCATGGTATCCATAAATTTATTAGTGGAACGTGGGGTGATTTAAAGTTCATATTGGTCAAAGGTAGTCAAGAGTATGTCCACATGATGCTTATAATTCTGAAGTATCTCATTATGACACTGGTATGTGCCATTAAATTAGTTTATAACTAGTTGGGAATCGCCAAAGATATTAATTGACTTAACATCTAAGGAAATGGTGGTTTGAAGGCCTAATATGAGTGATTCATATTTAGTGATATTGTTAGTACATTCAAAATCTAGTTGGAAAGATAATGGCATAGGCTCACCATCAAGAGGAATGAGGATAACTTTTGCACCACCCCCATGCCGGCATTTGGAACCGTCGAATAATAAGGTCATCCGTAAAATGATCGTCCCCAAAGAGAAGGTAGTGATGGATTCGCCTAGTGAAATCGGGTTAGAGGATTAATTTCCCAAGAGAGGTGCATCTGCAAGTTGGTCGCTGATGGTTTGTCTTTCGACATATTTTTGATGACTGAATTCAAGGTCTAGGTCCTGAAAGCGGATGATCCAACGTGTAGCACGCTCATGTTGGTAGGGTTTGGCATGCATGTAATGTAAGGGATTAGTAGTGGTGATGAAAAAAAACAATTGGTTGAGTAGGTAATTTTGAATCTTAGTGGTGACAAAAACTAAGGCTAAGAAGAGTTTTTTGGCATGGGTGTATCTAGTTTTGTAGTCTAGAAGTGTATGGCTTATATAGTAAACCGCATGTTCCCTATGTTTCTCATCGCGATGAGCGAGCATGACACCCAAGGAATGATCAATAATAGAAATGTAAAGGTAAAATGGTTGGTCATCCTTATGAGGAATGAGAATAGGTGGATGGAGGAGGTATTATTTTAAGGCTTCAAAGGATTTGTGGCATTAATCATCCCATTTAAAGGAGACATCATTTTTGAGGAGATGATGAAATGGGTGGCGTGTAGTCAGAAAGCTACAAAACAAAGTGATGAATAGATTTCAACTTGCCTTGCAAACTATGAAGTTGACAAAGTTTAGTAGGTGGAGGCATTTCAAGAATAGCCTTGATTTTAGTGGGATTGACTTGTATGCCAAATAAAGAAACAATAAAACCAAGGAGGTAGCTAGGGAGAATAGCGAAGACACAATAACTGATGAGATAGTCAAAGATTACCTTAAGGACGGTAAGGCGTTTGGCCCAATTTTTGGATTTGGCAAGGATATCGTCAACATAATCTTAAAATATGAGATGAATGATGTTATGAAAGATATAAGTCATATCCCGCCGATAGGTAGCACCAGCTTTTTTTAAGGCCAAAGGTCATGACTCGATAAATGTAAGGTCCCCAAGTAGTGATGAAGGTAGTTTTGTGTTGATCTTCTGGGGCAAGTAATATTTGGTTATAACCCAAGAAATCATACATGAGTGATAGCATCTCATTTCCGGAAGTAAGATCAACTAGTTGGTCAATACTAGCTAGAGGAAAGTCATCTTTAGGGAAGCTAGGTTAAGGTCATGGAAATCCATACAAATGCGCATTCCCTATCAATTTTGTGACAGGGGATGATGTTAGAGATCCACCGGAGAAAATCAATGGGTAGGATGAAGGAAACTTAAATAATGTGCTAGAGTTCTTCTTTGAAAATAAGGGAAATATGAGGATGCATTTTCCACAACTTTTGTTTTATGGGTTTTTCTATACGAATAGTTACGATATTGTGGACCACAATGTTTGGATCAATACCAAGAATATGAGTGTAGGACCAAGAAAAATCATTGCTATGACCCCGGAGGAAAGAAGTAACACTTTCCTCTTCATTGGCATCTAAAGATTGGCCTATCTTGAAAATGTGCAGGTCGTCCTAAGTGTTAATATTGATTTCGATGGTTGATTCATTTAACATGGTTTGTGTCTCGAAGGCAATGACTGTGAATAAAGGAATCTTCTACACCAAGGTAGGTGAGAATATACTCATTATCCTGACATTGAATGATGTTAATAGAAGGTGTATCGCCGTCGATCATGTCAGGATATAAGAAGGGAATGGAAGAGGGAGCCTCACCATCTCATTGATAAGTCAGAGGTCCTAGGGAAATGGTGTTCATGAAAAAAATTTAGGAGGAATGGATTCTAGATCCATAGACTCCGTAGGTGAAGGTGGTGAAGTTGGTAGATGGGGTGAAGGAATGTTTTCATCCTCAATGAGTTCAATGTGGGATTTCTTGGAAGATGGTTCGGCAAATCCAATACCACTTCGGTTTTTATGTTTACATGTGGTGTACGGGATGACAGTATGGTGACCTTGTTCATAGAAACCAAAGCCAAAGCCCTTCCATGCACAATGATGGAGGAAGGTGTGTGTGAAGTGGAGGTTGGTGAGAGATGGGAGGTCAGATGAAAATGGTCTCATTTAGAAAGGTGACTCTAAGTAGTATGTAGAAGTATAAATTCCCCCATATGTTAAGTTGGTGCAAAGGTGGGGAGGATCATAAGGGAAGACCTCACATATGCGGTGATCATAGCGAGGATGTTGGCATATGTTACTATACTCTTAAGGAGTAAGGAATGTGTTGATGTTGTACAGACAAAGATATTCCCTCGAGTGAGACATTGAAAAACACCTTCTAAGGGATCGGTGATCAATATGTGGGTAGTGGGAATAGATGAATCACTAGGTGATGGGGAAGAAGAAGGATTGGTTTGTTGAGAAGTAGATGGGTTAGCGGATGGGTCAGCTGCAGAGGCTATGACAGCAATGGGAATAGAGGAGTTAGGTTCGGGAGAGGTAGCGGTAGCATTGGAGGATGGGGTTGTGGGTGAAGGATAAGTAGTAGAGTTGGTAGATACCTTGACTGGTATAAGGAATTCATTAGGTTGGTACAACATGTTACAGGTTTTGAATGGTGATGGGTCAGTTGGAATGGTATAGTTATGTCCTTCATGTTTAAATTTTACATAATGATGTAAGGTTGAAGGAACACAACCCATGACATAGATCCAAGGTCAACCAAGTAACAGTTATACTAGAATTCCCCCTCTAAGACATAGAACAATTCTAGAATGGTATGGGGGCCCACACGAACATGGAGAATGATGGTGCCAAGGGTGGAAGTGATGGCATCATTGAATGAATACAACATAATTAGGTTATTATGCATGCAATTGGCAGGGATGTGCATTTGGTTGTACACATGGGAGGAGATGATGTTGATGTTGGCACCACCATCAATCATAATGCGTTGAAGGAATATATCATGAATGTACACAGTAAATGAAAAGGGTGAGATCATGATCATCTGAGTGGAGAGGTACAATCTTGACATCATAGAAACTAAGAGCGACTACTTGATGAGTTGTGGAAAGTTTAGAGGAAGGGGATGAATTGGTGAGAAAATCCACATGGTGAGGGGAGATAATGGAGGCCACGGGCATAGGGTCATTAGGTATAACCTCAATGGATTGCAAACCTCCATAAGGGCTTATCAATGGGATTCAGAAGTTTGGACAAGGTTGTATAAAGACAGTTTTAGAGGGGATTGTTGTAATTGTTTAATCATTGTACGATGGGTGGCCCCATCGAAATAGGGTATGTAAGTCCCCAATGGTGAGGGAGAGGCTAAGTCATGATAAGTGTAGTGACAAGATGGACAATAGAATGATGAGGGCATATACTTGTGTTGTGTAAAGAAAGGAGCACATTGGCATTTAGGCGGAGGTTTGGCTAACTATCATATGTGGACCATATTGATATCAAATTTTGGAGGAGGATAAATGGTTTGTGGAGGAGGTGATGCAAGTCACTGAGTAGGTAGTGGGTGAGGATGTGTGGTGATAGGTGGAGGTGGAACTGGGTCCCTGTCTAGAAGATCATCATCATAAAATTTTGCTTAGGAAGACAAAGTTAGAGAACAACATTTTTTAGAGCATTACAACTTTATACATCATGCCCCGTGTCACATGATGGTAGGCTCAAATTTAAGTATCGTCAAACCCTTTTGGTTTGGTTTTGAGTGGGTCATAAGGTTTAAGGGGCGGAAATTTGATGACGGAAGTCTCTAAAATTTTGGCTAGAATGTCAACGTAGGATCCTACCAATGGATCGAATGTGAGGTGAGTGTGAGTCTGGATTGAAGTGTGGGTGATTTTGGTGGGAGAGGCATCATGAGAGGTGGAATTGGATGTGAAATGGGTTTGACCACTGGTTTGGTAGGTGGTATTGTTTTAGATTTGGGTTATACCTTCTTGGGTAAAGGTGTAGTAGATGAACTAGCGATAGAAGGTGTTGTAGGCTTAACTACCGCTTTGGAGGGTAGTGGGTTTTTCAATTTTGTTGCATCTTCCGAGTAAAGGTGAGGAAGGAGCACGTGATTTGGAATGGAAGGCAGATGGCGAAAGAGAGTACGAGTTAGCCATGGTGATAAAGGAGGCATGGTGAAGGTTTCTGACAGAGGAAACGTGGAAGGTATGGGTTGAATAGAAGGAAATATCATAGTTATGGATGAGGTTACTGTAGGTGGTGGGGGTATAGGTGGTAAGAAATATGTAGGTAATGGTGAAGGTGTGTGTTGTGTAGGTAAGTTGGGTGTGATAAAAGATCATGATGAAGAGGCAGGATTTTGTGCTTCTAGTTTTCCTTAGATAGGAGGTTGTTTGGCCAAGGTCGATGGGTGAGTCCCTAGGATAGACGCAAGGGGTGAAGGTGAAGGTGACAGAGGCATAGTGGGTGAAACTGGTTGTATATGGTCTAGAAGGTTGGGTCTTCCTTTTAGGTGGAGGAATAGTTTTTACGTGGGTTTGTGAAGATGTGGCTAAATCCAATTTGATAGGAGGATGGACTAGACTTGATGTCAGCATGACTCCCAATGTGGTGATGGTTCTGGATGTGGGGGAAGGTGTAAGTGTAGGTAGGTTCTTAGGCATAGGATCAGGTTTGATTATTGGTAAAGGTTTAGGTGTAGGCGAGGGTGATGAAGAAGAGGCTATTATGACCGGTATGAGCATGGTCGGTTCGATGGTCGGAAATACCTTTGGATAAATCGTAGAGGTATCAACATATAACATTTGCATTCAGGTTAAAAAGGGTAACTGGAGACGTCCCCAAAGCATGGAATTATCAACATAATCCAAGTGGTTTGCCAAGCATGAAAATGACACTATTGTAAGAGGAGATGATGTTGATTTAGTATTAATCCTTGTAAATTATGTCTGTGAGATAGGGAACTAGTTGGCATGTGGACTCTATGGGTAAGAGAGCCGAGAGAAAATCAATTGGATCCTAGAAGGCTAATGGGGAATTGTCACCAACAAGTAGTGGTGCTTCTAAAGGATCCTCTATTGGTAGGGGAGATGACAGGTGGGATGAGGTAGGTTCCTCTTTTGATGGAGAGGAAGGTGAGCATGACTCTCCCATGGGTAGGAGAGTTAACAATATATTTTTCATTAGGTTGCGAGGGGAGTAATGAAATGGAATTAGTAGATATTGGGGTCTCCTCCATGGGTAAAGGGGGAGATAAAGGTGAAACATCTATGGGTTAAGGAGTAGATTAAATAGTCTCCTCTGTGGGTAAAATATCTGGTGCTAGAATCTCCTCAATGGAGGGATAGGAGGAAATTGCGGAAGGGTTGGTACAATGTTAAACACAACATGGACCTCATAGACATTAGTATCATTAGTTGAAGGTTTGCCCTTTTTTTATATGATGGGGTATGGTAAGGGAATGCCTTCTTGAAGATATGCAAGTTCTAATTAGCTTGTGCATTTGGATTGTCCAAGACAAGATCTCCATTGTCTAATATTTCCTAGATGATGTTTTGAAGGTTATATAATTACCATCGCTATGGCCTTTAACACAATGATAGTTGCAATAGTCATGTTCCTTGTACCATGCAGGCATAGGATGAGCGGGGTCAAAACCAGTATGTGGTTTGATGGGTGGTAGAGAAATTACCTTGGCTTTAAGAATTTTTCTAATATCTTGAAGAATTAGGCTCCCGATTAGAGTGTACTTTCATTGCTCTCACCCGAACCGGAAAGCTTGAACATAAGAAAGGTTGGAAGAGAGTTTTGATTTATTGGATGGGTGATATGGGCCAACTTTTAAAACTACCGCATTGCAAAAATCCTTTTCTTTGGAATAGTTTTTGTGGTTTTGAAGAGGAAGAAGCATCATTGGATTTGAATGTAGCATTTTTGTTACGCAATTGAATTTTCTTCTCTTCTATGGCATGGATTTCAAGATTTCTAGCCATGGTGAATGCTTCATCAAAGGTATAGAAGGTTTGGACTTGGATATTTGGTGAGATGTGTCTAGAACAATCTGAGTGAACAACTCTATAAGCTCAGTTTGAGGTAGCTAGAATGTAAGTTGGTTGATGAGGCTCTGCCAATGAGTGAAAAAATCTGTGATAGACTCATCGTCATATTGTCTTGTTGAGTATAAGTTGGTCATGGTGACCTTCTTGATGATATTGATCGAAAATTGTCTAGGAAGGCTTGAGCCACTTTTTTGAATGAATAAATGGAATGTCGAGGTAAACCACTATACCAATGCAACACAGGTCTTGTAAAGGACATGGGGAATGTCCATAAGAGTAAAGCGTCGTCATGAGTGATTAGATAACACCCATTTTTGAAAGACCGTAAGTGTTGATGTTGGTCTTCTTTGCTATTGAACTAGTTGAATTTGGGCATTTCCTAATGTGTAGGGTATGGATGAATGGGAATAGATAGATGAATGGGCTCATTACAGATTTCATCATATGTTAAAGAGTTGCGAGAGCCAGAAACTAATTCTTCCAATGTTTGAATCTTTTCCATCATCATTTTAATAAGGTCATTGGTAGGTTGTGATGAAGGGGCACCCCCTACAGTATAAGGGGTTTAATGATGAATATATGATGTGGACGACATTCCAAAGATATGGCCGTGTCAGTACAAGAACTATGAGGGGGAATAGATGCAAAGCGGAAATATCCCGAATAGGTGATACATGAGATAGGTAGTTGTTTGTGATATGTGTAAGTAGGTGGGTTGGATGTAGTGATCCATGTATTAATTGGAGGTAAATACATGTGGGATGGAGAGGATGATGTTTTAGAATGGGGTATGGGTTTCTGACATCATGGGTGGATGCGATGAAATAGGTATATACGAGGTGGTAGGTGCAGACAAGGCTATGCTTAAGGTGGCTGATGAAGGAATGGTTAACACCATGGAGAAACTGATGTCAAAAGTGTGACCGATGTTGTAGGTGCCATAGGTATTGATGATGTGGGGTCAAGTTGGGATACTATGGGCGGTAAGGTGGAAGAAGGTAAGGCCGATTTAGTACTAGCCGACGTGGAAGTGGGGGCGAGGAAGGGGGATGGACACAGACATGTCGTATACCAATTGTCCTGATGAATCCCGAGTAGATGAATGGGAAAGATAATGTTGTAAGGCAGCGGGTTGTGGTCAAGGAGTCTTGTAAACTCCTCGTCACCGGTACTGATGATAATGGGTTGAGTAGGATCCATAGGTGACAGGATGGAAGGCGACAGGCTAGGCTGGAGTGGCTGAAGGCTTGCATGGAATACAAGGGAATTAGTTTGACTACATGTCAAAACCATGTGAGTTGGCATGGGCTTGGTAATTTGTTCTCTATAATTAACACAAAAAACAACACAAATGGAGAAAAATAGTTATGGGAGGTAAAAATAGGTCGTTGTTTTAATTAAAAATTAAAACATGGTAACCGACAGTAGTTGGGTTAACCGATGACGGTGATATGATGACCAATTCTGGTTAGGTTAACCGATACCAGTTACCTTATGAAATCAATAATTTGATAAATGTTGTAACAACTGATGAAAATGAGACAAAATCTAGATTTGATAGTGATTTCAAAGATCCAGAGGTATGATGATGCTTCTGAGGAACCTCAGAAAGAATAGAAAATGTGGTGAGTGTTGTTTTTGGTAAAATGACCAAAAAAGTAGATAACCGATGATGGTCAAGTAGACCGATGACATTCGGATGATTAAAATAATGTTGGTCACTAGACCGATGTCAGAATATGAAATTTGAAAAGATGGAAGAATTTGATTTTTTTGACTTAGATCAAATAAAATATCAACCTAGAAACCTGAGTATGATAGTGATGGACCCTAACACACCCGAAAAATTTGGAATACACCAACTATAATTGTGGGGTGTGAAAGGAAGAAGAGAATGGAGAATGTGTCCTCACAACTCAAAACACCAATCAAGCAAAAGTTAAGAAACACGAAATCCTATGGGTGAATTTTATGTTTTAGCTTATGCTATTTAAGACTAAATTTTGAACATAATAGATTTTTTGGTTTGACAGAAGGTGTCCTATGAAAATCCAAGAAAAAAGGTGGTTTTAGGTATGGTTTTAGTGGGGTCGGTCCTTTCTCTGAAATAATGACTGGACAAAGAAACCAAGTGGGTGTCCATTGCCAATCTTTTGATCATGTGATCGTTGACAGCTTCTTCTAGGTAGGAGGATGTTTAAGAATATGTATAAATTATGTAAGTGGTTTGGTATAGAGAGAGAGTGTGTAAGTAAACTATGATTAAATTAGTCAACCATCAGCTGAGCATGACTTCCAGCGTATAGTTTTCCCTCAATTAATGTGAGCTATAATGTAAAAACTAGTATGCAATGCAAGTATTTTAAACCCAAATCCATAATTTCGTTCGATGTATCAAAATGGAGAAGAGGAAGAGGGATGCTCTTTCACTAATGCAATGCAATAAAAGGAAGACATGTTCTTTTTAAAGCACTAAAAGTATGATTTATTTTAGACAATAGCAAGAAGGAGAATATTCCAGAGAAGAAAATTAATGTGAATACTTTTTGAAGGGAAATAAACACACAATTTTGCCTAGGAATGAAAAAATGCAAAGGAACCCCTGATGGGTCCCACCAGGATGCCAAAATGTTTCACCGATTCTTAGCAAATTAATGAAACAGATAAGGGTAGTAGGCCAAGGAGGAATACCTATTGTAATGTCAGTTGAAGGTTGAATATGTGTGTAGATGACTTCTAGATCATAACGGGTGTGAGAGATCCCTTTTGGCTAGAAGGAACTACCTACATATATGAAACAATACCACCAAATAGAGTTAAAAACCAATGAGTGGACTACCTAGCGGAAGCTAGATGCCTAAGCGTGATACTTCCTAAATAGGATGTCAATCCACTTTTATATAACAATATTAATGCTAGTTAAATCATACATGAAGTAAAGATCCTATTGGAATTGAAATGATTTAGGTATCTCATACAAAATAATAAGAAAGGTCATGCAAAAGGTTGTTTAAGGTCAAAACGGGAGGGTTGATTGGTGGTGTTGAGTTATAGGTCCAGTACGCAGATCCGGGTAAGGTCTCAGTAAGGATTAGAAATGGTTCTGGGCTATATGGAAGTGGGTATTAGCTTGCTGGTCTGAGCTATATTGGCAGAACACGATAACTAAAGTTACCTTCTTGAATGACCGATTTTGGTTATGCGAGTAATGCCGACATCAGTTAAGCTAACCGCATCGGTAGGGGAAATTATCGTAAAGTTTCTAGAATTGGTTTTCCAGACTCCATGTGATTACATAGAGGTTCGAAATGGTGACGGTGGGGTCATAAAATGGTTCGAGGAATCGAGATGATCAGGAGAGGATGAAAAAGGGTGGAAATTTTGGGTATGATCAAGTGATCGGTTGATGGAAGGAAGGGATTATATGGGTGTGGAGAGAAATAAACTATAGAGATGAATAAATATATCTATACAAAGAAACTAGATATTTAATGTAGAGATGTTAGATACTTAATTGAAAATAGATTGAAGGACATAGGTGATGAAGACGGTGACAGTAAAAGATCTAGGAGAAGAGTCGTTATTTTCATGCCATGATAGTTCAAACCTTTGTGTTCTCTCGATATGAATATGTGATTGTGAAGAGGATGATGAATGGTGATCGATGTTGGTAGTGCTCTTGTGTGTCTTCTTTTTCCTGAGTGCTAAATAAATTCGAGTACTCCAGGTCTCTAGAAGAAATGATATCCTGAATGAATTGACCAACCTGGGCAAAGGCTTTTGGAAAATTATTTAACCTAACTCGACCACGGTTTGGTAACCAAAGATCGATTGAGATATAATCAAAGCATCACCAAGGCGGGAATATCTAGGTTGGCCAAAAATATCCAGATTGTTGTTATTTTTGGTGTGATCTCCAACCTTCTTCCGAGTCTTGAGTGATAGATCATGGCAAGATAATTAGAAGTCCTTTTAGGTTTGTTAATAGGAGTTAATTCTAGGTTTAGGCCGATTCTTAATTAGTTAGGATAGGTTTAGACTCGGTCTTAGGTCATTAATGAAATTTGAGTAGGTCATTGAGTGAGGTGGCTAGGTGAGGTGGTTAAGTGAGGATATTAATTAATTTAATTAACATGTGCACTATGGGATATGAATAGGTAGGATATGGTTAATTTAATTAACGAAGTTTAAAGGGAGTATGACCCAATTTTGGTGTCTATAATATGATCTATCCAATGATAATATTGTGTCATGTCCTAAATATTTGTGTCATGGAGAAGATGAAATAGAACTATGAGGATACCTAGAGATGTGGTGTGTACCATGAACCTTGTGTGATGGTTTAATCCTATGTTGCATACTATGAGACCTAGAGATACGCCAAGAGTGATTGATGGGCATGGAAATTTTTAAAAATATATGTGGGACAAGAGCTAGTGGTGAAAGTATGGGACTAGCACTATGTGTATGTGGAAAAAAATTAAGGCTTTCATTTATATGTGTATGAGTGATTGTAATAGGGGGTACTAGAAATAATTCTAATTAGAGTGAGTGGTGCCCTAGTAGTAGGTACTTTTGAAGCTTGAGAAATAATAGGTAAAGGAGACCTAGGTGGAATACCTTAGATAATGATGACCTGATTCTCATGTATTAACTTGATGCATTCGTGCATAATAGATGTGACATCCCTAATAGCCTTGAGCTAAGGAAGACCTAATACCATATCACAACATTTTAATTCTAATGTAACAATAATGAGTGGGGTTGTAAATAGAAAGTGACAGTCCCAACTATCATGGTAAGAGCCATACACCTAGAGGAGTAGGTTACTTGCACTTGATTTGTGATCATGGAAAGTCAAAATAACATAGAATAGGAAGTGAACATGTGTTATGCTTATAACTAGGATTGATCAATATGTTTTGAGAGAATGACTAATAGTAGAATCATCAATGTGAATCTTGGAAGATTTGAAAGAACCATTAAAATTTGCATCAATGAATGCATTGATGGGTGGTGAAGCAATAGTAGCACCAAAAAAAAGTATAAATAGCATTGGTAAATTCAAGAGGTGGAACCGTGTTGTAAGCATGGTTAACAATTACTTGTGGAGCATATTTTTCATGTTTAGGAAGTGGTTCATTGAATATTTTAAGCTTAACATTATCCTTTGTAGGTTTTGACATAGTAGGATCATCCCATTCAATTGCATCAAAATCAACTAAATCTTGAATCACATGTTTGATCTTGAAACATCAATCGGCAGAGTGGTCATTACAATGGTGATAGTTATAATATACTTTTTCATCAATTTTATTACGTTTAAAATGAATAGAATCTAACTTGAGAGGTACAGGAAGAGAGATAAGGTTACTAGTGAGAATATTTTACAACATCACCCAAGATGGTATAGGTAATTTAGTTTAATATTGATAAGGATATTAAATTTGGAGATTTGTTGGTTGGGACACCGTATTAACATTGGCCTTAGCCTTAGCTCAAGGCTCAATATCTTTACTCTTGAAAGTAGATTTGTTTCAAAATTCAGCATGAAATGGATTAGAGGCTTGATCATTATATTTGAGCTTACTCATGGAAAGTAGCTTACCTTCATTGTCATTAAGGATATGAAACACATGATCAAAGGAATGGAAGGTATGAAATATGACTAACTCTTGGATAAGAGGCAAAAGGCTTTGTAAAAAGAGGTATTGTAACTCATAATCAGCTAAGACATTTTTCATTTTACCAAGATTGGTCTTATAATGTAGAACATTGTCACTAAGATGCTCATTAGATCCTTGTTTCAATTCAGAAATTTTTTCATAAGAGATTTTATTACCAAATGTTAATAGAAAAATGTGCTAGAAATAGATTTTCTAATGGAGCAAAATATTGTATAGAATAAACCGACAAATGATAGAACCATTGCGAATGAATAATCTTATAAACTTATAGGAAACAACTTTATTAATAACGTATCATCGAAAGTATAATCTAAAAAAGCAACATGAATTGATATAATATTTTCTTTTATATTTTCCTTACCATTCAAAAGTGGAATATTATGTGAGACAAAACCGGAGGAATGGGATACGATGCAACTTCAGGTGCAAAAGGAATGTGGAGAAGAATTAAAGACTCCATAGAACAAGAAGTAGTGGCATCACGTTGTAATTGAACAACTTGGGCTTATAGATCACATACCAAGGATTCTAAGTTATGGGTTCCAAAAGAATAATTTGGTTAAATATGAGAGATAAAAGGAGAATAAAATTGAGTTGTACACATAGGAATGGAGACATTAAGACTAGATACTCCCATGGACGTGGGAGGAGAAGAATTCAGGAATGGAATATGTAACAATAGAAGAAGACCCTAATCTTTGAAGCATGCTCTCATGTGAATACCTATCATGAGAAATTTTAGCAACTAAGAGGACATCAAGGACTAGATATACATGAATAAGGTTATCATGAAATTGTGTACGAAATTGAGATAGATTATCAAGCTATTCCTTGTCAACATTAGTATATTTATCTTACAAATGATCACCGCTCGAAGCTTATATGCCTTCTAAGGGAACATGATTAGTATGATGTAAATGGTTATCATTCATAGGTATGGAGTAGGCCATGGATTTGGAACCAAACCAACCACTACGCATATTGGGCATGAGATGTAAAACCTAGGGCTGTTAGGGGTTGGAAAAATGAAACACGAGATAGAGTGATAGATTTGATGCACATCATACAATACTTGGGTTCATCAAATGATTTAACCTAAATGGATAATATCTATGGCATAGTAACTAATGGTAGGTTATCCTAATCAATTATTTTTCCATTAGTAATTTTGTGTTAGTGCTTACATTGTTGTAGATAACAATTATGGGAGTAATTATTATAATGTAATTATTTGTGTACTTAGTTGTTGTATAAACAACTTGTCTAGTATTAGTAGTGGTTAACAACCACATACATAATTGAGGAGAGTTGTTGGAAAACCTCCTTGTTTATAGGAAAGACATTTCCTATATATATGTAATCATTCTCATATGAAAGAATATAGAATGAAATATAATATTGTGAGATTAAATTGATTTTCTTGTGTACTCTTTGCATTCGGATCTTCAATTTTATATCAGTGGTATCAGAGCAGTGTCCGATCCTCTACATGATGGAAGAATAAGTTGTGAACAGGGACAACTATATTAACTTTGGTTTTCCTTATTTATGAGGAGATCAATAAGTATAGAAGTTGTTTGATTTAATTGTTTTAGTATAGAGTAAGTTAAACTAGTTTTAGCACGTAGTATTTGTTATACCAGCGTTGCATCCTATTGATTTTGTGCACATTAGTTCCATGCGCAGATCCTAAGTCTGTTGATAGTCTATTTATTATATGTCATTCGTCTATGTACATGTCATTTTGTTGCATATATTGTCAAATCTCCATCAACATCTGTCTAATACTTTCCATTTCACACTTGTATTTCTTGGCTCCTGCAAATTACCTCTCTCTATTGGGTCGACCAGATTAAATCTCGGTGATTGGGCATCAAATAATTTTGTGTATACATCTTATATGTGCAATGGATCTAATTCAATTAATCTTGGCATAAAGACGTGTTGATCGAGGCATGCGAGTTCTCCACATTAAATCTCATACGCTGCACAGACTTTGGAATTGGTATATAACTAGTTTGTTAACGGTGGAGAGAATACTTGTTCCACTCATACGGAATTCATTGAACTATTCACAAGCTTTGCGGGAAGATCTAGCAATTATTGACAAATATGACATGGCGACTTTCATTGTCAAATTATTTCTCTATACACCATCAGCCCCAGCTGTATCATCCATATGTATGTAGTCTTGTCATTGTGAAGAGTCTTTTACTTTTAATTTATACGGATGTTGTTACAAGTCTTATGATCGGTCCAAAGCATTCAATTGTTTTAGTAGTGTCTATAGAGGTCCAATGGTTTTTATTATGGATCAATATTTTCTTAGAGATAGGATTAGAAACACCACGTATCTCCTTTTACACTCATATTTGATAGTCTTTTATTAATTTGGTCATGTGTTTATAACTCAAGGTTCTTTTATAATAGTTCACCTTCTTTTTAATTAGTTGTGACACAAGTGTCGATATATGTTAAAATTATTCTATTTAAATTTTTTGTGTATGGTAGTGTCTATCATCAAAAGAGTCAAAGTTGTCATTTGTATCGTCAATAGAGTCAGTGTCCTTGTAAAAATAATTGTGTCGTCAAAATCAAGTATCATTTTGTATAGTTGTTTTTGTGTTGTCAAAAGTGTCGTAAACAAAAAAAAAAATGCTTACGAATGCATTTTAGGTGGAATCCGACATTCAGGTAAGGTATGTAATTATTGAGCTCCATGATCAAATTCAGCTTAGTTAAGCAGCACATTTATTGGAGGTCAGAGGCAACGGAGGATGGAGGGTGATCCATGTCTCTCGTCGACCAACGATGGGGCTGCATTTTGGTATGGTGGCATCTCTTTTTCATTTTGATTTTATTTTCTTTTCAGTGCTCCTGGTTGTGTGAATAAATGGAAATTTCACATTGTGGGGGAACATAACACCAATGTTCCATTTCCATTGCGCCTAAAACGGCTAAATTCAAGGCGCTTCCAAGTAGTGGCGCTTTCCTATGTTGTTTGAGATTGAGTGGTAGCGATCAACAATAATGGTTATAATTAAGAACATTGTGATTCTTATAGAATGTGATGTGAAATTTTTACCAGATTTCAGTTTTTTTTTTCGAGTGGTGTGTGGTTTCATTCCTCGCTATGATTGACACATGGAGAATGTGAATTTTGGATGTTGAGAACAACAGTATAGGAGGGTAGATGAACTAGTGTGATCCTCTAACCGCAGATATTTTTGACTACCATACTTCTAACATTGTTCACCGGTGAAATCTAGCGTTCACTGGAAGTGAAAGAGGGAACTATTGAGTTCACGTATGTAGGTGAATCAATGGAAGTGTGATCATCTAGTATGGGATTCACTATGGTGAAGCGGATTGGTCATGTGCAGCAAGATCTAAGCCAACAATATGTAGACCTAAAAGTATGCAGAGGCATACGATTCTATTTCTAGTTCTTGAGATGTGTTTTCTCCCATGTTTACACTAAGGGGGAATTTTAGGAATTTTGTGTTAGTGCTTACATTTTTGTAGATAACAATTACTGGAGTAATTATTATTATGTAATTATTTTGTAATTATTTGTATAAAGAACTTTTCTAGTAATAGTAGTGGTTAATAACTACACATGTAATTGAGGAAAGTTTTTGGACAACGTTCTTGTTTATAGGTAATATAAATTTCCAATATATATGTAATCATTCTTGTATGAATTAAAATAGAAGGAAACATAATATTGTGAGATTAAATTGATTTTCCCGTGTAATCTTTGCTTTCGGCTCTTCAATTTTATATCATTTCCAAGGTTAATTGCAATAATATTAGGAATAGTCATTAAGTAAAGATAAACAATGATATACAATGAAACAAATCAGTAGAAATTAAGAGGAGAAGATAACTTAGTTGATATCCTAAATTGTATCATGATCTAGGTCATTCGATGACTAGAAATGATTGGGAATGATCTCGACAGAGCCTTGTCACACGAAAATGTGACACGAGAAGCTATCTCGGATCGGGGCATATGGTACATCCCAAATCATACCCTAGTTATGGCCCTTTATGTATGCTTTGGTCCTTTTGTACATTCATTCTTTAAAAAAACAATCCCTTTTACTACTCCTTATTCTACTTTTGTCTATAATTTAGACCTTTGAAACTATGTAATGTTTGTTGTGCAAATGATTCAACCTTCACAATTCTATATGGTGATAGAGTCATGAAAAAAATGTTAGTTGGGTTTTTGACACCCATGTGCACCGCCAACGTCACCACTACTTCGAAGAGGGCTCAAACCACACATCATTCTCACCTAGTATTTTATATCTATAATGTATGCAACCAACTTGATAACCATGATCTTGTAACAATGAAGTTATAATTAATACTTCCCCTAATTTGACTTGACTTTAGTGATGTGCCTTTGTACTTGCAAATTTGATTGGGTGACTGCCCTAGAATGAGTATGTGGAGTATGTGGAGCTCAAGGGAGTCTTGGAATTACTTTTTGTGATTTCTCTTAGTGTTTGCTCATTGGAATGCTAGGATCCAAGTAGAATGAATTCCCTCCTTAATGGGAGATGAATAACTTTCTTATATATGTGTTCCAAATCTGTAAATATCAAATGAGACCGACTAGGAATGTACCAAAGGGATTCAAATTTAAAAATGTTTTGTTAGAGTAAGAGGGACCAAAGTGTGCAGTCGGCTTATATCATATGAGAGTTATGGCCCTCCCTATCCACTATGGTCCTAGATGTATGTGTGGGTGATCTAAAAGTTGGAATTGTGATATGTGAGGGTATATCCTAATTTGATGGATTAATATGACCGTTATGTGAACAAGTAGGTTATGTATGTAAGTAAGAATGAATGAGACATAGTTATAGCTAGCCTAATTGGTCAAATTACACAAGTGTGGAATAGTGTAAAATCGTTTTACAATTTGTGTTTTTGCAAGACATGAATTACCAAAATGAATGTCTATACAACCCATAAATCTACAATTACAAACTTATCAACGTCAATTCACATTTTTACCACCGTAAACCGTAAATTGTGCTTAAAATTTTACTTGATTACAACCTTGTTCTCTCCCTCCATCACTTTAAATCAATACATGTGCTTCTCTTGATAAGAATTTTGATGTCAATTCATATTTTGACTATCATTGATGTTTTGTCATACCACTAATCATTGTATTAGTATTTTCATGTTGTGTCATATTCTTGACACTTATGCTATTAAATGGTTGATACCTACAAAAACTCACCTTAATAACGATGATGTTATGTTGCATGACCCATTTCTTGAATATAAAATTACTAAATAATCTTTAGTTGGGTCTCATAATAATCACGTGGTTCCCCTACCTTCTTAAGGCACAATAGTGGATGTTTTCCACTACCTATATTGGTTATTACTATTGATGACACTAATATGGCCAATGATTTTGTTTCAAATACACTTTATTTCACTTATTTGTGAATCTTTTCCATTCCTTTTTAATTTTTACAAATGTTTAACTAACATACATAAAAAGGATGAAATAATGTAACATGTGGATATTATGATTTAATTAACTCGTAACATTAATTACAAAAGAAGAATAACACTTTTTAAAGTGATTATTGATTTGGAAACTATTAAAAACACAAAGGGAGAATTAGACTTAGATGATTTTGTGTGGATCTAGAAGATTTTAGGTGATCTCAATGAAGGAACAAGATTATCCGAGACTGGAAATGCTTCATTACAAAACCAACACCTCAAACGAACTCCGGTCAAAACTATACAAACTAGGTTAAAAACATATGTATATTCATGACCCTTATGTACATTCTTAGACCTAATTGGAATCTAGCTATGTAACTTCTTGATTTCTTCACCTTCCTAGAAATGAGTATCACTATGTGTTAGTCTTCTTCACTCACCTTCAGAATGGCTCTATAAAATCTACTCAAACCCTAGAATCCTTGTAGTCTAAGGAGTTCCTGCAAAACAAATTTAGTTAGGTTGTGGGCACCCCTATGCATTTTTGACACCAAAATAATTCAAAGAGGGCTCAAACCATGCATCATTCTCCTATCATGTGATATCTATTGTAGTGCAATCATAATTTGACAATTGCGCTTTGATAATGCTTTACTTGAGTTTCAAACTTTCTCAAATACTTGGTAAGGGTCAATTTTCTTTCCTATACAAAGAATATGTAGAATCCTAGACCTAGAAGGATAATTTATACCTATAGAGGGTGTTTCCCTAATGTATGTGCATGATTTATTTTGTATTTAACGGATCTTGGAGTTCCTTTTTTTCTTTCTTTTACGTGAGGGGTTCTTAAATTTCCAGTTTCATAAATGAGGTATTACTTGCTTATATATGCTTTTGAAATGTTTTATGTCATGAAATTATGAGCAAGGGGATATATTTTCTCATAAGAATGTGATATAATTGAAATAATTATCCCAAAGCATGTTGTTCCAAAACTATATAGTAGGGTCACTTGCATATATCCGTACACAATCGATTTGAAAATGGTGGTTTAAGACCGAGAGGAAAAAACATGTTTTGACTTTATGGGTTCAAGGATGAATGTTTCTATGTATGTTTTATACATTTAATATTCATAAACTAATGATAGATATGTGTGTAAAGATAATAAATTAATAAAAGAGCTATAAGGGTGTGTTAAGCAAGAGTGGGAGATTGCATTTGTACACGCAAGTGTGAAATGTCAAAATCAAAAGTGTTAAAGGATAGATTGCCAAATTTGAGTGGCTACATTTTCCCCAATTTAATTATGAATTGAAATTACATACTTAAAGGAAATATATGTGAGTGTGTAGACATACTTTTTCTTTTCTCACAATAACTTTGTTTTGCATTATTTCATTGTGTTGGTATTAACAAGCTCCAAAATGAAACCTGCAACATAGAGTGTATTCAATGCCCAAGATAGGAAAATGAACTTTAACTCAATATGTAATGAAAGTATTGCAAATAAATTTACAACAAGAAATCCCAAAAGAGATTCAAAACATGGAAGGAATACATTTTTTTTTCTTACATGGGTAATATGATCTTATTTTTGTGTTCTGAAGATTCTAGATTTGTTGAACTCTAAAGAAGAATTGTGGGTGGTTACTCCCCAATTTTTGCCAAGGAGAGTTCGATTTGTTAGGTTTACTAACCCAACACATGAATACTGAAGAGAAGAACCAAAAAAGGAGCTGAAGCACCACGCCAAGGAATAAGACCATGTATCAAAGTCATTCAGCAACTATGATATCTTCTCCTTAAATGCAAAGAGGATAGGAAATTCTACCTAAAAAGAACTTAGTTACTTTGATACCTTCCATAACCCCATGGAACATACCACTATAGATAGATATAAGCCCAATTTTGTAACTTAGGATACATAGTAGAAAAGATAAATAAGTTCCCCATACTCTTCCCAGTGCCACAATGCTAAGTAGAAATTGAGTATAACTGATTGCATGCTAAAATATGAGTGGATAAAGGAGACCCATACCCCCAATGTGTCCAAAACTAAAAATAAAATTGAGTACCATGGAGAAATATAGAATGAAACACTTCATACCCCCTAAATTTGTTTCAAACTAAGTCAATCTAAGTATGAAACCATATGTAAATGTTGTAATAGAGTGATGATGAAAAATCTAATATTTTTGAAACTTATGAATAAAATGCCTCTGTGAAAAACCATATGATAGGGTCGAACTATACGTATAGTCTTAAACATGTTATATTTTTTTGACCCCACCTGTAGATTATGTCATTTTTTTGTCTGAGTCTAATTTTGAGGCATTTTTGTCTGCCCCTACATATGTATGTGCTTAGAAATATGCATGTATCTACTAGAAATGTAGAATAAAACCTGAATGTTTGCTTCCTCTTTTGAGACTTGTGCAATGAAAAAAATTGAGCACTTGGCTCAAAAGAAAATATGTACACTCATAGATAAGTATTTAAAATGTTGTATATGACCTCTTAAATGAAAAACATGGTGGCCACTAAGAAAAAATTTTCCTATGAGGGGGATTCACATGGTAGAAACCATGGCATAAAACAAAAGCAAAAAAATAAGAAGCGTGATAATAATAACAATGTCAATGTAGAAAAACAAAAATAACAACAATATAACATGATGTATTAGTAGAAAATAAGTGCATACAATGTAGAAACAAGTGCAAAATGGAAAGTAATATCACATAAAAGTAAATAATTCATGCAAACATAGGACACCCACAATGTCACAAGACAATCAAATCCCTTGAACCTACAAAAAAAGATGTATAACCACATGCAAGCCATAATTATGTAAATATGTGACACCCACAGTGTCACAAGATAATCAAGGCCCTTAGGCCACAATCATAGTAGAAAACAAGCATACACACATATACACAATTAGTAGGCATGTGTGGGAAAACCAAGTGTATCTAAATGGGATGAAAAGCCTTTGGCATATTATACATAGAAAATGAACTAATAATAAGTATAAGTGTTGCACAAGACACATGTTAGTCATGTTAGTCCAAAAGATAACAACTACATAATATATATATGTGAGCAAGCATAATGAGGAAAGAAAGGAAATGTAATGGAAATATAGCAGAGGGATAAAGTATGTAAAATTAGATTTCCCCAGGAGGTTAGTAATCTAGATAAAGGGTGGGTCAAACCTATCATCGTGTACCACTCTATGAATGTATTTCATCATGCTCAATATACCATGTGAATGCATGTGTGTAAATAAGAAATGATATCTATAAAACCAAAGGAATAAACAACATGTATAATGTAAAGTGTAAACAATGTATGCTAATAAAATAGGTCTTGATTTTGTATTTTGGTAAATATTTAAAAGAAAATTATTGTAGGCCCTCCCTAAGGGAATAGATGAAAACCTATTCACCAAAGAGAAGTAATGGTTATATAATAATTCTCCCATATAGGGGAATAGATATATATTATTAAACTAAAGGATGGGAAGTAATGATTCCCCCTAGTGTGTGTTTGTAAAAGATAGGTTTGAATGTATAACTACTCCCTCAATAGTCAACTTAAACCTATAAATAGAGAGTGTAATTAGGAATAAGTGGGGATAACATGAGAGCTATCCCAAAATAACCCTACGAGGAGGTAAAGAAACTATTGAAGATGATGGAGGTTCAAGCCTTAAATGTGTCATAGAATTTGACTCGAGTACAAATGGAACCATGGTGGTGATATGTGTTGATAAAGGCCTATGAGGAGAACTAGAAATAGAAGAGCAATGAGTAGAATGTGATGTGTTATACCTACATGGTGGACCATAATAATGAGGAATATTAGAAGACCAATGAGAAACTATGGATCAATCCATAAAGCTAGAAGACATCTCAGAAGACATGTGGGAGTGTGACCCACTAGAGACAATGTGCATAAAATAAGGCTTAGGAGGAGACTTAGAGGCTCTAGAATGATGTGGTGCAACATGTTTGACTAAAGGCATGTCATGATAAATAGAATTATATAAATCTATGTGTACAATCAAGGTTTATTATAAGACCTAGGAATACTAGTACTATGTGAAGTGGTATGTGAAACAAATGGCATGTCCAAAGATGCACTAGAAACTATAGAAGGACAAACTATGCCAAAAGAGAAATCTTGAAAAGGAATACCCCAAATAGTGACAAATTTTTTGATGACTAGTAAACTTAATACATTCATGAACAATAGATGCGATATCCCTAAAAACACGTAGTCAAAGGAAACCTAGATGCAATAATCCAATATCGAAAGACTTAGTAACCAAGAATGAAGCTTTTATAGTGGTAGATCCAATTGTGATTGGTAGGGTAATGCATCAAAAATTTGGATTAGAATTAAGTGCAAGAATCTCCACAGAATGCCAAGAGACTAAAGAAATGGCCATACAAAAACATTATCTTTTGTATGTGGGGTAACAAGAAACCGCGAATAGGAATCTAATGAATACATACTAGAATGTATAATGTCTTAGATATAAGTGATTCATCCATATCAAAATCATCAAAGGAAATGGTTTGTGTAGAAGAGGATGTGCGAGTAATAGGACCAATCATATAAGTTTAGTGTTATGATCATAATATGGCGGTAATGGTACCACATGATTAGGGTTATGGGATTCTGAAGTAGATTTGTCATTAGTATTCTTAGGAAGTGGTTCATTGAATATTTCAACTTAGAATTGATATTTTAGGCTTAGAATATTCAGTGGGCTCATCCTATTCAATTGAATTAGAGTCAATACAATCTTGAATGATGTGTCATGATATAAGAAATCTATATGTAGAGTGACCAATACATCTATGATAATTACAAGACACAATAACATCCAAGCTCTTCCTTTAAGGCTTACTCATGTCAACCTCAAATGGTGGAGGGAGAGACATGACATTTCACTCAAGTAATTTCTTTAATAACATGTGTGGAGGACAAGGAAATCATGTAAATTAGTGTCTTATAGGTTGTAATTGGAGCTTAGTAGGTTGAGCAATAAAGTTGGAAAAGTATTTGTAGGAAACCTTAGGGTCATTATAATAGTGACAATGTCGATTTCACCACATAATTTCACTTTTTGTGAATTTTCCCATTCCTTTTTAAGTTTTAAGAATGTTTAACTAACATACATATAAATGATGAAATAATGTAACAGGTGGATATTCTGATTTAATTAACTTCCAACATTAATTTCATAAATCAGATTCAATAACACTTTTCAAATAAGTGTGTCCCACTTGGTGGCCAAACATAATTTTCAAATATGACTAGTAAATAAATCTTTAAAAATACTATTAGAGTTTAATCATTTCAAGTAAATTGTGGATGGCTGCACCACCTGCATTTTTAACCTCTTAAAAATACATGTTTGGTCATTTTACATGTGTTTGGTCATTTTTGTTGTGGGAACTATTTTTCTTAAGGTACAAAAAGTACAAAAAGTGGGACACAGTTATATGCTTTTACTTGTTCATTAATTGCATAATCCGAATAACACTTTTCAAAGTGTCTTCGATCTAGAAACTATATAAAAAAACTTAAGGGAAATTTAACTTAGCTAATTTTTTTAGATTTGGAATATGTTGGTTGATTTGAGTGAATGAACATGTTGATCTAGGACTGAAAATGCTTTCTTTCATAAAATAGCACTTGAAAATGAACTTGGTAAAAATTGTACAGAATTAGGACAAAAAAACTTTATATGGTCACGACTCCTCTATACGGTCTTGTACCTACTTGGAATCTAGATATTTAACTTCCTAAGTGCTTCACCTATATATAAATGAGTTTCATTATGTGTCGGTATTCTTTTGTAACCTTTAGAATGGCTCTCTAAATTATTTTAAAACCCTCGAACCATTATATTGTAAGGAGTTCTGTAAACACGAAGTTAGGTGGGTCGTGAGAACCCCAGTACACTACTAACATCGCCACTACTCCAAAGAGGGATAAAAAAATGTCATTCTCCTAGCATGTGATATCTATCATAAATGTACAATTAAAACTTGACAAATGTGATTTGACAATGCTTTGCTTGAGTTTCACACTTGCTCAAATAATTGGGAAGGGTCACTTTTCTTGCTTGTAGAAAGAATATGGAGACTCCTAGACCTAGAAAGAGACTTCAAACATATAAAGGGTGCTTCCCTAATGGATACATATGATTTATTTCATAGTTTAAGGATCTTGGAATGCCTTTTTGTGCTTGTTTTTACATGAGTTCTTAAAGTGTCAGGTTCCTAAATGAGTTATGATTTACTTGCTTATATATACTTCTAAAGGTTTTTATGTCATGAAAGGATGACTAAGGTGATAAATTTTCTCATAATTATTTGATATGATCAAAAGAATGGTCCCAAATTATGTCAGTCCAAAACCTTATAATAGGGTAAGCGTATAGATTTGTACAAACCAACTAAAAATGGCTATTTTGATTAGGAGGGGGAAATCATGTTTTGACTTTATGGGTCATAAGATGAATGTTTTTATGTGTGTTTTATGTAGATAAACTTCATAAAATGATGATAGAGAGGTGTACAAAGATAATAAAGTAATCAAAGAGCTATCATGGTGTGCTAAGAAAGATTCAAAGTGCATTTGTACATGCAAGTGTGTAATGTCAAGATCAGTAGTGTTAAAGGATAAAATGCCAAATTTAAGTGCCTACAACACTCTAAAAAAAATTAATAGCCAACATCCTATTCATAATGTTTTTTATTAAATATACCATTAAAAAAATTTATACACTCTCGAGTTACTTCATTCTCTTGGATATAATACAAAAAAATTAACCTTTAATTTTGAAACAAGCTTGGTGCATATTGTTCTCCCTCTCACGGTTGGTTTTTATACTATATCTACTCCATTTTATACTTTTATTCCATTATTTCATATAAAATATGTCTAGGATGGCCTTGGTAACATAATTTTATAGTTACCCCATATATTTTACATCAATGAGTCAAGTTTATTCATAATCAACAAGTGGTTACTTATCAATGATATCACATTCAAACATCATATACCTCCATAAAATTCCCAAACTATTGAAGTCACTACTCAAAGCCATTAGACATGTACAAATAACATTTATGGTTCACATACTCATTATGGTGTATTACTTATTCCAAGCCCATCTACCCTTAGTTTTTCTATTTCTCCAACTAATTCTAGTGGATTGTTCTCTTCTATCTCTTTTTATTCATATATGATCAATATATCTTACAAATTTTGCTACTTCTGGGGTAATTCTCCGATTGGATTTTTGCTTAATATTTTCTCATGCATGCTCACTATGTTGCTATTTTTATTGACTATTAATGCACTAGTAGTTCCTTTTCTCAAACATATATCCCGACATGCATTTATAGTATGACTATACCCACTATGGCTCTATTTATACCCTTAGGTGAAAATGACATTATACCAATCTATTTCACCACATATTTATGATTAGATAGCTCACGTGGTACATGTTAGTGATGATTGCAATCTATTAAAAATCCCATCTGTAGCATGTCCGGTGACTCTTTTTATTATTCTAATCAATCCCCATGGGATTCATGACATTATTTATTCTACACATTACTTATGGATACATATTTCCATAATTTTCTTTACCATTTCAAGTACTTCGACTCTTGTTGGCTACTTGTGGGTAATGTTTACACTAATGGTTTATGCATTTCTTTCATTACAACATACACACTTGTTGATTATATAGTTATACCATTTATTTCACAAAGGTTACCACCTCACCATCCTTGTATTTATATTAGGCCTCCAAAAACATACTACTCATCATGGGTCTTCCCATCCTAGGTCTTCTATGCCACATGTTATGGTTTCTACATAAATTTTTATGTGAAAATCCTTCATCTCTTTTGACACTTGTGGGGCCTATGCCTCCTTTACCCTTTGAGTGTGATGTGAATATTTATGATATTATTATTGGGTAGCTTTTGTGTTACCCACATTTTTATATATAGATATTTTCAAAACAAATAAAAAAACATTCAAATAATCACATAATACAAAAGCACTCACATATTTGATAAAATACAAAACTCGAGACATATTTATGATTTGATTAGCTAGTTTTTCATTTTATATGTGTTGTTTATCACATTCATTTGATGGATAACACATATTTTCTATATGCCCTTTACATGCATGTGTTCACAAGGTATATTATTCTTAATGCAAGAAACACACAAATTGATACACGGTGAAAAGTTTCAACTTGGTTCCTTCCCATTGACACTACTCTTTTGAGAAATCTCCCATAATATACGAGTTCTTTTATTTCATTATAATTTCTTTAAAAAATTCATCATGCTTGATTACATACATGATTTATATGTTATCTTTTGACTTGTTGTCATGAAAAATGGATAACATGAAAAATTCACAATTTTATCATGATAACCAAGCCCACACTTGAAATTCTCTTTCCCAGGTCAATGTAAACCATTCCTCCAACCATGAACTCAACTTTTTCACCCTCATTATGGTATAGATGAACATGTTAATATGATTTTTAAGTGTGTTTCATGTGCAGGGGATGTAATTCAATCTAATTCATGAAAGTATCTAGATCTAAGAGAAGAAAAGTACTCTAGAGGTCCTAAAGGCCTATTTTTAGGATTTTTACACCTGATGAGCACCTCCCAAGAATATACATGGAAAATTTTAAGCATCCAGAAGTGTGTGATAGAGGTATATAATCATCCGAGGTAGTTTAGGAAAGTTCAAGGTATTGAGAAATGCATTTTCTCAAAACATCTAGTCACTTTGTTTGAAGAGTTTCTAGAGCCTTGTGAAGAATTAGAAGCTAATACCCCAAGAATTAGAATGATAAAAAATCCTAGTTCATTTTGGAATCATCAAGGAAATATTTTGGGAACATTAAGATGTGGAAAATTGTCCCGACAGTGTGACACAAATATCCTTCTACAATTTGTAAATTTTCAAAATGTTTCAAGAGCCTCGTGAATATTTTTATCCTAAAAATTCTCAAATGAAATTATATTTATTCCTCTTCATAACTCATATGATGTGGTAGTGCATGGTGATCCAAAACCATTATTTTTGATGAGTCTACTAGCACACACTTGAGGAAAAATTGAACATATGGCCACAAATTTATGAAGACTTCATTTTAAATACTTATAAATAGTCCCATTGGATTCATTATTCATTATCCATTTTCCATTAAAATTCATATATTGACAACCAAATTTCATTGAATGTTGACCCTAGATCAAATAAATTAATTTTGGTCCTCTAACACCAAGGTCTTAACGTCCAACAACAAGAATGTGTCTATGTATGGTAACAAGATGGTCTTGTTGACGCACAACAACAATAAGGTCTTGTTGACGTATAACAACAAGGTCTTGTTGACATATGAAAACAAGAATATGTTGTTGATGCTTGACAACAAAAAGATGGTGTTGATGTATGGTAACAAGAAGATAATTATCGAGAGGTCTCCTAGATCGAGAAAAGAAGGATCTATTAGTGTCATCGAAGATTTTAACCATGGTTCTGTGTACCCATGTTCAAAATTTTTTTGACAAGTATGCATCCTCATTTTCCCCTCTCATGGAAATCAATGTTGGACAGGAAGGATACGTCAGCTCATGTTGTGGTGGAGTGGAAAGGGTCTATCCACAGGTCATTCTCAAAATGGTGTCCAATCTGTAGATGATAGTTTTGGGGTGCTGTTAAATTTGGTGGCAAACAAGGTTAATCCTGTCTTAAAGAGGGAAAAAAATAGATCTTTGCTGATATTACAAGATCTTCTTCCTAGATCTCATCTAAGCCTATGGATTTTGCAAAGAAATCTCTTGTTGTATGCTTTGGTGCAGAGGTTCTGAAATCTGAGACTTATTTCAAGAAAAATGGATTGATATGTAGATTTAACAATTTCTGCCTGGGCTCCCGGCATTACATGAGTGGATCTCAACTCACTGGAGGCCTCTAATGTCAGGTAAATTAGACATTTACCCTCAATCCAAGGGTTTCTTCATTATTGTTTTTGATAAAATTCCTGATAAGGATGAGATTTTTGGTAAAGTTTGGGATTTCCAATCCCATTTTTTGCTGATGAAACCTTGGTTCCCTCTCTTTAACCCTATGACTGAAAATTTCTATGTTAAGCCTATTTGGGTCCATTTACCAAATTTACCTCTCCAGTTTTGGAGTGAGAATTGTTTGTTGTCTATTGGGAATACTCTGGGTAAAATTCGGCTATAGACCCATGGACTTTGGCCTACGACTACACCTTCTATGCCCATATATTGGTGGACTTGAATATTTCTGTAGATTTCCCTGCATCAATTGAGCTCAAAGTGGAAGATAGGGTTTGGATTCAAAATTTAGACTATGAAGGGTTTCCCTTCAGATGTATAACTTGTTTCTCTCTCATTCACTTAGCTTCAGATTGTCAGGTTGTGAGGAAACCTGTCAAGAGTAGAAATTCATGGTGGAAGAATTTTGACCCATGTCAATTGGTTGTTAAAGGACCTTTGGATAGTGATTTAGAGGTGGATTCAGAGAGTGAGGATGATTCACCCTCAAATAATGAGGATCCAACTCCTCATCTTTCTTCTATTTCACTTGATGGAGAAAGAGAACTCTGAAATACTAGGTCATAGAAATGAAAATGAAGATCCGAATATCGAAAAAGGGTTGGACTAAAGTGTGTCAAAAGAAGAAAGGGAAAATTGTAAATGTCACCTTTAAAAGGAATTTAAGATCCCATGGGAAGGGATCTCTTAGCTAAGTTTTTGTTGTTTTGTTGTGTTTTGTTTCCTTGTTGTGCCACTAGAAGAGGCTGGATCTACTAGTTCCTTTAGTGCAATATCTTTTTCTCCATATGTATTGGGGTAGGGTCCCTTAACCCATATTTTACCATTAATAAAAAAAATAAGAAAATCATGTCAACGATAAGATGACACAGTCAGGCATGTGCATGGCGAAGGAAGGTGAAAGTTCACAATTGATTAAGGAACATAATATGTCAATGGTGGTAAAAATTAACTTGCAACAATTAGTATGTTTTTCACTAATCCATATTCATTTATTCATCAAACCTAGGGACGTAAACTTTCAACACTTTCAGTGTTGTATGCATAATTACAAGTGCTTAAGAGGAATAAACTAAAAGATTGTTATCACAACAATTGGAAAATACAATGTTAGAAATAAACTAAGTTGCAAATAAAATTATATGCTATGGCTAATCAATAAATTAGGTAAAATCATAACATAAGTAAAGGAATGAACTGTTGCAATTCTAATCTATTCATGCAAGGAACTAAAATAGCAAACAAAAAGGAAAGGGGGTTTAGAAAACCACAAGTGGGCCCTACCTTGGGTGCTAACCCTTCCTAAGGCTTATATCTACAACAAGATGATAGAACTCATATTTTATTTATCAGCATGAAGATTACAGAATAAAACTTACAACAATTCCTTCACTATCGATTCCCTCCCCTAACATTCTTGACATTCTCTTTATATTCATTAGAAACGTGAAGAGACCAATTCAAACTAATAGTTACAATTTGATTAAGTACAATATCATGACCACTAAATCAGCATATTTGTATGTATGAAATGTAACTGAAAAAGGTTTTCTTATACAACAACATAGCTAGTTTTTCAATCTAACAATCAAATTAAATCAACTAGTTCCATAGTAGTTGCAGAGCATAATCGGTATTGGCATGAAATCTGCTTCTTGATGTCATAACTTCTTCTCTTTTATCATGTGTGGACTCGGGAAGTATACACGTTGATCAATGTTTCCAAAATCACGATCTTGTATATGCATGTGTTCTCCTTTGGCTATAGGCTCTTTTACGTGGATGAGTCCCGCTTACTTCATGTCATTTGTTGTGGACAAGTCCCTTTACGAGTTTCAAAGTCAGTATATTAGTCGCTACATATAACAAATTCTTGATAACAAGTATGGAATTCGAGATAAAGAACTATTAATCATTTCATTGTATCAAAGATATTAACATGCACATTCAAAATCCAAAAAATAGAGTAACTTAGTAATAGTTATATTAATTAATATAAGTGCCATAAGTTTAAGTTCGGTGAAAATGTCTGATAGGACAATTGGGATAAACAAGTGCAAGGGTATACAAAATATGAAAAAATACATAGATGAGACAATTAAAACAATAATTAAAGGGTCTCATCACACCCTCGACTCATTTTTTTGAATCTTCCCATTTAAGCATTCACTAGTCTATCCTCTACTTTTTCGGAATCAACATGTTTTATACTACATAGTCTCCTCAAATATGAAGGAACCGAGATGCCTTTTGGTTCTTTGAATAAATAACTTGCATTCCTTCTAAAATTTTCCATTACCCTTTCCTGTAATTCCTCATCTAGATCTGTGTTTCTAGACCAGTGGGGGATAGGAAAATGAAAAATTGGTGGATAATAAGCAATGGGAAACAAAGGTTTTCCACACCCTTGAGACTTCAATATAGAATTTTATCCTTCTAAAATTTTGAATGATATTAGGATATGAATGCATTTCTTTCCTTTTCATTTCTTATGACATTTCTTCCCATTGTGCACTTTGCAAGAATGTAAAATTTCCATGTTATTATACTTGGTGAAGTCTCTTTCCTCATCATGGGCTTCCTGTCTCATCTCGTATACCTCAATCATTTCCTTAGTGTTTCCAGATTCTTCCTTGATCATTAAAGGTTATACCTTGCACAAGTGTATGTAATCCACAATTTTTTTCTCCTTGTAAAGCTCATTGTTGAAGTAAGAACGTGGTGCTCAAATTTTTATACCCCCAATGTAGATAATATAGATCCAATCTCTATCATAATCTAAAGCATAATTATGCATATAAAATTCATAGAGAAGTAGTTAGATCTCATGGGGAATTTTAGATATATTCAAGAAAGACTGGGTCCACTTTGATATCAAATGGAACATCATTTTTGATATAAATCTATTTCATTTTCAAAAATAATCTTTCAAGAAGACAACATAAATGTTAGATGGTGGTCTACATTTGAATATTTCATTTGTCACATACATTGTAGTTTCTTGTTTCCTCTTCAACCTTGTAATTTCATTATCCTTCACCCTGAGTTGTCTATCTTTCTCCTCCAAATCCTACTGATGTTGGATGAGTAAATCTTCCTTCTCCTTGTCCCATCTTCTTTGTAGCTTGTTAACATACTTCTCAACCTATTGCACCCAATAGTATAAAATGGTTTGGGTTGTCATATCTCTACATACTGGCCTAGGAGGCTCTTTAAAAACTTCTTTTATGACAACCTTTGTGGCTGCAAGTTGGGTGGTGGAATTGGTGGAGACACAGGTTCTGATATTACATGAGCTATATCTGGGGAAAATGGAGGAATTTCTATGTGCATTAGCTCAAGGGTTTGGAAAAAAATTCAATTGTTCCTTCAATATCAAGTGGAAAATTTTCTACATTATCCAATGCATCGGTTTTTGTTTCATGTACTGGTTGTGTTGTCACTTCCTCAAGGTATTTTTTTCTATCTGTGGGTCATGATTGTAACTTCCTAAATTTCCTTAGTCATTGCATCCTCTTCATGTTGTGCTTAAATAGACTTTGTTTCATCAGGGCTCTTATGAACATTGGTTACACTTTCAATTCCTTCTCTACACACTTATTATTCATGATGTGTATGGGTTTCCCCAGCATGAACGACCTCTGTTTGAACTCTAATTGGTTCAGTAGGGATCTCATGAGTAGGTTTCTCACCTAACTCTTCCTCCTTTTTCTCTTCCACTTCCTTGGTTTGTTCTTCCATACCTATGTCTACATGTATATCTCCATGGGCTCCCTGGTCAACATCCATTGGAATAGGTTCCGTTCTTTCTAGTTCTTCCACATCACTATCTAGGAAGATTGAAATATTTCCTTTAGTCTTTGAGGTCTTGGTATTTTTAGTATTCAGCCTATGGGATCTCCTAGACGGTTCAGAGATTTTACTTGAGGCTTTCCTTTTCCTTTTGAGGAAGAAGACTCTGGTGTTGATATATTTAGCAATGTCTCAACAACCAAAACCCTATCAAGAGATATGGGCCTAGGGCCTTGTTCTAGAGATGGAGGTTTGTCTTGGATAGGTGTTTCTATAGGTATGGAAGCTTATGAAGGAATGGGGGATTTTTCAGAGTATGGGTTTCTAGATGAAATGGAGGTTGAAGCTAAGGGTTCAGGTGGAGGCATAGAAGAACTAGCTAAGCTTCTTCTCTTTTTCTTCCCCTTCCCCAACAAATCATTAATATATTTTTCTCTAAAAACTCTCCCTAGTTTATCGTAGGATGATCCATTGTTAATGCATGTTTCACAATTAAAGTGACAAGACAATGGTGAGACAAGGCAGACCTTCCCCTTTGTGATTCCTTACTCATCTTCTTCAAACTATCATGTAAGAAATTAGGAACATTCACATGTATGTCATTCTTTAAATGATTGAGAAATTTAAATTGGACATGTAGTTAACCTTGAATGTCAACCCTCACAGTAAAATATTTTATGATATAGTTTGACACATATTCCCAAAAGGGTTTTAAAGAATTTCATAGAATACCTTGTTTGTCTATCAAAAATTTTCCATCCTTGTCTCCAAACTCTACGTGAGCTTTGTCTAGATTTTATTTTGTAAGAAACATCTCGCCCTCTACTGGTAGTCTAGTGAATGCACTCAATATTTCATCATTAACTTTAACTTTTAAAACCTTTACTGTTGCTTTCTCATCCATAAAGGTGGCGGTGAATTATGTGACCATCGACTCATTAAAACATAGGAATTTATTAATGTACTCCATCTAACCACTATCATGAAATTACTATAGAATTTTTAGTTGATTTCAAGCTCTGAATGGTCTTTAGGTTAATTTCTAATCAATTCTCCACCCATTGTTAAGTTCTCCAACCTCCTTAAGCTCTGTGAAGCAAGAGGTTTTTAACATCAAAATGATTATGCAAAATTCGAATGAGAAGAAGATCTCAAGTGTTTTCCTTTTCAAAATTTGTGACCAATTTTGCACGCAGCTTAAAAAGTGAGCATTAATTTGAATTGAAGGATATCCCCATGTGAAGTGAGGTTTTGTGATGACATGGGGTGATGTGGGAGATAGGTCACATTATAGAAGGTGGTGAAGAATTATGGTTAATAAATTTTATTGACGACTTGGCACATATATTAATTAAATATAATTATTCTAGCACTACTTTATTAAAGGAAATTGAGTGCACTTAACTTGAGATGTATGTCAAATGATTGTGACATGTGCCTCTTTTGGATTTTGTGCCTTTGATGCATTAATGAGGCTACATGTTGAGGTAATGTGTTTTTATAAGTAGTGTTTATGTAGGATCCATTGTTGTAGGTGTTGTTGTGTAGAATAATCCCCATAATAAATTCAATTGATTACTAGAGAGGGAATATTGAATTTTCTGGTGCTAACTATCTTCATCTCTTTTTGCTCGTTCAGTTGGGTCCTTGATTCTTCATACAATCTTAGGTTCTATCAAAAAGGAAATCAAAACAAGGCTTTAGATTTATGCTACTATAAGTGGATGCTTAGTCTTTACACCGCCTCCTTTCATCAGAGATTATGCACTCCTTGCCACAAATACACCAAATCATGTAAAATAGAAATACTAAGAAAATAAAATATGTTAGTGAGTGGTGTTGATCACCATAAAGGCTGATCACATCACTTTTATTCCTCCTTGGGGTATCTAGTAAGCTGGATATACCAAGGCCATTGAATATCTCATTCCTCTAAAACTTCAAAAGATGAACCAACAGGTTCAACTTCTAACCTCAATTCTGATGTTCTCATTTCCATCCTTCTTTGGCCTCCTCTGAATCATGTTGGATGAAGGTGTTCCTATCAGTTGGATTTTTGTACAACCTCAATCTATGACCATTTACTAGTAGTTTGAATCTCACAGGATTAATGGTGGTGAGTTTCACAACTCCATTGGGAAATATATTCTCAATCTCATATGGACCTAGCCACCTTGTCCTGAGTTTTCCCATGTGGTCCTTGTATTTGGAGTCAAAGAGAAGAGCCCAATCACCTTCTTGAAATTTCCTTATTTTGATGAACTTATCATGCCACTTGATCCTTTTCTTTTTGTACCACCTCTATATTATGAACAACATGCCTCCTCATTTCATCCAACTCATTGAGTTGAATAATCCTTTTCCTCTGAGCTTCAGAAAAATCTATTCCCAATTCTAATACAATTTATTAATGTCTTGTGCTCAAACTCAATAGGGAGAACAATAGTCTTACCATATAGTAGCTCAAAATGTGTGAATCCAGTTGTTTTCTTCCATGTGGTATTGAATGCCCAAACTTCCTCTAGGAAGTCTTTCTAACCAATCCCTTCTATGCAGCGCAATGGTCTTTGTCAAGATGGCTTCAATTTCTTTGTTTGTTACTTTAGCTTGGCCATTGGATTGTGGATGATAAGGTGTATACTTCCTATGCCTCGATTTCATATTTTGTAGCTAAATCAGCAATAAATTTAGCAGTGAAGTGGGTACCTTGATCTATGACAATATCTCTTGGCACTCCATACCTTGTAAAGATGTGGTCATATAGGAATTTTGTAAATTTTTCACTCTTCTGATTTGGTAATGCTTTCACTTCTGTCCATTTATTGAGGTAGTATGTGCACACCAGAATGTACTCTTTTTGTTGAGACTTAGGATCTATGGGACCTATAAAGTCCAATCCCCATTTGTCAATTGGTCGCAATACCATCTAAGGTTGTAATGTTGTTTCATCTGATTTTCTGGGCTTTCCCATTCTTTGATACTTATCACATCTTTTGACATACAATGTTGCATCCATGTGTAGTGTATGCCAGTAATACCCTGTTGTTAATGATTTTTGCATTGTTATTTTTACAAAAACGTGTCCTCCACATGGATCACTATGGTAGGATTTGAGGACATCATAAATTTCCTCATCATCTATACATCTTCTCATAACATTATCTTGCCCTATGTGGAATAGGAAACCAGCTATCCAAGAAAAATTCACACTTTTCTCAACAATATATTTCTTTTTAGAATATAGATAGTGTGGAGGTGTCTTACCTAAAACCAAATAATTAGCTATATCAGCATACCAAGGTGTTTTAGTTGAGATGGAAAACAAGTTTTCATCTAGGAAAGAATCATCCACTACTACTTCTTCATTATTATTCTCCATCCTTGAGAGAAAATCTGCTACAACATTGTCTTTCCCAAGATTATCCACAATTGTTACATCAAACTCTTGTAAGAGCAAAAACCATCTGATTATCCTACTACTTACAACTGGTTTGTTGATTAGATATTTAATGGCAACATGATCAGTGTGAATAAACACTGGGTAGCCCATGATGTAGTGCCTAAATTTTTGATGGCATAAAAAACTGCTAAAAATTATTTCTCAATGATTGTATAGTTAATCTCAGTGTGTTATAGGTTCTTACTGACATAATAGACTGCATAATTGAGTATCCCATCCTTTTTCATAAAACAACTCCAATTGTGTGGTTTGAGGCATCAGTGTGCATGTGAAATGGAAAACTCTAATTTGGTCCTCTTAAAACAGGTGTAGAAGTTAGCATTTGATTCAAATTTTGGATTGCAGCTTCACATTTCTTTGTCCATACAAATATAATATCCTTTCCCAAAAAAATAAATAACGATGATACAATTCTACTAAAATATTGAATAAATATCCTATAATACCCAACATCGCCCAAGAAGCTCCTTACATATTTCTACTTTTAGGTGTTGGTAGGTTTATAATCATTGATATTTTTGTTGGATCTACCTGGATTCCAGCAAATGACAGATAATGACCTAACATTATCCCCTCGACATTATCATATAACATTTTTTTTTCTCAAAGATAGGTTATGCTTCTTCCATCTTTTGAGAACCTTGTCTAAGTTCTTCGTTGCTTAGTCAAAAGTATTATCATGGACTGTAAAATCATCCATATATACCTCCATGCAATCATTGGTTAGATCTGAGAAGATGCTAAGAACTACTCTCTAAAATGTGGCAAGTGCATTACACAAACCAAAGGGAAGAACATAATATGCAAATGTTCCTATGGGCATGTGAATGTGGTCTTGTCTTGATCCTCTGGTGTAATTTAAATTTGGTTGTAGCCACTATAACCATCCAAAAAGAGAAATAATGTTTTCCGAAAAGAGTATCGAGTACCTGGTCAATGAAAGGAAGTGGAAAATTATCCTTCTTTGTTATTGCATTCATCTCCCTATAGTCTACGCAAATTCTCCATTTTCCATTATTTTTAGGTACAATAACAAGGGGTGACACCCATTGACTGTCTAAAATTGGATATATGAATCCAACATCCAATAATTTCTTTCACTATATCCCTCACTATTGGGTTCATTCTCCTTTGTGGTTGTCTTATTGGCTTGTAGTTGTCTTTGATGTATATCTTATGAGTATAGAGTTTAGGATGGATTCCATGCATGTCTCCATAGTCCCATGCAAATGTTGTTCTTGTGATTCTTGAGAAGGTAAATTAACAGATACTCTTGCTTCCTACTTAGCATTTTGTTCACATTGAGTGGATTTCCCGATGCAATATCCACTTTCTTAGAAAGATCAGTCATGGAGAATATGTTACTACTTACAAAATTCAATATACAATCATGTGGAAGAAGCTAGTGTAGGATGCAGTTCTTACCTAGAACATTCATAGTACTCTACTATAGTAAGATTTGATTTTCATGACAGCTTATGCATTGCAATTTGTTATCTTCTTCTTCATTCTTACCATAATTATTCTACATAACATTAGAAAGAACAACATCCTCCTCTTATATCTCAATTATGCATGACTTCTCTAGTATCATAAGTTGTTGAACTGAGCTTTGGTTTTCTTTTGGTTTTCTTTTGGTTTTTCAACCCAAATGGTTTGGTATTCTTCATTGAATGGTTATGTAGGAGGGTAAAACATAAGATTTTTAGTGCCACTTCCATTAGAGATGATCATATTACCAGATCTGCATCTAATGAATGCATTAGCAATTTCTAACCATGGTCTTCCTAGGATGATAGGATATCCTCCTAAGCTTGCTTTTGCTAGAGAACAATGAAGTCAGCAGGGTACTCCCAGGAGTCTACCACTACTACTACATCCTCCAAAACTCCTTCAGATTAACTGTTGATCTGTCTATAAGCTGCAAGATTGTGGTTGTTGGTCTTAGTCCTTCTAACTTCAAATCATCCATGATTTGTTTTGTCATTACATTTATTGTTGCCCCCAAGTCAATCAAAGTATTTTTATCATTGTATCATTGATTGTAACATTTACTAAAGGGTTGTCTAGATCTATATACTTGGGAAGAATTGAGTTCCCAAGCATAATATTAGCTAGTTTTCCAATGACATGTATAGTAGATGGATCTCTCCTCTTCCTATCTAGGCTTCTTAATGCATAGGTCCTTAACTAGTTTATTGTAGATGGGAACATCCTTAATAGCTTGAATTAATGGTATATTTACACAAATGTATTTTAACTAGTTGAAAAATTAGAATCATATTCTGATATGAGGTTAGTCTTCTTTTCTTGTAACCTTTCAAGAAATGGTGTCTCATTACCCAACATTTTACCCTTGCTAGAATTTCGCGCGCAGTTGTTGCGGATCAACCTACAACGTCTTATGTTCTTGTTGTGGGTCATCATGTAACAACTATGGTTCTTCTACAATTTCAGTAATGGTAGGTCTAGCTGGTGGAGGGAGTTCTCTTCCTGAGAAAAGATGGATATTGTTGATATCACCTGGTTGAGGGAGTTCTCTTCCAGAGAAAAGATGGATATTGTTGATATCAACATAATAGGTAGGGTATTGAGCTAGTTCAATGGAATAGGCTAGCTGAGCAACTTTATTGTTAGGATTAGGCATTGGTTGAGTAGGTAGTTGTGTAGCTTTTGGTTGGGAGCCTGCTTGGGGATTTGGCATCAAATCTTGTTGTTGCTACTGATAAGGAGGTTTTTGATAAACTTGTTGGTAATTAGGAGGTGGGTTATTCCAATGTTGCACTCCCCAACAGAGTTGTTACCATGATTGAGGTTGTTTCCATTATTATTGTGGTTGGACTTGGAATTGAGGTTTCCACTGTTGTTGATATTGGTTAGGATATAAAGCCCATCCTTGAGGATTAGCCCAAGGTGGGGGATACATATATGAATTATTAGACCAATTTTAAAATGAATACATAGGGTCTTGTGTCATACCTCATTACCTCAGTGGCCATGGTTTCCTTTGATAAAAATAGGAAATGTTCCCATCTTCTACCTCCAACATCTTGAAATCAGCTAAAACCTCTCTTTCTTGAGCAATGTTGGATAATTCTCTCGAATCTACGCTTATATTCCTTCCTTTTGTATGCATGGAATTACTCTATGAGTGTTTCTTCTACATCTTCTTTCTTCTTTTTGGTGTGTAGAGCATCTAGTTGATTAGCCATGTCATTAACAATCTTATCCTTCATGTTGTTAAACATGCTAACAATCTCTCACTTGGATATGTCTCCCATTTCTTTGGTAGCTAGTCCACATCTTGATCTTACATTTCTTACCCTCTTCATAGTAGCTCTTGAGTAATTTTTACAGGATTCACAGATTTGGTCAAAATAATATTTTGAAATGTCTCATGCTCCCGATAGGTCCATATCATCCATGTCCTCCTTGTTGAGTCCCTTCAAAAAGATTAATTTGAGGGATTCAGGAGGTATATCAATGGTGTGCCTTAACTTTTGAACATAGAACATGAACCTTTCCAAGTAGTCTTCCAATGGCTCATCCTCCTTTTGTGACATTCTATAGATTTCATCACCTCATTGAATTCTTGGTCTGCAATAATCCTAATATTTCTCTAATAATTTCTCCTTCATTTATGCCCATGTGGTTACAACATTCCTTCCCAATCCCATGAACTATCTCAAGGCTGAATCCTTAAGTGCGTAATAGAATAACTTTAGTTTGTGTACATCAAGAGTATAATCATAGCTTTTTCATAGGACATAAAACTCAAAGAGAAAGTTTTATGGATCCTTTGACATAGCTCCATGGAAATTTGGCAAGGTTGATGGAGAAATATTCTTCATACTAGCATCTCGCATTGTTTTCAATGATGGGGAAATCAAAGTTGGCTGCCCCATTTCAAACATTTTCTTTTTATTTACTTTCTCTCGTCATCTCTAAATTCTCGGAGCAACTACAAGCCTTCACTTGAGGATTATCTTTGAATAGTAAAATGAGTATAGAGGTTTCTTCTTCGATTCTTCGAGGTAAATGAAGAGATTTTTGCTACTTGAGGATTAGGTAAAAATATACAAAGGGTATCCCTTGGGTAGTGCATACATCAACTACTCAACTCTATCAATAGAAAATTAGTTGGGGATTTCAATTTGAGGTGAATTCCTAAAAACCTAGACTGGTTCTAAGAAATGAAAAACCCTCTTCAAAAACTCATAACTTGGTAGTAACCCTAGAAATAGTGTCAATTATAGTGGTGAAAATTAACTTGTAGCAATTAGTATGTTGTTCACTAATCCACGGTCATTTATTCATCAAACCTAGGGACATAAAATTTCAACACTGCCAATGTTGTATGCACAATTATAGGTGCTTAAGAGGAATAAACTAAAATATTGATGTCACAACAATTGGAAAATACAATGCTGAAAATAAACTAAGTTGCAGATGAAAGTAGATGCTACAACTAATCAATAAAGTAGGTAAAATCATAACATAAGTAAAGGAATGAAATGTTACAATTCTAATCTATTCATGCAAGGAACTAAAAAAAAACAAAAAGGAAAGGGGGTTTAGAAAACCACAAGTGGGCCCTGCCTTGGGTGCTAACCCTTCCTAAGGCTTATGTCTACAACAAGATGATAGAACTTAGATTTTATTTATCAACATGAAGATTACAGAATGAAACTTACAACAATTCCTTCACTATTGATTCATCCCCCTAACAGTCTTGACATTCTCTTTATATTCAAGAGAGAAACGATTCAAACTAATAGTTACAATTTGATTAAGTACAAGATCATTACCAAGAAATATGTAGATTCTTATGCATGCAATAGAACTGAGAAAAGGTGTTCTAATACAACAACATAACTAAATGTTCAATCTAATAATCAAGTTAAATTAACTACTTCCACGTGAGTTGTAGATCATAATCAGCTATTAGCGTGAAATCAACTTCTTGTTATCATAATTTCTTCTCTTTTGTCATGTGCAGACTCATGTAAACTATCCAAGTTGATCAATATTTCCAAAATCAAGGTCTTGTATATGCACGTGTTCTCCTTTGATTTTAGGTTCTTTGTTGCGATGACGAGTCCCATTGCTGCATGTCATTTGTTGTGGATGAGTCCCTTTACAAATTTTCTTTGACTACATGTTAGTGGCTATATATAAAATCTTCTTGAAAATAAGTATGGCATTCAGAAAATCACTATTAATCATTTCATTGTATCCAACAGAGTAACATGCACATTCAAAATCCACATAATAGAGTAACTTAGTAATAGTTATATTAATTAATATAAGTTTCATAAGTTTAAGTTCAGGTGGAAATGTCTGATAGGAAAACTGGGATAAACAAGTGCAAGGGTATACAAACTATGACAAAATACAATAGATGAGACAATTAAAATAGTAATTAAAGGGTCTCATTAGTCGAATTTGAAATTTCAAAAGTGGTGAAGGAACATCCAAGGTCTTGAAGGAATTTGAAAGGCCAAAGGTCACAAAACAAGGCAAAAAAATATGTAGGGGAGATGAAAGGACATCTACATTACTATAAATAGGAATGGCTTCTCCATTCGAGGGCCTATAATGTTAATTTCTCTCATTGTAATTTTGGATTGTATTTATTAAACTTTGTATCAATGCATAAGAAATAATAGCTATGTTTCTTCTATATTATCTCTTCTTTTCCCTCGCATTATAAAACTTGTGTAAATTTCAATCAAGGAAGGAGTTTCGACTTTCAAGATGCATGAATGTGTGCAACTTTGTATACACAGCTTTCCTCTCATCATTGATGATATAATCATAGTTATTACAAGAATATTATGTTTCTTCTATTTCTCTCTTTTACACACTTTGCAAGAATAGTGATCCATTAAGATATTTGTATCTTTCATAGATGAATCTAAGAACTTGATGTCTAGTTTTGTCCATTTCACTAGATAGCTTCATCGTTACTTTCTTCTATATTGAATGTTTGAAATAATTTGGTTATTGGGTGTGAGATCTATAATTTTGTTACTCAAATCAATAATACTCCTTTCCGAATTCCCCCTTCACCTCTCATCGTTTTTATTTCCTCTCTCGTAACCCGTACAATCACTTTTCCATGAGTTCAATGCAATGTTCTTATGAGATATCTAGAATATTTGGCCAACCCACAACATTTTTTTAGGAATATATTAGTTACATTCAATAATGGGGGTTGCACCATTCAATGCAAAGGGGCGTAGCCACGTGAACATTGGTGGAGACACCTAATTTTCCATATCGACAAATTTTCTCACCAACAAGCAAACTCCGCTGGGGAGATATTTTCCCAAGTGCACCCAAAAAAGATCTCTACCCAAAAAACAAATAAAGTATATATTCAAAAATGAAAAAAATAAGATTTCAAAGGAAAATAATTTTTGAAGGTAACTTTGTTAAGGAATGAATCTGTGTCACATTCATTTACCGCACCACAATGAAGATATTTTCAGATAGGAGTGAATTTTCGATGAGTGAAAACAAAGAAGAAGAAGAATATGGTTTCCAAGAAATGAATATTGTTGATTAGCCATGGTTTCAAACCAGTCCTCGTAAAGAGGAAAATTCAATAGCAAGTAGAGGGTTATTTTTCTTCAAATAAAGATCTCTCTCCGTAAATTAGGAAATGGCTATCTAGAATGAAGAAATTTGTTGTTTTTAAAGAACCTTTCATAAATTCATGGTGGTTACAATTCAATAATATTACTACTAAAGGAAAGAAAATGGGAGTCATTTTTGTCAAAGATAGAGAATCCAAGAGATAGATGAAGAAGGTCCATAGGAGGTATAATCAATTATATGAAGCCCACAAATACCAATAATCTATCAAGATAACACTTTTGATCTCACTCAGTTGAATGAGAAGCTCTGAGACATGTCTTTCCTCACTCTTCCTTAGGATGATTTCATTGCATTTAGAAATGATGATATCATAGCCTTGAAGATTATGTATGTGGAAAGAATCATGAGCATTTTACAAGGAGATTATGATCCCTAAATCTACCTCGAAACTCTAAAATATGTTGAATCCTTGCAATAAATGTATGAACAACTTGAATCACTCTATAGTAAGAAAGAAGAAGAGGATATTTTTCCTATGTAGGATGATCCCGATGATTGTCTGCAGTACAATGAGGTGTTCACACTGGAAGATTCTTCGACACTTCAGAATAATGTCTCAACCTTGAGCCTCCTCATGAGAATTCAATTAGCAAAGTGGAATATGATGAAGAAGACATGACAATTGACCCTCCATTCATCAACTCATTTTTCCTTAAGGTACAACCTGTTGATGAAATAATGAATTTGGGTGAGGAGGATTCTTGTCGCACAACATAAGATCCAATTCTCACCGGAGACTCCATCAATCTTGAATAATTACGATAAATCCATCCTTCACCTTGGACCCAAGATTATGAATGCAAGTTATTCATGGATAATTTTATTTCCAATTTTGAGTTTTCAAGTGATGAGGAAATGATTAATGACGGAATGCGGATATGTGAAGAATCAATTTCCCTCCCCGCGATTCGATAATGGATGAACAAATAGAGGAGGTAGATTTATTTTTCAAATACAAGGAGAATGAACAATTTGAGCATGTCCTCTCCGAGGATCTAACTCCACCATCCTCACCAAAGGAGCACAATGTTGATCATCATAATGAGTATTAGGTTTTTCCTTCTCCATGTGAGCAAGAATTTGTAATAAATAATTATCAAGATAGATTTTAAAATTATTCCCATATTGCTGCCCCAATATGGTTCTCTACTTCTCATCATGAGGACAATGAAATTGATCTTGATCTGAAAGGAGTGTCTTTCTCGTATAGCTTACATATCTTCTCCTTGTCTAATAATTTTTAAAATCAAGTATGCCCATTCTTGTAAGAAGGTGAGCCTTGGGTGATAAGAAACATAGAGGAGGTGAACAAGGATTTTTCAAATGAATCATGGACATGTGTGGATCATATTTTCAATCATCTCCTCGAATCTTAAGGTAATGACTCTTCTAACGAATATAGAAATGATTACGTGGAATATTTGGAAGAGGAACCCGTGCAATAAATCTTGAGAGTTGTGGGAGAAATCAAGACCCTCAAATCAGTCTTGAGATGCTGACTTGGGCCATGGAAATTCAAGATAGGTATGAAGCAATTCATTTTTGTCTCTTTCATGCACCAATGTTTGATAATGAGATAGAAAAATGGGTGTGTTGGATGTCTTCCCCAATGTATGGGTGGATGAGAACGAATCTGAAGGTAAGTCTTTCTTTTTATTTTTTTAAGAAGATCATGAATTCAGGGAAGAGAGATTCTTGAATCTCCTATGAATGTTCTCACTCACAAAGAGAACATCTCTACCATGGAGGATGACATTAAGGAAAATGTTGAGCTAATTTGCATTAAAGAATATTTTTTAAGACAACAAAGTGAGAATGTGCATGGTTCTTGTAAAAGGATTCAAATCCCTATTGTACTCACCATTTCCCAAGATCCAAGTTATCTTGAACATGTTTCCATTTTGCAAAAATTTCCCGAGAATGATGAAGACCTCTGTCCTAATGATGTGGACTCTATTTTTGAAAGTAATTGCTTAGAGAAAGAAAGTGAGATGTTCAAAGAAGATGTTAAAAGGGAAGAAAATTAGTGCCTCACTGATCTAAGGAATGTTTCCATGTTTAAATTCAAGGATAATTATGTTTCCATGACAAGAACAATTTTCCCACTCCCGAGGACATGGAGAAATGGTGTCTCATGATCGAAAGACATTAAATAGAAGCCACCAGATCTACAAGAGTTTCAAGAAGGTGAAAAAAATTCATTGAATGCAAGAACCATTTTAGTGTATTATGAGTATGAAGATGGATCTTGGTGTATATTCTTCTTCTCAAGCCATAATAATTCATCACAAGAGCATGCTATGATTGATATTGACTTTTGTGCTTTAAAGATCACATTTCAACCTATTTTTCCATGATGGCATCTATTTCTCCTAGCCCGTTGTCAATTATGTGTATATTATTATCCCTACATTTGTGAATATCCCTCCCCTATAACATACTTTCCCTTTTGGTTGTGTGTTGTTTCCCTAATTTGGTGTGTTTCCCTTTCGTGTGTGTTTGTGTGTTTCCATGTGTTCAGAAAAAATAAATCCTATAACCCAATGGATAAGGTTGTGGATAAGGCAATGGTCCTCTTAGTGTCTTGAGATTATGAGGTTCCTACTTGCTTCATTCTCATTGTGTTCAAACCAAAAAAAGTCCCCATGTTTCACCTGATTCTTAGATGTTTCTTTGAAGTATTGTCGAAACATATAGGGTAATGGGCATAGGAGGAATACCTATTCAAATGTTGGTTGATGGGTTGTTGTACACATATGATTTCTGAATCTACAGTTGAATGTGAGAGATTCCTTTTGGCTAGGAGGAACTACCTGTAATGAAAAGAAAGACCACCAGAAAGAGTTAAACAATATATGCAGTGAACCGCTTTAGCGTGTGCTAGATCCGAGAAGTGTGATACTTCCTGAGACGGTTGTCACCCACTATTTTAAATAATTAAATGTGAGAAATGAAGTAAATCCTATTTTAATTCGAAATGATTTAGGTATCTCACTTAAAACACAATAAGAAAGATCTGATCTAACAGGATAGGTTAGAATAAGATCCAAAGGTCAAGCAACTAGTTCTGGGTCTCTATAGGTCTGACAGAGGTCTCAGGCAGATCACGGTGAATGAGGGTGATGTAGAATTAGGTGGATAGGTCATTGTTCTGGGTTGTATGGGAAAATACAAAAACTGATGCCGGTTAAGGGTGACCGACGGCGGTTGGGTGTAACTAGTGCCAATTATTGTGGAAGACTAGAATGCCACATAATGGGTTTTGGGTCTCCTTTATGATTGCACAAAGGATTTTGGTTGGTCGGAATGAGGTATTTGGTAGCTTGGGTGGGATTTAGTGAGGTTTTAATGGGTATATGGAGGGGGAGTGTTAAAGGTTAGGTCAATGGGTGGTTAGGTAAACAATGGGTGATAATATAATAACAAAATGAAATGAACCAGAGAAGTATAATGCTTTACTTACTTGGATTCTAATCTTGGATGCCTGTGAGTGATGAATGGAGGTATTGGTGAGAGGTTGAAGGCTGTAGGTGATCACCAATCGTAGGAGAGATTCTGCATGGGATGCATGGGCATTCCTTTTACTTGATAAGATCGGATCATTACTTGTGGTGGCTATGTAGAAGAAGATGTTTGATCTCCTTCCTTGCATGTGTGTTCTCACTAAAATTCAATCTCAAAAGATGTGATATCTCTCGTGAAGATCTCAATGTTTTGCCGAATTTTTCCATATTTTGCCAACCTTTGGAATAAGGTTGTTTTAGGGGTTAAAAGGGTAATCGACAAAGTGGTTCCAACTTAACCAGGCGATGGTTAGGGCTAACTGGCATCGGTAAAGGTGGGATTTCCTAGGTTTACTAAACTAGGGAGATCCTCCCGATCTTCTCGAATCTCATGTTGTTAACCCACGGATTAAACCGAAGCTTCTTGTAAGCATGCGGGAATGTGGTTAGAGAGAATGCGGCATTGATTTTTAGGGTTTTGGTAAGTCTTAGTTAGTTATGAAACTTACTAAGAATAGGTCTTAGGTGAGTTGGCTTGATGAGCAGTCTCAGGTGAAGTGTATGTGTGGATATTATTTAAATTAAGATATTTAAATAATAAATATTGTGAGGATAGTGAATTAATTTAATTAGATTAATTAAATTAATACTAGTGAGGTGAAGGGGGCCATGACTAGGTGAATGTGATGAAGGGTGCTTATTTGTTGAGGGACCAAAGGGAGTGTGACCTAATTTTAGTGTCTACATTTTGCCCCTTTTTGTTGCATAGCTTGTATTGGTAAGCGACACTAACAAAAATAAGATGTGGTTGCCCCATGTGTGGGTGAAGGTGATCCCCTCAAACCGTGGCTAACGAGGTAGAAGGCGAATCGGTGAGTGGTTTGATAAAATGGTAAATGTGAGAAAGGGGAAGGTGTGGTGGTCCTATAGGTCTATACGGGAAATCTAGGTAAGGTGTCGGGGAAAAGGTAGCAATAATCAAATGCATGCACATGTATAAATTGTAGCATGCTACCAGGTTGAAGGGTAAGAAAACTCTACATTGTCTAAGGTTGATAGGTTTATCCAAACGAGGTTGAAATGATTCTGGTATCCAAGGTATAGGATATGGTCAGGAAACATGACATAGGTTAGGTGCAGGAATGTTTAGGTATGTTCTAGTACACCAAAGGTAGGGTCAAGATAAATGGTCATGGCAATAGGCTAGGTAAGGTCATTAGGTCAACAACACAGGTAATAGTGTCATAAGGTATAGCGAACACATGAGGTCAAAGGTCACTAGCGATTGTCCAGGTCCAAATATCTAAGTCATGGCATGGGTAACGCCGAGGGAGGGGTAAAATAATGAGTCCCCAAAGGAGGAAAAAGGGAGGCTTTAAATGATGAGGTCGGAAGGTGAGGTAAATGGCTTGGGTAAAGCGAAGGTGGGGTAAATGATCGGGGTGAAGGCTAGATGGGGCAAAAGGAGGTGTTGTCAAAATTTCACCCCCCCTGGGTAATTTTGATAACATGCATCAGAATATTCAAGTCCCAGGAAAATTGATTGATTTGGGGCCAAAAATCATGTTGCTAGAGTCCCCTCAAATATTTTCTAAGTTCCCTGTCTGAGAGGAAAAGAGCAAGCTCTGAGAAAATGCAAAAAGAGGTTGCAGAAGGCAAGTAGGTTGATCCAGGAAAAAATCGTAAAAATGACTAAGTCCTAGTCCTAGGGGCAGTCGGGACATTTGGGACAAAAATGCCCGAACCGGCCGAATCGGCCGAAATGAGTCCAGAGGGTCCAAAGTCAAAAGGGACATCTGGGACAAATGGACGCGAAATGCCCGAATCGGCCGAAATGAGTCCAGAGGGTCCAAAGTCAAAAGGGACATCTGGGACAAATGGACGCGAAATGCCCGAACCGGCCGAAATGAGCACAAAGGGCCCCAAATCAAATGGGACATCCGGGACAAATGGAGGCGAAGTACGCGAAGGAGCCGAATCAGCCGAGGACCAATCAGAAGGTGCCACGTGTCCTCACAAGAGAAAACTCAAAAGGTCAAAGGGACGAGTTATCGAGCGCTGAACCGAACCAATGAAATGGCGCCACGTGTCCAAGTTTAAGGGGCCCACAAGCAATTTCAAAAGGAAAGCCCGCGAAAGATGGAGGAGAGAGAATTTCTCGTCCAATCAGCACGTGCCATGTGTCGTCCAGATGGCGAAGAGTGGGAAAACATTTTAAAATTCGTTTTGATCTGTTCCGTGCCCTAAATCTTCAGATCGCCATATCTTTTGATCCAGAGCTCAGATTTCCACGTTCTTTATATCAACGGAAAGCTGTTGAGATGCTCTACATGATTCTGGGATCAATCTCAAGTTTTGGTGTAGTCTGAAGAGAGAAAATCAAGAAACGGCTCTGACGTGTGGTAATGGCCAGAAGTGACTTTTCAACAACCCGTTTTAATGCTAATGGGTTGCATTCTTCTTCTCGCACATTGAAGTGACATTTTAGCGGCCAAATTAATACAAATGGGTCGCATTCTCCTCCAAAATCGGTCAAATATAGTAGGGTATGGGTTGGTAAGGTATCCTATGCCATTTTAATGCGTTGGTATTCAATGAGGAATGGGCTTACACGCTTCCCACGTTTACGTCCCCCAGGCTCGACCCATGTAATGTAAAAGCCAGATTTGGCTCATTTTAAAAGGAGGTTGTTCATTCTTTCTGCTCGGCCCTCCCTTCTTTTCTTCTCTAGGGTTGAAAATGGAGTTCGAACCTCCTCCCTTGCTCTGTAATGGCGTTTTTGCCTTTTACTAATGGAATGATGTTCTGTGCAAACTTCTGGAGCAACAAAACATGTTTTGTGATGCATCTGTCCATCCTTCCTCGTTTTTGCTTGTCCTCTTCTTGCCTCTCTTCATTGCAGGTATCTATGCATGTTTGAATGTTCATTGCAGAGTTTGGAGCCGTGTTCATGGAGTTTTGGGACATTTTCTCGTGTGAAATCTATCCTTGGGCTGTGATGCATCATCCATCCTTCCCATTGCTCACCTCTCTTTGTCCCATGGCACTTTTGATAGATGTTCAACATTCTCCTTCTCTGGTGTATCACCGTTTTAGTGTAGGCTTTTTCTGTTTTTCCTTTCTCTCTCTCTCTCTGTCTCCTTGGCATGGTTAGATTAGGATTAGATTAGCTTGCCTGCACTAGAATAGCTTGTGGCAAGTAGTTTAGGAGGAGGAACCAGCCTTCTCTGGAGATTCCTCTCTCGTTTTACAAGTCCCACACTTGGAGAGAGGTTTCCATGTTGTGCAATCACACTGGATGCCTGAACATCAACCTAGAAGCCTGATGTGCGTCCAGGGGTGCTGTGATTTTGCATCAACAGTTTTGGCACGCTCGGTGGGACCTTAGAGGTCTTTCACTTCATCTTTGCGAGTTGATGTGTTCCTGTGAAGATTTCAGCCTTTGGAGGCACTTGCAAACACATCTGGCGACTCCATCTGGTCAACAACCATCTCTGAAGTTGCAGACCTTCCTTTCCATTCATTTCCATCCATTTTTCATTCATCTTTCTTTCCATCCCTTTCATTCTTTTCCATTCCATGAAGTTGTGCAACCATGACTTCATTTCCATCATGGAACTCACATTTACAACAACAGCAGTATTTTCCACTTCCAACATGTTTTACAAATCCTCCAGATCAGCATGCATACTCATACAAACAAAGAGTGCCAAATTCGGTTTAGGCAATGAAGCTTCCCAAGAGCAAGAGTACGCATACAATGAAGACCATCAGATCCAAGATGTTGGTCTGTTGGAGAAAATCCAAAAGATGGAGGTGGGGATGGTGCAGTCCAGGGCTCAAGCACAAATGAAATCTTTTGGAATCGGTTATGGAGCACCCTGTCCATGGGTGGGACCTTTTCCAAGGCACTACAACCCTCAGGAGAAGCTAGACTTCATGATAAAGATGCTGCCCCAACTTGCACAATGGACGGCAGAGATAGAGGCCTACTGAGACTTGTTGTTGAACAACCTTGTCAATGGGTAAGTTCTACACCATCATCTGGTTTTTCTCTTTCCATTACTCAAGCAGCACCATCTCATTTAAACTCCCCATCTGCTGTCCCATGTGTTGAATCCATCCCTCCATTCCCTAGTCTTCCACCCCATCTCGATTCTTCTTTCCTTTTCCCTTCCAAACAGTCATCCCTCCACAAGAGCTAACAGAAATACCCCCTCCTCCAAAGAAACAAGAGGTTTCACCTCCTCCACCACCACAAAAAAATGTCAAATCAGTTGAGTTTCAACCCATCCCTCCTCTTGCATTCCCAAATCCATGTTGGGAGGATGAAAATCAGAATGCCACCAAGGAAAACAACAAAGAAAAAAGAGAGTGCCAACAAAGATGAAGAAATTCAAAATCTGAAGAGTTGGGCTCTTAGATTTGGGATGACAAAGATCCCCTTGATGGTTAAGCCTACAGAAGAGGCTAGGGTTGGAGAACAAATGGTGGTGAGGACTGATTTTGTTGGAGAAGAAGATCTTGCAGTCCCAACTTGTCCTCTAGAGCAACAAATTGAAGAGTTTGACTTGACAAACTTCATGCTGGAGGAGGAGTTCAATCAAGAGCAAGATTGTCTTCAAACATTGGAGGAAGGAGAAGCTGCTCCAGATCCAAAAGAAGAGGAGCACATTCTAGCTGTGGAGGAGAAAAGTGCAGATCCAAGGGCTTTGAGCACAAAGCAGGCTACAGGAGAACCTTCAGTTCTTCTTTCCACTTCATCTCTCTCAAGTTCTAAGATCTTGAAAAGGAGTTTGATCTCTCAAACTCAATATTGGAGAGTGAAGGAAACCATGGTGGTCAAGTTGCAGATCAAGAGGAAACCATGGAGGAAGTTGAAAACGAACAACGGGACAACAATGAGGCAGTTTACCTGTCAGATTTGGAGGACTGTTTTGATGGAGAAGAGCCGGTTGAGCTTTCACCTTTCTCTCTTTCATCATCCACATTCCAAACACCGAGCCTCTGCTGCCAAGAAGAGCTTTCATTTGCAGCAGCCTGCATCCTATAGCAGCCCTTTGGAGTCAAAATTGGAAGATTTAAATCTTCCATGTTCTTCATCGGAGGAAGAGAAAGGACAGAAGAATTTCACCATTTCTTCCACATCATCCATTCAAGAGGGTCTACAAGAAGACTCCATTCTCGGAGTTGAAAATCACAAAGCAATGGGCATATCAAACAGATCGGACCTTGCCCAATCGTATTTGGCTTCATTGGAGCCAAAGGAGAAGCCACCAACTACTCATGCTTGCTTCGAGCATGAGGATGAGCTAAAAGTACCAAGGATCAGCTGCCATACCTCTCCAATCCAAATGCGAGCAACTAAAAGAGGTATTGGATTTATTTTCAGATTGATACCTTGATGATTTGATAGAAGACCAGCTTCTTGTTGATTTTCCATCCATCCAAACAGCCATGATCAGTGCCAAATCAGTTGCATGGCTGCCAATTTTGAAGAAAGGGAGCTATTTTGCACAACCAGTTGCAGGGTTTGTTTAGCTTGCCTTTGCTTCCAGTTAAAGTAGAGTAGTTAGGTTTGCTTTCAGCAGAAGAAGTGCTTGTGCACACTCTGCATGTTCCATTTGGGGCATGTATGATTTTCAGTTTTGTACATAGTTTTGGTGTTGCTGGTTTTGCTCTTGCACAGTTCATTTCAGTGGCATCTTGGTGAAGACACTCCAGGTTCAATGGGTTTCCAAGTGGCTCAGAGGGGAGGTTTTCAAAGTTCAGATCAGTTGCAGGTTGCAACTCATGACTCCATGCCCAATGGATGCTTCAGGCTACTGATCATTCATCTAGCAGGCAGATGACCCCGCTGAGTCGCCAAACTGTTGTCAAAATTTCACCCCCCCTGGGTAATTTTGATAACATGCATCAGAATATTCAAGTCCCAGGAAAATTGATTGATTTGGGGCCAAAAATCATGTTGCTAGAGTCCCCTCAAATATTTTCTAAGTTCCCTGTTTGAGAGGAAAAGAGCAAGCTCTGAGAAAATGCAAAAGAGGTTGCAGAAGGCAAGTAGGTTGATCCAGGAAAAAATCGTAAAAATGACTAAGTCCTAGTCCTAGGGGCAGTCGGGACATTTGGGACAAAAATGCCCGAACCGGCCGAATCGGCCGAAATGAGTCCAGAGGGTCCAAAGTCAAAAGGGACATCTGGGACAAATGGACGCGAAATGCCCGAATTGGCGAAATGAGTCCAGAGGGTCCAAAGTCAAAAGGGACATCTGGGACAAATGGACGCGAAATGCCCGAACCGGCCGAAATGAGCACAAAGGGCCCCAAATCAAATGGGACATCCGGGACAAATGGAGGCGAAGTACGCGAAGGAGCCGAATCAGCCGAGGACCAATCAGAAGGTGCCACGTGTCCTCACAAGAGAAAAGTCAAAAGGTCAAAGGGACGAGTTATCGAGCGCTGAACCGAACCAATGAAATGGCGCCACGTGTCCAAGTTTAAGGGGCCCACAAGCAATTTCAAAAGGAAAGCCCGCGAAAGACGGAGGAGAGAGAATTGCTCATCCAATCAGCACGTGCCACGTGTCGTCCAGATGGCGAAGAGCGGGAAAACATTTTAAAATTCGTTTTGATCTGTTTCGTGCCCTAAATCTTCAGATCGCCATATCTTTTGATCCAGAGCTCGGATTTCCACGTTCTTTATATCAACAGAAAGCTGTTGAGATGCTCTACATGATTCTGGGATCAATCTCAAGTTTTGGTGTAGTCTGAAGAGAGAAAATCAAGAAACGGCTCTGATGTGTGGTAATGGCCAGAAGTGACTTTTCAACAACCCGTTTTAATGCTAATGGTTTGCATTCTTCTTCTGCACGGACAGAAGTGACATTTTAGCAGCCAAATTAATACAAATGGGTCACATTCTCCTCCAAAATTGGTCAAATATAGCAGGGTATGGGTTGGTAAGGTATCCTATTCCATTTTAATGCGTTGGTATTCAATGACGAATGGGCTTACACGCTTTCCCACGTTTCTGGTCCCCGGGCTCGACCCATGCAAATGTAAAAGCCAGATTTGGCTCATTTTAAAAGGGGGTTGTTCATTCTTTCTACTCGGCCCTCCCTTCTTTTCTTCTCTAGGGTTGAAAATGGAGTTCGAACCTCCTCCCTTGCTCTGTAATGGTGTTTTTGCCTTTTACTAATGGAATGATGTTCTGTGCAAACTTCTGGAGCAACAAAACGTGTTTTGTGATGCATCTGTCCATCCTTCCTCATTTTTGCTTGTCCTCTTCTTGCCTCTCTTCATTGCAGGTATCTGTGCATGTTTGAATGTTCATTGCAGGTTTGGAGCTGTGTTCATGGAGTTTTGGGACATTTTCTGTGTGAAATCTATCCTTGGGCTGTGATGCATCTTGTCCATCCTTCCCATTGCTCACCTCTCTTTGTCCCATGGCAGTTTTGATAGATGTCCAACATTCTCCTTCTCTGGTGTATCACCATTTTAGTGTAGGCTTTTGCTGTTTTTCCCTTCTCTCTCTCTCTCTCTTTCCTTGGCATGGTTAGATTAGGATTAGATTAGCTTGCTTGCACTGGAATAGCTTGTGGCAGGTAGTTTAGGAGCAGAACCAACCTTCTCTGGAGATTCCTCTCTCGCTTTTACAAGTCCCATGCTTGGAGAGAGGTTTCCATGTTTTGCAATCACACTGGATGCCTGAACATCAACCTAGAAGCCTGATGTGCGTCCAGGGGTGCTGTGATTTTGCATCAGGAGGTAGCGGTAGGATAAAAGGGTAAAATGTAGGGCAATGTGCAGGTGAGGGTGACCGATGCCGGTCAAGGGTAGATGACATCAATATAGGTCAACCGATGATGGTTAGGTAGGGTATGCGACCGATGTCGGTCAAGGGTAACCAACATTGGTTAGGTCGGGTTGGTTATAAAAACAAAAAAAAAACACTTTTTTTGTTATTCATTTGTCTTTTAGCTAATCGAGAAAATGAAAAAGAGAGAGAAAGAGAAAAAAGTTCTGACGGAATGGAGCATTGAGTTGGTAGTGTGAACGATGGGTGATCGCTTGGTGAGAAGCGGGTCCACATGATCAGTGTGAGGAATTTTATTGGGTAGAGGTTGTGGGTAATGATTTGGTGATGGTAGAGGCTGGAGAGGGATCAAGAGGGCCACCAGGTGTAGCATCCAGACATGCCACCGTGACGACGGTAGCGCGACAAGTTAAGTTCCCTACTCTTCGTTTATTTGAGTAGATGGAGTAGGGGATTAGGAAATTGTTTATTATAGTGGTAGTTTGTTTGGTTAATTTTTTTCTTTGTTTTTGTGGGTGGGGATGGATGAAATTTGGGAATGGGGGAATAGTGGGTAAAAATATGAAGGGGAGGGTAATAAATGGGATAGGGGGTGGGTGGAGGTCCAAGGGTAGTTTAGGTCATTGTAGGTGGGTAAAAGGGGCAAGGGGAAGGTTTTTTAGAAAAGGGGGTTTTAGAAAATCATGGGTTTTACCACAACAGTGGTGTCATCGATCAAGTTTGGCCGTTGGCATCGGTAGGGTGAAGACGATCGGTCACCAAATAGGTGACCGATGCCGGTTAAGGGGTGACCGGGGTCGGTAAAGATGAACTGGTACTAGATCAGGTTATTGGGAACAAGGGTCCAAAAGTGATGTGGGCTAGGTGGTTGAGATGGGTAGGGTGAAAATAGGGTGTGGGAAAATGATAATTGGTAAATATGGATATGATAAATGTAGATTAATGTTTTGTTTGTATTGGATTCGGGGAGAGCACAACTACATATGCGGGATAGGGTTCCACCTCTACTAGTGACAGTACATGGCGCAGCGACCCCGGAGGAGCTGCAGCATGTGGAGGTAGTTGGCTTGAGTGGGGTTTGTCACTATCGACATGTAGTCCAATAGCCTATTTTGATGGTCATGCTCATTGATAGATGGGATTCCGCAACCAACACATTCCACCTACCGACGGGTGAGATTACTATCACCCTAGAAGACGTGTCTAGGATACTATGGTTACCCATATTAGGTGCACAGGTCTACTCTATCTCCTCCAAGGCCTCAGAGGAGCTGATCGTGACCATGTTTAGAGAGGGGATGGCCAATCTGACTTTCCATAGTGCTAGCTTGCGCTATGGAGAGATGTACCTAGCCTGTCTGGAGGAGACAAGGCTAGTGGTTCTAATGATGGAAGTAGTGTGCTGCTTTGCACTACCAAATGCAGAGGGTGGACATTTTCCCGATCACTGATGGGGGTACTCCACGATATGATGATAGAGGAGACCCACTTTTCCTAGGCACTAGCATTCTTGGTGCAGCTATACAGGGATTTGTGGGCATATGGGTGGCTACGCAAGTTCACCTATGTTGTACATTTTTACTGCATTGTTGGGTGTATGAGCACATAGTTTGTGTGTGGCCTATAGGGATGCCCCGAGAAGATGCATTCCCACCGAGATTTACACAAGTGGAGTATAGGAGATGGGTTCCAGGCTATTGGAGAGCAGAGATCTCGAGCAACCCACACATGATGTGGCCTATTTCGGCGTATTCTTGGAGGGTTTGTCCGAAGTGGAAATTATCTGGAGGCCATATGTGGGATTCCCCTCATATAGGCATATGCTTGAGGAGCTATTTGAGCTACATCTAGAGAGATAGATACGGGGTTGTCGTGCTGGGGAGTACAAGACGATCCCGGTGGGCAGTTCCAGCGGTAGTTCGGGTTAGTATAGGACATACCTCCACCCTTCCCACAATATCGAGAGAGATGACGTGGAGAGTCCCTTACCTCTACCACGGTCGGCAGTGCCACAGGGTAGGAGGAGCAGTAGTGGACCGAGAAGATAGATGATGTCGGGTGCACAGATAGGTATAGACAGTGGTGGGTGGCTCACTTACGAGCCATACTACCTAGCAGGGGTAGCTGAGATCCGGCCACCATTACGGTGTAGAGAGATGCCCTATAAAAGGTGTGGCTACACTGATTACCCAATTGGGTATACTGTAGACATAGCTGGAGGGCTCTGAGGTAGAGGTAGCAGAGCTATGTGTACTGCAGTGGCCAACTTACGAGCCCGGATGGTGATCGAGGAGATGGAGATGGATAGGAGGGTGATGTTAAGTTGGCGGCCTTACAATCCCAGTGGTAGGTTTACAGGGCCAGTTGGCCACATCCTAGGCATAGATTAGGTTCTTACATGCTTAGATATAGGCACAGGGGGGGGGCATCACCACGAGCACCGAGACCCGGTCCCGAGTTCATAGGCGGGAGTGGGACCGGGGTCTGCGGGACAAGTACGGGGTTGAGACCTATGGGACCACCATAGACCATGCTTATATCTAGGTTATGAGATGCCCTAGGTGAGGCTAGATATTACCAGGATTAGCTAATGGCGGTCAAGATAGACTTCATATCTTGTGCCAAGTACAGGGCACAACAAGCATCCAATGAGAGGACAAGATCCCACACTCATAGTGTGGACAGGCCAGGATCTGCGAGAGTCAAGGCCAAATCGGGCATAGGCTACCAGTGCACGGAGACCAGCTCCAGTTGAGGCACCAATAGGGACCCAGGAGGCCGAGGGTATAGGTGATACAGAGATGGAGGACATCCACCGAGATGCCTGATATATGGTCTCCTCATTTTTGATGTATCATAGTCTCTTGTGATTTATACCGGCCTACGTGCTAAGAGAGATAGTTGTATTTTTATCACATACCAGTCTACGTGCTAATGACAATGAGGATGTATGAGAGGTTTTGTCTAATTTGAGCATATACCAAAGATGTGTGCTGAAGAAATTTTGTATTGATTCATTATTTTATTGTATATATGAGACCGGCCTCCGTGCCAATGATATTTGGTATTGTGTATCGGCCTACATGTCGATGATTATGTCATGGACATTATGAGATATCCATGTATATTTGAGATACACATTTATTTATATGATGAGAGACATGTGACTCTTGAGTTGTTGATGTGTTGATGAGATTTTGATTTATTGTTTTGTTGATTTGTTATTTTGATATGGATGGAAATTAGGTCAGTTAGGCATGATGGAGTCAGGTTGGTTTAGGCATGGATCAAGTTAGGTTTGTATAGGCCCAAATCAAGTCGGGTTTGTTGGGCATGGATCGAGTCGAGTTTATTAGGCATGGATCAAGTCGGGTTGGTTTAGGCATGGATCAAGTCGGGGTCATAGGAATGGTTGAGTCAAGTTTATTAGGCATGGATCGAATCAAGTCTTAGGCATGGTTGAGTCAAGTTTATTATGCATGGATTAAGTCGGGTCTTAGGCATGGTTGAGTCAAGTTTATTAGGCATGGATTATTAGGCATGGTTGAGTCAATTTTATTAGGCATGGATCGAGTTAGGTCATAGGCATGGTTGAGATTCACTATTTTATACAATGAATGATAATATGGGTCTTATGTGAGATGTGGTATAATCTATGCATAGTAATGATAAAGAAATGGTAGGTGTAATAAATTTATGTGGTTTAATTTCCAATTTTGGATATAAAAATGGAAACTAAGTGAGGTGTGAGGAACATGGAAGATGAATTGTTTAGGGTAGAGAATGGCCGAGCTAACTTCCAAGGGCCCCATGCCCTTGGAGTGTTGCCTACATAGTCCTGGAGAAAAGGGACCTTAGGCTGATCTAGTTCTCCTGTGAGCTAGGGAAGAATATGAGGAGGTATGAAAATGAGTTGGTAGGTTTAGGCATGGTGTGGGTTTAGGTCGGTTAGGTGTGGGTGGATTATAGGTAAAGTGATGTAGGGGGTCGATTGTGGCAAAAGAAACAAATTATCCCAAAGGTAAGCGTCGAGAACCAAGTCTGTATAAGTTAATCAAAACGTAAACAAAGACGGTTAAAAGATAAGAGGGGGCAATAAATCCACCTAATTGGTTAGGATCATCTTGAGTAGACCATAGCTTAGAGGAGGGATGAATGCAAGACCCTAAGGACATTGCATGATTGAGTGTTCTACGGTGAAAAGTAGTCACATGATCACCAAATGTCTAAGTTCTAAGAAGTCCCTTGAGGTAGTAGGAAATGGGAATGGTAATGGTAAGAAGGGTGAAAGGTAGTTAATTTTTATATGGTGTAGGTAGTGTGCACTTTGGGCAAGAGATCCTAGGTCACAATGGGTAAGTCTATGACTAAAAATTTTATTGTTTTGACTTGTAGTTGAGATAGACTGATTGATGCGGGAAGTCTATATGGGAGGAAGAAAATTTAACTCCTTGAGGTCTTCATGAAGCTGATCGATGTGGGAAGCTTCATTTGCTCTCATTTTTTTTTTTTTGTAAGAGCTTTACATAGCTGTCCTTTGAGGGAGCAGTCTATTTACAACGGCAATTGTCGAGAGGAATATGTCCTTTTGAGGGAGTCATCTTTTGATTGGAATTTTGACTCAAGGAGTTATATCCCATGTGAGGGATTTGAAGTCATGGACAAGACCAAAGTGGAGGATAGGACTCTCATGCAAAAGGCAAGGTGAAACGACCATGGGATCTCATCTAAAGGTAGATGAAAAGTATCCATGAGAATCATGCTATGTGCAGCACCATGGTACACATATTCAAGAGAAGATAACAAGTGACGGGTACTCACATGATTCTTGTTTAATCATTGGTGAGGTGTATGAAGTGGATAGCGCTCAAGGGATGAGCATGGAAAGAGACAAAGGGTGAGGTAGGACTTAAAATTCAACAATAGAATGGTCAAAGATGCAAGGTGTTAAGGGGCTCAGGTTCGGGTTTACCATCGAGTGAAGATAAATGATAAGCACCTAATCCATAGGTATGAGTTATGATGTATGGTCTAAGCCAATTAGGAGAAAATTTTCCCCATTTGTGTTTTTCTGCTTTATTTACATGTTAATTTTCTTTCAGGACAAGGTCACCAACTTAGAAGGTTCATGCATGGACACGTTTGTCATAGGCACGTTTGATACGTTTTTGGTAAACTTGAAGGTGATCAAGAGCATTAAGATGATGTTCATCTAATAACTCTAGTTGTGATAAACGGTCCTAATGAAATTCATCATCATTGAGCATGTCATGGAGAGAAATTTAGAATGAGGGAATTTGTACTTTGAGAGGTAGAATATCCTCTATAGTGTAGACCATAGAAAAGGGTGTAGCCACCACCGGAGGTGCGAATACTAGTGCGGTATGCCCACGGGGAAAAAGGAATACGTATATGCCAATCCTTCCCAGATCATTAACCACTTTCATAAGAATTTTGTTTAGGGTTTTGTTAGTGGATTCGCCTGGCCATTGGTTTTGGGTAATACGATGATGATGAGAAACTAAGATAAATGCCAAAGGCATCGCAAATTTTTTGCAATGTTTTGTTTTTGAATTGTTTTCCATTGTCAGTGATGAGGCGATGAGGAACACCCAAGTGACAAATGATGTGATGATTGATAAACTCACATATTTTCTTAACTTTTGTGGAGATGAGTGGTATGGCTTCCACCCATTTTGTATAGTATTTTGTAGCAATGATGATCCATTGATGGCACCGGGAAGAATGGGGGTTGATCTCTCCGACAAGATCCAAACCCCATTTAGAGAAGGGCCAAAGGTCACGAGTGACCTGTAAGGTGTGACTTTGGGTGTATGATGAATATTGGCATGTTGTTGGCATTTTAGACAACATTTGACGTAGTCACAACAATCATGGTTAAGGGTCACTAGTAATAGCCCAGTGCGAAGAATACGCTTAGTACCAGAAGGACACCGAAGTAACCTCCACATATGCCATCATGAACTTCGTTAATGGTATAAGGAATTTCATAACTTGTGAGGTATCGTAAGAGAATAGCATCAAAGCCACGCTTATAGAGGATTCCCCCCAGGATTATGTAACGAGAGACCTTTTTAAGGAAGGTTTGTTTTCTGTTACGGCTGAGATCGGGAGGTAAAATGGTGAAAGAAAGATAGTCGGATTATTGTTTGTACCAAAGGTCACTCGGGTCCTGTGTAGAGGTTTCGATAGAGTAAACCTTGTGAGGTAAATAAGAAGGTGATTGGAGGCATTGTATGGTGAAAAATATTTTAGAATCGGCAGTGAAGTGGGTATTTGGGAAGCTAAGCGAGGCCATGGTATTTGTAAATTTTTGGTTGAATGTGGCACCTTTTGAAGGGTGTAACGGTCAAAGGTAGTCAAAAGTATTTCTACATGATGTTTATACTTTTGAAGTATCTCGTTACAACATTGGTATATACCATTGACTTGGTTTGCGACCAATTGAGAATCACCAAACATGTTGATGGATTTGACATCTAGGGCGTAGGCGGCTTAGAGAAATAGTACAAGCACTTTGTATTCGAAATGTTGTTGGTGCATTAAAAATCTAGTTTGAAAGACAAAGGCATGGGCTCACCATCAAGGGGAATGAGGATAATACCAGCCCCATACCCACACCGACACTTGGAACCATCGAGGAGAGTGTCATTTGGTAGGGGGTTCATCCAGGAAAGGGTAGCAATCGACTCATCTAGAAAGTCAAAATTAGAGGGTTGATCCCCGAAATAGGTTCGTTGGCCAATTGGTCGCTGATAGCTTGGCCCTTGATGGACTTTTGATGAATGACTTCAAGGTCAAGATCATATAAAAGCATAAGCCATTGTTCGGTATGCTGATTTTGATAAGGTTTGGCGTAAATGAAGTATAAGGGGTCGGTGTTGGTCATATCATAGGGTTTTTGGTTGAGTAGGTAATGACGGATTTTTATGGAAATGAAAACTAAGGCTAAGAAAAAAATTTCAAGTTGGGTGTATTGGGTTTCATAGTCCAAAAGAGTATGGCTTATGTAACAAACCACCTGCTCCCTGTGTTGTTCATCGTGATGAGCGAGCATGGCTCCCAAGGAATGATCGGTAGCTGAGATGTAAATGTAGAAAGTTTGATCATCTTTAGGTGGAATGAGTACGAGTGGTTGGAGAAGGTATTGTTTTAAGGCCTCAAAAGCTTTGTGGCAGTCATCATTGTTAGACCCCTGTAATCTTAAACCAAGTATGACGGCGCGTGGATGTGCAAGGTCCCAATTATGAAAAGGTGCGCAAGGTAAAAGTGCAAGAGAGAAATGCTTAGGGAAGCACGTAGCACGCGTGACATGTGAAAGGAGGCTCGGGACTTAGTCAATTTGAGCACCCAGGGTAGAACACATGAAAAGCTTGATCAGTTGCACATGGATAAGATGCCATCATGGCGATAGGCTGGCCTAGGAAAGAGAATGCCCTGGATGGAATCTTCTAGAAGAACATCATGAGGTAAAGTGGAAAGCTCAACCCTAAAGAAGCATGCTTGCATGGACCACATTCGATACTTGGCACCAGATCTAAGGATGCTGGAAGGTGAGTTGGCAGTGTAGGAGATTTATAAATACAAGTGCCTACAGAGTAAAAAGAAAAGAGAAGAAGTACAAGGTATAGCGGGTTAGATAGTGAGCGGACCTTTGCAGAAATTATTGTGAGTGGATATTTGTATTCAGGAAAGTATGCACTAAGCATGGAGTTGTAATTTTTCTTTTACGTTAAGCTTAGTTACATACATCCGTGAGATATGCATGATTGTGGTCTGCTCTCTATGACTCTCTATAATGAATCAATGAATATAATGAGGTTACATTGTTATAAATATAAATGGATATCAATGGTTTTAATGCACTTTTCTCTCATATGATTTCTCTTTCCTTTCATGTTATGGATGAATGCTTGTATAATTCTTTCTATTATAATATATGTTCTGAATTCTGTTAAAGCACTCGGTCCGAAGTGACTGCAGGATATAGAGGTCGTTCGAGCCCTATGGTCCTTGTATGTTTCAACCTCCCTCATTAAAACCCTTACACGAATCATAATTGATGTTTCCCACTAAACTCACATAAAAGAGAGACTTGGTACCCACGTGTGCCTCAAGTGAGTGCTCATCTTCTGCTAGGTGATAGGCTGACGTGCATGGGGTTCCTTCCTTTTGTGATAGGAGTAAAAATGACTACAATCATCCCATCTAAAGGAGACATCCTTCTTGAGAAGATGATGAAATGGTTGGCACCGATCTGATAATTGTGAAATGAAATGGTAAATAAACTACAACTTACCTTACAGGATACAGAGTTATCTAAGGTTAGTGGGTGGAGGCATTTCGAGAATGGCCTTGAATTTAGCAGGGTCAACTTCTATACCACGTAGGGAAACGATAAATCCCAGGAGCTTTCCTAAAAGGACCGTGAAGACACACTTCTTAGGCTAAAGGTGGATGTAATATTTAATGAGACGGTCAAAGATGGTTTTGAGGATGGTAAGGTGCTTGGAGCGGCATTTAGATTTGGCCAAGAGATCATCCACATAATCTTCCAGTATGTGATGCATGATGTCATGGAAGATATAAGTCATAGCCCGTTGATACGTGGCACTAGTATTTTTAAGGCCAAAAGGCATGACTCGATAGCAAAAGGTCCCCTAAGGAGTGATGAACGAGGTTTTGTTTTGATCCTCTAGGGAAAGAAATATTTGGTTGTAACCCAAGAAGCCATCTATAAGTGATAGCATCTCATGGTCAGCGGTAAGGTCAACCGGTTAGTCAATCTTTGGGTAAGGGAAAGTCATCTTTTAGACATACTAGGTTGAGGTCATGGAAGTCCATGCAAATACAGAGTCCCCTTGTCACCATAGTGATAGGGAAAATGTTAGAACTCCAACTAGGATAATCAATGGGTAAGATGAAGGAAACGCAAAGAAGGCGTTGAAATTTGTCTTTGACAAGAAGGGCAATGTGAGGGTGCATTTTCCTTTGTTTTTGTTTGATGGGTTTCGCATCGGGAATGGTTATGATATTTTGGACCACTATGGTGGGGTCAATATTGGGCATTTCTGTGTAAGACCAAGCGAAAGCGTGGTTATGGTCTCTAAGAAAAGAAGTGATGGCTTCATATTCAGCAGCATCTAAAGATTTCCCAATCTTTAGGATGTGTGGGTCATCCTGAGTATGAATGTTGATCTCGATAGTCAATTCATTCAACATGGTTTGCGTCTCAGAAGGTAACAACCGATGAATATATGAGTCTTCTACACCAAGGTAGGTGAGTATAGATTCATCATCCTGACATTGAACGACGTTAATTGAAGGTGTATTGTCATCGATCATTTCAGGATATAGGAAGGGAAGAGTGGAGGGGGCCTCACCCTCACATTGATAAGTCAGAGGCCCCAAGGAAATGGTGTTTATGAAAAAACAAGTTAGAATGGATAGATTCAATATCCATCGACTCTGTCCGTGAGGGTGGTGATGAAGGTGGAGCAGGTGAAGAAGGTGTAGAAGGGCTAGTGTCCTTGATGAGTTCAATGTGGGCCTATTTGGTACGTGGTTCAAGAAATCCGATACCACTATAGTCATTATGTTTGCAAGTGGTACATGGAATGACAATATGGTGGCCTTTCTCGTAAAATCCCAAACTAAAACCCTTCCACACACATCGGTGTAAAAAGGTGTGGGTGAAATTATAGACACTAAAATTGGTTACCCAATTTAGTGTCCCCCATGTGCGTTTCCTTCTTGGGTAACTTTGGGGCATGCTTATATCATCACTTCTCCCTTAGGGTATTATTTAATATTTGATTTAAACATCTATCCTAAGTTTATTTCACCCCATTATGTTTTACCCATAGATAATTAAATATTAACTATTTAATTATACTTTTTACATATATCTTAACCACTTATCTACCCCATATCAATTCCTAACCTCCCGTATCTATTTTATCCATCTATTCCCCCTATTTCTCCTCCTCCCAAACTTAGTAGCAGGATATTTCTCGTATTTGAGGTGGAAGGATCACTTTCATCTTTCCAAAAATTGCCCCTTTTGGCCATTTCGGGAGTCTGTTCCCTAATCGGCGCCGACCGGTACTCGGTCGATGCCAATTTTTCGGAGCGGCACTGATTTCATCTCGGTCGGTGCCGATTACAAATACAGGGCCAGAATTCAGTTGTTTAGACAGAAAGAATGACAAAGAGTTTTGAACATCAAATCTGAGCATTATCTATCAAGCGAGAGTGAATCTTGTCCAAATCAATCCCTGAGAGGAGTACCGTTACTCTACTCCTACCACATTGACATCGTGAGCCTCCATCAATCTCTTGGTGACTCTGTTCCTGCATCCAGCATAGGTGGAGCCTTGTCGATATCCTATGGCTCTATCAAATCTAACGGAGATCGACTATCTAGCTTCCACTTTCTATTTCTCAATCTTCCTCCAATTTTCCCCGAGTCAACGCCGACCATACCCGATCGGCACGATTACTGTCTAGTCGATGCCAACCTATCTCATTCGATGCTGATTTGTCTCGATTGACACCGATTTTCCTAATCAACGCCGATCTGCTTGCATGACGGTAAAATAATTCAAGGAACACAAATCCAACATTGTTTTCACACTTTCCCATTTTTATTGGTTTCTATTTGTTGTTTACTTTTCTGTTTGTCATTTTTAATCAAAATATAGACATTTACTTACATATTTTATCATGTATGCTTCTTTCCTTAATTGAAAACATGGACTAACATCCGCCGAGGGAGCTTATCGCTTCCCGACCCACTTTTCAGGCAGTCCACCCAAATATCTTTTAACGTGGTCTTTTTCTGTCAAGCATCTGTGTCTCGCAGGTTTCTTGGATCTACTTTGCAAGATCACTCATGTGCACCCATCTTTTCTACATCGGCTTTCTTTTCCATCTACATCTTTAGATCTTGTCTTATATGTCAGGTATCGATTTCATTTGAGTTTTTCAGGGTTTTTGTGTTTAGTTTGGTACATTAACTTGGACAGGTAACAAGTGTGGAAATTCTTGATCTACATTCTGGCATGCCCGGTGGGACCAACCAAAGTCCCTTATTGGTAAGTTCATTTCTTTTCTAGTTTTGAGCTTACATTATGTTTCTTCACCGCTTTTAAATCAGTTCTCCTAGCATTTTCTTCCTTCATTTTGGTCTTGTTTCTTTCACTTATAATTTGAAAAGTTAAAGTTTCTTCTTTCTTGCAAAACTAAATTCCAATTCCTATTTCTCAGATCAATAAATCTTTCATTTGATTTCAAAATTGCATTCTTGATCTATCTCTTTTTGTAAAATTGTTATTTTATTGAAAGTTTTATAGTTCTTTAAATAGAAATTTTCGTTCAACTATCATCTGGATATATCTTTCTGGATTCGTTGGGTGTTTTCTTAACCTTTTCTTACGGAGCACATTGCTTGTTTAATGGATTGTTTGAGCGGAAGAGCTCAACAACGTGCTTTTTGAAGTCCACACACCTTGGAGAGCTAAATCTACAGGTATTCCTCTTTTACGGTGTTTTCTCCTTTTTAATAACTTAAAAAGAACTTGTTTGTTTGTTTTCTATCACATTCAAACATTTGATTGTGGCACTTAAAAATAATTTAATCACATTTGGGAAAGAACTTGTTTGACTTGTCTTCATCAAAATCCAACACTTCATTCTTAGTGCTTAAAAAGAACTTTTCCTTTGTCATTTCTACTATATGCTATTCATCTAGTTTTCTAAATAGGCTGGAAAAATTAATCAAAATCAGTAGTGACACTATTTGATTTTTATTTTTCACCCTTGCACACAAATCCAAAATCACTAGGTATAAAGCATCAAAACAAAAATTCCTCCCCTGGCCTCGCCTACTTGGAAGTGACATCTAAGAGGAAGAGCCTACCGGTACTCGGGCCGCGCTATAAATTCACGGAAGTTCTGGTATATATTGGCAAAGCACCCGACTCCCTTATTGCAGCGGTGTGTGAAGTGCGGGGTAGGCCCCTATATCAAGCCACATACTGGTATTTTACTGAAGTGCCTTCGGGACTCCTCACCAAAACATTCCCCAAACCATCCTTAGTTTGGCTATCTGAGTAGTTCCTATTCTAAAAATCCTTCCCTAATATTTTCTTTCTTAAAAGTAGGAAAATTTAAAAGAGATAATCACCTACGCTGCTTGAATTGTCTATGCATTAGTTAGGTCAATCTTATTTTTCTATATTTCTGCTTGTTTATGACGGTCATCACTCGGTTACAATCTAGAAGAATGGCTCAACTGGCCCCTTCTTTCTCCGAGATCACCACTAGTGTGGATGTTTCGGCACCCCTCGGGACCGCTATTAGTTGGTTCCCCATCTTGGTCATATAATCCTTTCTATCAGCCTAAATCAATCCCATCATGTCTAGCTTCCCCAATCCTTCAGAAATATCATCTACTTCTGATATAGAGTATGTTCCTCACGGGGATCCTAAATTTCAGGTGCTCCTTGATCGCAATCCAGTAGCCCTTATGGACTATCTAGTACATAAGTCCATTCGAATATCTGATCAGGGACCACCAATCTAGCAAGTTTACGATTATCCTCGTGAACCATCCCAGGATTTTGTAGAACAGTTAGCATCCTTTTTCTCACCTCGAACCACGGAAGAGGGTGGCACACCTATGCCTCCTTTTTCTCTTCCACCGACCATGTCGACTAGTTCTCAAATAGCTTGGCCTATTCCTAGCGCCACAATTACCTCAACTATTCCACAACCTACTTCTGAGAAGTCCTCTTCTCTAGCTATAATGGGTGCACCTGTGCACCCACAAATTTTTTAATTCTTCTATGACATCCATTGCGTCCTAGGGTCAGTACCTCTTTATGAATCAACCCCCTTCTACAAGTCATTTTGTTCCTGCTTCTTGTCCTCCAGTTGGTATTTCTTCCAATGCTATAGCGACAGTGACCTTCACCCATCCTCTAGCGTCGGCACCCTTAATAGCCAATTCGGTAGTCAAAAGCCTCATTCAGACCTTTTTCCCCACCATGTCCAATCAAATTAACACCCATGTTCCTCAATCCATTCTGATTCAGTCGACAAGTGTAGGAGTCCACCAATCATAGGCTCCATCTTTCATTCAACCACCTTTTTCTCAACCACTTGTCATCTCACAACCTGTTTATACATAGGCTCCTTCACAACAAATACCTCACCAGGCGTCACCCAGAATGCGTGGTTATTCCTCTTATCATCCTGTTAATCAACAAATGAATTCCCCCATTGACACCTCAACAAAATCCACCATTTAATTCTTATGTAGGACATACCAATTTGCCTCCTCCTCAATCTGCGTGGTCCAAATTATTTTTAAGAAAATCACAGACTCTAGAAGCCTCCACCAAAGGGGATCGTCCTTCATACTCTTTTGAAGAAGTGTGTAATGAACCCATTCATCCATCAGTGGCTTTTAAGCCTTATCCCCCTAATGGGAACTTCCTAAGTTCTCAAAATTTCATAGTCGAGAGGATCCTCAACAGCACTTGCGAGCATTCAAACACGCTTACTACCTAATAGTCCAAGATCAGGAGCTTATGCTCTGTACTTTCCCTATGTCTCTAGCAGGGCCTACTTTAGACTGGTATAATAACATTCCTCAACATTCCTTGTTTTCTTTCTCTCAATTGGCCCAGATGTTTCTTGAAAACTTTTCAATAAACATCACACATAAGATCTTGATTATAGATCTTTATAACATTCGTCAATTCAATGATGAGTCTATTGTAGACTTTTCAGTCGTTGGAGAGGGATAATATACCAATTTTCTTTCTCCCTTCCTCAATCTCAATCGATCAAGTTGTTTACTCAATCTTGTGCTAATCATATTTCTTCCACTTTAAGAATCCAAACTTTTCATACATTTGAAGAAGCCTTTACGATGGCATGCAAACTTGAGTCCTGCGCCATTGAATAAGGAAAGTTAAAACTTCGCTCTAAATCTAAGCCAGATTTTTCTCAGTTTACAAAAACAAACCCTTCCGCTTCTAACAAAGCCAAGAATCAGGGGTCTACCAATGCTATCATATTAAAAACACCACATGCCGATAACACTTCTAATCAAACACCACGGAGAGACTCCTCGTCTTCTCGAAAAGGGCCCTCGTCATCTCGATCTTTTACTTCGTTGGGGGAATCATATGCTTCTATTTTGGAAAAAAATTTGGAAGTTCACATGATCGAACTTCCCCCTATTAGAAATTTTGATGAGAGCCAAGAACATCCATTCTGGTATGGAAAATGAATTTTGTCATTATCATAGAACCAAAGGCCATGACATTGAATGATGTCAAACCTTCAAAAATCTTGTCCAAAAATTCATTGATAAAGGTGAGCTCATTCTGGATAACCCAAATGCTCCCCCAAATTAGGTTCTTTATGTTTTTAAACAACCTTTTCCCAATCATTCCCCAAACAATGATGTTCCAGATTCTCAAAATCCAAACACTCATACTATCAGCTTCATTTCTACTAAAGAATCTTCTTCTAAAACTAAGTCATCTATGAACACATCGACTGAATCAGAACCTCCTGCCGCTCCACTAATCGTTGGGATTCCACCATCTTCAGACAACCCATCTTTGAATATTCCCACATTGTTAGAGATGGATTCATCTCCCTCTGCCTCTTTATCTGATCTTCCACCTATGCCCAAGATAGTTTCATCCTCATCTGTCTCATTGTCAGATATTCTTTCGATGCTCGAGGTAATTACATCCCTTTGAGTTTCCACCGCGAATACATCTACTTCTGTTTCTCCCATTTTTGCTGCGACTATGCCATTGGTAAACATACCTATAGTTGTACCAACTTCAATGGAAGCGTCTTCGATTTTGACCCTTCCCATTTCCTTTCCCATAGTAGTTACACCCACAATTACTGTACCAGAAGTACCTCCCTCGCAAGGAACTGCTTCTTCATCATCCACTTCTTCCATCACCGATACTATTTTTCCTGTTAAGGGAAAATATAAAGAAATAGCATCGGCACCTACACTCTCGGTTCTGGAATTAAACCAAGACAACTAAATTATAACATTACATTATCAGGACCTTCTCATCTCCTTCCCCCGAAAAGGCTACAATCACCTTATGCGGTTGAATTTGTCGCCATCCTGGAAAAGGAAAACCCATATTTCAAACTATTAAGACTCTTGGTGCTTTCCCTCAAAAATCTCTTTCTGCGCACCTCATAAAAGATTGGATTTATCAACTAGGAAGGCATCTTCTTCTACAATACCATCGAAACCATCATCTTCTTCTTCTACAAAACCTTCTTCACTAGTGCCTTGTAAAGTGAATTCACAGACTAGAGAGGCATCACCTCTTTTATCAAGACCATCATCTTCATCACCAAAAGCCAAGGCACCCTATGTTCCTCTGATCAGACCTATTTTGGGAGCTCCTCCCTCATCTAAATCAACATTATCTAAATCGTCATCTATTTCGATCAAGCAGCCTTCCCTATCTCTGAAGACCACAACACTTGTCACATCTTCATCATCTTCAAAATCTATCTTAGGAGCTCCTCCTCCACAAAAATCAATCATGCCTCACTTGCTTCCATCTCAAGTGTCCAAGGCTGCTCCTCTAGATGTCCAAAAATTAAAACAATCCCTAAAAAGACTATCAAACTAGACATGCAGGTTCTTTTACCTCGGTAGTCCATGGAGGTAAAAGAGGCACCTCCATCATCTCTGTCCTCATCTTTTCTACCGGATTCTATACTGGATATTCTTCACCAACTTATCTAGTCTTTATCCATATCCCTTCCTCCGATCAAACCCTATAATCCTAAAGGAGTAAAAACTTCCTAGTTTAACTCGATTTGATTTGTGCTTACCATCGCACTCCGAACATGACACCGAGGGATATAAAGCCCTTCAACATCGTTAACTATCTTTTGGAAGAAAATTATCTTCTGCTGGAAGAAGAGGAGGAACAAGTATCTCCTGTCATCTCAACCACATCTGAGCCTCAACGATCTACTCAGGCCTCTAGTTTTATTAATTCCACGTCGAATGGTCTTCCACCTTCCCAAATCAACATGATTCATATCGCCACTAGAACACAACAATATGATAATCTATCATCATCTACATCTCGGCCACGGGTTGTCATTTCTACAGCCCTGAAAGTGTTCCTCCTTCCACATCGGCCTCGAGACCTAGGGTCTCTATTCTTGCTTCACCTCGGGCTCGATCCCCATGTCGAGAGGAGAGTGTTATGAAACAACTTACCCATGCTCCGATCAAAATGAATCTTTTTGACCTCATTCAATCATCTCCATAGCATTTCCAGACTTTGATTGATAATTTGTGCCGTATCGCAATGAATTTAGATTAGCCCCAACCTTTTGAGATGATTTTTGGATTAAATAAACTCTCAACCGCCATTTATTTTGAAGATTCAGAAATTCCTTCCCTTTCTTCCAAGGATTTGGAGGCTCCCCTCTTTATCACAGTTCAAATCAACAACACTACGTTAAAATGCACTATGATTGACAATGGTGCTGCACTCAACATCATTTCCTTGCACACATTCAAGCAACTTAAGTTACCAAAGAACATAGTGTCACCCCCACCTTTCACCCTTCAATCATTTAATGATCAACTGGCAGTTACTTTAGGAACTGTGGTCCTGCCCATTCGAGTAGGTAAGAAGCTGCTTCACAAACTCTTTTACATTGTTGAAGGGAAATTCCACTACAATATGATCCTTGGATGCTCCTGGATTCATGCAATGCATTGTGTTCCATCAACCCTCCATCGATGTTTAAAATATCAATATGAAGGCAAAATCTATACTCATTCAGAAGATCCTTTTCCTTCTTCACAATGCAACATGACCACAGTGGTCTGCCCCTCCAAAAGAGAATGCTTCTTCTCCGATAAGGATTCATCCTCTTCCATACCTGCAAAAAAACTACCAGATTTACAAAGTCTAGAAGATACATTGCAGTGTTTATCATTAGGAGAGCTTCCTCTTCTCTCTTTTGATGCCCATCTCAAACCTAATGAGTATGGTAGACCAGAAAAACAACCTGAATATCAGCCAAGTCTTGGTCACATCATCACCATTGGTCTACCCAATCAATAGACTAACTTCATTTACGGTGGTCTTGATACACCTCACTATCACCCGGATTCTCCTCCTAGGGCCAAACCCTATTCAACAGGGTTTGATTGTCTACAGAATCCCACGTTTGTAAAAACTTATTTATATCGATGTGTGTGGAAGGGTTTTGGCTTGGGAAAGTATGAACAGGGTGTGCATGACCTCACATCCATTCCAACTCTCAAACCACATCAAAAATTTGGTTTAGGATTTAAACCTCTTTTAAAATCCACCATCACAATTCTCGATGAGCCTCTTCCCATTGAGGAACCATCTTCTCCCACTAGGTCAGAAGCATCATTTGATGTGGATGATGCCATTTCCATCCCATCTAAAAATTTTTTTAGTCAATACCATTTCCTTAGGGCCGTTGACCTATAAAACTAATAACAAATCCACTTTCATACCATTAGTCTTCCCTGAAATAGTTGGAGACGACTCTCCTACTATCAACACTATCCACTGTGCGGATGATGATTCTATCCTCACCTATCTGGGGGCAGAGGATTCCTATCTTCCTAAAACCATTCCTTCTGACACATCTACGCTTCTTAACGAAGCCACCGTCGATCTTAATATAGGGGCTTCTAAAGACCCTTGCATCATTAAGGTTGGAAAATCTCTTAATCCACGGGAGTTAGGAGACTTTACCACTTTTTATTTCCAACCATCGTCAAGCTTTCACTTGGTCATATGAGGATATGCTAGTACTCGATCCCAATATCGTAGTCCACAATATCGTTACTCTTCCGGATATCAAACCGGTTAAGAAAAAATTACGTAAAATGAACCCTCAAGTAACCCTTCTTGTTAAAGAAGAGTTGCAACATTTGATTTCAACTAACTTTATCCAACCCATTGATTATCCACAATGGGTTTCAAATGTAGTACCAGAACTAAAGCTATTGGGAAGATTCGAATTTGTACCAACTTCCGGATCTTAATCGTGCTTGTCTAAAAGATGAATTTCCTCTACCTAATATCGACCAACTCGTGGATTTAATGGCAGGTCACGAGATGCTTTCTCTTATGGATGGTTTCTTTGGGTATAATAAAATTCTCATCACACTAGAGGACCAACATAAGACTTCCTTCATAACTCCTTGGGGGACTTTTTGTTATCGTGTCATGCCTTTCGGTCTTAAGAATGTAGGAGTAACCTATTAGCGAGCAATGACCTACATCTTCCATGATCTCTTACACAAAACTGTGGAAGATTATGTCAATGATCTCTTGATGAAATCCAAATGCCGTCAGGGATCATCTTTTCACTCTTACACCTCTCTTTGAGAGGCTCATTCACTTTTTCTTCACCTAAATCCATCTAAGTGCGTGTTTGGCGTTCTCACTAGTAAACTCTTAGGATTTATCATTTCTATTAGGGGTATTGAAGTGGACCCCCAAAAATAAAATCTATCCTTGAGATGCCTCCCCCTTCTAACTTAAAGCAACTCCATGGTCTTCAAGGATGCCTTCAATCAAGACGTTGTTTTATCTCATAATCTGTCAGATCAAGCTTTTCAACCTTTTCATCATCTCCTCCATAAGACTGTTCATTTTGAATGGGATGAGCATTGCCAAAAGGCCTTTGATGATCTCAAAGCTTATCTTCTTTCCCCACCTGTGCTTACACCTCCACGCAAGGGGGAGCCATTCTATCTTTATATTTCTATGACTGACCATGCTTTGGGAGCCATGATCTCGCATCGGACGCTAACGGTAAAGAACATGCCGTCTATTACATCAGTCGCACTCTCCATGAGTATGAAACACGCTATTCTCGAAGTTGAAAAGTTGTGTTGTGCTCTCTTCTTTGCAACTTCTAAGCTTCTTCACTACCTCCTCAATCACAAAACTTACATTGTCACAGGTGTCAATCCATTCAAGAAAATACATGCGAAGCCTTATCATAATGATCGTATCACTCGTTGGCTCATGCTCATGACAGAATTTGATCTCGAGTTTATTTCACAAAAATCTATCAAGGGTCAGGTCATTGCAGATCAATTAGCTAATGCTCCTCTTCCAGACACTCAAGTCCCCCTTGCTCAATTCCCAATGAATATATCCAACAAATTGATTTTGGTCTTTCTCCATTTAAAGTAAAACTCTTCTTTGATGGATCCAAATGCCAGCAAGGGGGAGGTGCAGGTTTCATTATGATTCCTCCTTGGGGTGCACCTATCCCAGTCGCACACAAACTTAACTTTGAGTGTACCAATAATATGGCTGAATATGAAGCTCTTGTTTTAGGTCTTCAAAACACCATTAATCTTGGCACCCACCATATCGACATCTTTGGTGACTCTAAGCTCATCATTAATCAAGTCATGGGTGTCTATCAATGCAAAAATGATATCCTTCAAAAATATCACGATATCATTCTCTTTCAACTTCAATATTTTGATAAATTCACTATCCAAGCTATCCCTCACACTGCAAATTGATTCACAGATACGATGGCTTCTTTAGCCTTGCTTATTCCGCCCTTTGCCAAGATTCACAACTTTATGTGGTTGTGCAACGATTAGATCAACCATCTCATCTCAGGCAACTGACTTCAATCAATGCCATCACAACCAATACTCAAGATGAGTGGTATCAACACATCATTGATTATCTATCTCATTCAATGCTTCCTCTAGATCTGACTTCCAATGGTAGAAGATATTTTATCCTATGCGCTAATCGCTATACTATTCTAGGTGAAATCCTCTACAAATGTGGTTTTGATGGTATTTTTCTTCGGTGCCTCAAAACCCCTGAATCATCTAAAGCTATCCAGGAAGTCCATGATGGTATCTATGGTGGACATTTTAGTGGCTTGGCCATAGCTAAACGCATCTTACATTTAGGCTATTATTGGCCTTCTCTTAATTGAGATTGTTGTGAATACACTAAGAAATGTGTTAAGTGTCAACAACATTCCAATCTCACACATATCCCCAGTCAGGATTTGCAACATGCAGCAGATTTGTGGCCTTTTTCACAATGGGGTCTTGATCTCAATCGGTCTCATCAATCCCCACTCTTCACAGTGTCATCACTCTATCATTAGTGCCATAGAATACTTTACTAAGTGGGTGGAAGCTATTCCTCTTTCATCGACCAAAGCTAAACCCATCACATCATTTGTCGCTTTGGTGTTCCACACAAATTCATCACAGATAATGGTAAATCTTTCAAAAACATCGATTTGTAGAGTCTCTATGATGATTTCAATATCAAACTCAACTTTTCTTCTCCATACTATCCCCAAGCTAACGGTCAAGCCGAGGCTTCCAATAAAACTTTATGTAATATCCTCGCAAAGGTAACTAGTCGAAATGGTAGGGATTGTAATTTACATATCCCTTTTACTCTCTAGGATTATCAGACTAGCATTCATACTCCTACGGGTGCTACTCCCTTCTCTCTAGTCTATGGGTCAGAGGTCGTTCTTCCTTTGGAAGTCCAGATCCCATCTCTTCGTGTTTCTCTTAGAGAATTTGTTTCTGATGAAGACTATTGTCAAAATCATCTAGCGCAGCTTGAGTTGCTAGATGAGCAGCGTCTCAATGCTCTTGAGCATCATCAAGTCTATCTTGAGCATGTCAAATGTTCTTATAACAAGCACTTGCAGCACCGTGACTTCAAAGTTGGCGATCTTGTTCTTAAAGAAAACCAAAATATCACTACATTAGAACGGAGTCAGCATGGTAAGTTTGCTCCTAACTGGATGGGTCCGTAGTCACTCATAAATATGGGTCTGAGGGCTTATCATCTATCTTCCATGGATGGTGTACCTAAAATGGAACCTCTTAATGCCTTACATGTAGGGCCCTTCTATTGTTAAAATCTATCTTACATGATCTTAATCATAAAACAGATCTTTCATCCATCTAACAACCAGTCATATATTTTCATAGTGATTCGGAACTATGTGGTTCTCCGCGTTATGTCTTTTCTACCTTAAATATGAGTATCGTCTACTATAGTATTTTTCTTATGGATATGTTCCTCCTCCTAGTAGGGACACCTTAATCACTTCTTCATCTGTCCCAAGTATCTATCTTAATCAAATCTACTCAGGGCATGAGTACATGCTTTTTATACGTTTTCTTCCCCTCTATCTGATCTATCTGGTCTACACTCAACTTCTTTCAAAAAGATCCAAAAGCTCCAAAATCTCCAAAAAGAAAAGGTGCTATCCTAAAAATTCCCAAAAGATAGACTGATCCCTCGAAGGACAGACTATCTATGCATTTTCAAATGAATCAAAAGATATAGACCATGCCCTTGAAGGATGGCTACATTCAAAATACAAACCATTCCCTTGAAGGACGGTTGTTTGTTTGTTTCTTAGCATCATTGAAAGACTTCCCGTATCGATCAGTCTTTCTATATCTAGCAAACTTCCCGCATTGATCAGTTTGCTCTTCTGTCAAAACAAAAATCATGAAGCTGAGACATAATACCTTTTGTTTATCATAATGAGAACCCTATTTTCCCAACGTGAGCATGTATTATGTCCTTTGTAAACTTTGACAAGTTAAATACTTACTTCTCCTTCCATTTACCTTCTAGATCTGGTTTGCGACTAGCTAGTGTCAGGTTTATTTTAACCTCATATATGGCCTTGTATGCATGATCTTTTGGTTTCCTATCAAAGTCTCTATTTATGGTCGGTTGGGGGCCTAGCTTATCATTCTTTTTCTTATCTAGGTGTATTTCCTTTCTTTCTAATCAAGGTCATTTCATTACATCTTTTGTTCTCAAAGAGAGTATTTCCCATTATTTGTTATTCATCCAATTAAATTGACATTTAACATGTTAATTTAATCAAAATATATCATCTATTTATATTCATCTTATCTACTTTGTCCAAAAAACATATCAAAGCATGTATTGTCAACACATGTGGATCTACCTATCTATTTTCATCAAAATTAAATCAACATCTTAAACATATCAAATCTATCAATCACATCTATCCATCTATCCATCAAATCATCTAAAAACTTGTACATCCAAGTTACACTACATCTATCTATATCTATTTTTCATCAAAATTAAATCCACATATCAATCACATCAAAATCACATCACATCTATCTATCCTCTATGTCTATGTCCATCAAATCACATCTATTTGTCCTCTATCAGCATATGTCTATATCCATCACACTTACACTACATCTATCCATATCCATTAAAATTAAATGCATGAGTACAATCATATGACACAGAAAATGATGAATTTATATATATACATGAGTTTCCGTACAACAAAGAATGGATGGATTTCAATCAAGCCATCTATATCATACATCAAAATGCCTTCAAATCGAGGCTACATCAGTCTATCGATGCAAAAATATAGCATATCTATATCATAAAATCTGATAGGTGGAAAACACTATCTCCTCCACCCTCCTCTAGTCCAGGCTGTCTCTCCTGGCCACCACCTATCGAGCTTGCTCTTTGGGGCCTACTACCACCTCGGTCTCTCCCGTGCTCCCTCCCTCTGATGCCCCACTAGCTGCAACTGTCACTGATCTCCTCCTTACACCGTAACGGGGCACATCAGGGGCATGTTGTCCTAGGGCGTCCTTGTAGTATCTCACCTTGGCAAGGAGAGACTGATAAGTACTCAGGCTCACTGTGCTGTGTGCTCGTAATGGCGCCGCTGTGCTCTTTGGTGGTGGCCCTCCTATGGTTGTACCCTATGACCCAGACTCTGACATAGTGCCTGTCTCACCATATTTGGCCCTAAGGGCCTCTCTATGCCGGTGGTAGCGATCCCTCTGCTGGATCATTGTATCTCGCTCCTGACGAGCTGTGTCTCTCTCCGGTATGTATCGGGCATCCCTCTCCTCTATTAGAGCTCTGATCTCCTTGAGGGCAACTTGGTGTGTCTGCACCAGGGTGGCATGCTCTCCCTCCAGCCTCTCTAGCACTGTGGCTATATCCTCCTCATCGGCATCTATGGATGCTGGCAGGTGTCGTGGTAACTCTGTCGAATACCATGCTGCATAGCCGTCATCCACTCTGGCATCATCATCACTATCTGTGGAAGGTGGGGCCTCCCTCAATGGATCTACCAGGATCAGAATCGGCAAATCAGTCTCTCTGCTATCTCACCTGTATGGCCTGTAAGTGGTCAGAATTGTCTACACTAAGCCGAACTGCCTCAATACCCGTATAAACGGGACACGCTCCCACATATCTGGCCTGCGGCCCCTAACCACCCTACTCCGTCTCAACCCCACCAGGTGAGCCTCCTGACCGGCCCATGTCGGATAGACCCGATATGGTCTCCAAATGACCTGCTCTGGTGTCAGCGTCCTGAAACGCTCAGCATACCACTCCATAGATCTCCCTGTATCTCTCTGGGGCCATGTCATCCCACCATCACCGAAATCCATAATCAATGGCCCCCACTGCTGCTGGCATCCATGGAATCTGGATGGCCTGATCACTGCTATGTGCTCATATGCCTAGCAATGGAGCACAAAACTAACATCGATGCATGTCCTCCTACCGGTCGTGTACATCCATAACTCATAATAGATCTGAGAAATCAGGGCATCGAGAAAATGTGAACACATGTCCGAATCTGTAGGATGTCACCAACACAGTCTAGTAATAGCAATGGAAATCTCCCACCTCTTGAATCTGGCAGAGAAAAATAAGAGATCGCCATCTGAATTAGTACTATCCGTCTACTCCTGGTATCATCCTATCTATATTGAGAGGCTATCCTCACTGCCCTGGACACTATCTCTGAATCATCCTCCCTGTCTCCATATAATCGTCCTAGGACCCTCTGCTGCTACTCTCGTGGAGTAATCTCAATCGGGTCCCCAGTGATCGAAAGCCTCAGAATCTTGTATATATCCTCGTGGGTGATGGTCATCTCACCCGTCCTGAACCAAAAAGTGCAAGTCCGGCTGTCCCACCGCCATACTAGTGCTCACAGTAACTCTACATCTCACGGTACTCGTCGATAGTACCAGAAGCCCCCGAGCCCAACTAACTCTAGGTGGCGCCAATCTACATCAGTCACATCAGGGAGAATGGTCTCCAGAAGCTCGGAATAGCATCCCGCATGTGTAATGCCTCTCGTGCCTGCATCCACGATGTCAAGAGCAATGTTAGCTTCCCATTTATCCAAATCAGAATATCAAAAACACATTCTATCATCTTATCAGTGTATTTGGTCCAATTGGCGTTGATTTAGTTAAACCGATGTCGATCCAAAATATTCGACGTCGATTGAAGATAATCGACGTTGATTTCATATAATCGGCATCGATTTTTCCAATCGATCTTGATCGAGGCAAAGTGTCAAAAACACTCTTGCCTCCCACTTATTCCCTTTTTCTCTAAAATTTGGCATCCTAATATGTTATTTCATGATAAAAGTATATAAGGAAGTTCGGTAGATTCAGTTACCCCTGGTCGTGTCCTCTTTTGCTTCTAACTGCTCCCAGAGGCTTCCATGGTGCTCAAAACCAATTTTTGACTCTCTCTAAATCAAACGTCATGGTCTAAATAAATCATTCACATTTTCCTTTCACATATTTATATGCGCTTAGTACGGTCGGTGCTGATTTGTTTGGTCGGCGCCGATTGTTATGGTCGGCACCGATTAATCTGGATCGACACCGATTTAAGCCTATTGTTGCTGATTGGTTGCACTTTTGCTTCTTCACCTCCCTTTCTTCCATCTCCTAATCTTCTTGCCATAGTGTTGATGCTTGGCTTATTTATCTGGTCATTATTGTGCCCTGAGTGTTGCCTTTTAGCACATACTTTTGATATTATCACCCATTTTGAGCCTGCTCCCTATACAGGGGCACTCGCATTTTTGGCAGCTTAGAGTTAACGGGTCTGTAGGCACTAACGTCATCTGCTTTGCAGACCGTCTGGTTGTCCCTACCAATGTGTCTCTCTTTAGGTGCTAACTATTTTGCAGCCCTCCTTACACTCACGGGTCTATAGGTACTAACGTCGTCTCATGCGGAGACCATCTAGTCTGCCCTACCAATGTGAGTTCCTTAGGTTGCTACCTTTTTATTTATTTTTGTGTGTCATTAATGATCAGATCTACTCTAGGCATCTAGGGGGCATCCTGTGTCTTCATCTACCTTTTTCAAACTTGGGATCGGTTGCTCTTTTGGGCCCAACCCATCCCTAGTTGGAGGGGATCATGTCATCGCTTTTTCTTCCTTTCTTCCAACTCCTTGTTTTTGTCTCGCAACTTTTATTATTGCAAGTTACTTGACAAAAGGGGGAAAATGTAAACACCTAAAATTGGTTACCCAATTTAGTGTCCCTCGCATGCGTTTTCCTTCTCGGGTAACCTGGGGCACGCTTATATCATCACTTCTCCCTTAGGGTATTATTTAATATTTGATTTAAACATCTATCCTAAGTTTATTTCACCCAATTATGTTTTACCCATAGATAATTAAATATTAACTATTTAATTATACTTTTTACATATATCTTAACCACTTATCTACCCCATATCAATTCCTAACCTCCCGTATCTATTATATCCATCTATTCCCCCTATTTCTCCTCCTCCCACACCGAGCAAAGTGGGATTTCCCATATTTGAGGTGGAAGGATCACTTTCATCTTTCCAAAATCACCCCTTTGGGCCATTTCGAGTCTGTTCCTTGATCAAGACCGACTGGTACTCGATCGACGCCAACTTTTGAGAGCAGACACGATTTCATCTCGGTCGGCACCGATTACAAATACTGAGGCTGAGAATTCAGTTCTGTTTAGACAGAAAAGAGCGACAAAGAGTTTTGAGCATCAAATGAGGCATTATCTATCAAGCGAGAGTGAATCCCGTCCAAATCAATCCCTAATAGAGTACTTACTCTGCTCCTACCACATCAACATCGTGAGCCTCCATCAATCTCTTGGTGACTCTATTCTTGCATCCAGCATAGGTGGAGCCTTGTTAGTATCCCTACGGCTCGTACAAATCCAGCAGAGATTAACGATCTAGCTTCCACTTTCTGTTTCTCAATCTTCCTCCAATTTTCCCCGAGTTGACACCGACCGTACCTAGTCGACGCCGATTCTGTCTAGTCAATGCTGACCTATCTCAGTCGACGCTAATTTGTCTCAGTTGACGCCGATTTTCCTAATCGACGCCGATCTAGCCTACGGAAAGGTAAAATAATTCAGGGAACACAAATCCAACATTGTTTTCACACTTTCCTATTTTTTATTGGTTTCTATCTGTTTACTTTTTTGTTTGTCATTTTTAATCAAAATACAGACATTTACTTACATATTTTATCATGTATGCTTCTTTCCTTAATTGAAAACATGGACTGACATCCACCGAGGGAGCTTATCACTTCCCTGGACCCACTTTTCGGGAAGTCCACCCAAATATCTTTTAACGTGGTCTTTTTCTGTCAAGCATCGGTGTCTTGCAAGTTTCTTGGATATACCTTGTAGGATCGCTCGTGTGTGCTCATCTTGTCTACATCGGCTTTCTTTTCCATCTACATCTTCAGATCTTGTCTTATCTGTCAGGTATCGATTTCATTTGAGTTTTTAAGGGTTTTTTTGTTTAGTTTGGTACATTAACTTGGATAGGTAACAAGCACGGAAATTCTTGATCTACTGAAATGGCAATTGGTGAGTGATTGGAAGTCGGCGAGAAAATGGGTGAGTTTGTGATGGTGGTTCGAGTGTGTAAGTCGTAGTATCAATTCCCACATAGGTGAGACTGGATTGGTTTTGGTGTGGGTTTGAGGGGGTCATAAGGTCCGAGTGGAAATAATGTGATGACAGAAGTCTCAAGGAGGTTGGTTAAAATTTTGGCATAAGACCTGCTAGTGGATCACAATGGGAAGTGAACGTGGGTTTGGGTGTAGCTGCGGTTGATCATTGAGGAATGGTATTTTGAAGAGGAGTGGATCGACCTATAGTTTGGGGTGTTGGCATGGTTTTCGATGTCGAGTCATGTTTGTTTAGGTGGGGATATAGTAGATGGATGGGTAGGAGGGTGTGTGGTTGTCCTAACTACCTTATTGTGGGGTAGTGGAGATTTGTCTTTGGGTTACACCTTCTTAAGTAAAGGTGATATGGGTGTACAAGGTCTATAAGGAAAGGAAGATGGGGAAGAGGACAAGTTACCCACAGGGGATAACGGAGGTGCTATGAAGGTAGATGACGCAGTCACACATGGGGTGTGAGGGACGAGATATTGAAGTGTAGTGGGTAGTGAAGGTATTGAAGGTATGGGTGGTAAATATGTTGTGGGTGTGGGTGTAATTCATGTCAAGAGCCCGGGTAGGTTAGAGGTTTGTGAGGAAGGAATGAGTTGTTATGTTTTTTGTTTATTGATGGGTGGAGGTTTCTTGACCATGTTGGGAAATTGAGGTCCTAAGACAGAAAGGGTAGGTGCAAGTGTGATTGGTGCAGCCGAGGTATGAGTTCTGTGGGTTTTGTGCTTATGTTTAGGTGTCAAAGTAGGTGTGGTGTTGACTTTGGAGGATGTAGCTAAATCCAGTTTGATAGGTGGATGAGTAAGGCTGGTGGTCGGGGTGACCCCTAAAGTGGTAATAGGTTTAGTCGAGGAAGATGCCATAGGTGTGGGTTTAGGTTTAGATATAGGTTGGGTTATGGGTAAGGGTGTGGTTTGAGCTATGATAGGTGTCATGGAAGGATTTGTGATAGAAGTGGTTGTGTTTGGTTCGATTGGTCGAAATATTTTTGGGTAGATAGTAGAGGTATCAACAAGTGACCTCTGCATCTGCTTTGAGATAGGAAGTAAAAGGTGCCCCCATAGTAAAGCCCTATCCACATAATCTAAGTGATCAGCCAAACATGAGAATGGCACGTCTGTGGGTGGAGTTGATGAGGACTTAATGGAAATTCCCATAAAATGTGTCTTAGAGATGGGAAATTGGCTAGCTTCAGCTTCCGTGGGTAAGAGAGTCGAAAGTAGGTCTGTAGGATTTTGGGTAGCTGATGGAGAATGTTCACTAAGAGGCAAAGGTATCTCGAATGGTTCTATGATGGGTGGAGGAGATGATGGGTGCTCCTCTGTAGGTGGAGGAGGTACTATGGGTATTGGTTCTCTAAGTGGAGAAGCCAAAGGTGAAATGGTCTCAATGTTAGCGGAAGAATCCTCCATAGGTGATGAAGGAGATGAAAGGTGTTCCTTTGTGGTTAGAGGAATAGGTGTAGTGGGTTCCAACACAAAAGGAGGATTTTGGGCTAGAATCTCCTCTATGGAAGGAATATGGGGTAATTGGGAGGTGACAGGTACGTCATTAAAGATAGTGTGAACCTTGCGAGTATGGGTATCATGAGTTGATGTCTCACTTTGGTTTGATCGCATTTAAGGGGCATGGTTTAGAAATGGTTTCTTGAAGATATGTAGGTTTTGGTTGGCATGTGTGTTAGGATTATCCATGGTTAACTCACCTTTCTCAAGAATTTCTTGGACAATTTTTTTGAAAGTGATACAATTTCCATCACTATGACCCTTTACTCGATGATAGTTATGGAATTCATGTTCTTTATACCATGCGAGCATGGGAAAGCACAAAAAACTAGTGTGTTTTTTTATAGGTGGAATTGTGATGGCTCCGGCTTTGATAAGATTTTCTAAGACAGAGAGTAAGGTTCCCCATTGGGGTGTATTTCCATTGTTCTTGTTTGAATTTAAAAGTTTGAATGGGTGAGAGATTAGATGAGGGGGTAGCTTGATTTGACAGATGAACCGGTAATCCTTGAGTACCACCGCATTAGTGGTGTCCTTAGCTTTTGAATAATTTTTTTGTGGTTTGGAAGAAGAAGAGGAATCATTCAACTTGATTGCCGAATTTTTATTGTGTAATTGGATTTTATTCTCTTCGATGGCATGAATCTCTAACTTTCGTGCCATAGTGAATGCTTCATCGAATGTTCGTAAGGATTGGACCTACAAGGTCAAGTGAGATATTTCTAGCACAATCCCATGTGAAAAGCTCGATGAGCTCCGTTTTCGATAGTTGGAAGGTGAGTTGATTGATCAAGCTATGCCGGTGAGTGAAAAAATATGTGATAGATTCATCCTCATACTTGACTCATGGAGTATAGGTCGGTCATGGTAACCTTCTTAATGATATTGATAGAGAAATGATCTAAGAAAGCTTGGGCTACCTGATTGAATGAGAATATAGCATGTCTAGGTAATCCACTATACCAATCTAATGCAGGTCTAGTCAGAGACATGGGAAAGGTTCACAATAGCAAAGTGTCATCGTGAGTGATCAAATAACACCCATGTTTGAATGACCACAAATGCTATTGCAGGTCTTCTTTGCTATTGAAACAATTGAATTTAGGCATTTCCCAATGCACGGGGTATGGGCGGATAGGAATGGATGGGTGGATGGGCTTGTTGCAAATCTCATCGTAGGTGAGAGTGTTGTAGGAGCCGGAAATCGATGCCTCTAATGTCTGTATCTTGTCCAACATTAATTTGATTAGGTCATTGGTAGGTTGTGATGATTGGGTGCCTCCTGTAGCGTGAGAGGGTTGGTTTTGGGCATATAACAGGGGTGGCACTCCAGTGTATGGTGCTACCATGTAGGTTGATTGAGAAGAAGGTAGTGAAATAGGGGTACATACCCTGGAGTGAATAATAGATGAAACGGGAGGTTATTGATAGTATGTATATAGAGGTGGAAGGGTCATGGTGACCCTAGTGGAAATGGGGGCTAATGATTGTGGAGTGGAAAGGAACACATTATGAAAAGGGGTAGGGGTCACCGACACCAAAGGTGGTAGTGTAGATACGGGTATGTGTGAGACATTAGGGGCAGATGAGGTTACATTTTGGGTAGTTGTCAAAGTTATGATGGATGTGGCAGGTGCCACGGAGGTGGCAGATGTGGAAGTCATAGTAGGTATATGACCTAGCCAGAAACCACTTTGGGTAAAGTAGATGTGAGCAAAGATCTTGTAACACCCTGAACTGTTGTTACTTCTCCTGAGCATACAAGTGTTGATATGTGATTTCTTGTAAAAGGATGTGTTCCTCGATTTAGAAATCATGCTTGATATGTACTGTAATTTCTTTGCAGATTACAGATCTTGACTGAGTCAGAATGTGATTAGACTCTTTTATTTATTTCATTTTGCATCCGAGTTTAGTCTGATCTCGAAATGAATTATAGAGTTATCCATCTATAAGATCTAGTCTTGGATCAAGGAATTGATCCAAGTAATGCTTAAAGTTTGTTCATGATGAATTAAAATCACGCACCTTGAACAAAGTCATAAGGTCTAGAAGCATTTAATAAGCTAGTCAGGAGTATGACTCAGGCTGATCGAGTAAAATGAATTGGTTCCCGATATGGAAGTATATCTGGAAGGTCTCGATCGTGGACCAGGTAATAATTCGGTTACATACGATTCTGCAGCAGAACAGGAGCTAACCCTGTTCAAGAAGGTATGAGGTAGGTCTTTTCTGAGTGTACAGAATGTAGACCTAACTGGAATTATTAAGTGATTAGTAACCTAAGACTAAATCTAACCTAGGGGTTAGATTAGTGTTAATCTAACCTAGACCTAGGCTAAGTGCTAATGTCCTAAGTTAGTATCTATGTGTAATGTGGTTAGAATTTGTATTATCCTAAATTCTAACCTAAGATACTAACCTAACTATGATCAAGAATGTAAAGGGGCCTATGGAGGGGTGCGAACCATGGGCGGCGTTTTCTATGTTATTAAATGCATGGGATAAGGATGAAGGACAGGTCTTGGCGGAGGTTTTGGGAATGGCTAACCTGTGCCGACGTGGCAGGTCGCCAAAACTGGAAATGAACTTGGGATTTTATTTGACTGTCGCCAACTTTGGCGGTCGGTGGAAGTGGAGTTTGAGCGGGAAAGTTGGTGAATTTGCATTCAATGCTCTCGGTAGACGAGCTCGAACTCGCGAGAAGGCATGCAAATAGGAAGTTTGTTGGTTTGTTTGGCTTATCGCAATTTTCAATTTTTCTTCTGCCTGTTCACTGGTTCTTCGCACCAGTCTTCTTTGTGTTGCATGGCGAGCATGAGGTTATCTAGCTCTTTTCTCTGGCAAGGAGAGTATATATGTTTTGGAGATAGCAAAATTTTGTTGGTCGCTCTAACTTGGAAAAGGAAAAGGAAGTCTGAGCTCTTCTAGTGGTCTGCTTCGGAAATTTGAGCAAAAATCCAGGCATGTTAGGCCCTAACCTTTAAAAATCTTGTTGTCTTTCAAGTGATTTCATTAGAACAACTCTGTTCAAATGATTTATGGAATTAGATGTTTATCTATGGATGTCTTGTGTGATTTTTCTTGGTTCAGTATCTCTTCTGGTTCGAATCTTCATTTATCCTTTGTTGGGTGTTTATTAAATTCGAACTGTGGCATTATTTTCTTGTGTTTGCATTCTGGCTTAATTATGCGAAACATGTGAAATGTGTGAATGCTCGGCCTGTTCGGCGTGAGCCCATGAATCGTTCCTGTGATGGGTATAGGCCATTGATTGTCTGTCGATTTTTGGTCGTTGATTCTTGTTTTGGAACAGTTGTAAGAAACATTGATGGAACTGTTTGTTTGTTCAGTGTTATGAAATCTTTGTAGGCTCTGTCGTGGGTTTTGATGATGGTAGTTATTGATACTTTGTGGGTTTCGTTCTGTCTTTTAAATTTGTTTGGGAACAGGTAACTATTGTGTTACAGTAGTCATTACGACCCAGGGGAAGTTGTTTTTCCTTGTTATTGTGGTAACGGGATTTAACCCGTTGACAGTATACAATATGGATAAATGTATTTTTTATTTAAACAACTTTGTGGAGTCCTCGGAATGAAATCGGTATTTGATTTGCTTACACTTGATTTGTTCTGAATGCTTGCCATAGATGGCATAGAAGGATTCATTAACTATTTGTTTTTATCTATACTGTTGTTGGGTTCCGCGGTTATTGGTATAAACCCGTTTACAGTATGCAATGTATATATATATATATATATATATATATTTATGTTTGTTTTAATCTGAACGACTCTGTGGAGTCGATGGAATGATTTGTATATATATTTGATCCACTGTTCAAGTTGAATATAAATGAATATTGGGAAATGTTGTACCAATGACCTAAGGGAATAACTTGTATTTCAATCACTGTTATTCTGTAAGAGTACCTTCGTGTCGCAAGGATTTTGTGGTACAGATTCTCTTGGTATATTTTTACGTCTTCAGTCTGTGCAAATTTGTGTAAAAGATTGGCAAGGGTTCAGTCGGATTCCTTGTTTTGAAATCAGTAATTGGAATTGCTTGCCTGATTTTTAATAAGCTCCGCTGATGGGCTTAGATGGAATCGTATGCAATTATTTGACTTGTTATCGTTGTTCGATTCATATGAATTCTTGAAGGTAACCCGTATTGTTTTGTACCTTATTGAACCTGATTTTTGGGACACCGCTGCTTTTGTCACCGCTCCTTGAGTATGGATAATTATCTTGTGTCCTCGGCTCACAAGTGAGTCGCGAATACCATACTTAGATTTGAATGCGCCTGTGTGAGTATAGTTATGCTATGTTCCTTCCTGTTTATTTCAAATGATTGAGACCGGTCATGTATCGGAGATTCTCAGTGTGGTCATCTTGGCATAGTCCTTAGAAACTTCAAATTGCTTAAAGCAATGAAGTCTGCATTGTCGATGAAAATGATATGCCGAGGTTCTTTGATTTCGAACTTGGATCGAAAACCTTGTTGTGTTTAAAAGGAACTAGTATTGAGCTATAGGTTGATATATGGGATTGATGACGTGTTAGCTACTGTACAGGAGTTTTTGCTTGTGTTCTTTTATTTAAAACAAGCGATCCTTCTTGTGGCTTGTCGGACTTGTTGGTATACATACTGGGTGAATGTTTTCCATATGTGGAGACGGTACAGTAGTGAACTTATATGAAAGGGGGTATGAATGATATGTTCTTTCTCTTCTATTATTATAATACTGGTAGAGATCTGTCTAATGTATTGGTATTGCTTTTGTAACATATTGGTGGAATCACGATTTTCTATGATATTCCATTTCTGATGAAAGTGACGATTTGTTCAATATTACTGATCTTGGATTCAAGATGATTGTTCTAATACTTTCGTTCTTTGATTCTTAATATTTGATGAAATATTAGAGAAGTGAGTAAGACTATTTTGTAACGATGATAGAGTTACACATTTGTAGACATTTTGTAATACAAAGGCATAGTCTCGAATATGTTTACTTGTTTGATAATTGATCTCATTTAAACAGTAGGTGTTTAATGAAAACAATTGATGGATTGCAATTGTTTTAAAAGTTAGTGCTTATCATGCTCGGCCATCGAACCGACTCATGTTGACTATTTTTGCAGATGGTTGCCGTAAGTGGTAAAAGCAATGCAGATCCGACAGATGATGATCGATTATTTAATTTGTTTCATAATGAATTACAAATTGATTATATAAATGTACCGTATGTGGAAAGATGTTTCTTTTCCGTTAAGCATCAGTATCAAGTATGTCGCTTGCATAAAATGTAATTGTATAATTTTGAAAGGAATGGAAATAAGTGTTTGATACTTATGTATTGTATTCTATTTCTGATAGTTGACCTTCTTCGGTTTATATACCGGAATGGCAATGATATCTTTGTAAAATTTTGGATGCTTTTGGGATTAACTATGAAAGCTTACAAGAAAATGTGGTTGAATTCATATGAGTGTTTAGAGATCTTATTGTTCTAGCGAAAGCAATATTGAATTTAAATAATTGTCTTTCTAAAAGTTAGGTTAAAAATGAACCTAAGCAGAACGCTAAACAAGCTGGATTAAATTACTAATCCCTAGTCCTGAGTATGACAGGACAATATTAAATTGGATTCTTAATCATTTATATCCTTATACTAATAAGTATGATATAAATTCAGTTAAGAGAACTGATATAAATCAAATGAAGTTCGGATGGCAATCTCATGTGAAGGTTATGAGATATTGTCCAATTTTGTTGTTTAGAATCAGGTGTATTCTAATGACTCCTTGATGAGAGCTTGACCTTAATACCTCTACCATGTAATGGGTTTTATAGAGGAGGGTCATCTTAAGATGAAGAATCCAGGGATCGGGAAAGGCTAACCTTAGGGAAAAGTCTTTAAAGTAATTTAAACTCAAGTGCGTAACGCATGTTGTTAAGTAGATCTTTTCGAGGCGGATTTAAAGGTTGACGACACAAGTCAACTGCAGGGTTGTACCTCCGAGAAGATTAGGATCTTCTCGAAGTTACAACAATGCAGGAGACTTATGGTGACACCCTTTGCATTGATCGCTAAGATTTACACTTTGATCTCGCACGAGTTACTCAGGGTCCGATTATGAACGTGGTCATGTTATAAGGCTGCCTAGGAGATTCGGGGTATCATGACACACTGGTTGAACTGCAAGGTTGAACCAGTATGTCACCATATCCCTAATCCTCGTGGGCATCCATATAACATTATCACCTTGATAATCTACCTCCGAGTGATTCAGTTGTGAAAGGAAGGACTGACAGTAGTCAGTGTAGGACATTCTATATAACATAAGAATGGGGTGAAGGACGTATTCCAGATTGACGAGTATGCCGTTAAGGAATACGAGACATAAACAGTATGTTTCAAATCTTTGGCCAAAGTATCGCAAGCTGCTGATTGCGTTGTCCTAATTCACCTAGTCTAAGGGATGAGATGCCGATGAATAATAGTAACGATTATTCAGTTAGGTTCCTTGGACAGAGCATTCTGAATCCCAGAGTAGGGAAGAGAACCGCAAGAGTAAAGTGTTAACTAAAAACACCAACTCTTTTTACTCATGAATAGATCGGTAGATTACCGAGTCATGGAATGAATAGATCGGAGGTACTCCGAGTCATTACAGCTGCATATGGTTGTCTGTTATATGAATGGTTATTTGATTTGTGAGTTCTAAATTATGTATTTAGAACCAGGATGCAATTATCAAAAAAAATTTCACTTGTTCTAAGGTATAAAATGGAGATGTTACATCTTGGTATCAGAGCTGAAGGTTGCAGCTCTTGGACCTATTGAGTCCATAATCTGATAAAAACCTAAATTTTTCTTGTAACAGAAAATGGTTAGAACAAGGGGGAACGTTGCGAATAATGCTCCACCTGAAGGAGGAGCAAGCAACAACCTGTAAATCGACAAGATCCTTGCCCTGTTGGACACAAGAGATCACTTGGCTGTACTTGAACAGCAGGTGATGGGAAATGAGGAGGATGAAGAAGCTGATAATAATAATCAGCAACCTCCTGAGGACAACCCCGACATGGGTGTTGATATTAATGTTGGGAATGCACCTGTCCAACCAGAAAACAAAAAGGCCAGATTGGCAGAAGAACTCACTAATGATATAAAAAGGATAAGTCCACGTAAGTATGATGGCACCACATTAGGAGATGGAGCTGAGAACTGGCTCAGTGAAATGGAGAAGTACTTTGCAATAAGGAACTTCTCGTGAGAAACCAAAGCTATTTGGGAGCCTATCACCTTTCACACGAAGCATCTTCGTGGTGGGATAGCCGAAAAGTTTGAGCTAAACATCGATGAAACCAATATTACTTGGGATCAATTTAAAGGCTATTTTAGGCAACGTTAGCTGCCACAACTTTTCTATGATCGTAAAATGACATAATTTCAGAACTTAGCTCAAGGGAAGCTAACGGCAGAATCAATACCGGAGCGGTTTACAAAACTCCTCAAGTATGTACCACAAAGATCAAACCGACGAAAAGTTCAGATACGGAAATTCATCATGGGATTGAATCTCGTGATAGGGGAGAGGTCGATGTTCACACCCAACCACTATGGAAGGAGTTGTTGAAAAGGCCATAAGGCAAGAATAGAAATTAAAGGCTATTTTTGCCCATAAGGAGGAAGTGCGGAAGAAGACCGCAAACCCTTCTTCAACCTCTCTTGCACCTTAAAAGGACCATGGAAAAAGTTTGGAAACAAGAGTAAGTTTCAGGAGATAACAATAAGAAAGCAAAGCAGAAATAAGCCTGAAAAACGTAAAGGATAATTTTGCTAAAAATTATAATAATGGGCAGAAGCCCTATGGAGGACAGCGTGACAATTACAAAACCGGAGGCAACTTTGAGCCTAAAAAGGGACTAGTAGGAGGTCTGCTACAATTGTGGTAAAGATCACTACGCAAATCGTGCCCTTTGAAGAAGGATGATCGTAATCGCCAAAGATAAGATACATGCCGCAAAGAGCGGACAAGCAAGCTGAAAAGCAAGTGACACCTATAGAAGTTCCGGGTAAGTTATTCGGCATACCTGTCACTATTCTTTTTGATACGGGAGCTACTGAATGTTTTATATCTAATAAACTTGCTTCTAAACTTAAAAGAAAAGCTGGAAAAATGGATAAATCTTGGACTGTACAGTATGGTAATAATTCTGTTCATACAGTGAGTATGTGTCTTTTTGGGGCAGTCCTTGACTTACCTAACTTTTCCACGGAAGTTGATCTCTATGTCGCACCTTTAGGATCGTATGACATTGTGATCGGTGTCAATTGGTTAGCTGACCATAAAGCAAAAGTAGACTACTATGAAAAGAACATAAAATGTTTAGATGATCAGCTGGAATCAGCAGAGATTCAAGGTGTGAAACGAGAAATTTCAGTTAGAAAACTGTCAGCTATGCAGCTTAAAAAGGCTAAAAATAAAGGATGTACCCTTTATGCGGTAAAGATATCTGAATCTTCAGAAGAAGATGATGATTTAATGAAACAGTTCCCTCTTTTACAAGGTTTCAGGGATGTTTTTCCTGAGGAATTACCAGGGTTACCACCCAAGAGAGAATTTGACTTTACCATTGAAATCAAGCCTGGAACAGAACCTATATCCAAAGCGCCTTATCGGATGACTACTACTGAGTTAGTCGAGCTTAAAGCACAGTTACAAGAGCTTTTGTCTAAAGGATTGATTAGACCAAGTGTTTCACCTTGGGGAGCACCTGTGATATTTGTGAAAAAGAAGGATGGAACACTAAGGCTGTGTATTGATTATCGGATGTTGAACAAAGCAACAATCAAGAACCGATATCCACTTCCTAGGATCGACGATCTATTTGATCAGATGCATGGAGCAGCGGTTTATTCTAAGATAGACCTTCGATCTGGTTATCATCAGTTAAGGATTAGAGAGGAAGATATTCATAAAATGACTTTTCCAACAAGGTACGGACATTATGAACTAATGCACCCTTCGGTTAACTAATGCACCCGCAGCCTTTATGAATTTAATGAACAATATTTTTCAAGAATACCTGGACAAGTTTGTACTTGTATTCTTGGACGATATTCTCATTTATTCTAAAAGCATTGAGGAGCACAATGAGCATTTGAAGATAGTTTTGGGAATTTTGAGAAAGAGGAAGTTGTATGGTAAGTTATCCAAATGTTCTTTCTTTGATTCAGAAGTTCACTATTTGGGTCATGTTATAAGTAAAGAAGGAATTGCTGTAGATCCTTCAAAAATAGTGGCAATAACTGAGTGGCCTGCACCAAAGAATGTGCATGAAGTAAGAAGCTTCATGGGTCTTGCAGGTTACTATAGAAAATTTGTAAAGGATTTTTCTAAGGTAGCTGCACCAATAACTTCATTGCAAAAGAAGGATAAGAAATTCATATGGAATGATAAGTGCGAAGCGGCTTTCAAAAGTCCGAAAGACCAGCTTGACTTCTCGCACCTATACTAGTCACACTGCACTCTAATGGGAGTTTTACCATTGTAACGGATGCTTCGGGGAAGGCCTTGAGGTGTTTTGTTACAAAATGATCAGTCATAGCATATGAAAGTAGAAAACTTAAGTTACATGAGCTGAATTATGCCCTCATGATTTGGAACTTGCCGCCATTGTTCATGCACTTCAAGTCCTGTAGACACTATTTACTTGGGAAACCTTTGAGTTGAAAACCGATCACTTAGGACTGAAATATATTTTTACTCACCCAATCTTAACGCTTGCATGAGAGAAGGTGGTTAGAATTTTTATCACAATATGACTTTGATATTAGCTATATCAAAGGGAAGGAGAATAGAGTAAATGATGCTCTAAGTCGTAGGAGGCACATTTCGCCCTTATAACAAGAAGAACTCGCTTTAAAGACGAGGTAAAAAGTGCTTCGTAGATCGATGCATACTTTCAAAGAAGTAAAAGTAGCGCTTGCTGCGCAGAACCTAAGGATATAAGGTATAAAGGTTTTCATTTTGATAATGAAGGAATCTTGCGTTATGAAAACAGGTATATGTACCTATGCCGAACGATTTGAGAAAGAAGTTGTTGGTTGAATTTCACAATTCACCTTTCTCTCGACACCCGTATCACAAAAATGTTTGCTGATTTGAAACAAAGAATACTTCCGGAAAGGTATGAAAAAGGATGTGATTAATTTTGTGACTCATTATCCTGAATGTCAATGGTGAAGGCGTAACATATGCACCCCGCCGGCTCGTTATATCCTCATAGCATACCGCAGATAGACAAATGACAAGTAATAACCATGGATTTTGTACAAGGACTACCTATGTCCAGAATAAACATGATGTTATCCTCGTAGTTGTAGATAAACCGACCAAGGTAGCTCATTTCATCACTGAAATCTAAAGGATGATTCACCAAAGGCTGGCCAAAAGATTCATACACGAAATTTTCAGATTACATGGTGTACCGTAACGATTATATCTCGACAGGATCCTAGAATGACGTCAAGGTTTTGGCAAACGCTTAACGCAGCTCTTGGAACGAAACTAAACTTCAGTTCTGCATATCATCCGGAAATGGATGGACAAACTGAGAGGGTAAATCAAGTGTTGGAGGACATGTTGCGTATGTATTGCATGGATCAACAGTATAAATGGGAAGAGTATCTTCCATTAGTTGAGTTCGCATACAACAATACTTATCACTCATCCCTTAAAATGGCACCATTTGAAGCACTTTACGGAAGAAAGTGCGTAACCCCGTTAGTTGGGACAAAGGTTTGAGGGATAGAGTGGTAATTGGACCAGAGATTCTCACGAAAATGGAACAAGAAGTTAAGCTGATTCGTGAACGATTAAAGGAAGCAGCAGAGATGTATGTAAGAGCTATGCCGACCTTAAGCAGTTGATAAAATGTTTGAGCTTGGTGATAAGGTTTTCCTTCGTGTTAAACCCGTAAAGAGTTCTATAACTTTTGGCAAGGCTGCCAAGTCATTACCTCGATTTGTGGGACCTTTCAAATTGTCGAAATAATCAATCCCGTAGCTTATCGCTTAGCATTGCCACCGCTTTATCTCGCATGCATGATGTTTTCCATATTTCTTTGCTTAAGAAATACGTTTCAGATCTGTCACATGTTTTAAATTGAATTCCTCAGGTCCAAGACCCAGAATAATCGTGGTTAAACCCACATGAGTGCTAGAAACTCGCCATTTGCATTTAAGAAATCATGATATACAGCAGTGTAAGGTCCAGTGGGACTAGTTTAGCGAAGAAAGTGCAACTTGGGAAAATCTGGAAGAGATGAAAATTGCTTTTCCTTCTCTTTTTCAATGTAATGAAATCATTAACAAAACGTACTTTTATGAACTTATTATTTCTAAGTATTTATGAAAGCCAGATGAAGGCAGACTTTATTCAGGTTGAATAAAATGTGTTGTGACATTGATTTCTGGAACTATTCAAATATGGAAGTAGTCACATTGTTCGTGTACTAATAAATTGATTGACCTGAAGGTTAATTTAATATGTAATTCATCGGGACGATGAATCTTTTTAGGAGGGAAGCATGTAACACCCTGAACTGTTGTTACTTTCTCCTGAGCATACAAGTGTTGATATGTGATTTCTTGTAAAAGGATGTGTTCCTCGATTTAGAAATCATGCTTGATATGTACTGTAATTTCTTTGCAGATTGCAGATCTTGACTGAGTCAGAATGTGATTAGACTCTTTTATTTATTTCATTTTGCATCCGAGTTTAGTCTGATCTCGGAATGAATTATAGAGTTATCCATCTATAAGATCTAGTCTTGGATCAGTGGAATTGATCCAAGTAATGCTTAAAGTTTGTTCATGATGAATTAAAATCACAGACCTTGAACAGGTTGCAAGGTCTAGAAGCATTTAATAAGCTAGTCAGGAGTATGACTCAGGCTGATCGAGTAAAATGAATTGGTTCCCGATATGGAAGTATATCTGGAAGGTCTCGATCATGGACCAGGTAATAATTCGGTTACATACGATTCTGCAGCAGAACAGGAGCTAACCCTGTTCAAGAAGGTATGAGGTAGGTCTTTTCTGAGTGTACAGAATGTAGACCTAACTGGAATTATTAAGTGATTAGTAACCTAAGACTAAATCTAACCTAGGGGTTAGATTAGTGTTAATCTAACCTAGACCTAGGCTAAGTGCTAATGTCCTAAGTTAGTATCTATGTGTAATGTGGTTAGAATTTGTATTATCCTAAATTCTAACCTAAGATACTAACCTAACTATGATCAAGAATGTAAAGGGGCCTATGGAGGGGTGCGAACCATGGGCGGTGTTTTCTATGTTATTAAATGCATGGGATAAGGATGAAGGACAGGTCTTGGCGGAGGTTTTGGGAACGGCTAACCTGTGCCGACGTGGCAGGTCGCCAAAACTGGAAATGAACTTGGGATTTTATTTGACTGTCGCCAACTTTGGAAGTCGGTGGAAGTGGAGTTTGAGCGGGAAAGTTGGTGAATTTGCATTCAATGCTCTCGGTAGATGAGCTCGAAACTCACGAGAAGGCATGCAAACAAGAAGTTTGTTGGTTTGTTTGGCTTATCGCGATTTTCGGTTTTTCTTCTCGCTCTGCTCACCGGTTCTTCGCACTGCCTTCTTTGTGTTGCATGGCGAGCATGAGGTTATCTAGCTCTTTTCTCTGCAAGGAGAGTATATATGTTTTGGAGATAGCAAAATTTTGTTGGTCGCTCTAACTTGGAAAAGGAAAAGGAAGTCTGAGCTCTTCCAGTGGTCTGCTTCGGAAATTTGAGCAAAAATCCAGGCATGTTAGGCCCTAACCTTTAAAAATCTTGTTGTCTTTCAAGTGATTTCATTAGAACAACTCTGTTCAAATGATTTATGGAATTAGATGTTTATCTATGGATGTCTTGTGTGATTTTTCTTGGTTCAGTATCTCTTCTGGTTTGAATCTTCATTTATCCTTTGTTGGGTGTTTATTAAATTCGAACTGTGGCATTATTTTCTTGTGTTTGCATTCTGGCTTAATTATGCAAAACATGTGAAATGTGTGAATGCTCGGCCTGTTCGGTGTGAGCCCATGAATCATTCCTGTGATGGGTATAGGCCATTGATTGTCTGTCAATTTTTGGTCGTTGATTCTTGTTTTGGAACAATGTAAGAAACATTGATGGAACTGCTTTGTTTGTTCAAAGGTTATGAAATCTTTGAGGCTCTGTCGTGGGTTTTGATGATGGTAGTTATTGATACTTTGTGGGTTTCGTTCTGTTTTTAAATTTGTTTGGGAACAGGTAACTATTGTGTTACAGTAGTCATTACGACCCAGGGGAAGTTGTTTTTCCTTGTTATTGTGGTAACGGGATTTAACCCGTTGACAGTATACAATATGGATAAATGTATTTTTTATTTAAACAACTTTGTGGAGTCCTCGGAATGAAATCGGTATTTGATTTGCTTACACTTGATTTGTTCTGAATGCTTGCCATAGATGGCATAGAAGGATTCATTAACTATTTGTTTTTATCTATACTGTTGTTGGGTTCCGCGGTTATTGGTATAAACCCGTTTACAGTATGCAATGTATATATATATAGATTTATGTTTGTTTTAATCTGAACGACTCTGTGGAGTCGATGGAATGATTTGTATATATATTTGATCCACTGTTCAAGTTGAATATAAATGAATATTGGGAAATGTTGTACCAATGACCTAAGGGAATAACTTGTATTTCAATCACTGTTATTCTGTAAGAGTACCTTCGTGTCGCAAGGATTTTGTGGTACAGATTCTCTTGGTATATTTTTACGTCTTCAGTCTGTGCAAATTTGTGTAAAAGATTGGCAAGGGTTCAGTCGGATTCCTTGTTTTGAAATCAGTAATTGGAATTGCTTGCCTGATTTTTAATAAGCTCCGTTGATGGGCTTAGATGGAATCGTATGCAATTATTTGACTTGTTACTGTTGTTCGGATTCATATGAATTCTTGGAAGGTAACCTGTATTGTTTTGTACCTTATTGAACCTGATTTTTGGGACACTGTCGTTTTGTCACTGTTCCTTGAGTATGGATAATTATCTTGTGTCCTGGCTCTGTTGAAGTGAGTCGCGAATACCATACTTAGATTTGAATGCGCCCAGGTGAGTATAGTTATGCTATGTTCCTTCCTGTTTATTTCAGTCCGATTGAGACTGGTCATGTATCGGAGATTCTGTGTGGTCATCTTGGCATAGTCCTTAGGAAACTTCAAATTGCTTAAAGCAATGAAGTCTCGTGTTGATAAATGATATGCCAGAGGTTCTTTGATTTCGAACTTGGATCGAAAACCTTGTTGTGTTTAAAAGGAACTAGTATTGAGCTATAGGTTGATATATGGGATTGATGACGTGTTAGCTACTGTACAGGAGTTTTTGCTGTGTTCTTTTATTTAAAACAACGATCCTTCTTGTGGCTTGTCGACTTGTTGGTATACATACTGGGTGAATGTTTTCCATATGTGGAGACGGTTCAGTAGTGAACTTATATGAAAGGGGGTATGAATGATATGTTCTTTCTCTTCTATTATTATAATACTGGTAGAGATCTGTCTAACAGTTGGTATTGCTTTTGTAACATATTGGTGGAATCACGATTTTCTATGATATTCCATTTCTGATGAAAGTGACGATTTGTTCAATATTACTGATCTTGGATTCAAGATGATTGTTCTAATACTTTCGTTCTTTGATTCTTAATATTTGATGAAATATTAGAGAAGTGAGTAAGACTATTTTGTAACAATGATAGAGTTACACATTTGTAGACATTTTGTAATACAAAGGCATAGTCTGAATATGTTTACTTGTTTGGATAATTGATCTCATTTAAACAGGGTGTTTAATGAAAACAATTGATGGATTGCAATTGTTTTAAAAGTTAGTGCTTATCATGCTCAGTTCATCGAACTGACTCATGTTGACTATTTTTGCAGATGGTTGCCGTAAGTGGTAAAAGCAATGCAGATCTGACAGGATGATCAGATTATTTAATTTGTTTCATAATGAATTACAACTTGATTATATAAATGTACTGTATGTGGAAAGATGTTTCTTTTCCGTTAAGCATTGTATCAAGTATGCTGCTTGCATAAAATGTAATTGTATAATTTTGAAAGGAATGGAAATAAGTGTTTGATACTTATGTGTTGTATTCTATTTCTGATAGTTGACCTTCTTCGGTTTATATACCGGAATGGCAATGATATCTTTGTAAAATTTTGGATGCTTTTGTGATTGACAATGAAAGCTTACAAGAAAATGTGGTTGAATTCATATGAGTGTTTAGCAGATCTTATTGTTCTAGCGAAAGCAATATTGAATTTAAATAATTGTCTTTCTAAAAGTTAGGTTAAAAATGAACCTAAGCAGAATGCTAAACAAGCTGGATTAAATTACTAATCCCTAGTCCTGAGTATGACAGGACAATATTAAATTGGATTCTTAATCATTTATATCCTTATACTAATAAGTATGATATAAATTCAGTTAAGAGAACTGATATAAATCAAATGAAGTTCGGATGGCAATCTCATGTGAAGGTTATGAGATATTGTCCAATTCTGTTGTTTAGAATCAGGTGTATTCTAATGACTCCTTGATGAGAGCTTGACCTTAATACCTCTACCATGTAATGGGTTTTATAGAGGAGGGTCGTCTTAAGATGAAGAATCCAGGGATCGGGAAAGGCTAACCTTAGGGAAAAGTCTTTAAAGTAATTTAAACTCAAGTGCGTAACGCATGTTGTTAAGTAGATCTTTTCGAGGCGGATTTAAAGGTTGACGACACAAGTCAATTGCCGGGTTGTACCTCCGAGAAGATTAGGATCTTCTCGAAGTTACAACAATGCAGGAGACTTATGGCGACACCCTTTGCATTGATCGCTAAGATTTACACTTTGATCTCGCACGAGTTACTCAGGGTCCGATTATGAACGTGGTCATGTTATAAGGCTACCTAGGAGATTCGGGTATCATGACACACTGGTTGAACTGCAAGGTTGAACCAGTATGTCACCATATCCCTAATCCTCGTGGGCATCCATATAACATTATCACCTTGATAATCTACCTCCGAGTGATTCAGTTGTGAAAGGAAGGACTGACAGTAGTCAGTGTAGGACATTCTATATAACATAAGAATGGGGTGAAGGACGTATTCCAGATTGACGAGTATGTCGTTAAGGAATACGAGACATAATAAACATATGTTTCAAATCTTTGGCCAAAGTATCGCAAGCTGTTGATTGTGTTGTCCTAATTCACCTAGTCTAAGGGATGAGATGCCGATGAATAATAGTAACGATTATTCAGTTAGGTTCCTTGGACAGAGCATTCTGAATCCCAGAGTAGGGAAGAGAACCGCAAGAGTAAAGTGTTAACTAAAAACACCAACTCTTTTTACTCATGAATAGATCGGTAGATTACCGAGTCATGGAATGAATAGATCGGAGGTACTCCGAGTCATTACAGCTGCATATGGTTGTCTGTTATATGAATGGTTATTTGATTTGTGAGTTCTAAATTATGTATTTAGAACCAGGATGCAATTATCAAAAAAAAAAAAATCACTTGTTCTAAGGTATAAAATGGAGATGTTACAAGTACAGAGCTAGATGGGGCCAATGCAGGAGTGGGAGCAAGAGTCGGGGGCATAGATATGAGCATGTCATATATCAACTGACCTAAGGCATCTCGAGTGGATGAATGGGAAAGGTAAAATTGCAAAGTGGCGGGGGTTTTGGTCAAGGAGTCGTGTAAACTCCTCATCTCTGGTAGCGATAGTGATAGGTTGGATGGGATCCATGGTTGGTGATAAAATGGAAGGTGACGAAGGACTAGGTGGGAGTGGTTGATGATTGGCATGAAATACGAGTGCGCTTGCTTGTTTTTGGGTCATCACGATGTGAACTAGTACTGATCAGGTAGGGTTTCTTCTCTGTAAATGACATAGAAAAATAGTAGGAACAGGTGAATCTGATGGTAAAATGTTGGTTGGAAAGTGAAACAAGCTAACTGATGCCGGTTAGGGAAAACTGACGCTGGTCAGGGGCAACCGCTGTTGGTCACTGTAGAAAATGGACAGTGAGTGAAAAACAAGGTAGAAGGTCAAATCTAATAGGTATGCCAAATCTGATGAGTTTTACAACATCAATAGGAATGATGGCAAAGGATGTGCACTATGAGAAGTGGAAGAAGATGAATGAAAATTTCCTTTTGGGTAGGTTAACAAAAGGACCTAGAACCAACGTCGCTTAGGTATAACCAATGATGGTCGAGAGGTAACCGACAACGGTCACCTGGACCGACACCGATCCACCGTGAAATTGAAATAGTGATGAAATAATAGTGGTTGTGAATTAAAATCTAATATGGAATCGCACCGCAATTATGAGAATGATGAAAATATGGCCCAGGCACACTCAGGTGAAGCCGGAATACACCAGCTATGATGAGGAGCATGCAAGGATGAACAAGAAAAATGAAGAACGTGATCTTTCACCTCGAAATGCAAGCCAAGCAGAAACACTAAGGAAAATGTGATCCTAGGAGTTCCTTTTCTATTATGTTTTTTTATCTTATGTTATTTAAGGACTGACACATGAACTGTGAAATAGAGTTTTTGGTGAGGATGGCTTCCTACGAAGGAGATCTAAAAGGTGAGGTTTCAAGTATGTTATGGTGGGGGCGGGCTTCACTCTAAAGTATGACTCGATAGATCAGCAGTGGGAGTACCCGCCAATCCTCATATCAGTGTGATTATTGACAGGCGTTCCCAAGAAAGATGTTGTTTAAGAATATGTATTTGTTTTGAATTTGTGTAATTTGGTATGACTCAGAGAGAGAGATATGCTTTCTACGGTTTGTTTGTCAACCATCGATGGTCATGACTTCCAAAGATAAAGGTTTCCCTCAATTAATGTGAGCTAATGAGATAAATCGAATGCAATGCACATATTTTCAAGCCCAAATCAAAGTGTGAAGTTGGATGACACAAAAAGATGAAGAGTAGGGATGCTCTTTCACTACAATGCGAAAAGACAAAGAAATGGTTCTTTTTAATTACACCAAAAGAAAGGTTTCTTTTAGAGAAAATAGAAAGAAAAGGTGGGTTACCAAGGAAGAAAATTAATATGTATGTTGTTCGAAGGGAAACAAACACACAAATTTTCCTAGGAATGAATAAAATGCAAGGAACCCCGAGATGGGTCCTACTGGGGTGTGCCAAAATGTTTTACCCGATTCTTAAACATTTCTTTGAAGTATTGACAAAACATATAGGGTAACTTAGGGCGTAGGAGGAATACTGTTAAAAATTGGTTGATGGGTTATTACACGCGTACGACTTCGAATCCACAAATGAATGTGAGAGCTTCTCTTTGGCTAGGAGGAACTACCTGTAATGAAAAGCAAGACCACCAAAAAGAGTTAAATAATATATACAAAGTGAAATTCCTAGCGTGTGCTAGATCTAGGAAGTGTGATACTTCGTAGATGGTTGTCAATCCACTATTTTAAACAATTTAATGCAAGAAATGAAGTAAATCCTATTGTAATTCAAAATGATTTAGGTATCTCACTTAAAACACAATAAGAAAGATCTGATCTAACAGGCTAGGTTAGAATAGGATCCAAAGGTCAAGCAACTAGTTCTGGGTCTCTGCAGTCTAACAAAGTTCTTAGGTAGATCATAGGTGAATGAGGATCATGCGGAATTAGGTGGATAGGTCACTATTCTGTGTTGTATGGGAAAATACAGAAACCGATGCCGATTAAGGGTGACCGACGGCGGTTGGGAATCGTGCTGGTGCCGGTTATGGAAGACTGGGAATGCCACATAATGGGTTTTGGGTCTCCTTTATGATTACACAAAGGATTTTGGTTGGTCAGAATGAGGTATTTGGTAGCTTGGGTGGGATTTAGCGAGGTTTTAATGGGTATATGGAGGGGGAGTGTTGAAGGAGGTCAATGGGTGGCTAGGTAAACAATAGGTGATAATATAATAACAAAATGAAATGAACCAAAGAAGTATAACATTTTACTTACTTGGATTCTAGTCCTGGACGCCTGTGAGTGATGAATGGAGGTACTTGGTGAGAGGTTGAAGGCTATAGGTGATCACCAATCATAGGAGAGCTTCTGCATGGGCTGCATGGGCATTCCTTTTTGCTTGATAAGATCAAATCATTACTATGGTGGCTATGTAGAAGAAGATGCTTGATCTCCTTCCTTGCATGTGTGTTCTCACTGAAATTCAATCTTAGAAGATGTGATATCTCGCAAGAAGATCTCAATGTTTTGCCAACTTTTTCCAATATTTTTCCAACCTTTGGAATAAGGTTGTTTTAGGGTTTAAAAGGATAACTAATGAAGTGGTTTCGGCTTAACGGCAATGGTTAGGGCTAACTAACATCGGTCAAGGTGGGATTTCCTAGGTTTACTAAACTAGTGAGATCCTCCCGATCTTCTCGAGATCTCATGTTGTTAACTCCGCAGATTAAACCGGAAGCTTCTTGTAAGCATGTGGGAATGTGGTTAGAGAGAATGTAGGCATTGATTTTTAGGTTTTTGGTAAGTCTTAGTTAGTTATGGCAAATTACTAAGAATAGGTCTTAGGGTGAGTTGGCTTGATGAGGGTGTCTAGGTGAAGTGTATTTGTGGATATTATTTAAATTAAGATATTTAAATAATAAATATTGTGAGGATAATAAATTGATTTAATTAGATTAATTAAATTAATATTAGTGAGATGAAGGGGGCCATGGCTAGGTGAATGTGATGAAGGGTGCTTATTTTTTGAGGGACCAAAGGGGAGTGTGACCTAATTTTAGTGTCTACACCCCAAGCTAGAGCCATCTGTTGGCATGCAAAATGGCTAGCATGAAAAATTCACAATTTTAGTCATGACAATCAAGACCACACTTTAAATTCCCTTTTCTAGTCAATGTAAATCATTCCTCTAACCATGACCTCAACTATTTCACCCTCATTATGGTCAATAGGAAATTTTTAATATAGTTTTCAAGTGTGTTTCATGTACAGGGGATGTAATTCAAGATGATTCATTAAGGTATATGGATCAAAGAGAATACAAGTACTCCCAAAGGCCCTAAAAGGTCTATTTTTAGGATTTTTACACCTGATGAGCACCCTCCTAAAATTATATTTATTCATCTTAATTATCCATATGATGTGTTAGTCTATGGTGATCAAAAACTATTCTTTCCATGGAGTCTACCTATGCGAACTTGAGGAAAAATTGAATATATGGCCACAAATTGATGAATACTTCATTTTAAAGACTTCTAAATAGTCGCATTGGATTTTTTTGACCTTTTCCATAAATATTAATATATTGGATGACCAAATTTTGTTAAATTTTGACCCCAGATCGAAGAAATAAACTTTGGTCCTGCAATACCAAGGTCTTGACGTCCGACAACAAGAATGTGTTGAATTACGTCAAAAATAATGTGTTAACGTATGGTAAAAGATGGTCTTATTGACATATGACAACAAGAAGGTCTTTTTGACATACAACAACAATAATATGGTGTTGACGCACGACAACAAGAAGATGGTGTCATGCGACAAGAGGACACAAATCGGGCATCCGCATGATGAAGGAAGATGAAATGTCACAACCGATGAAGGAACATCAAAGTTTAGGAATTCTAAAGGTCACAAGTGGTGAAGGACCATCAAAGGTCATGAAGGAATTTTAAAGGCCAAAGGCCACGAAGGAAGGAAAAAAATTGTGTGGGGGGAGATGAAAGGACATTTGCATTGCTATAAATAGGAATCGCTTCTCTATTCCAAGGGGATGGAATGTTAATTTATTTTTAGAAATTTTGGATTATAGTTATTGAACTATATATCAATGCACAATAAAAAAGAGCTACATTTCTCTTAGAATCTTTCTTCTTTTCCCTTACATTGTACAACTTGTGGAAATGTCAATCAAGGAAGGAGTTTCTTCCTTCAAGATGCATGAATGTGTGTAACTTTGTGTGTATGGTTTCCTCTCATCGTTGATGTTATAAGCATATTTGTTACAATCATCTTATGTTTCTTATACTTCTCTCTTTTACGCATTTTTCAAGCATAGTGATCCAATAAGATATTTATATCTTTCATAGATGAATCTAAGAACTTGGTTTCTGGGTTTTTCCATTTCACTAGATAGCTTCATCAATGTTTTATTCTATATTGAATGTTTGAACTACTCAATATTGGGTGTGTGCTATGTAATTGTCCTAATCTCAGCAATAATCGTCCTTTCCTAATTTCCCCTCTTCACCTTTCATCGTTATGATTTCCTCCCTTGTACCCCATATAAGCACTTTTCCATAGGTTTAGTGGAGTGTTCCTATGATATCTTCACCTATTGGCCAACCCACAACATTTAGTTTAGGATTAGATTTGTTATATTCAATAATGGGAGCTACACCATTCAATATAGACAGACGTAGCCCCGTGAATGTTGGTGGAGACACCTAATTTTCCATATCAAAAATTTTCTCACCAACATGAGCTAATAGGACGAATACACATGTCTTGTGCAAGATTAACCTATGTTGCTATTTATGATTTTACAATCACCATTTGTTATAATTTATTGATACAATATTGTCACTACTTGATTATACGGATTTTTTTTTAACTAGTACATTATTTGGATCTTTTCTTATGATAGATTATTATTTTTCTTGATTACATTGTTATGAATGCTTACTAATTATATTTTTTTGTGACTCTTGTGTTAATTATTTTTTCCCGCACTCTAGATGCCCTCGGTTAATCAAAAGCTAGCAACAGCTTAAGTATGAAATGCTCACGGCGGTCTCCACATGTCTCATAGGTGCATCCCCAACTTCAAACATTCAAGTGGGTTCTCAAACTCACGCAAACACTCCATGTGTCTATCCGACGCATGTTTGATATAGCCCAAAAGGAAGGAGGACCCAAAGTGAGCGCAAGTCCTCCACATGGCCCACCACATGGCCCAAATGAGGAGTCTAATCAGACAGGACTCAGTGGAAATACCAAGAAGGGAGTAGGTGCATGTGGATTTCTATAAAGGGATGAAATATTTATTCCAAAACCATGAAGGTCAAATATCTAAATTAATAGGGAAGATAGTGGTGGCGTTACATTTAAAATACTAGGGGCAGGAGCCAAAAGGATAAGTGCAAGGCCTTATTAGAATTGAAGGCAAAGGGTGGTAGCTGAAAGTGACAGAGGAAAAAAATGTTTCCTATAAAAGGAGGCAAGATACAAAAAAAAAGGGAGGGGAATTAGAGCAAAGAAAAAAGAGAGAGAAAGAAAAGAGTTATGTATGTTTTATCTAGCCTTAGTAAGCCTCTGTCATAGAAGAGAAGTGTAATATGTGCTTTTATGGGCCTTATGTACCCTTTCTCTATATGAATAAAGAGTTCTTATTCTGTGCAAATTGGATTTTCATATGTTCTGAACTTTTGTTTCTTTTATGAAAGGTAGTTCTAAATGAGTCAGAAATTCATCATGCTTGATGCCCTTAGAATTTCCTTGTTTTGTTTATTATTAATTTTTTCAATTCCTCAAAAAAATGTGTTATCAGAGTAGTAGATCATGTTGTTTAGCCCTTCAACTATTCTTGATAAAGATCTCAGATATTCTATCATTTCTCTTTTTAAATTTGGTGCATCACCTATTTATTTCAGTCATTTACATGCTTTTTCTAAACCTACTCCTAAAACTAGAGAAGAGCCAACTTCTTTAAAACTATGGAGGTCACCTTAGGGCACACGTCTCACCAACCTAAGGTTTCCTATGACTCTAATGGTTCATCTGAAAGATCATCATCAATAGTTTTCTAGCATGCCTGGTGGGACATTAATCTTTCCTATAGGTTAAAGTAAAGACCCAAGATTTATCAATGAATGTGAATGAGATCAAAAGTGAGGGAAGAAGGTCTCATCAACTATTTACAGCTATCCCCTCCATGACATAGAAGAGGAAGATAGTTCAAAGGTCTCTGTCCCCCAGACCAAACTCTCTCAACCCCTCCACTAGGTAGGCCCTTCACTCAGTCAACAAGGACCCTTAGACCTATCACTATGGCGCACCTTCAGCCTCCATTTCTGAGACCATTTGTTTCATGGGATCAGGGAAGCCCACTCATTTTTCCCACACCCTCAATGGTATGGAATCCTATTCCAGCTAATGCGTTGAAAGCATTGCCCAAGTTCAACGGTGAAGACTTCAAAACCCCCGGAACATCTCCAAGATGTAGCGGAGATATGTGCAGTACATTATATAAGGGAGCAGGATGTTTCCTTACGATTACGGCTACCCTCTTTCAAGGGGAGGGCCCTGAATGGTACCAAGCCTTGACCCCTAACACTATCGGTACTTGGGACTAGTTGGGAACACCATTTGTAGCAAGGTTCAAGTGAGAAAGGAGACCGATCATCACTCCTACAACAATTAATTGGTATCAAAAAGAGTCAGCAAGAGTTGATGACAGATTTCAACACCCGGTTCCACAAAACTTGGCAAAGGATTCCAATCTTGGCTAGACCACCTGCAGGTATGGCTATTGTTTTCTACTTAAAAGCCTTAAATTTAGATATTTTAGTAATGATTCAGTCATTAGGAGGGGATTATTTTCCACAAGCCTATAGCCTTGCGGTCCAAGCTGAGAACAATCTAATAGATGCAGGGAAGCTTCCTCCCAAAACTCTTTTTCCCATAAATCTTGAGATAGCCCCCTTTCCGCAAGTACAAGCCCAAAGTTCAACCTCAAGCCCTACTTCTCTATACAATTACCCCCAGAGTTGTGGCCCCCACTCCTACCGCTACCACCTCATCTTCATTCCCAAGATGGATGAGATGAGAAACATCCTGAGAAGTCTCTCAAATGAGATAGTAAACCTTAAGAGAAATCAAGCCGCTTATCCAAAGCAAAATTATCAGAATGTCCAAAGTAGCCGACCCGCTTACCCATCTACATACCAGAATGCTCAGAGGCCACCAACCACTCAGCCATCGAATCAAATAGTCCTATACCCATGCCCACTTTGAACCACTCCCCCAAATAGCAGTAGAGAGCTCATCCCCGAAAAAATCATCTAGCCGAGGAACCTAACGCCTAGTGCTTCCCTTGCAATAATCCTCATATATCAAAGATACTATCCCAAGGGAACTTACAGCTAAGGATAGCCAAGAGTAACGAGCAAGAGAGGGTTATGATGCATGCATAATTGGACCTCATCAATCTGAGGGAGCCCAAAGCACTACTTTCACCACCCAAATGCAAGGAATGTCTTTAGAACAAGAGGTCGAGATTGCACCAGAGCATGCCCTTTTCTCCTGGGTAGAGGGGGAGGAGTTCATTTTTATAAATGAGGCATCTATTTCAAAACCTATGCAGTTCAACTACAATACTCACTTCAAGAAAAGGATCATTGAAGTAGACACACCAGCTTCCAGTTCGGTCAACAAGGTGTATAAAGAGCCTCCGATTATTATAAGTGTGTCATTGCCAAAGATGAAAAGAAGTTCCCCAACCAACTATATAGGAGAAAGAGGTCCATCACCTTGAGAAGGAGAGGAGATGAAGCATCAGCCACCTCTTAAACCATCACTAGCTGGACCCATCAACGTAGTCCAACAACTAAAAAGGCACCAACCAACACGCATCCTTGTGGGATCTCTTAAGCATTCCCGAGCAGAAGGAGCTACTCCAAGGGGCGTTAAGATTGGAGGAGGATGCACCATGGTAGGTCCCATGAAAGGAAAGTCAAAGACACACATGGTGCCTTCTTTAGAAGCCATATTGCTAAATCAAAAGGAAGAAGTGAGTAAACCAAGGCCCAACCCATTCTTTTTTACTCTTATTATAGAAAAAAGTTACTACATAATTCCATGATAGATTCTAGCACAAGCACTACTATCATGCCTCAGGCAATAGCAGACACTTTAGGAGTCCAATATGAGCCCTTGAAGAAGGGGGTTATGCAACTGATGGGAAGTCTGTGCCAACCATAGGAATTATCAAGGGACTCCCATTACAACTCTATTCCTATCCAAATATAACTATTCACCAAGATATCATGGTGGTTAATGTCCCACCGATCTTCGGGCTCTGCCTCTCCCGAGACTTCACAGCTAAAATCGGTGGGTACATGTCTTTGGATTGGTCCCACTTAATCCTACGCACCAAGTATGGGTCCAAGATGAAGGTCTTGTCTAAACCACTCTCCAAGGAACATATAATAGACCAAGTACCTTCTAGGTTTCGAGGCCTCCCATGCTATGATCACAAGAGAAGAAGAGCTATATATAGAGGGTGGAGAACCCCAAGAGGGTGACCATCTATCTAATATTCCCCTGGAGATCCATTTGGAAACTTTGATTTAACTGGCACCTGGCACTTACATCATTTTTGATGAAAACCCCACAATCCCAAAGGTAAAAAGTGAGGGTGACACACTAGGACAAGACTCTCCCAATGACCCTCCAATATGGAGCTTATATTTTGATGGGGCTAGAAGTAAGAACGGATTAGGAGCCAGAGTTTTCCTCACCTCTCCAACCGGTAGGAAGATTCTCCAATCGGTACATTTCTAGTTCTCTTGTACTAGTAACAAAGTGGAATACGAGGCCTTGGTGCATGGTTTATGCACCACCCGAAAGGAAGGTATCAAGTGAAGCTAAGGGTATTTAGTGATTCATAATTAGTGGTCACACAAGTAAGGAATACCGCCACCACCAAGAACCCAAGGATGAGATCCTACCAACACAGGTCTGGGATCTAATAGATGATTTTGAAGCTTTCAACATTAAGGTAGTTCCCCATGAGTAGAATGCAGAGGCAAACATAATGGCTACCATTGGGTCTCAATTTGACCCAGCCCAGACCTTCTAGAAAATAAAGACTCCATAAAGGTAATCATTCACCCCTCGATCCCTGACAACCTCCATCATTGGCAGGTGTTTGATAATGACCGACAGGTCATACATTTCCTCCAATAGTAATCTGATCAGTTTGTGAATCAACTCCAGTCCAAGGTTGAAGAAGCATATGGAGACCAGGTAATATAGTTAAAGATGAACAAGCTCCCAAGAGGACTAATTACACTTGAAAACCTTTTTGACTCAGATGATGCTAGCTCAGATCGAAGGAGGTTCAAGCAGAGTAAAAGAGGATTATGTAGAGCTAGAAATAGCTAGGGACAAATGACTGAAAGTCGAAAGTCAGTAACCCAAAAGGATAGAGACCGACTCATGGCTTTGTGTCACAAGTATGACAAGGTGATGGCCTGACATACGATGATCTTCATGGCTATGATAAAGATATTATCCAGCACACCATTGATCTAGGAGGAAGGGGCTAAGCCTGTGTGATAGAAATAGAGACCTGTGAATCCTAAAGTGGAGGCCCTCATGGCCGAGAGTTGAGAAAATTGTTGGAAGCTCACATCATTTTTCCAATCAAGCACACACGTGGGTCTCCAACTTGGTTCCAGTAAGAAAAAAAATGGTGAAATCCAACTCTGCGTAGATTTCAGGGATCTAATAGAGCCTCCTAAAAGACCATTATCCCCTGCCCTCTATGGAATATATTTTACAGATGGTTGTGGATCCGAGATGTTTTCCCTATTGGACAACTTCTTAGTTATAACCAAATATGGCTCATGAGAAGGGGATCAACATAAAACTACTTTCACGACTAAATGGGGAACTTTCACCTATGCAAAGATGCCTTTTGGGCTCACAAATGCAGGGGCTACTTTTCAAAGAGCCATGGACACCATTTGGGGCATTGATAAACAAGGTAATCCTCATATACCTTGATGATCTCATTGTGTTTACCAGAATGGCATGGAGGAGCATTTTGATGCTTTAGAAGCCATGTTTAAAAAATGTCAAGAATTTGGGATCTCTCTAAATCCCAAGAAATGTATTTTTGGCATTCCCAAGGAAAACTCCTGGGGCATGTGGTGTCAAAGGAAGGAGTTTCCATTGATCCTGAGAGAGTCGGGCCATCTTGGAGCTTCCCCTTTCGGTCAACAAGAAGGTTGTTCAATCCTTCTTAGGAAAGATCAACTTCATCGGCAGGTTTATATCAGATTTTGTGGGGACCATCCACCCCATTACTCTCATGCTAAAGAAAGATCTAGTTTTCAAATGGATTGAGGAAGGTCGACAGTCTTTTGAATTGATCAAAGAGGCTATTGCATCGCCCCCATACTCCACAACCCCGACTTCTCAAAATATTTCATCATGTATGTATACGGGGGGAAAATAGCATAGCATCTATGTTAACCCAAAAGGGAGAGCGACAGGGGAGGAACACCCCATTGCCTTCTTTTCAAAAATGCTTCACGACTATGAAACAAGGTACAATTTTGTGGAAAGGCATAGGCCTATGCCATAGTCAAAGGTTTGAAGAAATTCAGACACTTGGTCACACACAACAAAATTTTGGTCATGGTAGCTCACCCCAACGTCAAAGAGTATATAATGGAGGGTGAGATAACTGAAAAAAGGGAAAATTGATAACCAAAATTTTGGAATATGACATAGAGATAAAGCCCACGAAGCTCATGTAAGAGGCAAGGGACTATGTCAATATTTGACACAGAACCGGTCCCCAAAAACAATTGATGAGTCAAAAAATAATGTACCTATAGGAGGATAGGCCCAAGGGTGGGTCTCTGATAGAATTCATTTTATTCAAACTTAGAGAGTATCCTAGCCATCTCCCCTTGAAAAAGAGAGGTATTACAGGCAATAAGGGACTCATTTCACTATAATTAATGGTTTCCTTTTTAAGAGGAATTTTAATGGGTTGATGTTGAGATGCCTTGAAGATGAAGAGGCCAAAAGATTCTTAAGAGAATTACATCACGGAGACTCGGGCAGTCATTTTTCAGCCCAAACCATTGCTATAAAGATTTTGCAGGTAGGATACTTCTGCCTAGCTTGTTCACCGATAGTCAGGTGGAAACAAACAAATGTAAGGTTTGTCAAGTTTACGGTTTTCCAAAGAAACACAAGATTTTCCCCTCAACCCCATTTTAATTGAGGAACCTTTCACACAATGGGGTCTTGATTTCATCGGAATGGTTAATCCGACTTCAAGTGCCGAGACACTAGTGGATTCTCACGGAAACTGATTATTTCACCCGATGGATGGAGGCAGTCCCACTTAAGGAGTCTACTGAAGATGTGATCCTAGGACTCTTGCAGGATATCACTACTCATTTTGGTTCCCCCACACCATTATATCCGAAAATGCTAAAGCTTTCCTGGGAGCTAAGGTGTCTGATTTTTGGTCAAACATGGATATATTTAAAGACATCCTCTAACTATTACCCACAAGGGAACGGCCTGATAGAGTCTACAAATAAGAATCTGATAAGACTCATTAAAAGGATGGGACATGAGCATAAAAGGTTGTGGCATGAGCATGTTAAAACAGCCTTATGGGCTGATCGATCACTCCAAAGTAGATCCTAAAAGCTTCACCATATGAAATGGTCTATGGGAAAAGTGTTGTGATGCCAATTTCTTTGGAGATTCCCACATTACAACTACTAAAAGGATTTGAGATAGAGGAGAATGGAGGCAATGTCAGTAAGGCTCACCGAGTTGGTAGAACTCCTAGGAAAAGTGTGAACTCACCCACGAGGCCATGATTAATCACCAACAAATAGTTAAGACATGGTTTGATCAAAATACATCGAGCCAAACTTCCAAATCGGAACCATCATTTTAAAGTGGGATGCTAGAGCAACTAAACCTGGGAACCATGGAAAGTTTGACCCCTTATGGACTGGACCATTCATAATCGCAATGCAAGCAACATAACTCATTCGAGCTCAAAACCATGGTAGGAGATCCTTTGGTGATTCCAGTAAATGGGATCCATCTGAAGCCCTACGTTTAAGTATCTTCTAAAATTGTATCATATGTATATATTGTTGCATGTTTTGTAGTTTTAGTTTTGTTTTGAGCCTCCACTTTCATTGGATGTTTTTCCACATGCTTCACCACCCCTGACCCACGTCACTTTTGATATATCAAAGAAAGTGCCCCTATCATCTTCTCACATTAAATTCATCATCAAAGGTAAAGATCTCTTTCCTAAATAAAATATCCACAATCAATGCAAGATCTATCAAAGGCACCAAGTTCAGCACCTCGGTCTCTCGCTTAAAGGAAGCATTATGAGAAGTAACTCCAGGCACATACGATTTTTTACTCCTAGGGTAGAAATGGCTATTAAAGGCCTCTCGAGCTTTGTTTGGCAGGATCATTCTGAAGCATTTAGATTTTATCGGTGAATATCAAAGTTTCCAAAAGCTCCGAGTCATTCAAAGAAATTCAGATCACCATGGCCAGCACCACCTCTCTCTACTCGCTCAAGTAACAAATTCCTACACAGGACAACCCATTCCTCCCCGACAACACCATCCAAAGTTAAAATACCTAGACTCATTATCTCGGTACAATGACCCTTTATCTGGTCATCGACCCGTCGATGATATATTTGAGCCCAGTCTCAACAAAAGGCCTAAAGCTTTGAGAGAAGTGACATGCACCAGGTTCAACCTTCAGGAGACTCGAAGTCATTCGATGCTAGGACTTGAGCACTACTCTTTCCCAATACATGGTTCCTCTCACACACCCATGCCCAGAACTCATACAAATGTGCACGGAAAGTTTCAACTCAGGAAACCATACCATCAAGGGCCAAAATTTAGTTGTTAATCACACACACCACAGGCCATCAGGACATGTTAGCCCTAAACTATGATCATTGGCCAATTTTTATGATATAGCCAAGCTCCAAATGTATGGGTCCAATGTCAAATGAAGGCCATGACCCTTACCAAGGAACTAAGATAGTTAGACTCCAACGCATCGGGGGTTCCGATTTCCCCATCCCCTTAAAGTCCCTCAAGCCTGACGCTCAGATGTCTACTCTATGTTGGCTTTTATTTTTGGGAAGGACTCGACAAAGACGTTGAGGACTAGAAGATGGTGGCTATATTCCAAATGAGGACCATCAACACAAAGAAAAGATATAAATTTGACTTCACGAAAGTCATAGCAAGGTCAATTTGTGAACAACTCAAGCATTTCTCAATGACGTCCACCTTCAGGTATTCGTCTTTCCTTTTTCACCTCATTTTGTACCAAAATGCTCAGTATTTCAGTCAATTCATGCCCCTAACCCTATGTGGATGTGGAGGTGAATTCCACAAATATTATCCCGACATCTATATGACCCATGTACTGTCTCGTTCTTTGGACATCTACGAGTTTTTCAATGCTTTTGTGGAGCCTCTTTTGCTAGAGCTCGATCCTAAAGGGATCGATAACATAATGAATGACTTTGCATGATCTATCTTCTCAAACCCATTACACCCATTAACTACTTATTTTCTAAAGGTCATTCTATGATTTGAGTTCATGGATTCAGAGGTGAATCCTTCATGCTCCTAAGGATCCTCACACCTTGGATAGCAAGTCTCAAAGTCACCCGGCTCGTCATCATGCGCTAGACCTAGAGGTCGCTCTTGACCAGAAATAAAGAAAGCAATCTATGACCTCCCTTTTAGTAGGGGAGGGATTACTATAATCAAGAGGTAGGTGGACCATTGTCTATTTTTGGAAGTTGGCCTCCTATGGCTTCACCTTGATCCAGGACTCATGGAGGTTTGATCCGGATGGGAAAATAGTTGAAACCTTGTCTACAAATAAAATCAAAGTCCCCTGCAAACATGAATCGAGACCATTTTTTGATTCACAACGAAGCCCCAAGGCTGAAGCACCTAAGATATTCATCGAACTCTAGGATATCCCCACTCCAAATTGGGAGTCATTTCATCCAATGAAAATGCATTTGACCCTACTCTAACGATTGGGAAAGGGATGAAAGTAGCCTTAAAGAAGAAAGGACTAGAATTCCAGGAAGATCGAGGGATTTTGGAAATACAGGTAGGAAATCGGCCAAACCACACAAAACTTTGAGGAAGTTCTCACTAACAAGCTTTGGGAGGATAAGTGGGACATGGAGCATGACTCCAATGTAGATAGTGAGGATATACTTGTCCTCACTTCTGAGTAACCTCTCAGGTCAACCATGGGGTCCTCTGAGCTACAACAATGGATACCTGAGGTACCTTCATCGCCACCCCTCTTCAGACTCCTCAAATTTCTCCATCCCCCGAGCTCTCAAAAGCTATAAAGACAGAAGAGTCTCTCTCCATCCTAGCTTGCAAAGAAGCTAAAATCAATCACGATTCCTGGAAGCCCACCACTTGAGGCTCCACTCTCTATAATGCTTCCACCTCCACCTTCCCATTTAGAAGGAATATTTTAGTCTGTCACTACATCCCAACCTCTTCCTCTACCTAGCACTCCTCTACTTCTGTGGTACCCTACTACCATCTTGAGCTTCTCACCTCACATCATCATGCCCCCTTCTTCAACCCTGGTATCTACAGTAGTATCTCAATCACCAGTGACTATTCCATATGGCCTGCCACCTAGTTTCCCATTTGTGGAGGGATGGTCTCTTCTCCTTCTGAGTTTTGGAGCCAAGCAGAGGCCGCCAAGGCAACCCGAGATCAAAGGAGATCAAAGCAGAGAAAGAAGGAGATGGTGGCTCAATCAACCAAGTAGGTTTGATCCCTATATGATCATCAACATGGATCCTTAACCATTTCTCACCTTATCCCTCATGTATCTAAGCCCACGAACAAATGTGCCATGATGACTATTCCATTAGCATTATTGCAATGGACCTCACTAAATTCTAGCCTCAAGAAAAAGTTGAGTTGATGAATGAAATGGTGGCGGTAGTCACTACCGACTATTTGAAGCTCAACAATCAGCTAAAAAGACACAGCCAGCCTCCAAAAGGTAGAAGCTACAACAACGGGCCGCATGGCTGAGCTTAAGGCCAAGGATAGAGAGGTAGACTAGCTCAAGAGGGAGTTAAGGGACACATCGACCAAGCAAGCCCTCATGAGGCTTCTCAAGCAAAGGAAAATCTCTAGCAGCTAAGCTCACCACCGTCGAGGCCCTGGTTAATTCACTTTCACAGGAAAAAGATGGCCTTTAGATCCAAGTTAAAATATTTTGATAAAACGGTCAAGGACTTGACTGACCAATTGGGTCAAGAATCTCAGAAAGCTGGAATTGTATCATTAGTACAAGGTCTATATGCCTCCTGTTGTGACAAGATCGCCACCACTGCAAAAATCTAGCCCCGACACTTGAATTTATATCCAATGCACAAGAATTGTTCTCTAGGGTAGAAAGTGTAGTCTCTACCATCAACAACACCTTATCTTCTCCTGTCATTGAATGCAAGAATCACTCACAATTTACTGCAGGAATCACTCATGAATGATGGTAGAGAAAATCAATGAGATTCTAAGTTGTGACAAAGCTTCTGTCAAATGTCAGAATCTCTTAGCACACTTTGCGAGGGTATGAGGGAAATAAAATAGAATATCAATGAATTAGTATAGCTTGGTTTCCCCTCTCCCTTCCTAGACGAGTCTATGGTCTTATCCAAAGACCAAATTCAAAAGAGCTTCCGATATCTTTCTAGCACCAAGACAAGATGGTCTTCTAGTATTTTAAGGAAGACTCCAGTGTCACTGAGGTCAAGGTCATCATTAATCCTATCATACAACTAGAGTTCCACTTGCATGTGGTCATGCAAAGCCTTCAAGGTTTCTCCCATAGGGAGATAATCGAGTTGGACCAAGCTTTTCAAGCCTTGTAGTGAAGAACCTACCTAACGGAAGAAGAATGGCTTGGGTATCAGGCTTCTTTGTGAATGATATAAAAGACCTGCAGTTAGCCGTAATTTTTGAAATTTTGGGAAGGCATGAGATATCAGATTCTTCCATAGCATGCACGAAGTCCCTTGGTGATTCACCAAACTGATTATATTAATTTATTGTGACTCTTTTGTTAAGTATTTTGTCCCCAGACTCTAGATGCCCTCGGTTGATCAAAAGCTAGCAACGACTAAGTATGAAATGCTTGTGGCGGTCTCCACATGTATCATAGGTGCATTCCTAACTCGAACATTCAATCGGGTTCTAAAACTCACACAGTAGGCATTCCATGTGTCTTTTACATCCATGCATGTTTGATATAGCCTATAAGGAAGGAGGACCCAAAGCAAGAGCAAGTCCTCTACATGGCCCAAATGAGGAGTCTAATTAGATAGGGACTGTGGACATACCAAGAAGAGAGTAGTCATGGATTTCTATAAAGGGACAAAATATTTATTCCAAAACCATGAAGGTCAAATATCCGAATTAATAGGGAAGATTGCGGCATTACATTTAAAACACTAGGGAAGGATCCAAAAGGATAAGTGCAAGGCCTTACCCCAGGTAAATATAAAGGCAAAGGGTGGTAGCTAAAAGTGATCGCTTTTTATATATTTACCCCCCCGGGTAAATATAGATAAATGCAAAGCAAATCGGGTCTCGGAGGCGGAGAAGCATGGCGCAGAAGCATGTCGGAGGGTTGATAAACCCGACATCAAAAGAACATGTCGAAGGGTTGGAAAACCCGACGCAAAGCAAATAAGGTCTCGGAGGTGCAAAAGCATGACGTAGAAGCATGTCGGAGGGGTTGATAAACCCAACATCAAAAGAAGCATGTCAGAGGGGTTGATAAACCCGACATCAAAAGAACATGTCGGAAGGGTTGGAAAACCCAACGCAAAGCAAATCGGGTTTCGGAGGCGGAGAAACACGTCGGGAAAACACGGATCGAAAGCATGTTGAGCCATCCTCCAAGCCCGATGCAGATGCACAAGGAAATTCCGAACCCGACAGGCACAAAATCCCGACGAGGGAAATATTCAGATCGCCATAACTTTTCACAGGGAGCTCGGATTCACACAAGGTTGGACTTTTCAGAAAGCTCTAGGCATCCTCTACCCAACTACTACTGGATATCTTTAATTGGGTGGGAACAAGTTCTTAAAATGCAAAAAAAAAGTTCCCCATATTTTGAGTTGTCGTGGATCTCACCTACCGCCATGATGAGATGAGTTAGGTGCAGTCTTGGAGGTGGTTAGGGCAGAATTTGAATCATTCTCTTCTCCCTCATTTTTTCTCATATAAATGGTAAGGAGAGGCTCTTTGTAAAAGTTGGACATTTTTGTTTTGCATCCCCCTTCTTCCCTTGCTTGCAAGAGAATTCGTGGAGTTTTCAAACCTCCCATACGGGTTGTGATACTAGTTCTTCTTCTACCTCTTGGCCATTTTAACGTATTGTATCGACTTTGAGCAATAATATATATATATATATATATATGTTTGTGATTGATTTTTCAAACCCTCTCATGTATTTTTGTTGCCATTTTGATCTCTTATTGCGGTTTGGTTACCTATGCATGACGTTTGTATTACATCTCTTATGGTCTTTGTTAAATTTGCAAAAAGTGTTTAACATTCCTCGGTGCATCACCTCCGTAGTTTAGGTTTTGTTCTTATGCATTCTCTACCCTGTCTCCTTGGCAAGTTAGATTAGGTTTTTTGGTAAACCCTCTGCATTTTATTCGTGCATCTGAACAGAGGAATAGGAGCCGGCCTTCATCCGGAGAGCTTTTCCGATTTCGCAAGGTCCCACACTTGAGAAAAGCTCCATGTTGTGCAATCGCATTGAGATTCTCAACCCATCGTGTTGCAGAGTCCCAGGGGTGTTGCGATTTGACACCAACAGTTTTGGCATGCCCGGTGGGATAGAGAGGTCATTCCATGAAGCTTTGAAGGAGTTTTCATGAATTTGGACTGAGAAATTGCAAGTTTTAAAATTTCAGATTTTGCTCCATCCAGGCTGAACTCCAAAATCAATTTTCAAGGGTTTATCTTGCTCAAAACAGGTCAAAATTTCAACAGTTGGTAGATCTGAAGGTAATCTTCAAAAGGGTATCCTTAGGTTTTTGAGATTTTGATTTTCAAAATTTCATGCTTTTTAGTGATTTCGGGTTTTCGGGGTCCGAGAACATCAAAGCAACAATTCAGGTTTTGGGAGATGCATTGTATGTTCCAAGTTCCGACAGCAGTGATGCCATGTTTTGAGGGATGTCGGACATGTTCCAAGTTCCGACACATAGCAATTCGGTTTTGTAAGTTGCATTGCATGACCTGAGTTCCGCCTGTACCTTTTGGGATTCACAGCTGCACAACAAGGCCCGAATTCCAGATTGAAGATTGTCTCCTCTGGGTCCTTCAAGTTTAAATTCCATTTTCAATATTGTCAAGTTTGGTGTGTAACTTGGCAAAATCTAGCCTTTTAGAGGCTTGTTATCTAACACATCTGGCGACTCCAAAGGGATAGAGTTCAGCGGTGTAGCAGCACAAGTTGCCCAAGCACATGAGAAGAATTCGAACCAGGTCTAATACTCGAGAAGAGGGGCTATTTTTCCACTTGCAACTTTCACCGTGCGAGGAGGAAGACCACAAAGATCACCATCTCCACCTAACAGACTTTGTCTACACCTCCACCCGGTAGACCTTTTCTCGCATCAACCAGGTTCTCGGGCCAATCATAATGGCACATTTACCACCAAATCCCTTTGTCAATTTCACGGGTAGTAGTCCACTTGCCCTAAATGCTCGAATCAAATTCCATTCAGCACTAAAGAATATACCCTATTTTACAGAGAAAATCATACTACTCCTATTGATCACATCCAGGATATTGCTAATGCATGTGCAATCCACGAAATCAATGAAATGGATGTTGCAGTCAAATTGTTGGCTTCATATTTCAAAGGTAAGGCCTTACAATGGTTTAGGAGCCTAACAGTAGGGTCTATTACAATTGGAACCAACTTTGTTCACTCTTTGCAACCATTTGGGGAAAGGGCGGATAATTTATCTTTATTGGAACAATGACAAAGAATCAAAAGGGCTCCTAACGAACAAATGACAAATTTCAACTTCGAGTTCCAACGGACATGGGACAGATCCCAATAGCCGTTAGACCAACCGCCGAAGGAGCATTCCTTTATTTCTTAAAGGCTATAAATTCGAGACATAGCCATGATGATCCAATAAATGGGAGGGACAACACTTTGCCAGGGCCTATGACACAAAGAATCGAGCAGAAGAACTGTTTGATCCAAGTGGCAAGCTTGCGCCAAGGCCACCAATGCCTCTCTATCTAGATATGGGAAATCCTACAACCCGACCAATCACCGTTGTTGAATCCCATTCCAACTCCTAGAAATCAAAGCAATAATGATGCGTCGACTTCTTTAAATACTTCAAAGGAATTATAGGAGGTCATGAAACAACTGCAGAACCTTCAAAATGAGCTAGTGACTATCAAAAGACAACAAGCTCAAAGTGCTAGACCATATCAGCCTCAAGCACAGTACCAAGCTAGGCCCCCATACCAACAAAATAGACCACCACCTCAGGCTACAAATCAAAACCAAAACCAAGGACAACCTCAAGCTGCCAGGCCATTTCAACCGTATGATCCAAATGCAACGACATCCTCAAGAGCCTTGGTTCCAACACAAAACAACATGGCACAAGAGTACAACTGGTGTTACCCTTGCAATCTACCTCACAATCAGTCAGCATGTTTCAATGGTGCACTAAATCAGGCCTTGATGGTGCAAACCATTGGTGTGCCTCAAGAACCAAGCCAAGAAGGGAATCAACAGCAAGAAACACAACAAGAAGGACCTCCAACAGAAACCACATTAGCAAATTGGCAAATGGAAGACTTTTGTGGAGTTAACCAACAGCCTTTTCAAGGCGTGGCTGCCAACACACGGTCAAAGAAGAGAAACATAGAAGAGGGACAACCATCCAATCCAGTTGTTTCTCAGCCCGCTCTTACACAACAAGGGGTCAGTAGACCAAACGCAGCTCCGAATGTGCAAAATCAGCCTAAGGTACCTGTTGTAGCAACACATACACCTGTTCAAGCTCCAGAAAAGGTTGCACCAAGTAAGGGACAACAAAAGGAAAATTCATCCCCCTTCAACATCATCGATCAAATGAAGAAGACACATGTGAACATTTCCATGTGGGAATCACTTGCGATCCTGGGGCAACGAGATTTATCAAGTTTACAATGGCTAATTGGTCTGCCACAAATGTATCAAACCAAGGACATGAGAAATTTCTCACTAACGCAGTGCAACATGATGGGGGCCAGACAAGAAAAAATTTGAAGCCTCCACCATTCTATGTTTCATTGATTGTTGGAAACCACTTGGTACACAACTGCATGATAGATTCAGGGGCAAGTAGTTCAGTGATGCCAAAGCAAATAGCGGATCAACTAGGTTTGAAGTATGAGCCAGTGCTGAAAGGAGTAGTGTAGCTAGATGGAACAGCAGTAGGAATAGTTGGGGTCATCAAGGGGTTAAGCCTAACACTACATTCATGTCCTAATGTTACAGTTCTACAATATGTATCTGTGATTGACCTTCCACCACTCTTTGTGTTGTGTCTATCAAGGGACTTCACTGCAAAAATCGGTGGATATTTATCTGCAGATTGGTCACACATAATTTTTAGGACAAGGTATGGAGCTAAAGCAATAATCAGGTCAGAGCCAATTTCCAATTTCCATATTGAGCCTCATGTACCAAGTCCTATCAATGCAAATTGTTCAGCTTTTGATCAAGAGGAGTGTTCAAGTGATCTAGAAGCAGGTACTAAGGTCGAGGGAATTCCTGATTTAACTTTGGATGAATGGGCAAACAAGAGTCATGAATTTGACCCATATAAGGAAATTGAAGAGTCTGAATTGGGCGTGTATTGTGTACTTGAAGAAAATTCACCCATTCCTGACATCATTCATCCTGAACAAAAGGATGAAAACAAAGTTTGGAAATTATTTTTTGATGGTTCAAGAAGTAGATAAGGTGTTGGAGGTGGTGCAATGTTAATTTCACCACAAGACATCAAATATTATTCAGCTTTTCGTTTCCAGTTTTCTTGTTCAAACAACACAGTTGAATATGAGGCCTTGATTCATGGACTTCATTGGGCCAGGAAAAAGGGCATAAAGAACTTGCAGGTGTTTGGAGATAGTGAGCTAATCATCAACCAAGTCAGGGGACAACATGCTACAAAGAATGAACTTGCTAAAGAGCTATAAGAATAGGGTATGGGACCTCATTGAGGATTTTGAAGCTTTCAACATTGTGTCCATACCTAGGAAGAAAAATGAAGCCGCAGATAGGCTCGCAGCAGTTGGAGCAACATTTGATGTGGTTGAAAACATCAGAAGGGAAAAAACACAACCACATATCCATGTGATTGTGAGGCCAGCAGTTCCAGATAATAACACAAGCTAGCAGGTGTTTGAGAACGATCAACAAATCATCAATTTCTTACAAGAAGAGGCTAAATTCTCAGCTAGAAATCAGGACAGATTAGAGCAGCAGTATGGGGATCAAGTAGTGCAGCTGTGGACAAACAAGATTCCTAAAGGTTTAGTAACGTTGGAGGCTATCTTCAACCCTAACGACTAGTTCCGTAAGGAAAAGGCTAACATACAGGTCAAGAGAGAAGATTTAGAGCCAATTCTGGTTGGGGAAGGCAAAACACTTCAAATTGGTAAAGTGGCCACCGAACAGAGAAAATCAGATTTCATACAACTTTGCCAAGAATTTCCGATGTCTTCGCTTGGAGCTATGAAGAATTAAGAGGATTCGATCCAAATTTGGCACAACATACCATAGAATTGGATCCGATGCTAAGCCCATCAGTGTAAGCAGAGACCAGTCAACCCTCACATTGAGCCTCTAAGAAAGAGCTAAACAAGCTAATAGAGGCAAGCATTATATTTCCAATTAAGCACTCAAGTCGGTTGCAAAATTGGTTCCTGGTCGAAAGAAGAGTGGAGAAATCAGGTTGTGTGTAGATTTCGAGACCTCAATAGGCATCTCTCAAAGATCATTACCCACTTCCTTCAATGGAACAAATATTGCAAGTAGTATCCGGTTCGAGAGATTCTCTCTCCTAGATGGCTACTCGTGATATAATCAGTGATGGTGAAAGAAGATGACCAATTCAAGATAGCTTTCACCACCAAATGGGGGACCTATGCCTACAAGAAGATGCCATTTGGGCTATCGAATGTTGGAGCCACTTTCCAAAGGGCATTGGATATGGCATTCAAAGGGTTGATCAATAAAATAGTTCTAATATATCTTGATGACATCACTGTATTCTCAAAAAATGCAGTGCATCACCTCTTTCATCTAAGGCAGGTATTTCAGAGGTGTAGAAGATTTGGGGTATCTTTGAATCCCAAAAAGTGCATATTCTTGGCTCACGAGGGAAAACTTCTAGGCCATATTGTTTCAATGGAAGGATTGATGATTGACCCAGAAAGAGTTGAAGCAATTCGAGCATTGCCATTGCCAAGTCACAAGAAGGCTCTTCAAAGCTTTTTGGGAATGATCAATTTTGTTCGCAGGTTTGTTCCAAACTTTGCAGCTCTCGTAAAGCCAATAACATTGATGTTGAAGAAGAGCATGGCATTTAAGTGGAAATCTAAAGGCAAGGCAAGTTTTGAGGCAATAAAAGAGGCTATATCTCAAGCTCCAACTCTTGTCAATCCAAACTTCTCCAAGGATTTCATGTTATACGCCTTTGGTGGTGGAGACACGATTTCTGCAATCCTAGTACAACAAAACAAAGAAGGAATAGAACAACCAGTTGCTTTCTTCAGTCAAGGCTTGGAGGAATACAAAACTAGGTACTCTTTCATTGAAAAGCATGTCCTAGCAGTGATCAGGAGCTTAAAGAAATTCAAGCACCTAGTCTCAAACAACAAGATCCAATTATTAGTCTCTCATGCGGGAGTCAAGGACTTCCTTCTAAACAAGGATCTCGAATGCGAAATGTGCAGATGGATCACTCGTGTCATGGAATATGACATGGAGATCAAAGTCACCAAGCTAGTATGTGGGAAGGGACTATGTGAACAGCTTTAGCCTTGAGTCAACAAGTTGAAGCAGGGTGATGAAAAAGAGACAACCTTGGTACTACAGAGGGTCAAGAATATGAAAATGATGATGTGCCTACTCCTTGTTGGACTCAAAATATGATACACTTCCTACAGACAGGACTATGCCCTCCAGAAATGAGCAAAGCAAAGAGGAGATACTTTAGATTACAAGCCATTCCATATGTGCTTGTTGATGGTGTTTTGTTCAAGAAAGACATCAATGGGGTTCTATTGAGGTGCATTGGGACAGGTCAAATTGAGAGGGTGTTACGAGATTTTCACAATGGAAATTCCGGAGGACATTTCGCCCCACGAGTAATAGCTCTCAAGATAATGAAGGCAGGGTATTATTGGCCCATGGTGTTCAATGACTGCTATACATGGATAAGAAAGTGTAAGAAATGTGCACTCTTCACAGGCAAAGAAAGACTAACAACACTTCCATTGCACCCAATTTTGGTTGACCAACCATTTATGCAATGGGAATTGGATTTCATCGGGCTCATCAATCCAAACTCAAGCTAAGGCCACAAGTGGATTCTCACGGCAACGGACTACTTCACCAAGTGGATCAAGCAGTAGCGCTCAAAGAAGCAAATGAGTCTAATATACTAGAATTTTATGAAGGAATAGTGACCAGTTTGGTGTGCCACCACTATCATATCGCATAATGCATTGGCATTCATAGGTTCCAAGATTACGTAATGGGCTGTCAAGAATGAAATCTATCTCGAGCACCTCTTCAAATTATTACCCGCAAGGTAATGGACAGGCAGAGTCCACGAATAAGAATTTGCTAAGGATCATTAGGAGGACTCTGGAGGAAAATCAAAGAACATGGCATACCAAGCTGAAATCAGCATTATGGGCTGATAGAATAACACCAAAGAGGTCTACAGGCAATTCCCCTTACAAGTTGGTCTATGGAAAAGAGGCAGTATTGCCTATATCATTAGAACTGCCTGCATTGGAGTTCATGAAGCAGTTGGAGTTGGTTGAGTTTGAACCAATGGAGGCCGTGTATGCGAGTTGATGGAATTGGCGTAAATTAGAGAACATGCAGCTTCAAACAATTGAGAAAGATCGAGCCTTAGTGAAAAGATGGTTTGATAAGAAAGCAAGAGCAAGGACCTTCCAGGAAGGGGACCTAGTTCTGAAATGGGATGCAAATCGAGCAAAACCAGGAAGGCATTCCAAGTTTGATGCCATTTGGAGTGGCCCCTACATGGTCACGGATGTAAGAATAGCAATGCCTTCCAATTGTCTACATTGGACGGAGAAGAACTCCCGATTCCTGGTCCAACGGAATCTATCTTAAACATTGCTACTGAAAAGAGAAAAAGATTTACCCTTGTAAATATTAGCCTAGATTTCAATTCCTCTAAGTGCGTATGCACATTGTCTTGTTGTAGTTAGGTTTCAGTTTCCCTAAGTGCTTTGGCACAGGTTTTGTTGCTCCTGGGTTGGTTTTCTACAATTCAGCATGCTCTCGGAGAGGGAGTTGTGGTATCGTGCTCGGATCGATATCGTTGGTTTCAGGTTATTGCTTATGACTCCATGCCCAATGGATCGCTAAAAGGCCATTGATCTTCTACCTAGCAGGCAGGTAACCCCGTGAGTCACCAAATTGTTGTATATATTTACCCCCCCGGGTAAATATAGATAAACGCAAAGCAAATCGGGTCTCGGAGGTGGAAAAGCATGGCGCAGAAGCATGTCGGAGGGTTGATAAACCCGACATCAAAAGAACATGTCGGAAGGGTTGGAAAACCCGACGCAAAGAAAATCGGGTCTCGGAGGCGGAAAAGCATGGCGCAGAAGCATGTCGGAGGGGTTGATAAACCCGACATCAAAAGAAGCATGTCGGAGGGGTTGATAAACCCGACATCAAAAGAACATGTCGGAAGGGTTGGAAAACCCGACACAAAGCAAATCAGGTTTCGGAGGCAGAGAAACACGTCGGGAAAACACGGATCGAAAGCATGTCGAGCCATCCTCCAAGCCCGATGCAGATGCACAAGGAAATCCCGAACCCGACAGGCGCAAAATCCCGATGAGGGAAATATTCAGATCGCCATAACTTTTTACAGGGAGCTCGGATTCACACAAGGTTGGACTTTTCGGAAAGCTCTAGGCATCCTCTACCCAACTACGACTGGATATCTTTAATTGGGTGGGAACAAGTTCTTAAAATGCAAAAATACAGTTCACCATATTTTGATTTGTTGTGGATCTCACCTACCGCCATGATGAGATGAGTTAGGTGCAGTCTTGGAGGTGGTTGGGGCAGATTTCGAATCATTCTCTTCTCCCTCATTTTTTCCTCATATAAATGGTAAGGAGAGGCTCTTTGTAATGGTTGGACATTTTCGTTTTGCATCCCCCCTTCTTCCCTTGCTTGCAAGAGAATTCGTGGAGTTTTCAAACCTCCCATACGGGTTGTAATACCAGTTCTTCTTCTGCCTCTTGGCCACTGCAATGTATTGTATCGACTCTTGAGCAATAATATATATATATATGTTTGTGATTGATTTTTCGACCCTCTCATGTATTTATTGTTTCCATTTTGATCTCTTATTGCGGTTTGGTTACCTGTGCATGACGTTTGTATTGCATCTCTGTGGTCTGTGTTAAATTTGCAAAGCGAGTGTTTAACATTCCTCGGTGCATCACCTCCATAGTTTAGGTTTTGTTCTTATGCATTCTCTACCCTTTCTCCTTGCAAGTTAGATTAGGTTTTTGGTAAACCCTCTCGCATTTTATTCGTGCATCCGAACAGAGGAATAGAGCCGACCTTCATCCAGAGAGATTTTCCGATTTCGCAAGGTCCCACACTTGAGAAAATCTCCATGTTGTGCAATCGCACCGAGATTCTCAACCCATCTTTTCGCAGAGTCCTGTGGTGCTGCGATTTGACACCAACAAAGGACAGAGTAAAAAAATGTTTCCTATAAAAGGAGGCGAGATACAAAAAAATGGGGAGAGGGAATTCTGAGCGAAAAAAGAAGAGAAAAAAAAAGAGTTATGTATGTTTTATCTAGCCTTAGCAAGCCTCTGTCATAGAAGAGAAGTGTAATATGAGCTCTCATGGGCCTTATGTACCCTTTCTTTATATGAATAAAGAGTTCTTATTCTGTGAAAATTGGATTTTTATATGTTTTGAACTTTTGTTTCTTTTATGAAAGGTAGTTCTAAATGAGTCAGGAAATTCATCATGCTTGATGCCCTTAGAATTTCCTTGCTTCGTTTATTATTAAACTTTTCATTTCCTAAAAAAATTACGTTATCGTGAGTAGTAGATCGTGTTGTTTAGCCCTTCAAACTATTCTTGATAAAGATCTTAGATATTTTACCGTTTCTCTTTTAGATTTGGTGCATCACCTATTTATTTCAGTTATTTACATGCTTTTTCTAAACCTACTCCTAAAACTAGAGAAGAGCCAGCTTCTTTAAAACCTGGAGGTCACCTTAGGGCACATGTCTCACCAACCTAAGGTTTCCTACAACTCTAATGGTTCATCTGAAAATATCATCGTCAACACTTACTCTATACATCTTGAGTGCCTTGATTATTTTGTGACACCATGGATGTCACATGTTTGTGTATCTATGCCTATCTTGCAAGAATATACTTATTTACTCTATACGGCTTGAGTTCCTTGATTGTCTTGTGACACTATGATTGTCCCATATTTTTTCTCTATACCATCCCCGTATATATACACTTATTTTTCTATTTTGACCTACAATGCCTTTTATTGAGATTATCTTATGACATTTTGGGTGTCCTATGTTTTTGGTTTTATTTCTCTATGTGACTATGTTTCTTATGACATGATTAACTCTTACTTTGCATTGATGTCTCTATTTCTATAATAGTGTTATTATATATTATGACCTGATTAACTCTTTCTACATTGTTTTTAGTACTTCCTTACATGTAATATTTCTTGTTGCATGTTATGAGTTTCTTTCTTTGTGTGTCATGGTTGTTGGGACCCCAAAATATTGGCTAAGTACAAAAGGTACATAGGCACGCAATGCCTAATTAAAAAAGGGCGTGCAAGGAGAAGGCACGTAGGACGTGGTTTAAGGAAGGGTTTAAGAAAAGCCATGGCACGCGTGCGGACACAGAGCCAAGGTTTCAAGACTTAGCCATATTGGTAATTTTGGGCATGACATGAGAAAAGTGTGACCCAACTGCACATGCAGAGTGGATAAGGTGCCACCAAATGACAGTTGGCCCAGAAGGAATCTTCCTACGATAGAAGGTTCTGGAAGACATCATGGCAAAAGTGGAGAGCTCGTGCCACTGGAGGAGCATGCACCCATGGAGGACCACATTTAGACACTTGGCATCGGATCCGCCGCGAAGAATGAGTTGGCACTTCGGGATGGCTATATATACAAGTGTCTGTAGAAGTAAATGGAAGAAAAAATGGTTAAAGGAAGAGCTGCAGTAAATACTGCAAGGACTCTATTAGCTTGGGTAAATAAGTGTAGGAAAGGATGTATCAATGGTTTGGGGGTTATGACTTTTCTTTTGAGAGCCTAGCTGTATGAATCTAGTTATAATGGATGAATGTGGTCTGTCCTTCTGTGACATTTTGTAATGGCTCCATGAATGTAATGAGGTTACCATTTTATGTGAATATGAACATTAATGGTTCTGATGCATACATCCTTCTTCATAGTTCTTTTCATTTATGTTTATGAACTAAGTATGAATGCTTGTATAACTTCCTTTCTATTTTGGTGTAAGTTCTATAATTTGTTAAGCACTCTTCTGTTTGGAATGACTGCAAGGACCTAGAAGCCGTTCTGAGCTCTATGGTGCTTATATGTCTGATCTCCTCTCACATCTCTTAAACTCGGATCATAGATGATTTATCCCACTAAACTCACATAAAATAAAGACTTGACACTCGCACATGTCTCGGGTGAGTTCCCAACGCCCGCTGGGTGATAGGCCGATGCGCATGGGATTTCTTTCCTTTGTGATGGGTGTAAAAATGACTACATCTTGGTTCCATTGTCGGGACCTCTTTTTGAAGTTGTAGTGGGAAATGGCATACATCATGATCTATGTAATGAGTAATGACAAAGCGTTTAAATTTGGAAAGTGTTGAATCATGGTTCAAGAGCATGAAGGATGAATTTGCTTAGAGATTCAACCTTGGACTTGAGTTTGATGCACGTAGATGGGTAGAAGAGAACCTCTACCATGATTTGTATGAAACTTTTTTCTGTTGCTTCCCAAAGAGAACTGTATGAATGGCTCTCGGCATATGTGTCTAGATCAAGTTGGTATTGTAGATCACATGTGTGGACCCAAGAAGAATACCGAGGTCAAGGATGTAAATCGATGTGGACTCGTGTTGTGGATCATTGGTGGAAAGGAGTACTAGCTAACTACACTCTGGAGTACGCCATTTCTACATATTCTTGTCCGGAGGTTGCTGAGTTTGAGATTCTGTAGGAGCCCAGAGGATCATTTCTACAAGCTATTCCTCTGGAAATGAAGATCTTGATTGTTACCTTGAGTTTAGAGGCATTTTTGATGGCTGGCTAAACTGTTCTGAGTTGGGTGAGGAAGCTAGAGTGGAGGAAGATGGCAGATGTTGTGACGGAGAAAGAAAGGGAGGAGAAATGACTCAAGTATAGTGAAGCACGTGAAAGGGAGATTGCTAGATAATGTGAGGTTGTAGGTGTGATGGATATATGGAGGTAGACGTTGCGGGAAGGATTTGAGGTTCACGTAGAGGACATGGAACCTGAGTAGTCTGTGCGACCCCATCTTGGCAAGCACATAAGAGAGACCCTTCAGCTTATGATGAGAGTTCATCGTGTAGAGAGAGAAGAACCGTTGGTGCACATCTAAGCCCACCTAGTGACCAAACCCTGGCACTTGGTTTTCTAGATCAAGGGAAGAATATTGTTAGTCTAGTTGGTATCGATGGAAGTGATCGATCTGCACCCAGGAGATATAATTTCTTGTTTGGGACTTCTATGGATGCACATACCATTCCAGTGTTAGGAGGAATTTTCGGGCAAGGTATAGATATGCAAGCTTTCGGTCTCATGTCTGGGAGTGGCACGGGGTACACTATTGGTAGTGGGGCATTATCACAGACCATCGCACGTAGTTCAGTGGAACTATGGGGACCCTTGGCATGAACACTACAAGACCTGGTGGATCTGGTGGACCTAGTGGATCTAGTGGATCAGGAGGAATAGGACCTGGTGGATCTGGGTGTGTGAGGAGGCACAAGACACAGATGGATATGGTGGATCTGGTGGTAGAGGAAACACCGAAGGAAACCAAGGCTCTGGCTCAGGAGGACATGGGCCCCAACCACCCCCTCAAGTCTTCTTTGAGATGTCTTTACATTTTCTAGATTATATAGGTATTGAGGATGCTACAGAACATGTTCACAAGTGTGAATTACTATGGCACATGAAGGGGATCACAACCCCGGCGGAAGGCTAGTCAGTTTGCAATAACGTTGCAAGGGCACGCACATAGTTGGTATAGGAAATATGAACCTCATCAAACGGTGGTGGATTATATTGCTTTAAAGAATGCCTTCTTGGTAGAATTCCACATCCTTGAGTTTGAACAAAAGAGCATCAGTGCCCTGAAGGATATTCAACAAGGAATGGCAGAGAGTGTGTAGGAGTATGATGCATGCTTTAAAACTCTCTTGTCTAAGTTATCATATGATATTCACCCTTCACAACATGATCAGTGGTTTGTTGGAGGGTTGATCACACCTTTTAGAATATCCTTATCTCATAAAATTTTCATAGACCCGTGCAAGGTGTTGGAAGCTGCTCTACGTGCTTAAGTCATTGGAAGTGTTGATACTAGTGTTAGCCCATTTCTGGAGGCTCAAATTGCTATTATGGCTAAGCAACTAGAGAAGTTGTCTGCAAACTTAGCCCATGAGACTCATAGTGGTATATGGTGTCTGATTATGAAGTAGAGGGGCATGTCAAGGATAGTTGCCTTTAAAGGACAAAGATGCACCGTAACAATGAGATCGTGATATTTGTCATGGGGACCATGATGCAAGTAGATGCCCCTTATTACAACGCGTAATTTAGAAGAATGTGTCTTGCTACTATAATATTTGCACCTCTACACCCATGATACTAAGGATTGTAGGCTTATTGACCAGATCCATGAGGCCATTGATCATAGGGTGTGCCAGACCAGCATTTCCAGTAGTTCTAAAAGTGATTATCACCGTTATGAGGAACGCACAGATGGAGGCGCGTGCGGAAGGGGATTTCGCTGGCAAAAAAAATGAAGGCAATGCCCATCGATGTTTTAAAGGATGCAACTATCACATTCAGGGAGCTAAGTTTACTGGGGACTTTAAAGTCTTGGCACTCACCGAGGCAAACAATTTCCCAGCACTACTTGGGTGCCCATGGTGTTATAAGAACAATGTGGATCTTCGGTTTAACAAGGGGTACATTAGCTTTGAAAATGAGGAGGAATGAGTCATCATACCCATGGCTGATGGAAAATCAACACCCTATACTGAACCTTTGGGAGAAGAGGTCCTGGATATAATATATGTGCACTTAATTAGGGAGCCAGAGATAATTCATCCCATAGAAGGAGTTATCCGGTTTGAGGATGCTCGGTCCCTAAGTGACACCACTAGTATAACATGTGATAAGTGGGTGTATGGAACTTATGAGATTATCGAAGGCAAATTGAGAGTATCAGTGATAAAGGTAACAAAGGCACATATAGTCGGGCCTGGAGGAAAGGAGCTACCTAAGTATTCAGGAGGAGCCTTCCCTAAGATCTTTTTGCAGGAGATGGAAGCTCAGTGGAAGGAGGAGAATGAACAAAGGGGATGTTAAGTTATGTCCTACTTAGCACAGTGGCATGGTGGTGGGCTACACATCAGGAGAGCCTCTTGGAATGGTGTGAGGTGAGAATTTCCCTCTTTGTCTGGTTCTCTAGAAGCAATGCACCCACCGCCATCAAGGATTATCATGGTAAGGAACCCACCTCTTTCCATATCCAAGATTGTGAGAAGGTCTAGAGAGAAGGCACGGAGGCTTTACCACCATCCCTATGGGTACATAAAATATATTCTACACTATAGGGTTACGCGTGTGCATGGTACATCCACTCTAAGACACACCGCCAGATAGGGAATTGGAAAGAGCTAGCGGTTGACCTTGTTTAAACATTTGAGTATCAAAGTACCAAGCCATCAGTTGATAAGGCATTGCAGGTTGTCAAGCACCTTACCATGGGGGATAGTGCCATTACAGAAGATAGGCTACTAGAGTTACTAGGTGAACTGGCCTCGAGATGCGCTTTGAGGTAGAAGAGGAAGAAGAGACAAAAGAGATACAACTTGAGTGCACATGTTTGAAGATAGAAAAAGGGAATTTGGTGTATGTTATTAATGGGGAATAAATGGAAATCTTGGATGTTATCCATTCTGTAGGGACACACAAGGTAGTGTACAAAGGTCTTTGATACTCACGCGAGCCTACCATGAACCTTTAAAAACTAAAAAGGTTAACATTGGCTCGGGAGAAGAGCCTAAGATTACTTGGTTGGAGAAGGAAGTCTCTAAAATCATTGATATTTTATGTGAATTTGAGTATTTATTCCCACGTGGGTACCATGAACTCAAAGGTGTCCACCATTCCTTGGGGAGATGAGGATAAAGCTGAAGGATAGTGCATGCCCAGTCAGGAAGAGACCCTACCGGATGAATCCCAATTTGCGCGTGAAGGTAAAGGAAGAGATAGACAAAATGATAGCATCTGGGATCATTGAAGTTGTTGAAGAATCGAGTGGATAAGTCCAATGGTAATCAACATCAAGAAGGATGGGTGGATTAGGATCTATGTGGATTATAGGGAGTTGAATGTAGTTTGTGTCATCAATCCTTTTCCAACCCCCTTCACTGAAGAAATTTTGGAGGGAGTCATTGGGCATGAAATCTATTCCTTTATAGATGGATTTTTGGGGTACCACCAAGTTTGGATTACAAAGGAAGACTAGGAGAAGACAAATTTCACCACTAAATGGGGAAGTTTTTCATACATGGTCATGCCCTTTGGGTTGAATAATGCACTGTTTTTCTCATGCATAGTGGTATAAGCGTTCCAAGACTTCATCCATAAATTTCTTCAGGTCTATCTGGATGATTGGATGGTGTATGGGCTAGTAAAAGACCATTGTGATAATTTGAGGCTGATGTTTGAGAGGTGTCAATAGTTGAGGATATCCCTCAACATTAAGAAGTGTGTCTTTACTACCCCCTTTGGAACGTTATTGGGGCATATCATATGTAAGGAGGGCTTGCTAGTAGATCCTACCAAGGTTGCAGTGATTGTGGGATTGGGGGAGCCAACTAGTCAAAGCATAGTGCGTGGGTTTCTTGGACACGTGGGCTACTATTAGAAGTTCATCAAGGGGTATGCCAAGATCACCACGCCTTTAGAAGAATTACTCAGACATAAAAGTTCCTTCCATTAGGGAGAGGTGCAGTAGAAGGTGTTTGACACATTGAAGGATAGGCTTGTCACCATGCCTATATTACGTTTTCCCTCTTGGGATAAGCCCTTCCATGTTCATGTAGATGCCTCGAATGACCATTGGGGCAGTGCTTGCACAACCTAGTGAGGGAATTTTTATCATCCTTTGTGTTTTGCAAGCAAGAAGTTGACACCAAGAGTAGAATCACACTATGACCGAGCGCAAAGCATTGTCAATTATCTACATGCTTCACAAGTTCAGACAATATCTATTGGAGAATCCCTTTGTATTTTACACTGACCATGTGGCGTTAAAGTACTTGGTGAATAATCCTGTTATACAAGGACACATATGTCAGTGGGTGCTATTATTTCAAGAGTTTGAGTTCACGATAGTTGTGAAGCCTAGAAAGAGTAATTGTGGACCTGATCATTTATCAAGAATTGATTCAAGGGAGGACACACAGAGCATTAAAGAGACTATGCCAAATGCGCAACTATTTAGGTTTCGGTGCACACGCCCTCAGATTTGGAGGAAATTGTAGTATTTTTAAAGGAAGGTGTGGTCTTTGGAAGGGATGAAGACATTAGAGAAAAAGTAACTAGCCATACGCACCGCACCCTACATGTTGATCAGTGGGGACTTATACAAATTAGGGCGTGATGAATTTTTGCGTAGGTGTGTACTAGAGCATGAGCACCTCACCATCATAGAGGAAGCACATGGAGGAAGTGCAGGTGGAAATTATGCAGGAAATGCCACCGCACGTAAAATATTAATGGCAGGATTGTGGTGGGAAACTTTGTATAAGGATTACAAGGACTATTGTAAAGTGTGTGACTATTGTCAGTGTTGGCAAGCCAAGGAGAGATGAAATGATTTTGTGCCCTATCCCTAGTGCTGAACCTTTTGAGAAATGGGCAATAGACTTTGTAGGCCCTATTACACTAGCAACACGTAGGACTGGATCACACTATGTAATCACTTGCACGGACTATTTAACAAGGTGGGCAGAGGCAGCCCCAACTAAAGACTGCATAGCAGCTACAATGCAAGATTTTTGTGGGAGAACATTATCACAAGGTATGGATGCCCTTTAAGTTTAACCAACTGATAGGGGTACACATTTCTTGAATGAGACCGTGAGGATCCTATTAGCAGAGTTCATGGTGGCTCATCACAAGACTACACCTTATCACCCACAAGCAAATGGAACCGTGGAAGCATTTAACAAAATACTGAGTCATACCCTGACAAAATTTGTGATGTCGAAGACAAGATTGGGATGACAAGGTATCAACCATATTATGGGCTTATAGGACAACTTATAAAAGGATGAAAAAAGCCACACCATTTCAATTGGTGTTTTACACGGAAGTTGTTCTACCGGTTGAGTTCATGTTACTTCCTCTAAAAATGGTGCACGCAGAGGGTTAGGCCGATGAGAAAGTGCTAGAAGAGAGAATTGATGAATTGATGAAGCTAGATGAAAGACAATCACTCGCCAGGTGGAGCCAAACAACAGAAAAAGAAAAGCAAAAATCATGGCATGATCGCCACATTAGGAACAAGAAGTTTGAGGTTGGGCAGATGGTCTTATTGTATGATTCTAAGTTTCGTGCTACCCTGGGAAGTTAAAGGTCCATTGGCTAGGTCCCTATATAATCTTGTCTTGTAGACACCAAATTTGTGTCTCCACGACCCCCGTGCCCCGCATCTCATTTCGCAACCTAACCTCATCACCTAAACCTTACACAATTATTTATTAATTACCTTATAATTAATAAATCCACATCGCCATACTGCCACCTCATTTCGCCACCTCATCATGACCTAGTCTTAACCCTAAACTAACTTAATTAAGACCTATAAATCGGTCTACATCCACACCCATGACTAATGACTCCTCACCCGCACCTAAAACCAACCTCATAATGACTTGACCAAGCCCGCAACTAATCCCTGGGAGAAAAGGAGGGGAAAGTGTCGGCTATTTTACTAAAAATAGCCCACTTTGACCCTTTGACCGATACCGGTTCCTACTCGACCGCCGTCGGTTACGTAACCACCATCGGTTCCCTGTAAATGACCACTCCCAACCAAAAACAAAGGGTTGGATTTTCATTGATCCGAATCAGAAGTCATTGGAAGAATCCGGAATTCACTTGGCCGAGCAGAGACAAGTGAAGGAAAGAGAGAAGTTTGCAGAGAAGGACATCAAGCCCCAGACTGCAACTAAATAACCAGAGCCCAGTGACACTCATCCAAGCATCAGGAGAGGAGATAGCTCATCTTGGATTGTCAGATCATCCCACTTGAGCTCTGTCTTCGCCATCACAGCCCCAGAACCGGCATTTTCATCAGGAATTAGTAAGTAAGTCTTATATGTTCTTTTAGTAATATTTCTTGGATTTCTAAATCACAGTAATTACAAGTCTACCCCCGCATCCACTACCCTAACACTCTCCACCTAACTTACATTCCTTTACCTCTATTTTTCTCCAAGAACAGCCCCATACCCTCTCGAGTCTTCTCCATCACCTCATTACCTATCCCCACCATTCTACCACCTTTATAAACACCATAACTATCATATAGCCATCTTATAGCCAACCTTCACCCAACCCCTTAAATCACTACCCCTACCGATATTGGTTATCATCAACCGGTACCGGTGACACTGACCGGCGTTGGTCACCGTGATTCTAAACCAAGACCAACCCTTTCTCTATTGTTCTAACAAGGTAAACAAATTGTAATTGGACAATAGCTTATTTGTTAGAATTTGTGTTAATTCATATTAGCATGGGAACTAACCACCTTCGAAAGGAAGTTTTATATTTCCTTTGCCCAAGCCAGTTCCCTCATTTCTTGTCTAATTAAAATCTGGTGGTCTTGTATTCTTACTTGCAGGTAGTCCTTCCAAGACAAAAAGGAGTTCTTCACAGTCAACTGATCTCTCTCTCTACGGTATGCGCACACCCTCTCGAAATTCAACAGGTATTCCTCCTAGCCCTAACCCTTATCTCTGCTTCTCAAAAGAATGAAAGGATAGAAGCAAGTCTATTCCAAAATGGAAACATTCTCAGTGAAAAACATTTTGCACACTGGTGGGACCCATTTCGGGTTTCTTTCTTTCTTGCTTGCTTTCACATAGGGAGCATACTTGCTGTTTTCTTCTTCTTAAGATATTCACAAGGTATTTTGTTATTTTGGTAAAAGAACTTGCTTTACTTATACATCTTTGCATTAGTAAAAGTCATCTTCTTTGCTTCATCGAATATCATTTTCAATTTGGGTTTAAAACGCGTGCATTACATTCTTGCTTGCTATTTTCAATTCTAGTGAATGTAGATTAAGTAACAGGTCGTACACGTGGGGGTGATTTCCACGGTATTGATAAGAAATTAATCTTACTTTCACTGCACAACACATACCGAATCACGGCATAATCAACACAACAGCTCAAACATCCCCCTTTTCCGCGGTATTCCTCCGCCCAATTAAGGTAACCTTATAAGCCAAAACAAACCCGACATTTCCCTAAGTCTTTTGTTTAAGATTGACATCATTCTACATCTAAAGGCATAAGCCCAAATTGATTAAAATTAACCTTAGGGTTAGTCTCATTAATTTGTTTGTGCATTCCTGCTTGTTTTCAGTTCTGTTTCTCTGTCATACATTGTTTTCTATGATCACTACAGAACAGTTTGGTAGACATACTAAGCACTGTTAACACCAAATCAACAACTTCCTACCGCTTCTTACACTGTTCTATTCTACCGACATCGGTTAGCTTACCGGCGCCGGCTATAGTCCGACCGACATCCAAGTTACCCGCCGATATCGATTCCATCGTCTTTCCCGGTTTCAAAAAACCAAAGAAACCTACCAATTCCAACATTTTGTTGCTGCTTCATTCCTAATAAATTGAAACCCTACTGTACTCTTGTCCATGGTTGTTATCACTCGAAAGCAAGCCGCCGCCATGGTTTCACATGCTTGCTCTGTGCCTTTGCCTGAATCACCCCCTTCACATTCTATGGGGAACCCTACGGACACCAGTGAGGTTCCTAAAATCCCTGTAGGAGATAAGGAATTTGCAAAATTTCTGGACGCCAATCCTAGCGCTGTACAATACTATTTGTCTCATGCCCCTGACCGTACGCCCGATGGTCAACTCCTTGTTGGCATGCCTATTAGTATAGCTGCTCATTTAGCTCCTTCTCTGCCTGATAACTCCGCTTTGCCTTCTGCATCTTTAGTCCCGTCTCCTAACTCAGCAGCTTCAGGGGTTCATATGGCATAGATTGGCTTTCCTTTGGTTAATCTTGGGCCCAACATATCATTACACTGACTGCTCCCACCTCGTCTCTCTTGTATCGCCCCTTTTATAACTTGCTCTACCACCTATCCACACAAGCTTTCCTTCTCAAGCTCCGCCCACCTTTTCATTTCCACACACGTATCCGGTGACCTCAACATCTTATATCGGACATCCCTATTCAATTGCCTCAACACATTCGTCCTCCATACCTTATCAACATTTAACCCTACCATTGTCTAGTGGTGGCCCTTGGCCCAATCTGCCTCCGTTTACACTTGAATCGCACCATCATCTCGTCCAACTAATGATTTAATCAAACAAATGATGGACAAAATGTAAAATCTGGAGGCTTCGTTTCGAGAAGTCGTAGTGCCTTGACATACGAACAAGTTTGTCAGAGCCTATCCACCCTTCTCGTCCCCCTTCATTCATATCCTCCTCAATGGGAATTACCAAAATTTACCCGTTTTAATAGTAAGGAGGATCCTCAACAACACTTCAAGCTCATTTAGACATGCCTGCTATCTAATTACTCACGAAGATGCCTTACTTACTCCGTAACTTTCCCATGTCCTTATCAGACCCACCTTGAGTGGTATAGTGCTTTAACCCAAAGACTCAATCTTCTCTTTTAACCAACTAGCCCAATCTTTCTTGGATCATTTCTCCATTAACATTGCCAAGAAAGTATCTATCACCGACCTCTATGCTATCCGACAATTTGAAGACGAATCTATCGCAGATTTCGTTGGACGATGGCGGGGCCTTATCAACCAACTTACATATGCCTTGCCTCAGGCCAAACTTATCGAACTCTTTACGCGAGCCTGCGCTAAGCACATCTCTCCTACCCTCCAAATTCAAACTTTCCGCACATTGACGAAGCCTTTACTATGGCTCGAAAACTAGAGATTCGAGCCTTAGAGGAAGAGAAATTGCGGTTACGCAACAAAAACCCCAATTTCTAAACCCAAGATTCCACCAACAAACCTAACATCACCAATCCTCACCCATCGACTGCTTCAAAATCAAAAGGAGTTGTGCGTGTGGTGATGGTCAAATCCCAACCACCGTCTAATACCCCGCCAAAAACCACCTATAAGTATAAAGCTGAGCCCATCAACTACACCCCCTTGGGAGAAATTTATGGTGTCATCTTGGAAAAATTGCTCAAAGTCGGAGCCCTCACCTTGCCTCCTGTTAAACCTCACTCCGGGTTTGACTCCACCCGTGCTATACCTTCTTGGTACAAAGAAAATGACTTCTGTAACTTTCACCGCGTAAAGGGACATAGTCATAAAAACTGCAAGATGTTGAAAAACATAGTGCAGGAAATGGTTGATGCAGGGGATATAACCCTTGATAATCCTAATGCCCCTGCTAACAAAAATTTGAAAATATTCAACAAACCATTCCCAAATCACTCTCCTAATAGTAACATAAACCAAGATATCTTAGCCGAGGAGAGTGTTCATGAGATCCATGCAGTCTTCGACTCCCAGCCAAAAGCCTCTATTGAAAAAATTCTGAATCAAACTTCTTCACTAACGCAGGAACCCGAACCCCCTTCCTCACCATCAAGACAAGACGAAATCCTTGCCATTCCTTTACCCATCAAGGAATTAACCGCCCAGAGTTCTCTTCTCACAAATGAGCCCTCTTACACCACATCCTTACAAGACTGTGAGCGAATGTTATCTAACTTATCTATTTCCCAAATGTCTCCTTCTACCATTCTTGCTGTACAAGAGGAAGGTTCACCACTTCTTTTGTCATCCTTAGACGAGAGACCTCTTGTACCGACATCACCACATTCTTTAAACATGACAGATCCTCTCAAACACGCCCTTCTACCTATTAGTTCTTCATCACCTAAATCTTTTCAACTGACCGGTTGACCTCTTAACGCCCATTGATACAGTGCCTCATCTACCCCCTGTATCACACCCACAGTGGACCGGAATCACAACCCACCTTTCTTCCATACAAAAGTTCCTATTCACACGTGAGGACTGTCATTCCCGTAAGATAGATAGGTCCTATGGGAACATTTGAGTACGCCATATTCTACTCAAATGCAGATGACCGATCCAGACGCCTCTACCATATACCCGAAGTGTTTACGTGCTTAAAATGCCTATGTCCTCATCTTCACCCCCTCATCTCTACCAAATACCTCATCCACCTCTATTAGCATAACCAAATCTTCCCCATGCTTGGGACCTCACCAATACCCAGTCTAACACACCCACCTAAGTGGCTTGATTTATCTAAAAATAAATCCGTCCATCCACTTAGAGACAGACTCAATCTCCTCAATCTATGTCTCTATCACAACTAAAACCATTGTTGTCACACCTACCTTCCATATTGGGACCTCATCCCTCCACCTTGCATCAATATATCATACCTCCTGCATTTTCTTTAAAACAACCTACGCCTTCTACACCCATATAGAGATCCAAGGGTATATCAACACCGTCACCGTGTATCCTGTCCACCTATCAACTCTAAACAAATTCCATCATCAAAAGATTTGTTTCATTGTCACTCCTATTTCTCCGTAGTTGTTTTCTCGATACCACATCATCTATGGCCTCATCATCTAACCACTAAACATAGCTTTTGTGCCAAAGAAGCCACGTTTAGTTAAAACCCATTATCAAAACCCCTCAAGCTAAACCGCCACCCATACAAATCAACCATACCCCGTCATTACTGTGACTACACATAACATGTATGCTCCTCCACCATCTCGTGTAGTACCCCATTAGCGCCCGTGGAAAGCGGCCTCCTCTCGAGTCCGGGAGGGCGAAGCATGTGATGTCGATCATCATCAACACAAAGCAAGTCGTGTCTCATGTCTATGGGCACGATGCATGTCCCCATAGGCAATGCTCGCACCGTGATTGGTCAATAAGCGGCCGTGCCGCATCCCCAAATACCTGTACAATTCTATCCATGGTTGTCTCCGCATCTACCTGGAATACTACCTCTCCATCTATCGGCAGTCTAAGGATGCGATACACATCCTCCAGTGTAATCGTCATCTCTCCAGTCGGGAGATGGAACACATTAGTCGCCGGATCCCATCTCTCGATGAGGGCAACCATAAGACTGTGATCCCTATCTATAGCCCTATAACGCTAGACTCCGCCAAGTCCCACCTCCCACATGATGGCCCACTGTGTTGCGAACACGTGTGGCCGCATCCGTCTCAACAGTGGGGGCATCCTATCCCGCATCGTCAGCTGCTGACGTGCCTGCAAAACCAACCCACTGCATTAGCCCTACTCTTTACAACAACTACTACTTTAACCTTCTATACCCCCTTTTACCCGCCCCGACCACACAACCGCCCCATTTTTCCCCCACCCACTAATCACCCTTCCTCTCAACCTCTACCCCTTCCCTCTTCACCCCCAAAAACACAAAGCCCAACAATAAACACAAAACCCAAACCATTAATACCAACACACCCAAACAACAACCCAAACAATACCAAAACACCCACACAACAACCCAAACAATACCAAAACACCCAAACAACAACCCAAACCATTAATACCAACACACCCAAACAACAACCCAAAAATACCAACACACCCAAACAACAACCCAAACAATACCAAAACACCCAAACAACAACCCAAACAATACCAAAACACCCACACAGCAACCCAAACAATGACCAAAAATTCAAAACAACAACAAAACCCAACCAACCAAATTAATAATCCTAGCTACGGACCGGTACCGGTCACCCATGACCGCCACCGGTCCTCCCTCCACAATGTCTCCACCGACGCCGGTCGCCATACGACCGACACCGGTCAACCACAAACCAACCTTGCCCCAAAACTTCTTGACCGATGCCGGTCGCTTAGTGACCGGCATCGGTCACTGTAAAATCGCGGAGCCGAACCCGACGCGGCCCCCCAAACCCTTTTTTGACCTATTACTCCCATTTTACCCATTAAAAAATCCTAAAAACCTACCCACCCTACCGTTTTAGCCTAACTACCCTACCTACCCTCTCCCTTTTCCAAACCACTTCCATTTATTAATTCTTTTATTAAAAACATGGATTCCTACCCCAAACCCAAATATAGCTTAACAACATCAAATTCACACAATGAAGGGTTTCGAACCTACCGGTACGACACGTCATCGTGGTGGGATAGGTGGTGGTGGTCCAGCTGGTCCAGCACCTCCTGCTCCTCCTGGCTGTGCCATGGCTCTAACTCTCCTCTGTTGGGTCCTCCACCAATCAACTGTTGCCTCCTACTCACTAGGGCCTACCAACCACTCACTTCTCCACTCAAATAGTGCCACCTCGCCCAAAAAATGCACCAATCTCAACAATACACCTCAGACAACTCAAATTGGTTTTCAAATTGACAATTTGACAATGACAGGCCGTATTTTTCTTTTTATAGGTTTTTGACCTATAACCGATATCGGTTATATTGTGCCCTAAGGAACCGGTATCGGTCACCTAACCGATACCGGTCATATCTAGCCGATATCGGTTTAATACCTACCTTCACCAAACTTCGCTCTTATTCCCCACTCTCCCTTTCTCACCACATTGCCTTTTCACCACATCACCTATACCCGCCATTACTGCTTAGCCTTTTTTGACCTCATTGGCCCGACCCAAGGCCGCAACCCAACCATTTGGCCTGACCCAAGGCGCCCCTACCCAATTGGCCCGACCCAAGGCCGCAACAAACTAATTTGGCCCAACCCAAGCCTCATAACCCAACCACTGGCCCGACCCAAGGCCGCAACCCAACCATTTGGCCCAACCTAAGGCGCAACCAACCATTTGGCCCAACCTAAGGCGCGAACCAACCATTTGGCCCGACCCAAGGCCGCAACGAACTAATTTGGCCCGACCCAAGGCCGCAACCCAACCATTTGGCCCAACCTAAGGCCGCAACAAACCAATTTGGCCCGACCCAAGGCCGCAACCAACCATCTGGCCCGACCCAAGGCCACACCCAACCATTTGGCCCGACCCAAGGCCACACCCAACCATTTGGCCCGACCCAAGGCTGCACCCAATCATTTGGCCCGACCCAAGGCCACACCCAACCATTTGGCCTAACCCAAGGCCGCACCCAATCATTTGGCCCGACCCAAGGCCGCAACCAACCCATTTGGCCCGACCCAAGGCCGCCACCAACCAATCTGGCCCGACCCACGGTCGCACCAATTAAATACCTCACCCAAAACCAACAAATTACAATTTTATCCACCCATCATGTAGCTTTTTGTTCAATCGAGCTCACCTATTCGTGTTTTAGCATGATTAGGGTCCTTGACTTGATCAGTCGACCAACTTTTCCTAGACTAAGACCGTGACGTTTATCTCAACCAAACCAACCATTTGGTACTGCCGAACATGCCTAAACATTCCTGTACCTTACCCGTTATATCCCCTGGAGCTACTTCCTATGCCTTGGATACCAGGATTATATCACCCTTGTTTGGATAAACTATCGACCTTTGCCTATGAATTGCTTGTTTGCTCTTCAAATCATGTACCCAGTCGCTACTTCATTTCAACGTGTGTCTCGCTTCTTTGACCTACCCCACTATCTTACCATCATCTAAACACCATTTACCCTTTATCAACCCTATCCTTGATTTCACGCTATCTCAATCTGTGATAGATTTGAGGGGGATTACCTATACCCTTAACAGAGTAACCACTTCATATTATTGTCCGTGCACTTTACAAAACAAGCTACATGAAAATAAGGGGCTAATGTAGACACCAAATTTGTGTCCGACGACCCCCGTGCCCCGCATCTCATTTCACAACCTAGCCTCATCACCTAAACCTTACACAATTATTTATTAATTACCTTATAATTAATAAATCCACATCGCCATACCTGCCACCTCATTTCGCCACCTCATCATGACCTAGTCTTAACCCTAAACTAACCTAATTAAGACCTATAACTCGGTCTACATCCACACCCATGACTAATGACTCCTCACCCGCACCTAAAACCAACCTCATAATGACTTGACCAAGCCCGCAACTAATCCCTGGGAGAAAAAGAGGGAAAGCCGCTTTCGCTATTTTACTAAAAATAGCCCACTTTGACTGACCGATACACGTTCCTACTCGACCACCACCGTTACATAACGTGAATCGCCATTGGTTCCCCAGTAAATGATCACTCCCAACCAAAAACAAAGAGTTGGATTTTCATTGATCCGAATCAAAGTCATCGGAAGGATCCAAAATTCACTTGGCCGAGCAAGAGACAAGTGAAGGAAAGAGAGAAGTTTGCAGAGAAGGACATCAAGCCCCAAACTACAACTGAATAACCAGAGCCCAGTGACACTCATCCAAGCATTAGGAGAGGAGATAGCTCATCTTGGATTGTCAAATCATCCCACTTGAGCTCTGTCTTCGCCATCGCAGTCCCAGAACCGGCATTTTCATCAGGAATTAGTAAGTAAGTCTTATATGTTCTTTTAATAATATTTCTTGGATTTATGAATCACAGTAATTACAAGTCTACCCCGCATCCACTACCCTAACACTCTCCACCTAACTTACATTCCTTTACCCCTATTTTTCTCCAAGAATAGCCCTCATACCCTCCGAGTCTTCTCCATCACCTCATTACCTATCCCCACCATTCTACCAAACCTTTATAAACACCATAACTATCATATAGCCATCTTATAGCCAACCTTCAACCAACCCCTTAAATCACTACCCCTACCGATATCGGTTATCATCAACCGGTACCGGTGACACTGACCGGCGTCGGTCACCGTGATTCTAAACCAAGACCAGCCCTTTCTCTATTGTTCTAACAAGGTAAACAAATTGTAATTGGACAATAGCTTATTTGTTAGAATTTGTGTTAATTCATATTAGCAGGGGAACTGACCACCTTCGAAAGGAAGTTTTATATTTCCTGGGCCCAAGGCAGTTCCCTCATTTCTTGTCTAATTAAAATCTGGTGGTCTTGTATTCTTACTTGCAGGTAGTCCTTCCAAGACAAAAAGGAGTTCTTCGCAGTCGATCTGATCTCTCTCTCTACGGTACGCGCACACCCTCTCAACATTCAACAGGTATTCCTCCTAGCCCTAACCCTTATCTGTTTCTCAAAGGAATGAAAGGATAGAAGCAAGTCTATTCCAAAAACGGAAACATTCTCAGTGCAAAACATGTACATCCTTGATTTGGGCGCATGCCAGTTATAAGTGTTGGATGGAATGAAATTTCCTAGACACTTCAATGGGAGTAGGTGAAGCCCTACTATAAATAAGGCTTCTTGGTGTTTGTAAATAAGGTAGTTTTTCCAGATAGTTTAGAATTTCCTTTATGCATTTCCTTTCTTGTGTTTCCTTTTTCATTTTTGTTTTTTTTTGCACCTTGGGTGCCGGTAACCTTGTTACTTTTTGAGGGTTTTTGAATGTACAGAGGACCACACATCATTTTAGTGTGGGGTGGAGTGATGTGAAGGAAAGCGTGGGTAAAGTGCCAAGGAGGATTGTGTTGGAAAGCCCAATTAAATGGCCCTATTGAAAGAGGTGCATGAAAGAAAAGGTGGAAAAGGATGGTTGGTGTCAAGATAAGGCTACTTTCAGATCCCACGTACAAAGGAGGAAGAAGTGCATAAGTAACACGAGGTAGGTGAGAGCTAAAATCACAACAGAAGAAGTGCCTTGGACCGGTGATGCACGCGTAAGAGTCTCCCCGTCAAGATGGATTGGTTGCACACCAGAAGGTTGGAAGATTGTCATGCAGGGTTGGGTGCGTGAGTTAGGGCACAAAAGTTAGGATTTGTTTGAAAAATATGCATTAAACATTAAAATTATGGTGGTAGGTGAAGTAGCATTTAATGCTTAAAAATGGGAAAAATTATAAATAGAGGTTTGGACATTTCATTATTCACTTTGCGTATATGAAGAGAAGAGCTTTTACGAACTAGGGTTTCCAGAGTTGATCTATGTGAAGAAAAATTGCAAGAATTTGAGCGTGAGTGACCAGTTTGGATTTACAAACCAGAAAGGAAGTGATTCATGGGCATGGGAAGAGTTGTGGAGAAGCGTCGTTTGGTGAAAAGAGATTCCAGTTAGGGTTTGGTATCTAGGGCACGGGTTAGAAAAGAGTTTCTTTGCCAGTTTGAGATCTAAACTTGGAAAGGGGTAGTAAAATAAAGCAAGTGAAAGAAGTTGAAGTGTTAACATAAAAATGGCACCCAAGAAACCAGTTGGCACACCTAAGAAGGGAAAGGGAAAAGGCAAGAGCAAGCAACAAGAAACATCACACGTGTCATAAATGAAGAGTGGTATGCAGAAATGCAGTACCCAGATGGAGTTTTGCTTGGGGAAGGAGTGGGAGTCCCATTTAAGAAATATGTCAGTAAATGATTACAATCATCGCTCAAGCATGATCGAGAAGGAAATGGCACTGAGTTAGTGCACCCAACGAATAAAAGGACACTAGAGGGTTTGCCCATCTATAACAATGATGTAAAAGTGAAGTTGGAGAAGTCAGGATTATTGCAACTCTTTGAGTTGCCCTACTTCGAAAGCCTGAGCACCTATATCAATGGTTGATGTTGTGCGTGCATGAAGATTACTTTCACTTTGTAGGGTGCAAGATGCACATTACCCCTCATCTTGTTTCACATTTCACAGGCCTCATCTGTGAAGGAGAAAGTTTGGAGGATGACCTATGCGACAAGGAGGCAATTAAGGAAACCATTGCTACTTATGCATACAAAAAGGGGTCGAGGTACTTTGATATCATGGACATCAAGGACCCGGTGATGAAGATGGCCACGCACCTTGTGACAAAGTTAAATGGCTAGGAGAGATGGACCCAGGTAAACAAGTCCTGGCTGAATGTTTGCATAGGAGGATTTCGAGGGCACCATCTACAACTTATCTACATTCATCATGGATGAGATTGTCAGCAGCGCAAAGGAAGGTGATAAAATCCTTTTTGGTAATGTCCTATTAACCATTGTGTTCTCAAAGATTGGAGTGTCAGATGCAGCAGAAAAATTTGTGTGGGAGTACCCTACTAAAGACCCTTCACCCGCAAAGAGATTTGAGAAGTACACTTGTGATAGTATGACGGCCGTGCACAAGGTACACTTGAAGAAGTGGTATCCACACCTGAGAAACGTGTTTGGGATGGAATGGAGGATCCCTAAACAACTACCAACAACCACCAAGGGAGAAGCCAAGTTTTCTATGTACCAACATTTCTACCTTGAAATTTTAAACTGATAGATGAGACATGGAGCCCATGGTGCAAGCTCCCTTTGCCTTCACAACTCAACACTTCCAAGTGGGAGTGAACAAGTTCAAAGAATCCAAGAAGTTGAAGTTAGACCTTGGTAATCTAGACCAGGACCATAGAGAAATGCACAAAGGGTTGGTCTACCCCAACAAGCGTGCGTACGTGGAGAAGTACATGTCGCATGAGGTCCAAATGGTGAGACCCATGACTTTTCCCATTACAGGAGGGTCTGCGGCGTGAGTATACCTCCGCATAAGACCCAAATTTGAGAAGGGTGTGTATCTGGAGAACGAGGTGTCCATACCTAAGGACCCAACTGGTAGGAAGAGACCCGCACCCAAACGGGAGGAAAAAGAACCAAAGAAGAAAGTACCAAGTGTAGTGGATACACGGCAATAGGTACCCCTAGGAAAAACACCATGACAAGTATGTATCCGCGCAAGAAAACTCCATAGTCAAAGAGAAGACTCTAGAGCCGGAGAAAGTCGTTAGACAAGGACTTATCGAAGAAGAGACAGATTCACCTACACCGGAATCCCGGTTAGGAAGAAGCAGAGGATAGAAGAGGAGACCGCCTTGGAAGAAACTAAGAGTTTGGAGAGATACATAGGTGAAAAGGATGATGATGATGAAGAAGATGATCCTGAAAGAGATCAAGAGCCACTTGTCTTCAACGTGCATGATTCAGAAGAAGAGGGCAGAGAAGAAGAACATGAGTTCCTTTTCATGTGGTGCAAGGGTAGCCAAGAGGGGGAAGGCACCCAGGACATGGGAAGAAGTGAGGAAGTTGGCATGCATGAGCAAAAGGCTCCAAGCTTTATGTAGGAACAAGTAAAAAAGGCGACAGAAAAAAGAAGCAACGAAGATCATTGAGACCTTGGTGGAAGAGGAGTTAGAACGCAGCATTGAGCTGGTGTTGAATAAGGATAAGGAAGAGAGCACGAAAAAGGACCACGACAACACTGGAGGCCCCACTTTACCTGTAAATATTTCTAAGGGCACATGCACGAGAGGAAAGCATGCGAAGGAGGAGAGGCCAGGGATGGGTTATGTTGATGACCCCAACAAAGTGTTGCGCACATGGTTCCAGCAGAGGAGCTCCTGAAATGTCATTTTTTGATAAGGAGGGTGCATACCCACGGACAAGGAAGATGCTCTCATGGGCATTTGAGTCCCATCTTGATGAGCTAGAATTCAAGTAAGCCATGGGGAAATAATAACATTTTCGAATCAAAAGGAGACAACCCAGTGGTGAATGCTCAAAGCAGCTCTCGATGAACAACTATAAATGTGCTTAACAAGGTATCCGTTGAGGTCGAAGCTAGACTCTTTTGGCGAATGATAGAATCAAAGTTCTGGAAGATGAACTGGAGAAGAAAGAGGAAGAGCTAATGAGAGGACAAAGGAGCTAAGTCAAGAAAAGTTGATCAACGCCTAGTTGTAGCGTGAGTTAAGGGATGAGAAGGATAGAGTGTGCAAAGTATACAAAAAGGTGGAGTCCATTATAGATGCAATAGTGTTGAAGCATTCGGACCTAGCGCCTCCCGCACGTAAGTATGCATCTGCCCTGGAATGCTTGGAGGACTTAACAAGAATCCTCACCATGGAGAGGCATCCGCTATCCTTAGAATCTACAGAAGAATTGGCTCATGCGTTTAGAAAAGGAGGATAAATTGAAAGGTTGTGGCACTCATAGCTGAATACAACAAGGTCCTTGCTGATGTAAAGATTACTTCCCGGACTGCTGAGGCCACGTACGACAACTGTATGCGGACAAAGACAAAGTGGCAAGCATGCTGGTCACCAATGATGAAGCAAAACTTAAAGAGTTCCAAGAGAAGAACAAGGGGAACAGAGCGAGCAAAAATATCCTAGCCGAGGTAGAAAATAAATCAGAAGCTATTGAGGCCTTATGGGGCTCAATTAAAAACCGCTAAAGGAACTATACCCGCAGATTACACGAAGGATGGATGCGTTGGAGGATATAGGCAAGGAGTTAGAGAAAATTGTTGACACCATGAGCACACAAGGGGATGGGCTGGGTTTTGATCAGGTGAGTGCCTTAGTAGGTGATCTTTTCTAGAGAGCACAAAATGAGATTGATGCCTGAACAATCTGGAGGGTGACTTGTAGAAGAACTTTCCTCTCTTATTGCTTTAAGTAAAGATCATTCCCCATTCTTCCTTTATTTCCTATTCTTTGTCACCTTTATTCTTTGAGGAAGTTTCCAAGGGTAGAGAATAGGTAAAGTTTGGGGTGATGTTGGGACCCCAAAATATTGGCTAAGTACAAAAAGGCACGTAGACGCATAAGGCCTAGTTGAAGAAGGGTGTGCAAGGAGAAGGCACATAGGATAGGGTTTAAGGAAGGGTTTAAGAAAACCCGTGGCGCATGCATGGACAGAGCCAAGGTTTCAGGACTTAGCCATATTGGGAATTTTGGGTAGGACATGAGAAAAGCATGACCCGACTGCACATGTGGAGTGGATAAGGTGCCACTTAGCGACAGTTAGCCCGTGAAGGAATATTCCCTGCGATAGAAGGTTCTAGAAGAAATCATGGCAAAAAGTGGAGAGCTCAGATCCTATATGAGCATGTACCCATGGAGTACCACATTCGAGACACTTGGCATTAGATCCGAGGCTGCGTAAGAATGAGTTGGCACTTCGGGATGGCTATATATACAAGTTCCTGCAAAAGTAAATGGGAGAAAAAATGGTTAGAGGGTGGAGCTCTACAGCAACACTGCAAGGACTCTATTAGCTTGGGTAAATAAGTGTAGGAAAGGATGTATCAATGGTTTGGGGTTTATAACTTTTCTTTTGAGAGCCTAGATGTATGAATCCGCTTATAATGCATGATCATGCGATGCGCCTCTTCCGTGACATTCTGTAAGGCTCCATGAATGTAATGAGGTTACCAGTTTATGTGAATATGAACATTAATGGTTCTGATGCATACATCCTTCTTTATAGCTCTTTTTCATTTATGTTTATGAACTAAGTATGAATGTTTGTACAACCTCCTTTATGTTTTGGTGTAATTTCTATAATTTTTTAAGAACTCTTCTGTTTGGAATGAATGCAAGGATCTAGAAGCCATTCTGAGCTCTATGGTGCTTGTATGTCTTATCTCCTCTCACATCTCTTAAACTTAGATCATAGATGATGTTTCCCACTAAACTCACATAAAAGAGAGACTCGACACCTGCATGTGCCTCGGGTGAGCGCCCAACGCCCGTTGGGTGATAGGTCGGTGCGCATGGGATTTCTTTCCTTTTGATGGGTGTAAAAATGACTACAATGTTCTTCACCATACATGAAAACACTCTTACATGTATAAGTCCCCAATGATGGCCACCATTCAATTTTTATTATGTGATCCTACGTATGTTATTAAACTTATCACATATGGGTACACATCTATTATTTTTAGTCATGTGCTCAAATTCTTTATTATATGCACTTCAAAAGAGGGGCATTCATCGACAAATATCCTACATCTACAGATATATTACAAGACACATGAAAAAGTGTTTATAGGGTCCATATCCTAAAAATATACACAAATACTAAAAAGTGGTAGAATTCACTATAGGTCAAAAACGTCACGGTTTAGTTAAGACCGTGGTATGGTCCTAACCATATTTTACGGTCTTGGACATCCGATGGTTTCTAAAAAAATCCAACATTCTCATATTCTATTAACCATACATAAGTTTCTTATATAGTTTCAAACATAGATTAATCAATTGAAAGCATTATACAGGGGCATGAGTACTTCATTCCTTCTCATCTACACTTCTCATAAACAATTGCAAAAATAGGGCTTGGGGGCATGAACCTTCATCTCCTCTACTTTATTCCATAATTTAGAAACCCAGTCTCAAAGTAGTACAATATATGATGGGGGCACAATATATTCATTCCTTTTAACCATGTGATTTTACCTTACTCAAAAATTACAATATTTACAAAATTGGGCCTAGATACATATACAATAGTGTGGTCTATGGAGTTTTGGAAGGTATAGAAGTAGCTAAATTCTTTGTAGGATTTATTTCCTCTTCTCTCACAAGTTTTGAAAGGGGAGACATCAAGGTTACTAAAAATTATAATAAGCTAGTTTTCTCTATGGTGGGGTTCCTCTCTCTCTCTCTCTGGTGTTGGGTTACATGCACGAGAACACTCCAATTTATCCTTCAACACAATTAGGGATTTATCACCCCCAATCCTTCAACATTATTAAACAAATATTTAAATATTTAAATATTAAATCTAAATATGTAATCGTCATGCAGATATAAATAGATATGCAATACATATTTGACACACGTAAGTAAGCTAACAAAAATGTGAAACCCTAGTTGCAAGAGAGAGGGTAAGATACTTAGCTAATTTGTACTAATTTTGAAGTTTTGCCGATCTGAATAATTGATGGAACTGAAGGGGAGATTGTCACAACCGAACCCATAAAATTGTGAGAGCACTAGAAATGTTGGTACTGGGGCACCTAGATAGTTTCAGGGGCGCCTGAGGCCCTGCATACCTTATTTGGGTGCATATGACTTCTCATAACCTTAGAAACTCAATTACATAGGGTTCGTAAGATGTTTACTAGATGTCACCTTTTATCACCTATAAGTTGTATGATTTCCAAGCTTGCCTAAAACCCGTAAATATAAAGAGCACCTAAAAAACCACAAAGCACATAAAATCCTAAAAGTAAAAAAGATGCAAATGAGGAGTCAAACTGACCCCAATGGTCACCCGACTGAGTGAACTTACGATCCGGGCACTACACTACATTTCAAACTCCATGTATTTTTGCATGTGTGTGTGTAGAATCATGCCCTAGGTAGCTCTTGTGCCAAATGCACTTGAATAATGAGAAAGTAGCTAGATGTAAAAAATGTAAGTAGATGTGTGCATGGAAAAATGAACTTCCCCTCCTATTAAGTGTATGCGAGAAGAATGCACCATATTCCCTTATGTGAGTGTTGGATGGATGCTTTGATGCTCTTGTAATGCCTTTGGATGCAACCTTAGGTGATGATAATAGATGCTTAGTGCTTGGTCCTTTATTATGGTCATATAGATTTGTATTTATATGATTCCTTTGCTTTAATTTCGTAATTAACCACTAAAAGGTGACCACCAAGAAAATAAGATGCCCAATAGCTAGAAAGGACCCAAAAGATGCAAGAAAGATACAAAGAGGTTGTGATCACTAAGAGGGGACGTGTTTGCTTGGGCGTTGGTGTCCTAGCTAGGATTTGGTGTCTAAACTTAGAAAACCGAAGTGTCGAAAGTCATACTTGGGAAAGATGGTGTGTGAGACCAAGAAGGTAAGCAGAAAGAAAACAAAGAGGCCAAAGACAATGGTTAATTAATACTTTTCTTTCTTAGGAATCATATGAATAGTAGTATGTGATTAGGACTAAAAATATACCCAAAGTGCGTGATTTAGTGTCTATATTTCCCCCACTTTATGTTTTTTAGAAAATGCTTGATAACATAAAGTAGATAAGAGATGCATACCTAATAACCATGTAGATTGATGGCAAAAAGCATGCCGAGGAGACAAGAAAATGTGGAGTGATAAAAATATGAAGCGTGGATGCTAGAGAAGAGGAAGTGAAAATTGATGACCCTAGGGATGAAAGTGTATGTGAATATGTTGCATTGTACCTATTTTTGATGTCGTTTGATGCTTGATGATGTGACTTGCTTCTTCCCATAAGGATGGACTTGTAAAAGAGAAGAGCAAATGAGTAGTTAAATATGTGTATATGAAAAATTTCAATCCAAATGAGTAAAAGTGTGTAAAAAATATGTGAAAATGCAAAAAGGAACATGTGCACATGATCCGTGATGATTGAAAGGTATAGAAAGGATCATGAAGATGTTGTAGAAGAATGAGTTTTTTTGGGCGATCTCACGCCAATTACGCTAAGTGTGGAAGAAGTGTAGGGAGAAATTTCTAGTGTCATTCTCCAACCTTTGACTTCTTCTCAAAGAGTAAACACCACTACAGATGGTGTGTGAAAATATGATCCATTTCGATCCAGTATGATCCAAGGTGAAAATAGAAAAGGCGTAATGCATGCATGTTAAGTGTTGAAGGACTATGTCTGTCTTGTAAAATCCGTTGTGTAAACTGCTATGAATTATGCCAAACTGAGAAAAACTATGTAACTTCCCCTAGTCATAGGTGCTCAGGAAGGGTCAAGGGTACCCAAGTGCTATTGTCTATGTCTGGGTGTTGGTGTTTGTGTTGTGCTAAGGACCAAAGTCAGGTTCTGGGTCATTGTTGAGACTGAAGAGTGTGGTGTACTGGTACGAAACTATGTTAAACTATGATTGTAAATTGTTCTATGGGGTGATTGATTCACCCAATGATGCCTGCCTCTTTTGGGGTGCATGTGACATTATAAGGAGGGTGTGGCCCAAAGGAATATTGACGTTGTGTTGAAACTAATGCTCTACAGGGGAAGGGAATGTGTTTGGTAGAAAACAAGGCACATGTAAACAAAGTGGCTAGAAAGCAAGTGTTAGTGCAAACAAGATAAAAATGCATATAAAATATAATGTGTAAGCTAGCAAGCCATAAGACAATGTAGACCGCAAAAGTGGGTTACAAACATGGTACATCACTCAGATGTCGCAAGACCCCCGATAAAGTACCATAGCATTATCGTGAGGGGGTAATTCTGAAGTGGATGGAACAATGTCTAGTGTACAAACGACGCCCTCAAGTGGAGGCAAGTTGTCTGGATATTGCATGGGTCGTGGATTAGAAGCGTGGATGTATAGTAGCAGAAGTCAAAATAGGTAATGTAGTGGTTGGATCTAGGTTACAATATTGGAATGGTATACTATTAGTGGGAACTTCATATTCAAATCCATCATGTAAGAATCTAACACATCGGTGAACTATAGAAGAAACTTCTTGCATTCTAGTGAAGTCATGGCCTACCAAGTAAGCAATTATATGAAACTGGGATATCAATGAAAAAAAATAACTAGAATAGTCTTTGGCCCAACTGTGAGTGGAAAAGTGGCAGTTCCTATGCATGGACACGTGGTGGAATCATATTCTCAAATAGAAATAGATGTTTGGTTAAGAACATATGTGGGAAGGCCTATATCTTGAATGAATGATAAGGGACAAAGATTGAGCTCAGATCCAATATCGACTAAAGCACGTTTGACTCCCAAATTATTGATGTAGACTCGTATATATAGAGGAGGATCATTGTCGTACACAGAAATATTGTTAGCTATAGTAGATGGAAAAGTAATGTGTTGTGAAAATGCATCTACGAATGTCTAGTAAACAACGTCGGATGAGTAGTGGAAGGAATATGAGTAGTAGCCAAAAGAGTAATGATTTTAGTACAACACTCAAGATTGGCTAGCAAGAAATCATGAATAGAGATATTCATGATGGGAAGAGCCTAGGAAAATGAAAGAAATAAAAGTATGAGGACCCTAAGAGTTTTGAATGAGACGGGTTCACCATATGATTAAGAAAATATTGAAAAAATTAATGTTAAGTCTAAATATTTAACTACGTAGATATAAATAGATATGTAATAAAGTACAAATTTGACACAAGAAAGTAAGCTAGAAAAAATGTGAAACCCTCATTATAAGAGACGGGGTAAGACACTTAGTTGATTCACAATAATTACAAAGTTGTGCCAAGTTGGAGAACTGATGGAACCGAGGGGAAGACTGCCGCAACCAACCCGAGAAAATTATGTGAGCATTGGAAACACTAGGACTAGGGTTCTTGGACAGGGTCAGGGGCATTAGGGGCGCTACAAACCTCCTCTAGGTGCCTATGATCGCTCGTAACCTTAGAAACTCAGTTTCGCAGGGTCGCAAGATGTTCATTATATGTCACCTTTTATCGCTTGTATGTATTTGTATGATCACCAAGCTCACTTGAAACCTCAGTAAAGAGAAATAACACCTGTAAAACCCCAAAACACATCAAATCATAAAAAAGATACAAATGGGGAGTTGGAATAACCCCGATGGTCACCCTGACCGAGTTATCTTAGGATCTAGGCACCACACTACATTTTAGACTCCATGTAGTTCTCTCTGTATGTGTAGAATCATGCCCTAGGTAACTCTTGTGCCATATGCACTTGAATAATGAGAAAGTAGCTAGATGTAAAAAGATGTAAGTAGATGTGTGCATGGAAAAATGAACTTCCCCTCCTATCAAGTGTATGCAGAAGAATGTAGTCCATATTCCCTTATGTGAGTGTTGGATGGATGCTTTGATGCTCTTGTAATTCCTTTGGATGCAAACTTAGGTGATGATAATAGATGCTTAGTGCTTGGTCCTTTATTATTGCCACATAGCTTTGTATTTATATGATTCCTTTGCTTGAATTTTGTAATTAACCACTAAAAGGCCGACCACCAAGAAAATAAGATGCCCAACAACTAGAAAGGACCCAAAAGATGTGATTAATATGCAAATAGGTTAGGGGCTCTTGGGCATTGGTGTCCTAGTTAGGTGTTGGTGTCCAAACTCATAAAAATTGAAGTTTCAAACCTCGGATAGGCAAGAAGGTGTGTGAGACCTAGAAGGCAAGTGGAAAGAAGATAAAAGAGGCCAAAGACAAAGTGGTCGATTAGTACTTTTCTTGCTTAGGAATAATATGTTTAGTAATATGTGATCGAGACTAAAAATATACCCAAACCGCATGATTTAGTGTCTACACAACATCTCAACAACAATTCCAAATATATAGAGTACAAGTTCATGATCTCCTCTCTCTGTAGAATGAACATGTGTATTTCTTCCATGTTTGCATCTCCTTACTTTACATTATGCAAGTTCAAAGTTACAAAAGTTACAATTATTATCTATACTTTGAGTTACAATTCAATTTCTATCCTAGACATTGAATAAATTGTTTTTACAAGGTTCACCATGGAGCATGCCAACAACAAAACATTAGATAACAACTATCAAGAAAAGACAAGTCTGTGTGCATAATCAAGTATATTTTTCCTTTAAGAATGTAATATTCAATTACACACATGAAGGGGGAATGTGGACTCTAAAATTTGGTAACTTGTTTGTAAATGAAAAGTTTGACTATGTTCCTTCTTGCTAATAAAATACTCATATTTGAAACACAATCAATACATCTTCCTATTTTTTTCATGACCTTCTCATCTTTACACTCTATTATGTCTCTAATTATGAAAATATTAATAAATCAAAGCAATAAAGTAGCCATGTGCATCATCCTAAAAATATGTGTTGTGCATTACACTTCTCTTGTTCTGACCATACATTTTGGTCGGGATGTGAAACCCAGTCCTAGCTGACTTGCACGGTCTTGACTTTTGACATCCTCCAACTCTATTTTTAATTCTAGTATCTTTATTGTGTCATTTTATCTTATGAGGGTCAACTTTATTATAATATTTCAATTACGAAAGACTATGTAAGTGATTCAATATCACTTTATAACTCACTTGATACTCTTACAAGTTATTATTACAAATATCACTCCAAATACACTCAAGCCTTTCTAAGATCTTCCTACATTAGTTGCACATAAATTAAAGAAACCCCTACTAGGTATGAAGCATTCAACTAGGTCAAAGGGTATAGATCCCTCCATTTTCAAGCACACAAAGTACCCAAGGCCATGTCTTAACAAGAGAAAAGTCACTCTAAACATTGTCAAAGGGTTTCAAGGAAAAAGTGGTAAGGTCAACAACTAAAACACACCACATCACACTACTACCACACTAGGAACATTTTATACTCTATAGTTAGCATGTTATTCTTTGTTTTAAGAGACACGAGGGCACCCATAGGGGTTGGATTAGATCACACTCACACTTGCACAAGTACCTAAGAGAACTACATGAGGCTTGATCCCACACAAGGGCATGTAGTGCAACACCGTTATTACAAAATATTTTTCATAGTGTGAACACTTAGGAGTGGTTTGGGTTATTTGGTAGTAATAGGTTTTTAATAATTATAAAATAATATATGAGTGTGCAAAACAGTTGTAATGCACAACTCATAGTTGAGAGATATTTGGGATATTGAGAGGACTTAGAGATTAGCCTTGACTCCTTACTTATAGGAGTTCATTGAGCTATTTATATGTAATCTCTCCATTGGGAATTTGTCCCGAATGAATTACAATATCTCTGGTTTTATTATTTTATTGTGCAATGTTTTGTTTTTTATTTGATTAAATCATAGATATTTACAAGATTTGGTATCAGAGCGGGTTAGACCGCAATGATAACCTGTAGGAATTTGTGAGGCGTTTAGATCTGGATCAAATTTGTTTCATTGGAGTCAAGTCTGCGACCTGCGTGTTTCATTGGAGTCAAATCTGTGACCTGCGTGTTTCATTGGAGTCAAATCTGTGACCTGCGTGTTTGTCTACCAACAACGGTGAGGTTTCACTCAGGTGAATCCATACTTGGTTGCGACGTAACTTCTTTCAATACCGGATCCGCAGTAACAGAGGTATTGTGTTTCTTTCCTTTTTTGGACACAGATGAAAAAAATAGAAAGAAAAAAATTTGCCAAATTTGGAAAGGGTCTCGAGAAGATGTTGGAGTTATAACTTAAAATTGTCATAACTTTCAGCTGGTAACTCAGATTAATGTGCCATTTTTTAAAAATGTGTATTTTTTCGATCTCTACACATTGATCCTGTGTTTTCTATTGTTGGAAAAAAATATTTTTTCCTTTTTGGCAAATATGTCAGAAAATTTTACTTTCAGTGTTTAAAGTTTATTGTAAGGGTGCATTTTCACTGATTTCGACACCTATTCAATGGATTAAATTTTCACACATGGAAGGTGAAAATACAAATGCAATTAATGAACAAGAACCTTTGGGGAATTGTGAGTGGAAAAGAACCAAAACCAATAGATGCTTTGCAAAATTGCTTGAATGGCAAACCAGGGATGACAAAGCAAAATCCATTATTGGGCTTGCTTTATCAGATACTGAGTTGCATTATATAGACTTAGAAAAAAGTCTAAAGATATATGGGATTTGCTAAGTAAGACATTTGGTGCAAAGGTTGTGAATGCTAAATTCTCACTTAAGTTGCAGTTATTCAAGTTGAAAATGAATGAGGGTGCAACTATGTCAAGTCATATTAATGATCTTAGATCTCTTCTAAGACAACTGATATAAGTAAGTGCTCAGGTAGATGAAGAAGATGCAAAAGCTATTTTATTAAATAGTTTACCTCCAAAATATAGTAATGTAGTTTTTACTCTTGGTCAAATGCCTTCTCATTCACTTGAAGGTATGATTTCTACATTACTAGCTGAAGAAAAAAGAACAAAAGAAGATATTGAGGAAGAAACTGCTCTTTATATTAAAAGGAAGCATACTAATTTTTTCAAAAACAAAGAGGAATTAGAATGCTTTTATTGTAAGAAAAAAGGACATAAATCTTCTTTTTGTATTACTCGTGCCAAGGACATCATAAAAGGAAAGCTAAAAATGGATGAAGCTAATACAACTGTTAAAGAAGAGTCAGAGAATGAAGAAGAAGATGAACCTGAACAGAATGAGGATGAAGATGACTACCTATACTAAGTAGTGCCTGATGGAGGATGGAGGCATAGGAGGATGGAGGCAAATTGGCATCTCTTGTTATTCACCAACAAAGAGATTGCTTCATTGTATTGGTGACCTTTTGTTTCAGTTGTGTGGTGTGTTTGCTTTCCGCTGTAATAATGAAAAAAGTAATATTCCTGTTCAAAGCTCCTGCATGAGCATAATTTTTGTTTTGTAATCCCTCTAAGTTAGAAACAATGATGTGAGAAAAATAATGTACGCTACTATGTAGTGGTTGGTTCCACTAGAAAACCATTTTCTGAGTTGGAGGTTCTCTTTGAAAACCTCATATTGTTTGAGTTGTTGGTACTCATTGAAAACCTTCATTTCTTTGTAGATCATGAGCGGGTACAGAGATAGCTTTCCCCATGTTCACACTAAGGGGGTGACTGTTACAGAAATATTGTTCATAGTGTGAACACTTAGGAGTGGTTTGGGTTATTTGGTAGTAATAGGTTTTTAATAATTATAAAATAATATATGAGTGTGCAAAACAGTTGTAATGCACAACTCATAGTTGAGAGATATTGAGAGGACTTAGAGATTAGCCTTGACTCCTTACTTATAGGAGTTCATTGAGCTATTTATATGTAATCTCTCCATTGGGAATTTGTCCCAAATGAATTACAATATCTCTGGTTTTATTATTTTATTGTGCAATGTTTTGTTTTTTATTTGATTAAATCATATATATTTACAAGAAACACTTGGATTGGTTTGGGTAGGTCAATGGCCAAGGGTAGTCTAGCTTCACCACACACGTGACTTATCCTTTTTGTTATATAGTGCTTAGATGAAGAGTATTGTAGGTTTTAATGATTTCCAATTTGTTGCATGGTGATTACAGGTCATTCTAAGGATGTGTGAGCAAGAGAGGAATACAAAAAAGGACATTTATAGGGAAAAAAACATAAAGGAAGTTGTAGAGTCCAACTATCAAAGGGTCTAATACCATACACTTCCATTCATGACCGTATAACTCAAGTCGTGGGTCTTACAAATTTCCTACAATCTTGCACCATCTTAGTTTCTAGTTCTAGAATTGATATCATAGTATTTCCAGTTTTTGATCTGTCTTTTCCACCTATCTTAACAATTGGATCTTCTCTTTTCTAGCCTATATAGCTATGTATTCACCCCCCCAAATGTATTTGAGCTATCGTTTATTATTTATCAATCATTAATTCATTATTTTGATTATGTACGCTTAATGTTGAATTAATTAGGAAAGAATAATATTCTATTATATACCCTTACATCATACTTATTGTTGTGCACTTTCCATAACATAAATTTAATTAGGGTGTAATCACCATGTGAGGTAAATAAGTAAGTTAGACTTACATTTATAGGCGTTCAAAGGTTTAATTGTGCATTAATGCTAGCATATGGATATGAATTGAACCATGAAAAGATATCAAATTGGAAAAGTTTGCATTGTGTGGTAGGAGAGAAGATAGTTTTGCCTATGCCAAATTGTAAGATGGTTTGGACCCATACAAAAGGTCGCATATAGGAAGGTTATGCGGCTTTGCAACATTATGGGACTAATGTTTGAAAAGATTAAACTATTGTTGACTCGATGTAACTAGTTCTATGAGTGACTACGCATTGTGAATAGAAAACTAACTCATTCAAAGGAGATAATATTAGGTTACATAGGCTTGGAATGTGCGCACAAGTCATGCTTTAGATGCAAAGCCAAAGTTGTCATTGTCAAATGATATATTACTAAATTTAGGTGTCTATAGATACCTTATTCTCTACTAACCCCTCACATCCTTTATATTAATAGGATGGTTAGTTTGATGTTCTCATCTACCCCTTCACACCTTATAAGACCTAATTACAACCTACTTACGATCTATATGGATTTTTCAAACCTACTTACAACATATACAACTTATTTTCCAACCTAATTACAACCTACTTATAACCTACTTACTATATTATCATCCTTTCATGAGCCCCCTTAGCTTAGGGTTTATTGTTTATTTATCTAATTTATCTTCCAGTGTTTCTTTTTATTTGTGTATTACTCGGGGTCTCACAACAACTCTTTCTACATTTTAGTGATTCACTATGCAGCCACACTCGTGAGAAGGTAAGTATACAAGTAGGTATGCTTTATTTGAATTCATGCTTTTATCATTTTTATGCATTATTCTTTCATTTTAGTCACTTTGATTTTAGTGTTGCATTTTCTTTTCTTGAAGACCGTCTCATGTACACTTTTTGTGACATGCAATGATATTTGGCTAAGGAATATGTATACATCTAAATTTTCACTTTTGCTAACTTTAGCTCTTCACGTGCACTATATGTGTATTGGCTTCCCAAAACAGTGTTCTCAATGGCATTGTTGGGAGGAAGGAGTAACTAGAAATGGTTATATGTAACCTTCACTATTTTTGTTAGGTTGGTTAGTAATGGTACTTATGAGAGTGCCTTGACATGTAGTCCAATTATATCACACTTCACATATTTTTATACCTTTATAATCACCTCCATACCTTTTTCATGATACCTTTCAAAGATCTCCAAAGTATTCTTCCATCAAATAAATGTTTTTTTGACCCCTCATGATATCACATTGCCCACAACCACTAGTAACGACCATGGTCAATACCATATGACTTGCGATTTGTTAACAATTGATGGTATCAACCACAATCAATACCCCGACTAACGAAATGACAATGACCAATTAATATTGTTATATATACCCGGTATTTGAAAACTCATTCCATCATCATCATCACTCAATCATTCTGATAACACTCACCAATATTCCCTTAAAACCTTAGGGGTCTTGAAGTTGGTATTTCTTACCTTTTTGAAGTCTACATTTGGAACATTGGGTACTTAGGGTTCCCAAGTATAGGAGTTGTACTTATTATGTTATGCCCAATCTTTGGATCCTTTTGAGTCTTCAACAAGTTTCTTATCTAGGTCTTCTCTTATCATTTGTGATCCCCACATCAACTCTATAATAAGGCATTGCTAACTCGAGGGGGCGGTGTTAATGTGCCAATGGTGTTTATAATCAAGTATCTTTAACCTCTCTTTTTGTTTATGTCATTTTATATTTGGATGTGGTCATACATAGGTTAGTGTAAAGTAACATATTCTTGATATATAGCAAATTTTTTTAATCTATATGCCCTTGCCTTATAAACTGCTCTTTGGGCTTTACAATCCTTTACAACCTTTCAATCCTTATAACCTATGTTTACTACAATAGTATAAGAATCCAATATCTGGTTATAATGTGATTACAACCTCGCCAATATAAATTTACTATCGGGTCATAGTTATATGACACTATCTTATCTTAGATTTAGGCTTTGGAATCTTACATCTTTTATAGAGTGTGAGTTATCACCTTGTTCCACATTATTTGCAACTTATAAGCTTGAGGTGAGCATCTTTAACATGACCCCTCTCATCGGCGTAGTCTAGATTTCCCATTATCAAGAGACAAATTATAAGATATTCTATTAGGTCGTTTCTTTATTCATATACACACTAGATCTTCCCTAACTATAAGTGTTTCAAATTAATTGAGGCTTTATCTCTTGATCGCTCCATTGCATCATCATATCATTAATACACTTGTGTTATTATTAGCACTTATGTTAATATTAACTTCATGATTTCAAATTAGGATCTTATTAGTGTGTAAGTCAATACACAATATGGAGGAAACTGAAAAAGAAAGCCTAACAACCTAGGGAGATCCAAAAAGGGTTAGAAGGCCACGCATATTAAAACACCGAGAACTGTACATATATGACTATGGAAAATTTAAACTATAAATAAATAGTTTTAGGGAAATCTTGATGCATATGAAAAAATGGAGAAGAGAAAAAATAAGTGAAACACAATTTAAAAAATTAAAATCTAATTTAGACCCATAATCAAGAAACACGAGAAGAACATACGAAAATTGAGTGTTAATTTGTAGATGGCTTGAGTTCAAAATATGACGGTGAATTTAGGTAGGGAGGGAGGATGATGGAGGCCAAATGTGGGATTAGCGATGCAGACTATAAAAGAGATGCAACCTTTCTTTGGTGGTCAATTTTGGGAAAAAGAGATGGAACTTGTCATCGAGCATCTCTACTTGGGTAGGTAGGTATATCGAATCCTCTTCCTAATCAACGTGAGTGAATACTTTCTTAGGGGCACCTTGACAATACGGATGCGGATGTAGATAGCCTTTGCCACGCGGAGGCGCCTCTTATTATAATAATTATTAACCTTTTCACTAAAACCATAGTGGGTACGTGTTCACATCTCATACGTCATTCCCTGTAAAGTGATTACTCGCCACTCCTCCATTCGGTGGGGGTGGGCGAGTTAACATCAAAGTGGGACAAAACGAAAAGAACTAGGAGCCGAGTTGGAGAGACTCCGAGTTGGTATGCTCATGTGTGGAGAATTTCCAAGGCACCGCCTACTCACTCTTAGGGCTTGGGATTCGACCATCCGACTCACCGTCCAAACCTCGCCGCATTTGTCGACTTAAAATGGGAAGGCCGCTTAAGTAGTATTGCAGGGGCCCGCCTTTAGAGCGAACGGTGTCCCTAAGTCAGCGCGTTCGATTACTACCTACGATCATGTGCTCGCACTGCGCCCCGCCCGGCCCCGTTTTCCGACCCCACTGAATTTGACGGTCACCTCTCCTGTCAAAACGAAAATATGCCACGATCTAGTTTTATATACCTATGTCTTTCAATTTACATTTTGAACAATATTTAAGATTGTCAAAAAAAAATAAAGGAAAAGAGTACCGTTTACATAATATTATTTTCACCTATCTTTCTTTATTTTGATTGAAATCTGGAGTTGTTTAGATGGTCATATTCCACAGCTTCACCCCCTTTTTTTTTTGAATCTCCCGACTTATATTTTAAAAATAAAATAAAAAACTTAATATAAAACATATAAATTAGAATTTAAATATAGTGCAGCATATCTTTATTATATTTTATTTAGGTGATAGAGATAATCATTCTAAATTGAAGTAAACTGAATTAGAATAGTAAATTCCTAAATGGTTTAAAAAATCAATATAAAATATCTTATAATTTCAATTAAAAAAAAAAGAATAAAACATAATTTCAAATTTAGAAACTGTAATTGAAAATAAATTTATTTGTCAACAAAAAAACTTATTCAAAATCATATATTATTATATTTCTAAATTATATTTTTAATATACTAGATTTTTCTATTATGGAATGTAAATCCCGACGATTGAGGCGCGCCAACATACCACTGCCGGCCCGGAATGATGACGTGCTCTACAAAAACAAAATAATCCACGTCAGGTTTCGCGATGCCACGGTGCCGGTGACAGGCACCGTACAAGATCAGAAATTCTGCCAGGAAGGATGTACACGTATTCTTCCTTTACCGGGAGCGCCTGTCACTGCCCGCTCCATTGGCCGGGAAAATATAGTGGGACTGGGCATTGGGCAATGGCATAATGACCGACCGTCTGACGCTGCGGCAGGCCACGACCGGCCAATGAGATGCGAACAACTGACCGGACGCTTTTTTATAATGTCGAAATTTAAACGTGAGATGGGTAACCGGAGTTAGAGTCGAGGTGCGCCGTTCCGCTCGGTTTTAATTTCGGTGAGGTTTGGAAACTGAAAGTCTTTTCTTATCGCTTTTACTTTTCTTGTGTGGCGTACAAAGCCCTGGCGAGGCTACAAATTGAGGCGCCCTCCCTTTCGTTATTTGTGGGAGGCGGAGTTTACGGAATTTCCCTGCCCCAGCCCCTGCCCCTGCCCCTGCCCCTTCCCCTGCCCCTGCAGCGGAAGAGGAAGAAGAAGAAGAAGAAGCATACCTTAACCAAGCACCTCCGATCCAGCGCTTGTGTTGTCTGGTTTTTAATTCGTATTTTTATTGGATCTTGAAGCTTGATTTTCTGCTGCCACTTCCGCTTCACTTTGACGTTAACCGTTTCCTACCTCATTCGTAGGATCTTTGTGCCCTTCTTCCCGCCCAATCCTTTGCTCTTGTAAGGTCCCTGCTTTTCCGTACTTTGCATTTCCCCTCTTTTATTTATATTCCTTCTCCTTGAGCTTTCTCCTGAGCTTTGCGCCTTGTGCCAACCTGCTGCTCTTTGACCGTATTTATTCAGTCCTCTCAAGCTTTTCATCATGAGAATGGGGTCCGAGGATCGATCCCCGTGCTTCCTGCGGATGATGATTTTGCCAACGAAGAGGAGCGGCTGGACATATGGAGTTTGTTGAGACCGGAGCCCCGGAGCGACACCTTTGCTTCGCTTCTCTCGGGCGATGCCGGAAAAGAATATAAAGAAAATGGCACCGCTGTTGCTCCGTGGGATTTGACGCCTCCGAAGGCTTATGCTCCAATCACCAGAAGCCGCAGCTCTCTGAGTGATGACAGCCTTCAGCTTTGCACAGAGGGGCTCGGATGCGAGAGCTGTGATTGTTTGACAGATCCCGCGTCCTCCGATTCTTCGTCCGTGATTATGGACGATTATTTCTTCAAAGACGAAGAAGAAGCTGAAGAGATGGATTCCTTCTACGACTTTGATGATGAAGAAGAAGAAAATAATGAAAAAGAAGAGAAGAATCTGCAATCAACGGGTCCTGCGAGGTCATTTCCACCGCCTCTGCTTTCTTTCTATACCAGCAGCGCCTCATATATGCGATCTTTCAAGAAAGACGGCCGATTCGTGCTACAGTCTGTGAAGGCGCCTCTGCAGAATTATCTGCACTCCTATCGCGAAGGCGGGCGTCTCAAAATGCATCTCGTCAGCACAACCGATGATGAGGACTCTGCCCTAATTCCTTTGGCGTCCCAACTGGAAAATGAAATACTGCCAGAGCAACAATATGGATCTGAGGAGGAGCAGCCACTGGACATCTCTTCGAATTCTGAATGTTCAGCTATTCCAGAAGTCCAAGAATCGGAGCCGCTTCCAGTTGATTTTGCCAAGAATCATTCCGACGCTCTCTCCACCCTCAAATGCAACAACAATGCCGCTGCTCAATTCAATGTCGCCAGCGATTTTCCGCCGGAGAAATGCAAAGCCGCAAAGCGCGAGATTCCGGAGGCCAAATCCTGTCCAAAAGCATCACCTGCCTCCTGTGTCAATGTGTACAGTGGCTGGAGAACCGAATCAGCGGAGCAAAACAGTTCTGTTTTTGCCAAAATTGGCAGAAAGCACAGTCTCTGCCAAATTATCCTGTAAACAAACTAAAATACGCGGATTCAGATGTGAAGGTGAACAAGGTTTATGTGAATGCTAACGAGGCTTGTGGTCGTTCGAGGGTTTCACAATTGCGGGTGAATGATCTTCATGTGTTGGGAAGGTGCCATGAGGCCAAGTCCATGTCCATCTGGGGCAAATCTCACTGCATTGCTACCAGTTCGTAGGGGTTTTACACAATAAAAATATTTGCAGACTTCTCAGGGTTATGTCATCTGAGAATCATAACAGAGGGGAGGTGATTATTTGAAACTACTTTTTTCTGCATCTTCTGTCAAATAATTTCAGCGATTCCGCTGCGAGCACGAGCAGGCTGCTACTTATATTAATCCATGGTTTTGTCTATATTAATATACCTATACTTAAATCTGCTTATTTCACTAAAATTTGGTCTTTCATGATTGTACAATGCTTTTCTTCTGTTCAGTGAGGCACCTTTTTTATTTTATGTTTTAAATGCACCGACTCTTGAGAATCAAATCTTTACGGCTGGGACAACGTCATATCTTACCCCGATGGCTGTTGCTTCGAAGTCGAAAGGTCACTGAACATTTTGAAAATTAGATCAGTAGTTAGCAGCAGTGGCAGTGGCAGTGGCAGTGGCAGTGGCAGTGGCAATGGCAATGGCACGGCCAAGCAAAGGAAACCAATTAACATGGCTTCCGCCCTGCCCCTGTCATATGTTAATAAGATATTCTCTTATTTGTTTTGCTCTTTTCGAAAGAATTAAAACACTATATGATTGATGGTGTAAGAGCATCTCATTTCAATTCAGGCAAAATCTTAAACAAACACTATCTTGCTGGCCTCCTCCCTAGATTCTCTTACCAATCTCTTGGACGTCGCTTTCGCTATTTATGCCTTATTAATTTTGCAAGTAAATATTATTTGAAACCTTTCAACAGTGTTTGGGAATGTTTTTCTAATGTATGTGGATATGGCCCACAAAAATACCATGTTGAATGTGTGCCGAACATTATACCAAAATTGAATGAATTAGCAAAGACCAACTAAAAAGCAAAGCTCACGTAAATAAAGTAATAGTTTGTTGGGTCTTTTTCTCAACACATGTCCATTAATGTTGGGAGACACTTTAGGAATCATAAAATATCGATTATTAATAAAGAAAATGTTACATTAGTAGTAGTGGAGAAGAGCATTACCATTTTGCAACAACCACCAACTTCCACATATCTTTCCCTTTCCACTCAAAAGCATGTGCACCCAAAAGTGATGGGGATAACACAACTCAACTTCCGTGGTTTGGTTTCTAGGGCTTTGCGTGCTCGCTTTTCTATAAAATTCATACCTAAACCCATCTTGGTGTCTCTCTCCAACACTTAATTTTGTGATGGACTACCTAGTTAATTCATATGGTGTTCTAGGCACTTAAAAAGATGGTAATTAATTATTTGATAGTGTCAATATTAGTTTAATACTTAAATTATTGTTTGTGTGTTTATTTTCGGTTCAATTATTATTTTTGTAATTTTATTACAAGACTCATTATTTTATTTTACTTTTAAGTCACTCACATAATAGTTTACATTATCCAAAAGCGCATAATCAAATCGTAATTATTTTGCACAATGAAACATTTATTTTTCATTGTAGTTCCTCCAATGGTCATTTTTTCAAGTTGATATCTTTTATGGGTCATTTCTTTCCTCATCGGTTGACTTTTTAGTGTAAAATTATACACACAAAACTCTATATAACGAAGTCAAACACACTCATTTACTCACCTAACACTTTGCAAGTGCTCCTAAAAAAATATCTCTCAAAAGGCATTCAAATATCTCCTACACATTCCTCGAGCAACAACACACATTAGGAGTAGCCCGTACACAAGTATGAAGCACTTCAAACTAGGTTCTAGAGTCAAGCTTCCCAAGCTAAAGACCATCAAAGCCAAGTCAAACACTAAGCAAACAAGCCATTGTAAACATTATCAAGTGATTGAATTGTCAAATATAGTTGCATCTATACAAATATCACATTTATAAGTGGATAACTACATGCGGTTTGAGACCTCTTTGGAGTAGTACCAACGTAGGCGATACTGCGATTGCACTTCAATCCAAACAGTAACCTTTCTACATGGGTTTCACCAATGGTTAGGGTTTTGGGTCTTTTTAGATGACTACATAAGTTTCACATATTTGTGAGACCTAATTTCTTACGTTGACGAATATCTCAAGTAGTTGCATAGGCATAAAAAGTTACAAAGAGTCAACATCACTTTGGATGAAACCATCAATTATGGATGTGTTTACACCCTTTATGAACTAATAGATGTTATGAAATGCACTAACAAAGGATGTAAGGTTTGTTATAGGGATTATTATGATTAATTATTAACTTTAAACATTAATCATGCAATATCAAAACAATGCATTAATACTGCAACTAGTAATAATAGTATGTTATGAACCATAAATCATAAGAAGAGAGATGCATTTAGTTCTATGTAGTGAATCAAGAGAAATCTTGGTGCACAAGATGGATAAACTTGGAGTATTGAACCTAATGACGCTTCATTTCTAAGACTAGATGGAAAACACCTTGACATGAAACCGTAACGTTTGTATGGTCTTTGATGTAATATATAGTTTTGGAACTACTAAGAGTGTGGCTTTGTAACTTCACATGCCCTTCTCTTGCATATAAATGGGTGAACTTGCTATCAAGCCCTAAGTGTCGCAAAATTGGGAAACGCTTGGAATATTTTGAACCAAAGTTTGAACCCTAACCATGGGTGGAAGACTCTTCAAAAAGTTAGTGCTTGGGTTGAAGTACAATATGTGCACCACCTACGTCAAAGCACTAATGCAAAGAGGCCTCAAACCACGTGTAGCTATCCACCTAACATGTGATATCTATATGGATGCAACTAGATGGGAAACTTGATCCACTTTGATAATGCTTGGGATGATTTTTGAAGACATTCGATTTGGAACTTTGGATGTTTGAAAATGAGGGAAGTTTAACTCCTTGACCTATTTGAGTGCTTCATAATTGTAGTAGTGACTTCCCTAATGGATGTGCATCAAATTTGGGAAAATATTTAGGGATCCTTGAGTGCCTTTTGTGTTAGTATTTATAATGAGAGCTCATGAGAGTGTCAGTGAGTAAATGAAGTGATATTAACTTGCTTATATAAGGTTTTGAAGGTATTTTGTTATGACAAGTTCGACCCAGGAAAACAAAATGATCCAAAAAAGATAATACAATTGAAAGCAAAGTTGGAGGATGTGTTGGTCCAAGATCATACAGGTCAGCCAGGACTAGATATTACATCCTGACCAATCTATACAATTTTGTATAGGAGACGGTCAATTCAATCTGAAAGATGTATCATGATAAGAAAAGGTAAAACACTAATTTTATGCATTTGTATTAACATAATGTGACTTAGAGGTGGTAAGATGGGTGTTTGGGTAAGGTATGAAGGTTCTTTGGGTAGATGGTTAGATGGAGGTGTTGTGGGAGAGATCCGAGTGTGACAGGAGTTGGAAGGAAGCAAATAATAGATAAACAACTACTCTGCAGTAACAAATGACAAATAAGAAGATTACTTACTTGTGAAATGAAGGTGAATAGTAGAGGGTGGTGGTAGTTGAAGGAGAGGTTGGTCCCAAATGAATGTAGCGGCAACAAGAAGGCATGATGCTTCCCTGTGAGTGCATTGGAGCTTTGGATTAATCTGTTGATGAATGGAGTGGTGTCTGAACATTGTGAGGGACTCGATATCTCTCAAGATTATTGGAAAAAATTGAGAGTAAGGATGCAAGGTCGCAAGAGCCAAGAAGCCAGATTCATGAACCCGGGTAAAGGATTGGAAATCCTTATTTAAGGGAACCGATGATGGTTAGGCGATTGGAGTCGGCTGAGGAATAACTGGCATCACTTAGGGATAAAAGTCATACTTTGCCAAAAATAGCCTTTTCTTCCCAATTTGGTGTGATTCAATTGATTCTAGGTCAAGAGTGTGGAATGGCACTAAATGGAGTGAGAAGTTGGTTGGAGGAATGATAGGTAATTAATATTAGGGTTAGAATGAGTCCTAGTTAGTTAAGGTGAGTGGGGACTTAGTCTAGGTTAATTAATAGGATTGGAATAGGTCTAGGATGAGGTGGAGAGATGAGGTGGCTAGGTGAGGTGGAAATTAATTTAATTTAGGTAATTAAATTAATAATGATGTGAAGAGGGGTCATGGTTAGATGTATATTAATCAAAGGGGACTTGGCATGGTGTGACCTAATTTGGGTGTCTAAAATTTCCCCTTTTGTCATGTAGCTTGTATTAACAAGCGACGATGAAAAAACAAGAGGTGGTTGCCCTAGGTATGGGTGAAGGTTAGGTTGCCCCAAGTATGGGTGGAGGTGATCCCCCTCAAACCAGGAACTAATGAAGGAGTAGACAAAATCAGTAATGGGTTTGATAAAATGGTAGGTGTTGAAAAATGAGGTAAGCTATGGGTGGGGGTATTGGTGACATCAGTGTGGGTAATAAGTTAGGGAATTCAAACACATGCACACGTGTAGAATATGATAAGGCACCAGGTTGAAGAGCTCACAAACTCTACATCATCAAAGGTCGATAATTTATCCAAACAAGGTTGATGTGGTCCAGGTATCTAAGGTATAGGATACAGTCTTGGAAACATAATGAGGCTAGGTGTAGGAATAGGCATTAGGTGGGTTCCAAAGCACCAAAAGGTTTGGTATGGTCAAGATAAACATCACGACATAAGGCAAGGAAAGGTTGGTAGGCTAAACAACACGAGTAATGTCATCGCAAGGTACAATGAGTAAGCGAATTCGAGTGTCAAATGGTCAGGTTCGTGTTGGGTGTATAGGTAAGGTTGTAGGTAAGGCCGTAGTGTAGGAAAAAAGGTGCCCCTAAGTACATTTAGGGAGAGGGTAAGATGATAAGGCCATTAGGTGAACTTGAAAGGTGGTGGTAAGGTTGAGGAAGCAATAAAATGGCATCTTGCAGTAACATTTTGGGCAAAGGAGGCAAATTTATTTTAGACAGGGGGACCAATATCGCTTAAAGAAAACTGATGCTAGTAAGGGAACCGACGCCGGTCATCTAGAAGCGAGGATAAGACTAACGTCGGTCATGCCAAATTTGGGTCAAAACTAAAAATCCGTGTGAAAGTGATTGATTTGTGCATTTCCTAATTTAGAAAATGACTGTGGAGAAATTTTTGACGAGAAAAATGACAAGGAGGGTCAGGAGGTTGAGTTGGCAAGAGGTTTTATGGTGGAAGGAGTGTAGTTTACGGGCCCACGAGATCTAATCTAACGATTCTATTGGTTGAGAGCTGAGAGAGTGATTCAGACATGACAAAGGAAGGAGAGGGTGACGGAGGACCTCCAATTCCCGAGACCCAATATCCCATCGCAGAGACGAGCTGATTAGAGGTAGGATTCAAGCTCCATTAGTGGTTTTGGTTAAAACTAAGGTAGAAAAATGAACAATTTGAATTTTGAAATGGAATTGAAATTTTGGTGAAAATTGGGCAAAATTGGGTATGGGGAGGGTGAAATGTAGTTTAATTAGGTGGTAAATGAATGTAGAGGGAATTTGAGGTGGTTTGGGTAGTTAGTTTAGGTGTTTTAATCAATTTTTATAATCGGGGGATGTGGGGCTTTGGCCTGAGCCTAACCAATGACCGACGCCGGGTCGGTATTGGTCGGCGTCAGCGATTAACGAGGACCGGTATCGGTCAAGGTGATGATGCCGATAATCGTTAAAAGTGACCAAGTTTAAGAAAAAGGAAATTGGGAAAGTAGAAAAGTAAGGGAGGGGTAGGTTAGGTTTAATGTAGGTAGGAATGAATGGGTTAAGGTTAATTGAAGTAGGAATGGGTGGGTGAGGGTTAAGTTAGATAAGAATGGATGGGTTAAGTTAGGTAGGAATGGATGGGTTAGAGTTAAGTTAGGTAGGAATGAGTGGGTTAGGGAAAATTAGGGCTATTAGGTGAAGGGGGAAAAGAATGAATAAGAGAAATTGTAGATGATTAGGCTAGATAGAATGTACATTAGGCAAGCAGGTTGGGTAAAGGTAGGTAGGCTAGGAAAGGCATAGGTAGTTAATGGGCTAGGTAGGGTCAAATAAATTATTGAAAGGACCAATTGATTAATAAGTTTAAATGGTGATGATGTAGGCACGTCAATAGTTGATGATGAGAGATAGGCTACCACCCATTTTGGTGTAGATGCGACCTAGTGTTACAGAGGATGAGTGGGTGCATATGAGGGATGTTGGGCTAGGTGCCATTAGATGGTATAGGAGGATAGTCTCGAGATCACATCATGATGGTCACTCTCATCGACATATGGGATCCAACAACCAACACATTCCACTTACCGATAGGAGAGATGACAATCACTCTAGAGGATGTCTATAAGATCTTGAGGCTACCTATTGTTGGGGAGCCACTGTATCATATTTCTTTAGATGAGGCATTCGATCCTATGGTTATAGTGTTTAGAGAGGCCATGAGAGCTCTGTCTTATCATAGTGCTAGACATTAGCTATGGAGATATGTATGTTGCACACCCAAGAGATGAGATTAGCGATGTTGATGATGGTGGGGATTGGTTTTTTTGCACTCCCAGACTCAAAGGGTGGGAGATTTCCATGGGAATTGATGGGGGTTTTGGAGGACATGATTGAGGAGAGAGTTTCTATTTTTCATGGGCACCAACGTACCTAGTATAACTTTACAGGGAGTTGTGGGCCTATAGGAGGATTCGGCGGTTTGGTGTGTGTTGTACCTATCTTCTTCATTGTTGGGCCTATGAGCACATAGTGTGTCTACGTCCACCATGCCTTCCATGACAAGATTGGTTCAGAGGTGTCTATAGAGTAGGGTTCAGGAGGTGGGTACCAATAGGAGCACATCCTAGGGTGGACAAGGCATCACGAGATGTGACATATTATAGGTGACTGTTAGATGGTATATCAATAGTTGATATTTTGTGGTGGCCTTATGTAGATTTCCCTTCATATGGAGGCATGGTGAAGGAGCTAACATGCTTACAACTAGTTCGATGGATACGGGGACGATGACACGGGAGCACGAGATGATATCGGTCAGACCGAGTCGACACCATTTTGGGCTGCAATAGGATGTGCCTCCACCCTTTCCATAGTACCATAGGGACGATGTGGAGAGACCATTATCTCCACCACATCTAGTAGATCCTATAGGGTAGGAGGAGCGGGTTGCGAGATAAGCAAATTGATGATGTGGGAACGATTGATGCATAGGCACCGATGGATAAAATAGCTCCAGAAACTTTGCTTGAGGCTAGGACAGTCATGCTTGGCTACTTTATTATAGTACATAGGACCAGCTTATATGGGCAGGTGATGAATTTATAGTGGCATATAAGCTTAGGCACAGACATAGGTGACCACCTTATAAGGACAACTAGCATAGGTGTAGGTGCGAACAGGCTTTAGAATAGCTAGGCTGTAGGGGATTGTGGGGTAGGTTGTAGGAATGCGAGGCTTAGGTGACTTCCTTACATGCACATGTAGCCACATTACAGCATAACTAGTAGTCAGTATAAGAATCGACAATAGGACATGGTCCCATTGTATATGCATAGGCATCGGGATAGGGTCCCATTTTATAGGTAGATGGATAGGGGCCACTGGGTAAAGGGACATGGGCCAAAGGTTGGAGTTAGAGAGATGACACCTCCCTGTGATTTCCATGGATAGGTATAGAGATGCTATGTCTGAGGCCAGGTATTATCAAGATCAGATTACGATGTCGTTCTCCGAGGTTTTCATATGCAGAGTACGAGCTCGACAGTAGTCGGTCACGAGGACCAGGTCATGGACGCATAGCACTAAAAGCTCGAGGATCCACTGGTCTCATAGGCAAGGTGAGCGGGAGGTAACCAGCTCATGGAGATCGAGGCCAGGGGAGGAGACAGGGGAGAGCAGCAGAGGTGTTGGCCCTTCCTAGAGATGATATGGAGCTTGAGATGTTGATTATTATTATTTTTAAGTTTTGACTATACTTGGCATGCATGCTGAGGCGAGATGTATATGAGATATTTTGAGATACTTGTATTTATATTTGTATATATAGTGTATTGATATACAGACATTCCAGTTATATAGTTGATGATGATATTTACATATGATGTGTGTGATTGTATTTCCATTGTATTGTTATCATGAAAACTAGATATAGGCATGGTTGATGTTATGGTTGTATAATTTGATTTCATTTCCATTATATTGATGTCATGGAAAATAGATGATTAGGCATGGTTTGGTATGTATGATTTATGACTTGGTTTAATTTCCATTTTATTGGTATGATGAAAACTAGTTGTAGGCATGGTTTGGTTTAATTTCCTAGCTATTGATGTTATGGAAACTAGATGTTTAGGCATGGTGTGGTTTAATTTCCAAGTTATTGATGTTATGGAAACTAGATGTTTAGGCATGGTGTGGTTTAATTTCTAATTTATTGATGTTATGGAAACTAGATGTTTAGGCATGGTTTGGTTTAATTTCCAAGTTATTGATGTTATGGAAACTAGATGTTTAGGCATGGTTTGGTTTAATTTCTAAGTTATTGTTTTTATGGAAACTAACTAACTAGGTTTTGATTATGGGGGAAGAATGGTGGGGGAAAAGAGTGGCTGAGCTAACCTTCAAGGGCCCCATGCCCTTGGAGTGCTCCTACATAGCCCTTGCGAAAGGGGCCTTAGGTCGATGTAGTTCTCCCTTAAACCAGGGAAGAATGAGATTAGGTTAGGTAAATTGAGTAGGTAGGTTGGGTAGGTAAGTTGGGTAGGTAGGTTGGGAAAGTAGGTTAGAATAAGTTGGTTGGGTAAGGTATGTTTGAAAATAGGCAAGGTTGAATGTTGAATAGGTAATAGGCAAGGTGAATTAAGTGTAGGCATAGATGACGGTGTTATGATTGAGTCCATTTCGATGGTCTTGTCCTGTTTGAAGAAACAATAAGTAAACAAATAAGAAAATAAAAGAGGTGACATGCCCATATTTGGAAAGGACCATAGGTTTCATACCCCTAGACTTATTAAACATAAGTCCCTAGATACATTACATGAGCGATAGGTCCATAGGTGAAAGAAGTTACATGATCACAATGTGTAGAATATACGCCACATCCCTTGAGTGGATAGGAGTAAATAAATGAAGGTAGGGTGGAGTGGTTTGTTAAGCATAACCTTGTTGTGGGACAATATGTCCCTTCTGCAAGATACCCAAAACTAGAATAGGCAAGTCCATGACCAAAAGTTGTATTTTTCTTGACTTTTTCTTTTTGTGTGTATAGATGATTGATGCGGGAAGTCTATATTGGGATAAATAGGTTCTCCTTGAGGTCTTTGTGAAGCTAATTGATGCATGAAGCTCCAGAATTTTTTTACAAGTATAGATTAGTCTTCTTTTTAGATAGACTAATTACAATAGGTGGCTAACTTTTATAGTTGTCCTTCGAGGGAGTAATCTACTTATAGCAACATGAGAGAGAAAGATAGATGTCCTTTTTGAGGGAATCATCTATTTGCAAGAAGTTTGACTCAAGGAGTAGAGTTTTTGTTATCCCATATATTTTGTATTTTTGGACTTGAAGTCATGGAAAAGACTATAAAGGAGTATAGGCCTCTTTTATGAAGGAAAAAACCATAACACAAAAAGGTTAGCTATGCAAGAGGGGTTTCAAGTGACGAATGACCATGGGATTCCATCCTGAAAAGGAAGAAAATTATCCATGAGAATTATGCCATGAGTAGAGCCGTGGTACTCATATTTAAGACAAGGCTGAATAGTGATGGATAATCACACAATTCTATTTGAGTCGTTGGTCCTTAAAATAGGTAGAGGTAGAATATTCGTATGGTCTTGATTGTATCGTGTGTTTTTTAACTAGTGTAAATTTTGTTAGGAATTAGTATTTACATTGTGTAGATAATAATTGCATTTGGTAATTATTATTATCTTTGTAATTTTTATTTAGTTGTTATATAAAACAACTAATAATGAATGTGTGTTGAGTTGTTTGGTTGTTACAAACAACTCACGAGATTAGTATTTGTTAGTAGAGTAGTTTCCTAATTTATAGGAAACTATGTGCCTATATATTTGTAAGTGCATCCTATGTAATTGATCCAGAATGAATATAACATAATATCATTATTCCATGTATAAATCTAAACAGTTTTATTGTGCAAATATGTGGCATTTATTATAAATTTTCCCCAATTTTTGTGTTTGGAGATGTTTATGAGGACTGTACCATGTGAAAACTTATACCGAACATTGAAATGACTGGAGATGTAGAATATACCTTTGATGAATGCCCCCTCTTTTAAGGCACATGTGATAAATAATTTGAAGTGCGTGGTTCAAAAGAAATTATGTGTAACCTTGTCATATAAGTCGATAATCTATGTATTAAGAACACACCGAAGGATGTGGTGGTGGCCACCTTTGAGAACATGTACCTATAAAATAGGATGAATATGGTGGAGAAAATAGATAAAAAAGATAAAAATAGTAGTACAAAAACAACAAATCTATGTAATAAAACAATTGTAGAGAAAAAGTAGTAATCAAGTGAGAAAATATAGTTAATAATAAGCAAAAAAAGAGTCACATCAAGGCACATAAATGCAAACATGGGAAACTCATGATGTCACAAAAAAACTTAGGAACTTAAGCTACATACAAGAGAAGTAGTGTCACACAATAAAGATATAGAGCCACAAACATAGGACACCCACTGTGTCGCAAGACAATCAAGGCATGTAGGCCATATAAAAGAGAAGTAATGTCACATAAGAAATGCATAGAGCCATAAATATGGGATAACATGGTATTATAATATAATCAAGGCACTTAGTGGATGATGATATATTATTTGACATGGATGTTTTATGGATGTTGTTCGGACATGTGATTTTGGATATTATGAGTAGATCTAGAAATGGATATTTTATGATGATGATATAGTTGTTGATTAAAAATGCAAATGATGTAGTTGTTACTTTGATGTTGTTGTGATTCATTTATATAGATGGTTTTGTGATTTTATTTATATCATATTGGATGTTCTGATATGGCCACGAGGCCGAAGGAGGTATTTGTATTTTGTAGGTTAAAAATATCACAACAAAACATCGGGGATCGGAGACCAACCACAATGGAATTCTAGGTGAATTCGACAAGGTCACCATGGCAACTTGTTTTATTGTGTGTGTGTTGTTTTTGTTAGGGATTCCCATGGGGGATTACCTTTACATGTGACCATGGGTTTGTGTATTTTATTAATGTGTTTAAATTTTATTTATTGTTGTATGTATTTTATTAGTAATGTGTTCCTTTCTTTTAATTAATTAAAATTGTGATAGATTAATGTGAGAAATCATATGATTAAAATTTAAATAAATTAAATTGGGATATGGGAAAGTAATAATGGAAGAGTTGTTGGTTGTTTGTATTAAATTTGTAAGGGATGTGTAAGTTGTGTAAGAGTTGTGTAAGTCAGATTTTGGAGTATGAAATACTCCACCTCCATGAAAAATTCAATTTGTCCTTGGGGGCTGTTTTTTGGAGGCTTGTGGGACAAGTAAAACTTGTCCCATGCCTCTAAATTTAATTTACCAACCATACTTATGGTTGGAGAAGTGATTTGTGACTTTTATAATGAATTTTATTAATCATGTTGCTTGTTTTGATTGCACTTTCTTACATTTTATTTAATTTGTTGTCCCTTGAGGTGTGGGCTTTTTGGAGTGTGCAAGTAACTTGTCATATTTTCACCCACCTCTTTATTGTGCTTGGGAGAATGGATTTTGTCTTTTGTGTTTGAATTGAGGATGTGTGATGTGGCATCCTACATGGATCCACATCATCCTCTTCTCTTCCCTCTTCTATATAATTCAAACTCTTTCTTGTTTTGGGTTGTTGAACCTTTTTGCATTCTTCCTTGGGGGCATTTTTTTTGCTTGTTTGGAGCTCTTGTGGATTGTGGAGGAATTTGGAGATAACTTCATACTTGGCATTTTGTTTTGGACTGTGTTTTGGCATTTGAAGCTTGTTGTTTGGAAACAAAAGTAACCATGGAGAGGTAGGAATTTAACTCTCTTTTTATGTGTTATTATTTTCTTGTTGTGTTGTGTGAATGGTGCATGTTTTGATTTATTTGTTGGCTGGTTGGGTAGACTTCCTTAGGGATGGTGTAGGAGAAGGCTATGGGGAATCCATGTGGGGGGCATAAGGAATGCCATTGGCATCAGAATTTTGTGGAGGGAGTTTGGGTTTGGGATCCACCATGGAAAAGAAATAGCTTGCATTTCTTACTTTGTGGGGGCATAAGGAAATCTGTGGGGGCATAAGGAGGGATTTGTGGGGGGGCATAAGGATATGTGTGTGATGAATTATTTTGGTGGTTTGTTCTTGGTGGATGCCCAATTCCCAATTGGGAGGCATAAGTAGCTTCCCCATAGACCTTGCTCCTTTGGCTTGCATGATCAAGCCTGAGTTTTGATTGAATGTTTTTAATTGCAGTTGTGAACTATTGTTTTTTGTTTGAACTATGTTTTATATTGAAATGTGCATGTTTGAAAGAATGTTGTGTGTTGTGGAAGCCAGTTGTTTCCATGGGTTGAATTGCATCTATTATTGTATTTTGGTTGGGGCTCGGGGGCCAATGATGAAGGAAGGCTTCTCCTTTCATTGGATGTCTTGGTTGGGTGGAGAGCGTTGCCTTTCCCCCTCTTTTGTTGTGATCAACTTGGAGAAAGAGAAAATGTGCATGTTGTTGTCTTGGAGCAAAGGAAAAATGTAGTTTGATAGTCCCTTGTGAAAACATATTTATTTGTAATCCTTTCCCACTTGTTGTGGATGAAATTGTAATATGTATTTTGTGAAGAAAGATGTATGTAATTTGATTATGAAGTTAGATATTTGAATTGTGAAAGACATTTATATTCTGTTGTTATTGGAAAGAAAGAATTAGAAATGTGTTATTTGCATCCAAAACATGGAAAGATGTAAAGATGTATTCCTTTTGAATTAATAAAGAATTGCAAGATCTTCTCTCATTTGCATTGTTGTGTTGAATTGGAATATTAAATTGTGATTGGAATCTCTGTTTAATTTAAAAAAGAAAAAAAATACGTATGAAGGAATTATATTTCTTGTTTCTTTTTTTTGAAATATATAAAATTGAAATCAGAATTTACATTTAGCTTTGAAATGATTTGTTTTAAAAAATAAATGTATTAGATTAGTTTAGAAATGAAATGCCACACTTAAATGATAAAATTAGATTTGATATACAAATTTTCTTGAAAATGATCTCTTGTTACAAATATTTAAAACTGGCAAAATTTTAATAAAATGCATAGTTCAGACCTGCACACATTAATCAACTTGGAATTGATATAATTTAGCATGCTAAGATATTAAGGAACTCAAATTGACAAAGAAAACTTAAGAAAACAATTTAAATTGCAAAATCAAATCCAATCCCTCTCCTAGTCATTTTTTACATCAATTGTTGGAAAAATGCAAATTGAAATCAATTGAGAAAATTTAATTTCCTAAAACACTTTAAATCCTCCTAGATCAATTCTCCATGTCTTTTTGGCATGTTGAGTGAAGGAGGAGATCCAATTTAATCAAATTTGAAAGTTGGAAATTACCAGTTGGCTTTTTAAAATCCTACAGATCATTTTTGTAAAATTGACCCTTTAAAATTTATCAAAATGTAAAATTTATGTTTCTTGTGCAAAGAGGGCATCGAGATATTTCCAAAAGTCCTTGTTTTCCCAAAACTGAGCTTTCTAGCTCAAGTTATGACACTTTGAAGTTTTTCTTGCCTTGGCGGGAAAATTTGGGAAAATTTTCCTTGGGGCCCGTGACCCAAAAAAATTCCCATTAAAAAAAATCCTTAGAATTTTTTTAAAAATTTTGGTTCGGGAAAATTTTTTTGAAATTTCCTCCACCATCCATAGCCAATCAGAGGCTGCCATGTGTCCTCATGGGGCAGTGGTGGAGGTGCGGCATTTTTTTTTGCCCTTAGACCTTTTTAAAATTTTGGAAAAATTTTCCATTTCTCCCCCGGCCCATGGCCTATCACAGGCTGCCACATGGCAGCTTTGGGTGCTAGGGGGGAGGACCCTTTGTTTTTTTTTTTTTAAATTTTTGTTTTGGAAAATTTTTTAAAATTTCCCCACCCGGCCCCCACTCCCACCTTGCCTTGGGAAAACTTCCTCCACGGGCGCGCGGACCCGCACGCATGCACAATTTCCCTTTCCCTCCTCCCCCTTTGGTGAAATTCACCAAATCTCCCTCACCCACCTGCCTCCTCCTCTCCTTCTCCCCATCCCCATGTAGAATGTGGAGTGCCACATGTCCCTAGTGGACCCATGGGCATGTGGGCATTGTTTTTTTTTCTCTCCCCCTTGGGTGAAAATGCCCCAAACTCCCCCGCCCCTCCCCTTCCTTTCCTTTTTCCCGATGACTCTGAGGCCACCACGTGTCCTTGGAGGACCCATGGAGGCATGGGCACAAATGGGAAATTTCTCCCATGCAAGGAAAAATTCCAAATGCCACCCCATGACCCGCACCATCCCAAAATTTTCTTTTCACCCCTACTTGACACGTGTCCCCTTGGGGAAAATTTGACCCCTAAAGTCCTTGCTTGCTCATATCTTGAGTTTCTGAAGGAGTTAGGAGGACTTCTTTATATCACTGGAAAGGTGAGAAAATTTCCTATCCAATGGGAATGATTTAGGAAATTTTGGAATATGTTAAGTATGAGAAAAATCAAGTTGAAACTCTGAGCTTGTTAGAGAGTGGGTATGGGGGTAAATTTCTCCCTGAACCTAACTGAAACTTCTAACCCTAAAATTTGAACCATGTGACTTGATAATTGTTAATGAAGGAAAAATATGTTCTAGTAATTTAGATTTGTTCTAGAACCTAATAGGGTCAACTGTTGTCTTGCAACTTGGTTGTGGACACTTCTAATAAAAAAATTATTCCATAATTTTCTAACTAACCCTAGGTTGTTTCTTGGGTCTCAAGTGGGTTGTTTTAATGGGCATCACACTTGGTATCGAGTAGAGTGGTTCAAAATCTTGGACCATTGGGCACACTAGAAAACTTGGGACATGAAACTTAAACCTAGCACACTTTTAAACCTAGAAAACAACTTAGCTAGAATTTGTATATTTTAGTAAACATGGAAGTTGTGTAAAACTTAGAAAAATAAACTAACTCTCACTTTGGTCTATGCAGGAGGCTCAGACGGAGTGAGAGGAACCTTCACAGAGACTCAGAACTCACCACCACCACCACCACCACCACCGATCAGGGTGTAGTAGCTATCCTACCTCAGATTCTACAGACCCTTCAGGATGTTAATGCCACTCTATACGGAGGATTAGGAGGAGGACATGTAGCTAGTCATGATAGAGCCCCTTCCATTGAGGGTTAGGTATCTCCTCGACCTAGGAGGAGCATAGGAGAGAAATCCCATGTGGAGTCAGCCAGAGAAGAGTCACCACCTAGGAGACAGGTGACAGAGTTCCAGAGCATAGAGAGAGGTCTCGAGCCCTAGGCTTAGGGATGAGCATGCAGAGAGACCTAGAGGCCATCAGACCACAATAGTAGTGATCACATCAGGGAGATCCTAAAGCTTTGGCCATCACATTACTCAGGTGACATGGGTGGATTTTAGGTAGAGGCCTGGCTAGTGAGCTTGAGTGGTTGCTTCAAGCTTTGTCCTTGTTCTAGCAACACGAAAGCTCATGTTGTGATCCATCTACTGAGGGATGGAGTAGGAGTATGGTGGAGGATAGAGGAGCAGAAGCTCCATGTAGATTCTAGAGATAGTGACTTGGGAGCTATTTGAGGAGAGATTCAGGAGTAGGTATTTGTCACGGAGGTTCATATAGTAGAGGATCGATGAGTTCCATGACCTCAACAGGCAGGCATCTCTTTCAGTAGTAGTAGTGAGAGTAGATTTCTGGATCTACTCCAGTATGTAGAGTATATGCAGGATGAGTAGGTGTGGATTCACAGGTTCATCCAGGGCCTAAATTTAGATATTGGAGGTGTAGTGTGGATCCACTACCCACAGACATTAGCTGAGGCCATCGAGAAGGCCTATATTATAGAGGAGACTCGGGAAAGACCCAGCAGGCTAGAGACCGAGTCGGAGCCACATACATAGATGAGATGCAGGATGGTAGATCGAGGGGGTCAGTACCCCTTCCTCATGGTGGCTAGGGTATAACACAGTCATCCTTTAGGCCACAATAGTAAGTAGCAGTAATAGTCCCGCCCACCTCATAGACCTCCACAGAGAGCTGATGCACAGAGAGGTCGGAGTATGGGGCCTCCTCTAGGGGTCCCATCAGGACACAGGTGGACCTAGAGCTCGGTCGGTGGGGAGCTCACCAATAGAGAGACCTCAAAAGACCACATAGCTGGATCATCAAGGGTCCACACCACAGGCTTCTAGGGCACCTACTTGGAGGTGCTACTCATTGGGGAGGATCAGGAGGATGTTTTGGTTGTGGAGTTACTGGACACTTTTGGAGAGATTTCCCACATAAACCCTAACAACAAGGGTAAGGCACATATTTTAGAGCCATTGTTGGTGACATGGGACATAGCCACAGGATTTATGTAGTGGTTGAGAACCACCAGGTAGAGCATCAGAGCACAGTCATTGAGACCACAGTAGCATTGGTGGTATTCCTACCTCTGTATTGTTTGATTCTGGTTCTTTTGATTCTTTCATTGCACCATCTTTAGTAGAGCGATGCAGGCTGGTGGCAGTTAGGCAGGGTCTTAGTTGGGATGTCGAGATGGCTTATGGAGCCAAGATCTCTATAGACTCCTTAGTTAAGGAGTGTGTAGTGGATTTGGGACCTTTCACCACTACCTCAGATCTCCGTATCCTTCCTTTGGGCTCGTATGGAGTCATTTTGGGTATGGATTGGTTATCTACACACAGGGCCAGGATGGATTGTTATCACAAGACTATATCTTGTGTAGATGATTTGGGAGTTGAGTTCGGTGATTTCGGGGTCGGAGACCCATTTCTATTCACACCATCTCCATATGCAGCTTAAGCGGTGTGTGTGTGATGGGGTTGTCAGATGTATGTTGTTACAGTTAGTGACAGATCAGAGGATGGGTCTAGTGGACCATCACTAGATGATCATCCCATTTTGAGAGAGTTTTTAGATGTCTTTCTAGGGGAGCTACTAGGGTTACCACCCCCACGTGAGATTGATTTTCATATAGATCTAGTTCTGGAGTAGAGCCTATCTCACGGGCACCTTATCGGATGACCACCCCAGAGCTCTGTGAGCTCAAGTTGTAGCTTGAGGGCCTTTTGGAGAAAGGCCTTATCCATCCTAGTGTATCCCCTTGGGGTGCACCGGTGATCTTTGTGAAGAAGAAGGATGGATCCTTGTGGTTGTGTATTGATTACCACCAGCTTGAACAAGGTAACGATCAAGAATCATTATCCTCTTCCTCGTATTGATGACTTGTTTGATCAGATGAAGGGAGCCATGGTTTTCTCTAAGATTGATCTTAAGTCAGGGTACCATCAGTTGAGGATTTTGGAGGTGGACATTCATAAGACCACCTTCCACATGAGATATGGGCACTATGAGTTCACAGTGGTGCCTTTTGGTTTGACTAATGCCCCCACAGTGTTCATGAGTTTGATGAATGGGGTATTCAGACCTTCTTAGATCACTTCATGCTCATCTTCCTAGATGACATTTTGATATACTCACGTACACATGAGGAGCACGAGGGCACCTTTTCCAGGTTCTTCAGTGTCTTCATGAGCAGTAAACTTTACGGGAACTTGGAGAAGTGTGCTTTCTTTTAGACAGAGGTGTAGTATTTGGGTCATATCATTTCTAGGGAAGGTATCACATCGATCCTTCCAAGATTAGAGCCATTATGGATTGGCCAACACCCACTACAGTGACCGAGGTGTGCAACTTCATGGGATTAGCAGGTTACTACTAGAGATTTGTTTAGGACTTCTCTCGGATTACACCCTATCACTTCCCTTCAGAGGAAAGGGAAGAAGTTTGTTTGTTCGAGAAGATGTGAGCAGGCCTTCAGACACTAAAGGAATGCCTCACCACAACACCTATTCTTGTAGTGCCGGATCCACAGGTGAGTTCTTTGTTTGCACAGGATGCTTCGTTGGTAGGCCTTGGAGGTGTGTTGATGTAGGAGGGTAGAGTAGTGGCTTTTGAGTCTCACAAACTCAAAGATCATGAGCTTAATTATCCTACCCATGATCTTGAGCTTGTAGTTGTGCATGCTTTGGTTAGATGGAGACATTTTCTTCTTGGTAGGAGATTCACACTCAGGATAGATCATTTGAGTCTTCACCACCTCTTCACGTAGCCCAATCTCAATGCTCATCAGTGGCATTGGATGGAGTTGCTTTGTGAGTATGACATGGAGATAGAGCATGTGAAGGGGAAGGAGAATGTGGTAGTAGATATGCTCTCAGTAGATGAGACATGTGGCTATGGCCACCTCAGTGAGCATAGATTTGTGGAGCAGATTCTTCAGCAACTTCCTCTTGACAACTTCTACATTGCAGTTCGAGTAGAGATCGAGTCACAGAGACCCCTTGAGGGGAAGTTTGATGGTTTTTCCTTAGAGGTAGATGGTCTTCTCGGCACCAGAGGCTAGATATATGTTCCCAGAGATGGAGGCTTGAGGCAGACATCTTGGTAGAGGCACATCATGCACCCTATTCAGCCCATCCCGGGTGAAGAAGATGCACACCACCTTGAGATAGTTGTATCATTGGAGAGGACTTCATCGAGACGTGGCCCAGTTTTGTGTCATGATGTTTGGAGTGCCAGAGAGTTAAGGCCAAGCATCAACATCCAACAGGCCTTCTTTATCCTCATGCTATACCGAAATGGAAGTGGGACACCATTTCCATGGATTTCATTGTTGGGCTACCGATGTCGAGATATCACCATGACGCCATTATGGTCACGGTTGATAAATTGACAAAAGTGGCTCACTTTTCTCTGTGAAGACCACTTATACAGCTAGAGTAGTGGCATGAGTATATTTGGATGAGATTTTTAAGGTTACATGGGATTCCATGGAAGATCATTTGTGACCGTGATCCTTTATACACTTCACATTTTGGACTACCATGCAGTATGTCCTCGGGACGAGAATCAACTTCAGCACAACATATCACCCTGAGATAGATGGACAGACTGAGTGGGTGAATCATATTTTAGAGGATATGCTCAGGATGTATGTGATGGATCAGCAGTCTAAATGGGAGGAGTACCTGTACTTAGTGGAGTTTTCCTACAATAATAGTTTTCAGAGTTCTATAGGCATGGCTCCTTTCAGCTTTGTATGGTAGAGAGTGCAGGACACCTCTTAGCTAGGGATAGGTTAGAGGAGATAGAGTATCTCTTGGACCAGCTCTTTTACAGGATGGAGCAGTAGGTGGTGTTGATCAGATGCAGAGATTACAGGAGGCACATGACAGGTAGAAGAAGTATGCGGATCAACATAGGATCGATCATAGTTTTGATGTGGGCATGAAGGTGTTCCTTCATGTCAGGCCACACAAGAGCCCTATCCATTATGGAAAAGGTTCTAAGTTAGCTCCTAGATTCATTGGTCCTTTTGAGATCTTGGAGCATATCGGCCCTTTGGCCTACCATCTAGCATTGCCACCCAGCTTGTCTCACATACATGATGTTTTTCATGTTTCAGTTCTCAGGAGATATATTGCAGATCCTTCTCATGTGTTAGATTGGACATCATTGTAGGTGTAGGATCAGGGGTAGGTGATGGTGGAGCCCATTCACATCTTAGATCATGTAGGACCCTGGGCCTTTGAGGTAGAGAGGTTGATCAGGTTTGGGTGCAGTGGGACAGATATGATGAGACTACTACATGGGAGGATGCTACTTCATTACGAGTTTAGTTTCCACATTTGTTCCAGTGACTTCCAGGAGGAAGTCGAGTCTAAGGGGAGGGGGATGTAGTGCCCACTTCCCTTTGACACCTTTTGATACTTATTTTGATACTTGTGATTACATTATGGACATTATTATGTTTTGATTTAGTATGTTGTTAGACATTTGATCATGGATTATTGTTGATCTTGATTTGATTATGATGCATGATGATTATTAGAGACACTCATATGTGGATGATGATATATTATTTGACATGGATGTTTTATGGATGTTGTTCGGACATGTGATTTTGGATATTATGAGTAGATCTAGAAAATGGATATTTTATGATGATGATATAGTTGTTGATTAAAAATGTAAATGATGTAGTTGTTACTTCGATGTTGTTGTGATTCATTTATTAGATTGGTTTTGTGATTTTATTTATATCATATTGGATGTTCTGATATGGCCATGAGGCCAAAGGAGGTATTTGTATTTTTCAGGTTAAAAATATCACAACAAAACATCGGGGGATCGGAGACCAACCACAATGGAATTCTAGGTGAATTCGACAAGGTCACCATGGCAACTTGTTTTATTGTGTTGTGTGTTGTTTTTTTTAGGGATTCCCATGGGGGATTACCTTTATATGTGACCATGGGTTTGTGTATTTTATTAATGTGTTTAATTTTTTATTGTTGTATGTATTTTATTAGTAATGTGTTCCTTTCTTTTAATTAATTAAAATTGTGATAGATTAATGTGAGAAATCATATGATTAAAATTTAAATAAATTAAATTGGGATATGGGAAAGTAATAATGGAAGTTGTTGGCTGTTTGTATTAAATTTGTAAGGGATGTGTAAGTTGTGTAAGAGTTTGTGTAAGTCAGATTTTGGAGTATGAAATACTCCACCTCCATGAAAAATTCAAATTTGTCCTTGGGGGCTGTTTTTGGAGGCTTGTGGGACAAGTAAAACTTGTCCCATGCCTCTAAATTTAATTTACCAACCATACTTATGGTTGGAGAAGTGATTTGTGACTTTTATAATGAATTTTATTAATCATGTTGCTTGTTTTTTTAATTGCACTTTCTTACATTTTATTTAATTTTTTGTCCCTTGAGGTGTGGGCTTTTTGGAGTGTGCAAGTAACTTGTCATTTTTCACCCACCTCTTTATTGTGCTTGGGAGAATGGATTTTGTCTTTTGTGTTTGAATTTGAGGATGTGTGATGTGGCATCCTACATGGATCCACATCATCCTCTTCTCTCCCTCTTCTATATAATTCAAACTCTTTCTTGTTTTGGGTTGTTGAATCATTTTACATTCTTCCTTGGGGGTGCATTTTTTTTGTTTGGAGCTCTTGTGGATTGTGGAGGAATTTGGAGATAACTTTGCATACTTGGGAGATTGTTGTTTTGAACTGTGTTTTTGGTTGAAGCTTGTTGTTGGAAACAAAAGTAACCATGGAGAGGTAGGAATTTAACTCTCTTTTTATGTTGTTATTTTCTTGTTGTGTTGTGTGAATGGTGCATGTTTTGTTTTATTTGTTGGCTGGTTGGGTAGACTGCCTTAGGGATGGTGTAGGAGAAGGCTATGGGGAATCCATGTGGGGGCATAAGGAATGCCATTGGCATCAGAATTTTGTGGAGGGAGTTTGGGTTTGGGATCCACCATGGAAAAGAAATAGCTTGCATTTCTTACTTTGTGGGGGCATAAGGAAATCTATGGGGGGCATAAGGAGGGATTTGTGGGGGGGCATAAGGATATGTGTGGTGAATTATTTTGGTGGTTTGTTACTGGTGGATGCCCAATTCCCAATTGGGAGGCATAAGTAGCTTCCCCCATAGACCTTGCTCCTTTGGCTTGCATGATCAAGCCTAAGTTTTGATTGGAATGTTTTCAATTGCAGTTGTGAACTATTGTTTTGTGTTGAACTATGTTTTATATTGAAATGTGCATGTTTGAAAGAATGTTGTGTGTTGTGGAAGCCAGTTGTTGCCATGGGTTGAATTGCATCTCTTATTGTATTTTGGTTGGGGCTCGGGGGCCAATGATGAAGGAAGGATTCTCCTTTCATTGGATGTCTTGGTTGGGTGGAGAGCATTTGCCTTTCCCCCTCTTTTTGTTGTGATCAACTTGGAGAAAGAGAAAATGTGCATGTTGTTGTCCTGGAGCAAAGGAAAAATGTAGTTTGATAGTCCCTTGTGAAAACATATTTATTTGTAATCCTTTCCCACTTGTTGTGGATGAAATTGTAATATGTATTTTGTGAAGAAAGATGTATGTAATTTGATTATGAAAGTTAGATATTTGAATTGTGAAAGACATTTATATTCTGTTCTATTTTTGGAAAGAAAGAAATAGAAATGTGTTATTATTGCATTCAAAACATGGAAAGATGTAAAGATGTATTCTTTTGAATTAATAAAGAATTGCAAGTTCATCTCATTTGCATTGTTGTGATGAAGTTGGAATATCAAATTGTGATTGGAATCTCTATTTAATTAAAAGGAAAAAAAATACGTATGAGGGAATTATATTTGCTTGTTTTCTTTTGAAAATATATAAAATTGAAATCAGACTTTACATTTTAGCTTTGAAATGATTTGTTTAAAAACAACTAAATGTATTAGATTAGTTTAGAAATGAAATGCCACATTTGAAATGATGAAATTGATATACAAATTTTCTAGAAATGAATCTCTGTAAAATTTTAAAAAACTGGTAAATTTTAAATAAAATGTACAGTTCGACCTGCACTTAACAATCAACTTGGAATTGATATAATTTAGCATGCTAAGATATTAAGGAACTCAAATTGACAAAGAAAACTTAAGAAAACAATTTAACCATTGCAAAATCGAATCCAATCCCTCTAACAGTCATTTTTCTATCAATTGTTGGAAAAATGCAACTTGAAATCAATTGAAAAATTTACTTCCTAAAACACTTTAAATCCTCCTAGATCAATTCTCCATGTCTTTTTGGCATGTTGAGTGAAGGAGGAGATCCAATTTAATCAAATTTGAAAGTTGGAAATTACCAGTTGGCTTTTTAAAAGCTGCAGATCGTTTTTGTAAAATTGACCCTTAAAATTTATCAAAAAGTAAAATTTATGTTTCTTGTGCAAAGAGGGCATCGAGAGATTTCCAAAAAGTCCTTGTTTTCCCAAAACTGAGCTTTCTAGCTCAAAATTATGACACTTTGAAGTTTTCTGCCTTGGCGGGAAAATTTGGGAAAATTTTCCTGGCGGGCCTGGCCCGAAAAATTTCCATTAAAAATCCTTAGAATTTTTTTTTTTGAAAAATTTTGCTTGGGAAAAAAATTTTTCATTTTCTCCTCCACCCCCATGCCAATCAATCAGGCTGGCCACCACGTGTCCTCACGGGGCAGCGGCGGAGGCACGGCGACATTTTTTTTTACCCTTAGACCTTTTAAAAAATTTGAAAAATTTTCCATTTCTCCCCACCGACCCGCGACCTATCACAGGCTGCCACGTGGCAGCTTTGGGTGCTAGTGGGGGGAGGACCCTTTTTTTTTTTAAAATCTTTGGAAATTTTTTTTTGAAAATTTCCCTCAAACCCCACGACCCCGTCTCCCTCCCTCCTTTGGGAAATTCCTTCCACGGACATGCACGGACCCACGCACACAATTTTCCTTTTACCCCATCCCCCCTTTGGAAAATTCACCAAATCTCCCCCCACCCACCTTCTCTCTCTCTCTCCCCCCATGGTGAAATGATGGAGCACCACGTGTCCCTGGTGGACCCACGGGCACATGGGGCCAAATTGGCTTTTCTCCCCCTTTTGGGTGAAATGCCCCAAATTCTTCCCCCGCCCTTCCTTCCTTTTTCCCCGATGATGACTCTGAGGCCGCCACGTGTCCTTGGAGGACCCACGGAGGCACGGGCACAAATGGGAAATTTTCTCCCCATGCAAGGAAAAATTCCAAATGCCACCCCATGACCCACCATCCCAAAATTTTCCTTTCACCCCTGCTTGACACGTGTCCCCTTGGGGAAAATTTGACCCCTAAGGTCCGCTTGCTCATATCTTGAGTTTACGAAGGAGTTAGGAGGACTTATTTATATCACTGGAAAGGTGAGAAAATTTCCTATCCAATGGGAATGATTTAGGGAAATTTTGGAATATGTTAAGTATGAGAAAAATCAAGTTGAAACTCTGAGCCTATTAGAGAGTGGGTATGGGGGTAAATTTCTCCTTGAACCTAACTAAACTTCTAACCCTAAAAATTTGAACCATGTGAACTTGATATTTTTAATGAAGGAAAAATATGTTCTAGGTCATGAGAGAAGAACCCAATAGAGTAGATTCAAGAGAAGTAATGTGTGTTGAAAAGGAATTGCAAGGAGGACTAGAAGAGCAAGGTCCAATAGAGATAACATGTACACTAGAAGAACTATGAGGAATCATAGAAGGGTGAGAGCCACAAAAGATACCATGTGAAGTAGAAGGTTTGTTTTGATACCTAGGAGGGAATGAGCCACTAGAGATAACATGAGAAGCAAAAGGCCTATCTAGAGAATAAGGAGGGTGATATCCACTAGATATAACATGTGAAGTAGAAGGCCCATCTTGACACCCGGGGTAGGAATATAAACTATAAAAGTGTGACTAGAAAACCTAGGAAGAGGAGCCTCAAAGGGAATACCTTAAATTACGATAACTTTTCGTTGGTGAAAAAACTTGACACATTGGTGTAAGATAGATGGAACAACAATAAGATAATGTAACCAAGGAAGACCTAAACACATAAGCCCTCATATTTCTTGTTACAACACAAATTCCTCCATAGCCTATAAAGTTGGCCCTCGATAGTAATTTATGGGGAATTTCCCTTCGGGGGTCCAAGTTGTTATTGCCAAATCACCGCAACCCCGAATGGCCAGTGCTATAAGTAGGTTGTTTGGTGTGATTGGGACACATGGGATCACCTCTCAAGGTGTGGGACTTGGTTTTGAGGTGAACCTATGGAGAATGGTGACTTCCTTTTCCTAAACCAAGTGCTGTAATAATCCTAGTGCAATAGAATGGATATCTAGTCTTAGGCTAACCTTTTCCCAAGTTTTAGGGAAAGAGATTTGTAAAAGTAAACAAAAATAGGAATAGTGATGCACTGAATAAAAGGATATGTTGAATCACATGAAGGGTTAATGTGAGTAGGATGTAGACATTGTTAGTCACCTTCACCTACTGCAACTTAGAAAGTGCACAAACTACCACAAACCATAAGCATGCGTTCCTTTGTTAAAACTTGAATCATACGAAATATTGAATCATAAAAAATAGAGAGACCAAAATGAATTGGACACACAATTAACTAACCACGAGGATAAAACACATGCACATGTTAAACATTCATTTTGCTGATGATGGCCAATGATAATATAACTTTAGATACAAAAGGAAAACAGTCTTTCCACAACTGACATAAAAGATGTTATATCACTTTTCCATAACATGAAACAAAACAATCTGAAATAAAGGCAAGCTAACCATCTATACTAAGGAATCATACATTCATAAATCATATATAAATCAACCATTTAACACAATAAATCAGTTTCTTCAAGGCAAGATATCTCTCTGAATATAATTAAAAGGTTCTTTAAATCTCTGAAGCACTCTTCCAAGCTTGAAGAGAAAACTCACCAAAATATGATCTATATCTCCTCCCAAATGACTCCATAAAATTAACTATTTATAAGTTCTTTAGGCTGAGCCATTACAGCAGGGCCTTTAACTAAAATTTTATTAATAATAGAAATGTCATTAATTCAAGGGAACAGGCTCCCATAAAAATAACAAGTTTGTTGTAGGGGTTTGACTCAGTCAACCCTGCAACGTTAACTGATCTAGAGCTTGGATCTTGTCCTTTCATGGCCGTTCATCTTTGGCTTGGTCTTGCAAAGCCTTCCTCATCTATATGTTTTTGTTGTGTTTCTTCGTATGCATCCATTCGATGTTTATACTCGATGAAGCATTTAATGATTCCTTGAATTTCCTCATCCCCAAGCCCACATGCATAGTGATTTACCACATATGTTGTCTCAATTTCCCTTGTGATTTTAGTTGGAACTCTTCTAAGTTTACTCAAAAATTTCTTCAATCTTCTTATGAAATTTTGGCATAAAACCAACCTGTCAATAGATTCACTACCAAAATTTTTAGTAACTTCATCATCACATTTCACCAAATCCTTGAAATTCTTCTTGATTTTCTCCTCTGGAAGAGCATTGATATTTTTGTTGAAGAATTTACAGTTAACAATATCAAATTCTTCTGATATGTCATTCAAAGCATCTATAATCTCCACTCGTTTATCATCTAACTTCTTAATTAGATCTTATAGCACTTGACACTAGAATTCCATGGCCTTTTGATATTCAAACAACTTTGCAGCATCATTGATTACATCCTCCTGGAGGAGTAGATCCGAATCTTCCTCTCTAATCTCACTCCATGTTTCCAAATTCAAATTCAGGTTGTTATTATCTTCTAAAAGCTTCATCCATTTTGTAAATAGTAGTTTTCCCAACCTGTAAATCATTGTATATCTCAACAACTTATTTAATTAAAGGGTCAACCTCCTACAGTATATCGTTCCATCCATCCATCTACTGATCTCCCTTTCTAGCCTATCTTTTTGATCTCGTGATAAGAAATATCATCAATAGTAGATGAAACTATCATGGCCGTAGTAGTTGAGACTTCAGTAGATGGAGTTGGCTTTGTTACTTTCCGTAGCAATGTAGTGAGCTGCTCGACCTTGGCCTTAAGCTCATCCTTGGAAGCTTTATCCTTATCATATTTTTCCAATAGATTTCCAAGAGCAGTGTGTACATCTTGCTTTGCTCCTTCATGAGTGGCTTTACCCAATGAGAATTTAGAAATCGATAATCTGCAAATGTAATTATTTCCTTATTTTTTCCCTCAAGAGGAGTGGTGACCTCCATAACTCATTCTCTAGATGCATTCACCATCAGGCTTGAAAAAATATTTGGCCTCTTGGCCTGTCTCTTTGGGGCATGTTCCAATATGCTCAGATCTATCACATATCCCGAGGCACTTTCTTCTTCTTTTTCTTTGGATTTTTTTGGCAATACCATTCTAGAATGGATGATACTAATGAAGATAGAATAGTTAACTCAGTACCTAAAACATTAGCCACTACAAGAGAACTAGTAAAATTAGTTGGCATTTGAATGGTAGTGGTAGTGATGGATGGGGTGGATGTGAGGACTGTCATAGGAGTTGATACAATAATGTTAGGGGATGAGATGGAAAATGGAAGTGTTAGGGGAAGTGAGGTAGAAATGGGTGACCTAATAGTTTCTCTAGTTGAGAGAACTGGAAGGGATGAGAATAATTGGGCCATGGAAGGTGATGGGAAAGAAGAAATGATGGTAGAAGTGGAAGGAACTGATGTAGGAAGGGACAATGGAAGAGAAGAGGGAAATGATGGGTCTTATGGGACACTAGGAGAATCACTGACTTCAACTATTTCTGTCACAAGTGATGTTGAAGGCATGACTTTGGGAACATGGGCCTTAGAAAGAGATGATCTCCCAACAATAAATGAAATATTTTTTGGAATCGTATGGGTATTTTGGGTTGACCTTTTCCCTTTGTGGGTGTTGATTGGCTCATGGTTGATGCCCCCTATATTTAGAGGTTTCTCTAACCCTTGGGTGATATTCCCAATGTAACCAACCAACTGTGAGTTCTTTGCAGAATGGGTCCCACCCTTTCCTTTGTGTTACAACATTCTTCCACATACCAATCAATCCATGGCAATGGTTGATTGACAATATTATTACTTTTATACAATTCATCCAAAACTTCATCATTGTCCTACATGTCTTTTGGTACGTCAGCTATTCCAAATTTCTAAACTTCATCCAAAGTTAGCCTTTCATAATCTAATTGTTGGATGATAAATTTATCTGGAAAATGGATCCAAATATTTTCTAACTGGGTCACATGAGAACTGGACCGACCTATCTCGTTGAATTTTCCCCAATAGTCAAAATTGGTTTATGGATGGAAAGTTCTCAAGGTTACCTCTACCATTTCCACATCTACATTCTTGGCCTTATAAATATTTGGGCAAGTGTATCTGCCAATTAAAATAGGGATTTGCATTCCCACTTTGTGCCTTTTATTCTGGATCTTATGGTAATCCAACAATTGCCAAAAATTTCTAACAAGACCCACTTATTAGTGGGATATCTAGGTAAATTCTTTAGAGCACCCATGAAACCAGGAATTTGAATGTAAGTAAATGCGGGAATTGAAGATATATAGCTGCCCACTCACACACTTCCTTCCTTGAAGGCTTTGTCGATATTATCTTATTATACAGCTCCTTATCAAAATGGTAGATGATAACAATAAAGAAGGCATCACTGACCATGTGGAAGTGTTTACTCCCTCGTCCAGTGTGAGTTGAGGATAGAAATCATAGATTTGGGAGGTACTTCAAATACCCTTGGTATTCAATCTGGTGAAATCTCCCATGGTAACTATGGCATAAACCAAGAAGGATGTCATATAGAAACACTTTGAAGAATGCACTCTACTCAACTGATAGAAAATGGAGCTACTGATATGCTCCCCCATTTGATAAATTCACTATTATTCTTGATAGTAGCGATATATAAGAACATCCACTCCTGAAATTCCTTCATGAGAGAAGACCTGAGACTCTTCTTAATAGAAAAATAAGGTCACTGACCTCCTAAATAAAATTTGACCGATGCATGGTCTTTGGAAATTTGGCACTCTTGGCTAGATAGGTTTTTAACATGACCCTCGTGCACAACTCTGCTTCTTTGTCCCAATGTTCCATTGCTGATTCTAGTGAAATTGTGGTGTAATCTTCAACATCAGGGAGTTTGAGAAAATCTTCAAAGAAATATGGGTCCAGTGGATCATGAATTTGCCATCGACATCTTTAATTGAAATAGATTCTTCATCATAGTGGGTCTTTGTAAGCAAAGCAAATTCTGGTAATGCATGGATGTGGGAAAACTGAAGTAAGAGCAAGCCCATTGTCATATATAGCCTACATCTAGGGTTTCTTATTTAGGGCCTTCACCCTTGCCTAGAAATCTGGAAAATCAATTTGTCCAAGTTCGGTGTCCCCTATGTTTCCTAGGTCAGAAGATAAGCAAGAGTGAGGGGAAATCCTGAGAAACTAGTATTTCATTTTTTCCTTGCCCTTAGAAGTGGAAGTAGAGATCAAATTATGTGTTCTGAAATGCCAAAGAAGGTAGTCCGAATACCTGAAAATATGCAACCTCTAAAAACCCAAAAAGTAGAAACCCAAAGAAGAGAAGTCCAAATTCCAAAATGGAAACCTCTGAAAACCCAAAGTGGAGAAGTATGAAATGATAGGTTCCAAAACCCGAAGAGGAGAAGTCTGAAAATCCGAAGTGGAGAAGTCCAAAATCTTGAAGTGGAGACCTCTGAAATGGAGAAGTCTGAAATATCAAAAAGAGAACCCCAAAGTCTTAATGGAATAATCCCTAAAAAAAGAAGAGTGCCGAACAATCCAAAGCTCAATACTGAAAAGAGAGTTCTATGAAAAACGTGGATCTGAGAAATATGAAAAAAAAAGGTGATGAGAGGAAAATTGGAGAACTTGAGAGGATCCTTGCAACTATGTGTGCCTATAGAAAATCAAATCATGTAAACATGGTGGGCAATAAATTTGTCATTTCCCAAGGTATGTAGAGGAAGAACAAAGAAAATAAACAAGGAGGAAACAAAACAAAAATCTTAAACCAAAAGAAAAGACCAAAAATAAAAATACCTTGAGGATGACATTGAAAAGTATGAAATACATTAAAAATCAGTTGTTAGAGAAAAGTGTCAGGTGAAAATGTGATTTAAATAGAAAAACCCGATATTAATAGCAAAACTCCAATCTATATAGAGGTAGGTGGGAATTTAATGTGCATAGAGCTCTGAAAGTCTGAAACTCTGAAAGTCCGAAATTCTAAAATTTTAGAATTTTGGGGTTTCAAACTTCAGATATTAAGGGATGAAAAATTGTGAAATGACTCGGAAGAGTTCTGAAACTGAAATCTCGAAAGTCCAAAATTTTGGACTTTCGGACTTTCAGAACTTGAAGTATGAAAGAAAATGATTCAAAAATGATCAAGAGTTCCAAACCCAAAAAGCTCGAAAGTCTAAAATTTTGGACTTTCGGACTTCTGAAGTCTGAAAGAATTTTTCCAAAAAGCACGACCTAGAGTTCCAAAACCCGAAAGCCTAAAATTTTGGAATTTCAAAGTTTCAGACTTTAGAACTTAAAGAATGCAGTTTCAAAATTAGGTCATTTAAACCCCGAAAGGGAAAATACCCAAGTCTAAAATCTGAATTTTTAGACTTAAGGACTTGGAGAAATTTCAAAATGTAGGGATCTTCTATGTGAAGATTCTTTCAAAAATTTACTTGATCGATATCAAAGTTTGCTTCTCAAGGTAGATTAAATCGGTAACATTTTTGGTGACCTCTAAGGAATGCTTGCTGCTAAGATTTTAGATCAATAGCCTTATACAAACCATTGGGAAAAATGAGTCTTGGAAGAAAACTACATTTAGAGGACACCCAAAAAAAAACCAAAAAGAAAGGAAAGAAAACAAAACAATGTGCAAAGCACTTGGAGGAAAAGAAAAATGAACACTATACAAGGGTGAGACAATCTCAAAAGCAAGATTTGAGATGTATCCCATTCACATGAATGGGAAGTTCTTCTCCATTGAGTCTGGATAGATGAAATGAATTCACCTCTTTGTAACTGGAGATAACATACGGTCCACTCTAGAGAGCGTCAAACTTGGCATGCCTGCCTAGTTTGGCTTTGTCTTCATCCCACTTGAGAACCAAATCTCCTTCTTGAAAATGCCTATCAAAAGCTTTCTTGTCGAAGGATTTCTTAACTTGAGCCTGATGTTGGCTTAAGGTTTTCATAGCCTTGTCTCGAACTTCCTCCAACTCCATGAGTTCAAAAAACCTCACTATTAAGGAGCCATTTTCCATAACTTCGAGCTGATGAGCCAATTCTAAAGAAGGTAACTCCAGGGAGAGAGGAAGCTTTTCCTCCCTCCCATATACTAACATAAAAGGTGAGTTTCCAATGGCATTTTTAGGGGTGATTCGATCCGCCCATAAGGTAGTCTTAAGTTGTATATGCTAGGTCCTTTTGTTAGCTTCCATCATCCATTTGATGATCCTTATGAGATTCTTGTTATTGGATTCAGCCAACATGTTTCCTATGGATAGTAATTGGATGAAGTCTTGAGATAGACCCCATTTGTAACTACCCACTCACTTAAATTTAAACCAAGGAAATCCATTGCATTATCAGAGATGACGGTAAATGGAACTCCGAACCTTGTCATTATATTTTCTAGGAAATCAAGGACCGCCTTTTCATTACTTTATTTTAAAGCCATCGCCTCTGTCCATTGAGTGAAATAATCTGTCATAGTAAGAACCCATTTGTGTCTGTCATTGGAAGGAGGGTTAATCATCTGATAAAATCCAACCCCCATTGAATGAAAGGTTGATCTACCTAAATGGGGTGTAGGGGAAGGGTTGTCAGTTTCTATTTACCTACAAAAAGGGCACATTCCTTACATTTCCTTACCCAGAGATGAGAATCTTTGAACAAATTTGGCCAATAATAACCAGCTCGCATAATTTTGGTGGCGGTTTCCAAGTAGAGTAATGTCCCCTGGATAAACCATTGTGAAATTCTTCTAAAATTTTATTCACTTGCTCTGGTTTTATGCAGTGCGTAGACACCATTCAAGTCTTTACGGAAAAGAACATTATTGATCAGGATGTATGGAATAGTCTGAGACAAAAACTGTGTCTCTGGAATTTATCCATTTTTGAAGGATATGCCCCTAAGAGGAGGAAATTTTGCATCTTTGTTAACCAATCAACTTGACAGTCACCTTCATCGATGTTTAGGAGCATGGCATCCTCTACATCCTTGGTCTCCATGTCTGCAACCAACTGCTGGCATAACCCTTTGCCCCTGACAAGTTTAGTGACTTTAATGTGTATGTCATACTCCATTACTTTTGTGATCCACCCTGCATGCTTCTCGTTCATTTATTTATTCAAAAAAATCCTTGACGCCAGGATGAGAAACCATCAAGTGTACTTTGTTGTTGGACAACATGTGCCTAAAATTCTTCAAAGCTCGAATGAATACAAAGACCTATTTCTCAATGAAGGAATACTTGAGCTCATATTATTTGAGAGACTAACTGAAGAAGGAAATTGGTTGTTCCATCGATTGTCATTTTGTTGGGTGAGAATCCCCAAAATACTTTCTTGACCGAAAGCATAGAGAATGAAATATTTGTTGAACTTAGGGTTTACCAGTGTGGGGCTTGGGAAATGGCCATTTTGATAGCCTCAAAAATCTCCCTCCCATATTTCATCCATGAGAATGGAATGTTCTTTTTAGCATGGGTGTGAGTTTTTAGCCAGTGTTGTTGCATATTGAGGAATGAATCTCCGTATGAAATTTATGGTTCCCAGGAAGCTCTGGAGACCTTTCTTGTGACTTGGAAGAGATAGGGACATAATTGAATGAATTCTGGATAGATCAATAGATAGTCCTTCCACGGAAACAACATGTCCTAATAAATTTCCTTCTTGAAATGTGAAAATGAACTTCTTAGGATTCAGTGAGACCCCAAATTCTCTACATCTTTGGAAAAATTTCATAGATGTGTGATATGGTCTTCAACATGTTTGAATACATAGTTATATCATCAAGGTAAACTAAGATGATATCATTAATGAGTCCTTTGAATGCCATGTCCATGGATCTTTAGAAAGTAGCCCCTGCATTGGACAACCCAAATGGCATTTTGTTATAAGCATATGTGCCCCACTTGGTAGTGAAATTGTTTTGAATTGATCAGATTCTTGGACTAAGATCTGATTGTATCCCAAATATCCATCAAGAAAAGAAAACCTTTGAGCCCCTACCATGGTTTATAGGATTTTATCCATTGATGGAAGAGGGTAGTGGTCTTTTAACGAGGTGTGGTTCAAATCTCTAAAGTCCACACACAACCAAGTTTATCCATTCTTCTTCCTCACGGGCACCAAGTTGGCTACCCATGAGGAATGCTTGATGGGAAAATTTATGCAGGCCTCAATAAGCTTGGTTAGCTCCTTCCTCATTAGTGGCTCAATTTTAGGATTAATTGGCCTCATTTTTGACGAACTAGGTTAGCATTTGGATCCAGCTCAATGGTGTGTTGAGCTAGGCTAGGATTGGAACCATGCAGATATTTATAACTCCATGTGAAAATATCATGATATTCTTGACATAGTTCAATGAAAGCTTTATTTTCTTGAGCAGTGCATACCTTAACAATTTTTAAAAGTTTTTTCGCTAGCTACCTCGACTTCTTCAAAATCCTCTTCCTTGACCACCATATTAGTACTCTTCCGTTTGGCCTGATAATCTGAATTGAATATGGATTCAAGTGTAGCCAAGCCTTTTGGCAACTTGTTTCCTTTCAGCTGTATAATTTGATCACCGTATGAGTTTTGATGTTTATCCTTATGTTTGGCAACGAGCTCTGCTTCTTGCTATAGAAAGAGGACAATCTATTGGTCACTATCAAACACTTGCCAACTACTTACATTATCTGGTACTACAGGACAAACCACCATTTTGACCATCTGCTACTCTTCTTTCATGATGTATGTAGGTACTGTTGTCGCCAAATCACTGCACCCTCCGAATGGCCAGGATGTGAATAGGAGGTTTGGTGTGATTGGGACACATGGGATCACCACTCAAGTTGTGGGACTTGGGCTCGAGGTGAACCTCCGGAGAAGGCCGGCTTCCTCTTCCTAAACTAAGTGCTATACTACTCCTAGTGTAAAAAAAATGTTTATCTAATCCTATGCTAACATTTTTATGGGGTTTTAGGAAAAGAGAATTACAGAAATGAAACTATACTAGGGATGGTGATGCACCAAATAAATGGTGTTTCCAAACTTAGGAAGGGTTAATTTGAAGAGGGTGTGTGCACCACAGGTCAACTTCACCTACGCAACTTAGAGAGGGTATAGGATACCACAAACTAAGAGACACACGTTCCCTTTGTTAAAATTTATCGACCGAGAAATATAATAGTTTCCCAATGAAGAAGGATGAACTCAAGAAGGGTGAACAAGCACCACAACTCAACTGCATGCAATACTCCACCAATCGATAAGCACAGAACTCCAAGAACTCAATAGAACTTAAACTTACATAGTGTACTGCAAGTATGAGAAAGGCACAAAGAAGCGCAAAAGGATGAAAGGACCGATATTAGTCACAAAACACACACTTTTATTACTTCAATAACATGCACAATGCATCATACATTCGAAGAGGCAATAGTTGCCATTATAGTCTTGAAGAGGAGGCTTGAAAGTTCTCTCAACACACAAGAACAACTTGCGAAGAGAGAGGATTCTTGAAAAGTATACACTCCCCGAGATATTTAACTCATCCAACTTATGCAATGTTGGAACCCTTTGAAATGAGCTTCCAACTTACATTTATAGAAGAATATGTGAGAAAGAAGAGGAAATGGTCATAACTACATTCCTAAAATGAAGGCCCATGATGTATTTATTACGGTTAGTCGAACCACTTGAGAAGGTTCCATCATGGGTCATTAATTGCACTCGATGACCTAGTCTTCTTAATTAATTAAAAGAATATTTAAATAAAAATAATAAATATTATTATTAAAATATTTAAATAAAAATATTAATTTAATTAACATAATGTCGAGACCCCCCCGTTGACCCGTTTGACTTGAAGAGGAGGGGGGTCCATGTGGATAGAGTCTGCACAAATCTCAACTCGGTGAGTTTCGAATCCTCTAACTCGGTGTTGCAATCAATTTTGAACCCCACACTAACTCTTTCCTCGCTTTGGCAATCAGATTCTTTTGCATTGAGTCCTTCGGTATTTTGGTAGTGCACTCTGCAATCTCGGCTCCAATCAACAATTATGCCACTATTGGGATCTTAGTATGGCATAGGTAGCTGTGAGCTACACAATATACTCATTTTTCCATAAACTAAAAAGATCCTTTATGTTACAATTTGCAACACATAAAATAAGCCCTTCAAAAAATATATTGAACAACTGGGGCAACCAAGAGGACCTTGGAAAAATGTACAGGTAACAACCATATGAATTTTTCCTTAGTCATGGATCAAAGCTAATAGAAATAAAGCTAGATAAAATTAGCTTGAAACTACAAAGATAATCATCATCAGAAAAAAAAAAGCTTCTCTGAACTCGGTAAAATAATACTTTTATTTCGATTGGACGTACATAATGGAAGGGTATAAATATTGCCTACTACCCACGAGTTTCTCAAAGAGACCATTTACAAGTGACAATGATGTGGCATACATAACAAATGTACCACCAGGTATTTCCGAGTTGACCTTCACATTCAATTAATTTCTAGGAGAAGAAATGCCGAGCAATATGAATCATTTCATTCTACAACGTAATAAACCTTCATCTCCCGATTCAGAATTTTTTTATGAAGCCTCAAATAGCATGACTCCAATCCATCATACATGGCAGTGAATATTTATTTCCTGCAACTGCTTTCTGGAAGTGCTAAAAACGGCTTCTACTATACTGCAACATGTCAATTTCCTGGTGCATGGGAGTTTGCCTCGCGACCACCGAATGCTCAGAGCCCGAACAGGAGTTGGGAGAAGTATGCTGGCAAAGGTGAAATGATCAGGTCAGACATCTGTTTGTTGCATTCGGTGAAATAGTATCAACGCTTCGTAAGGAAACCAGTGTCTTCTATAAGTTGTAATTATGGTATTCCATGAGAAGGCGTCTCTTTCTTGTGAAAGCATATTCCTGGAAATGCAGTCTTGCAATAGTTGAAGATATGTAGATGGGTTTACAGGGATGTTATGCGTGGTAAGTAGAATGTGTGGAGCCTCCTTCACCTATCTCCGTGTCATACTTGATTTTGGCCAGGCTATACCACCACGTCCAATCCTATTAAACACTTCAACTATCTCATTCCCACATTCCCCGACTTACCTTCCGAGTGACTCGCACAAAGACTCATATCCTGTTTACATGGCCCGTGGGAAGTATCATGTTGGATAGCCATCGTATTGTCTCCACTTGGTAATTTGATCTGATTTTTCCAACTCGTGAAAGTCTGATCATGGCTTACCACGGTTATATTTCCACTTGGCAGTGCTTGCCTGAATCTCCCCTACGCGGAGTGAATAATTAGGACTCCCATCATCAAATCTCCGACCTCGGCATACCAAATTAAAATCCCCGCGTAAAGACTCACCACATTAATCCACGGGCCTCCTTAGCTTCGCCGCATGTTGTCCACTCAAAATTTCCCGCTCTGATAAGAGTAAAATTTTCAAAATTTTGAGTTGAAGAGTTCTTCTCTGAAGTGCCTAAGTCGTGAAGTTGAAAAAATTTGTGTTTTGGGTCTTTTTGTGTGATTTTCGGGCCTGTCGGAACTTTTTGTCCCATCTGTCCCAAGTACGAAAGTGCATTCTGTTCCCCGATCGGCCGAAGTCCCCGAAGCTGTCTCATTTTCGGGCCCGTCGGAAGGTTTTGTCCCAAGTGTCCCTAAACGTTTTGTGCGAACTGTTCCAATTTCGGCCGAATCATCCTTCCCGCGTACTTCGCACTTTCCTGTCCTAAATGACCCAAAGTTAAAAGTGCGAGCTTTCCCATTTTCGGCCGAAACTCCCGAGTCGCGTACTTCAGAGCTCTTTGTCCCAAATCGAAAAATGCAAACTGTTCCAATTTCGCCGATTTGCCGGTTTGCAACGCGTCCTTCGCGCGTTTTCGCCCCAAATGTCCCATTCTCAAAAATGCGCCCTGTTTCATTTTCGGCCGAGCCGGTCAAGTCGCGTACTCCGGAACTTTTTGTCCCGAATGTCCCAAGTCCAAACGGGCCCTTTGTTCCAAATTCGGCCGAAACACCCGAATCGCGTACTTCACACATTTTCGTCCCATTTGTTCCAAATGCATTTGTGCGTCTTCTCCCTGTTTCGCCCGAACCGGCCGAGCCGCGTGTTTCGCGCATTCGCGTCTCACCTGTCCCAAGCGTACCAAGTGTCATTCACACTTAGCTTCTCCCGCTCATTCCGAATATGATGCTTTTTCAAATTGGTGGTTGTGTATTCAATGCGCATTAAATTCATTCCGCTCCTCAAACGGCTATATAACCAAGCATACCACCTTTGCATTTTTCGCATTGCTTCCTTGCTATCGTTTGCTCAAACCCTTGCAATCTAGTTCCCTGCGCAAATATCCCTTCCCTTTGCAAATTCCTTCCAGAGTCTGGTCGCAGCTCCGAATCTATCAATATGAAGATCAAGTTTCAGGGACAGGAGCAAATTTCTCCACTTGAGTCTGCCGTTAGCAATATCGGAGACAGTGAAGCTCGTCATCTCGACTTCGGCAATTTTTGGTCAAGAATGACAGATGCAAACCCTACGCCAATGGCACAGATGATTAATGATAGCGGTTTAGCTTTCGCCGGAGGATTCCCTATCTCAGTGCAGTGTGCTGATACTGTACTTTCATGCGGAGCTCACTTCGACCCCGCTACGAGCGAATTGACAAATGTACACGGGAGCTCATCACAAGCCGGACGCTGCGCCATTGAGCTGCTTTGAGGATTCCGAAGATGGACAACGCTATAGTCGCTCTCGGATCAAGCACAGGCCATGTTCGACCAAGACAGTGATAAATATAAAGCTCGAGTGGCGAAGTCTTGGTTGAAGAACCCTAAGAAAGGTCCTTCTCGTCTGACCAAAACCCTCTTCCAGGCAGATTTCAATGAAGAACTGTCAGACTTCATAATACTGCTGGCTCGGGTTATGGGTTTGCCCTCCACCAATGAATTTCATTTCGGATGTGCCCGCCATCAAGATGGTGTGCGAGGGAACACAAAATATCAACTCGGCGAGATCATCGCATGAATTTGGCCGAGCAAATATCTAACGTCAAAGAGCTTAAAGAAGTTCTTCATGACTTCGTATTCGATGTATACCCTAGCGGCATCGAGGCGCGGGGTTTGGCTTCTCCTACATAGATACACACAAAGATGATCCAACAGTGTATGCCTTCATCGCCCAGCTTCACCCTAGAGACCAAAGAATCGAATTTCGTAAGGGTCAATGATGCTTTCACCATGTACGTGGTCAGATTGCTCGAAGGTGATACTGCTAGAAGGTTTTTAGATGAAGCCATGAACCTGATATCGCAGTATGGAGCCTATTTCATTCAATTCAGGAAATTTTCCTATATCAGGCTTGCTGGCTATGAAAGCACTCCTCTGCGGCTTCCCATGTTCTGCAATGACAAAATGGCCCTGATTGAAATATGCAGGCAACTAGACAAGTTACACAGAACTTGCAGAGACAAGAAGATTTCTGGCTTGCACTTTCCCATCTCTCTGGGAAACTATACATGTAAAACAGCTCTGATGCTCAGAACATAGAAAGAGCCCTGGTCCCTATCACTGTTCATTTTTTCAAGCCAAGAACCTGCTTTGACTTGAAGAGGTTTATCGAATGAACCTCAAGATAATCTATCATCATAGGGCAGATACAGAAGACTACTGGGCTGACTGTGCAGATGATTTTGAAGCCAGAAGAAGGCATTGTGGCAGGTTCTCCCTGCAACTGATCCAAGAACTCAGTCTGTACCAAGTTCCTGAAGGTCTCCAGGATGACAATTCTGAGCTATACTCGTATGAGTATGAAAATGTGATTAAGCACACCCCTCTGGAGGACCTGGACTGGAACAGGAAAGAGAGAGATGATCTGGCTGAGATTCTTGCTCCAGTCTTAATCAGGACTAGGGTCTGGTTCAGTAAGAAGATCCGAGAATTCAAGAGGCACTCAGGAGAATCTAGCTCCAAGGATGATTCGACACCCATAAGAGAGGCATCAGTTCCAGAGTCTGGAACACCAGTGAAAACCCCTTCTGCCTCAACAGCTTAGGGACCTGTGGAATCTACTCCTTCTCCATCTACCCAGGTATACAAGAAGAAACTCAAAGAGGTAAAGAAGGAGCCCGCAGAGAATGATCCTCCAAGAAAACAGCACAGTTGCCTATGGGGCCAGAGAACATCATTGTTCTCAGTGAAAGTGAAGAAAGTGAGATGCCAACTCCTGCAAGTGTTCCTGAAAATCCAGCAGATAAGGAGGTCCAGAGCACTGAACTTCCAGGTACTACTGATTCTTCTACCGCCATTACCTCCAGTGTTCTACCCACATCTCACTTGAGTCAACAAATGCACGTGCACCTTGAGTGTCATGAGCTCCCTGTCTCTTGGTCCCCTTGCTTCTCCTGCAGATTCTTCTTCCTCTTTTGCTTGGGTGCAACCTCTGGTTGACAAAAGGAAGAGGAAATCCTCCTCTCAAAGCTTGGGACCAAATTTTGATATCAGAAGCAACCTTTGGGCACCACTCCTTCTCGTGCCAAGAAAGCCGTAACTACTTCCGTGATTGTGTCGATGCTCAAGGTCGGTAATTCCTGGAGATCGCTAAGCCCACAGAGACAAATCGAATCGACTTTGCCGACATCCGACTTGAGCTTTCAAGGATCCCTATGGGAGAGTCTACTCCTGAAGGTGAGATTCATAACCTCCAGGAAACAATCACAAGGGTCATTGGAAGGGTAGAGAAAGGGCAGCAGACTATTGAGCAGCTAGAAGAACAAGCCCAAGTTCTCACGAGTTTTATCAAGTCACTTTTGTCTAAGGACAAAGTTTTGACCCTACCCTCGATCGCTCTACCGCCTCCCGTAATTCTAAGCCAAGATGAAGTGCAAAGTATTAAAGATATGCACAAGTATTCTCGTCTATGGCGTAGCTATCGGCCATGGTAGATGACATGCTTGTTGCGACTAAACTTCATCGATGAAGCTTTTAAGCTACATGGAAAGGTAGATAATTTGCAAATGTGTTGTCCTCTACTATTGGGGTAATGGATAAAGAGCTTAAGCTCGAGTAGTTGCAGATTGTAGACCTTCGCCTCATGGGCCGATGCATGAGAACATCTTATCGGCGAACAAGATTTTCGATGATGCTAAGGACAATCTATCAAAATCTTGGGTCTACAAAGATGGAGTGGAAAATCAAAGTCCTGAGGAAGTCAGAGGAGAAATGAAGAATAGTTTTGTAAGAAGGAGAAGCTTTCAAGACACTCGGCCGCATGCTGCGCTCAAAGATATGCATTGTCATCTTCGTGATGAAAACTCGCGTTCCCTTGTCCTTACAAGAAATCAAAGCTCGGTTCAAAGCCTTTGTCAAAGATAATCTTTTCAAGGAAGACTCCATCTCTAAGGACAAGATAAAGGAAATTTGTTCTCTTCTATCTGCCGCTATCAAGAAGCAAACAAAGACTATCATACTCACGCGAGTTTGATAAAGAGATGGAGAAATGTCTCGGGATTTTGGACTCGGTCCGCAACCAACACGCCAGTCCCTCGTGGCGAGATATAGCCGAGTCATCAAGAAGTTCAGCAATGGATTCTCAAGACAAGTGGGTCCTCTCCAATAGCCGGCCACCTGTCTCCTTCTCCTTTCTTTCCTCTTCTTTCCTTTCTTTTCGTATTCTTTGTAATTAGTTAAGGTATTGCAATTGGCGGTACTTAACTATTCTTTAGTTAAAAGAAACGGTTACGAAGAGTAACTGACTTGTAATCTATATAATGGCCTTTCCACGCCATTTTCGGAAAAGGAAGAACTTGGATATTTGCTGAAAGTGTAAATAGATCTTAAAGAAATCAATACAAAAGGGCTTTCCATTCTTTGTCTATCTGATTCTTGTTGTCTCTGTGTTTTCCTTTAATATTGTGAAGATCATTTTGTTCCTAACTCGTTTAGTCTCTCTGATTGCATACTGTTCAGTTTTGCAAGTACAGTGATCTTGTACAACCAAGAAGGAACTTTGTGTCCTTGATTAACAAATCTGAAGAAGGTTATTTACGGAACTTTGTGTCTTTAAATTTAATCCCATTCAGCTAATGCAAATGATCTTGTCTTAAATCCTTTGAAGCTTCGCATACATGAAGAATTATTCTGCTATCTATAATTCTGAATGTTGCTATTCTGCTCATCTTCTTATTCCCCTTCCTCGCCTCCCGCGTAATCGATGATCCTTGTGGAAAACACTTTCGTAATATCCAAGTTTGACCATAAAATAATGTTCTGTGTATTTGTAAATAAGTTCGTTTCAGAATAAGGGAACCTCTCCCATTAAAGAGGAGGGAATTTTTGTCCCCTGACTGTTGCTCTTCTAAAAAGTCCTATTTGACGACCAACACCGCGCAACCTTGGCAAGATAGTAAAATGTTTCCCATGCGTGGGATTACCTGCGGCTTGCCATGATCACGCTCCCGATTTTTTGGCAGTAGACTCAAACTTCTCCCATGCCCAGATTCTTTTCAATGGCTTGACATCACGTCATTTCCCTTGGCAATGCTCACCTTATTTTCCATGTACGGGATTAGAGTGCGGGTTTTGTTATCATTTGGCCATATTTTTTTTTTTGGACAGATGGCCACCGATTTCCACTTTTCCACCCAATGTGAGGAGACATAATTTTCGGTCAAGCAAACATTTCAGCTGTAGCTTGTAAGGTGTGATAATTCCGATAGAATCCTTTATGCCCGCCAACTTAGTGACTCATTGAAGATGCTCATATAATTGCAAAGCAAATTATGCTCCATGAATATTCTGATATGAAACAGTTCCACCTCTATGAGATCCACTTCCATGAGTTACATCGTAAAACAAGTAAGATCTTGATAGAGAATCTTTGTAATAAATTTCCTTAGGTCTCCTGGTAACACTCTCACTGTCACTTAATCAATTTTCATAAAAATATCTTGAAGGAAAATCCTGAATTTGAGGATGCATTCGATGCTGAATAGATAAAAACATAGTTGGATGACCTGCTTGCTGGAAGTGCTCAAAAGAACTTCTGCTATACTGCAACATGTCAACTACCTGTGCACCAAATGCTCGGCCGAGGAAGGTCTGAACAATGTCAGCAAAAATATATATACTGTATTCACTAATACCCTGGCCCGACATTCTTGCTACCTCTGTGAGCTTACCATTGTAAAATTATTTCGAGTAGGCCTCCCAGTTTTGCATTAATCAATGAGCCCTAGAATTGTATCCTAGAAACCATCTTTAATGCATCCACACGAAACGAGTTGCCTTGAATTATCCATCATGCTCGATGAGTCCCATTGATAGGGCTCCATCACGTATATCTGTTTACTTAATGATCTCCATTCATTTTATGGCACTCTTGATGCCTTGGCTTGCGTTTGAATCACCCTAGCTCTGTAGAATGTGTCCTAAAAGAAGCTCACCACATGATCTCCAAAATGAATGAGTCACGAAGATGAGTCAAACTCCTTATCTCTGCCTTCGCTTCCGCCTGTGGCTTGAACCTTTCCAATTCATTGAGACTTTATTGATAGCTCAAACTTTGACTCTCCCTGACTCAGCCTTCACTTCCGCATGCATCGATCTCTACCGAGATCCTTATAGAGTTCCCTTCATTCGTCAATTTTCAATGAGCTATATTTTGCATTAACAAGACCTCATCGAGCTCTTACAACTGAGAGTCTCCACCGAGATGATTTCTGAGATGATTATCAATTTGACACTTTGGGTTCTTTATCAAATCGACCTGAACTCTCCACCGAGTTAAGATCAATTGGGTGTCTTTCGATGCTAGGTGATCTCTTCATATGTAATTTAGGAATTATTTTTAATTATTGCATCTCGTTAATAACCGAAGGTGGGTTTCGGACTATTATTTCATTTTGAACGTGATAGACCCGTTGTCCAATCTTGCCATGTGTGCAAAATTGGATAAAATTTTTGCGCGATCTCTCGGGATGATTTCCCTGCTAATCATGATTCCAAAGTAGCCTTAAGTCATCCATTGGGCATGGATTCTATGTTGGAATCCTGAAAGTATTATGATTTTATTTGACACATCCCAAAATCTCCTTGAACATTGGCGATATCCTAGACCTCCTGGAATGCTAAGCATGAAGTATACCGAATCTATTGAATGCTTGACATCCATGAAACAACTTTGTAAAATTTTGAATGAAGCAGATTTTTAAACTCTTATGGAAACCTTGAACCTTCTTCTCCTTGACACCTTCCAATGATGAAACAATGTGCAGAACAACACAAAACACAACAACAAGGAAAGAAAAACAACAACACACAACAATGTGCATAAGAACTTGGAGGAAAACACCTAATTTAACTGTATAAGGGGTGGAACGCTTCTCAAAAATAAGCTTTGAGATGTATCCCATTCACATGAATGGGCAGTTCTTCTCCATTGAGCCTAGATAGATGGAATGAATTTGCCTCTTTGCAACTTGTGATGATGTATGGCCCACTCCAGAGAGCATCAAACTTGGCATGCCTGCCTGGTTTGGCCCTATCTTCATCCCATTTGAGAACTAAATCTCCCTCTTGAAAACACCTATTGGACGCCTTCTTATCAAAATATTTCTTAACTTGAGCCTGATGCTGCTCCAAATTTTTCATAGCCTTGTCTCGTACTTCCTCTAACTCCATGAGTTCAGCAAACCTTATTGTCAGAGGATCACTCTCTATAACTTCAAGTTGATGAGCTAACTCCAAAGAAGGTAACTCCAATGAGAGTGGGAGTTTTTCCTCTCTTCCATATACAAGAACGAAAGGAGAATTTCCGATGGCCCTTTTAGGTGTGATCCGATCTGCCCATAAGGCAGTCTTAAGCTGTGTATGCCAAGTCCTCTTGTTAGTCTCCATTGTGCGCTTAATAATCCTTATGAGGTTTTTGTTGCTAGACTCAGCCAATCCGTTTCCTTGAGGATAGTAATTGGACAAATTTTTGAGGTATACCCCATTTTTGACATCCCATTCACTCAATTTCATACCAAGAAAAGCCGCCAGCGCATTGTCTGAAATGACTGTAAATGGAACACCAACCTCGTCATTATACCCTCCAAAAATCTAGAACTACCTTTTCATTGCTCTCTTTTAATGCTACCGCTTCTTTTCATTGAGTAAAATAGTCTCATTGCGGTAAGGACCCACTTATGTCCGTCATGGATGGAGGATTAATCATTCCGATGAAGTCCAACCCCATTGAACAAAGGGTTGATCCACTTGAATCGATGCAATGGAAGAGCTGCCACCTTTCTCCTTACACTGTGAAAAGGGCACATTCCTTACATTTCCTTACTAGAGATGGACTTCCTTGAATAAATCTGGCCAATAGTAGCCACTCGCAAGATCTTGGTAGCTATTTTTTGTGCGGAATAATGTCCTCCGTATAGGCCATTATGAAATTCTTCTAGTATCTTACCGACTTGCTCGGTCCTATGCATCGAAGGAGGACGCCGTTCAAATCTTTTCGAAAGAGAATGCTATCTACCAAAACATATGGGATAGATTGAAGACAGAAAAAGTTCATCTTTGGTTTTTATCCATGTTTGTCGGGTATGCTCCCCGAGAAGAGGAAACTATTCATTTTGGATAACCAAATCACCTTGATCAACATTCTCATCAGTATTTACGAGTGTCATGTCCTCATTACTTTTTGATTCCATGTCTGATTGCAAGTTGCTGACATAAACCCTTACCTCTCGACAAGTTTAGTGACTTTGATGTGCACATCATACTCCATTACCTTCGTGACCCATCAATGCTTTTCGCTCATCTCTTTGTTCAAAGAAAAACTCCTTGACACCTGGATGAGACACCATCAGATGAATCTTGTTGTTGGACAACATGTGCTTGAATTTCTTCAAATCTTGAATAACCGCAAAGACTTTCTTTTCAATGAATGAGTATTTGAACTCGTAGTCTTTGAGGGATTGACTGAAGAAAGCGATTGGTTGCTCCATCAGGTTGTTGTTTTCTTGGGCGAGGATCCCTGAAATGCTCTCTTGACCTGCAAAAGCATAAAGGATAAAATCTTTGTCAAACCTAGGGTTCACAAGCGTGGGAGCTTGAGAAATGGCTGTTTTGATGGCTTCAAATCTTTCTCGTCCTTCCTTTTTCCATGATAATGGCATGTTTTTCTTTATCATGGTACTGTCGAGAGGTTTAGCCAATGTCACGAATTGAGGGATGAATCTCCGCATGAAATTTATGGTTCCCAGAAAACTCTGGAGGCCCTTCTTGTGACTTGGGAGAGATAAGGACATAATTGAATGAATCCTAGCTGGATCGATTGATAATCCTTTTGCTGAAACCACATGACCCAACAATTTTCCCTCGTGTACCGTGGAAAATACATTTCTTGGGGTTAAGTGAAATCCCAAATTCCCTACACCTTTGGAAAAATTTCCTTAGATGCGTGATGTGATCTTCTCGCATGCTTAGAGTATATAGTTATATCATCAAGGTAAACTAAAATAATATTATTGATTAGTCCCTTAAATGCCATGTCCACGGATCTTTGGAAAGTAGCCTGCATTGACAATCCGAATGGCATTTTAATTGTAGGCATACGTGCCCCACTTTGTAGTGAAAGCCGCTTTGAATTGGTCGATTCTTGGACTAGGATTTGATTGTAACCTAAATATCCATTGAGCAAAGAAAATCTTTGAGCTCCTCGCCACCGCTTTGAAGGATCTGCTCCATCGATGGAAGAGGATAATGGTCTTTTAATGATGCACGATTCAAATCCTCAAATCTACGCATAACCGGATCTCTCCATTCTTCTTCCTCACGGCACCAAATTAGCTACCCATGAGGAATGCTTGATGGGAAAAATTATACAGCCCTCGATGAGCTTGGTTAGCTCCTTTCTCATTAGTGGCTCAATTTTGGGATTAATTGGTCTCTTTCGACAAATTGGCTTAGCATTAGATCCGGCCGATGGTATTTTGTGCTAGACACTGGATCAAAACCACACATATATTTATAGCTCCATGCAAAGATGTCATGATACTCTTGACAAAGTTTGATGAAAGCTTCTTTCTCTTCGAAGTACACACTTTTCCGATCTCAAGAAATTTTTCATTTGATACTTCAACTTCCTCAAAATATTCTTCTCCACCACCATGTTAGGGCTTTGTCTTGTGGCTTGGTCATCCGAATTGAAAATGGATTCCAAAGTGACTAAAACTTTTGGTAACTTGTTGCTTTTCAATTGATAATTTGCTCACCATATGACTCTTGCAACTTATCTTGATTCTTTGTAGCAAACTTCACCTCTTCTTGTAGGAAGAGGACAATTTGTTTGTCATTATCAAACACTTGCCAACTACTCACATTATCAGGGACTGCTGGTCGATCCACCATTTTAACAAATTTATGCCCTTCTTTCATGATATCAACTGGTATGTTGTATTGTGAACCAATTGTAAAGCAAGCCTATCTCGCATCTTGATTTTGATCTCTGTGGGATTGCATGGATTCCAAAATCTTCAAATCTTCAATTAGGTCCCAGACTCGGTTCTTGTATGATCTTAAAAGATCATTTTTGATGCACTACGTGCAAACTTGATGAACAACTAACTCGCTATCTCTAAAAATAGTCGGGGCCTTGATTCCCTTCCTTTGGGCTAGCTGAATTCCTCGCACAAGAGCCTCGTATTCAAGCAACATTGTTAGTGCAATCGAATCGCAATCGGAAAGATGAGAAGTACTTATCTCCTCTCGAGAAATTAACATAACACCAGCACCGTATCCATTCTTACTTCTTGAGCCATCAAGAACAATTGCCATAGTCCTTAGAATCACTTGGTGTTTTGACAAGTTGTGGTATGATCGTATCTTCTTCATGGATACAAAGTAAGTACCTAATCTCGCTTTCTTCCAAAACCAAGAAACCAAATTCTTCTTCCGCAATACATCAAAGCATAGGGATCGATCGATGATCTCTACTTACTTAATCTAGCAAAGTATCGTGACTTCCTCAACAAGGGTGGTTGGTTCATGATTGACATCTTCCTTCTTCTTACGGATCACCGATGGTGTAATTTCCATTTATGAGACTAGCAAAGGTAGGGTTCTACATGATTATGGAAGATTGGTTCTACCCTTATAGTTACTTTGGTTCCGTATCGAGTCCTGAGAATCATATGTGACCAATCAGCCGATAGATAACTGCCCATCTTGGTAGTGAAATCTCGTGATAGGCAGATGGCAAAGAGAGGAGGGAGATCAATGACTGATATGTCTTGGGTGAATGACAAACTTGGGCATGCATGAATGGTAAGTTGAAGTCCTTTGATAACCCCAATAGTCTTAACAGCTGTGCCATCCAAATTTAACAACCCTCTTGAATCGGTGTGTATTGTATGCCTAGTACATCTGTAATTTGTTTCGGCATGACAAAGCTACTGGCACCAGAATCGATCATGCAATTATGTACTAGGTGGTCGCCAATGATCAGGGAAATGTAGAATGGCGGTGGTTTGTTTGCCGTAGGAATGATTTTCCCTTCCGGTTGACACAAATTTGTAGCATTTTTCACTCCATGGCTTGGTGATCCGTTGGTTGTACTAAAACTGTTCAGAGCTTCTCGCAATAGGTTTCTTTGGGAAGGGATCGAGAGTGCGTCCCACATGGTAACGCTTAGATTGGTTTTCTTCATTTGTTCTACTATGCTGAAGGGAATTTCTCCAACTTTGATGAAACTTTTTGGGCATTGGGGTCCTCCTTTGGAAAATGTTTGTTGGGTAACGTGATGCCCGGAGAACCATATTTCCCGTGGTGTGGTTAGCCGGTGTGTTTCTAGTGATTTCTTTCCCGCATTTTTATCAACTACCATTTGAAACCAAGGTTGAAGTGAACACTAGATCAGCTTCGAGAGGTTGAGGCTCCATTGCTCTCTTTTTGGAATGAGTGTTTGCTTGCCACCGATGAAGAATCTATATTCAATCCGTAAAAATCTTCTCGCTTGCCGCTTTAGCAAAGTAGATTCTTCAGTGTTTGTGGTTGATCTCGCTTGCTTCTTGCATAGATGAATTGTTTGTTAACTCTAAAGGGGTGAGATACACTTTAAACCATAAGGGCTCAAGCTAAGAACCCCATTGGGACAAAGATTTTGATTGTGAGGTTGAGAGCAAGGATAACACCATTCGTTGTCTTGAACTGATTATTTTGAACAGTACTATAGCTCTAGATGAGCCAAATTGCAAGAGGGTTCTCGAAAGTTCAAGGGCCCGACATTTGTAACTTGACTTGTAGTTTGGTTTTAAGGCTGATTGTTCCCTTGAAAATGAGAATGGTTAGCTTGATACTGCTGATTTTGTGGCTGATATGGATGATTGTATTGAAATTGTTGCCTTTTGAGTGCAACGAGCTCATTTCCAAAATTTTGCAGTAGTGACTTGACTTCAAATAGGTCATTTGAAGAGGCAGGGAAGATTGAGATGGTTGCTTGGAGTCTACTGGAATAGGAGCAATGATAGGCTGATGATTCGTAAGATCTGGAGAAAAGGGCATTGGTGGTCATGGAGCTATCTTTCCAAATTTCGAATCAAAGAATTCTCTCGCACTTATGGCAACTTCATAAGCATCGTGAAGTGTATTTCCTCCCATGGATGTGGATCATAATCAAGCTACATCGCTATTCAAGGCTCGCAAATAGTACAAGAATGCATTATGCGCAGAAGGCTTTATGAGCACCGGAATCCTATTCCAAGTCCTGTGGAATCGGAAGTTGAAATCACTCATGTATTCTTGGGAAGCTCTCTTTATGGTAGTAAGTTGTTCCAAAAGTGATAGGTGATCAATTTTGTCTTCAAATTGTTTACATAGCTTTTCTCCCACTCGTCCCAAGTGGTTATAGTGCCAACACCTAACTCGCGAAACCATTGAAGTGCTTTTCCTTGAAAGAGGTAGCAAGAAGTCTAACTGCAACGTTGTCTTCGGTGATATTATGTACTCGTGCGTATGATGGCTACATCAAAGATATGCTCCACTGGAGTAACGTGAGTTTCCCCCGTGTAGAAGGGTAAACTTTTGAGTGCCGCAATAGGTATTGGATCACGTTGAGCCAACATAAGAGGAATGCTTGCATTGAAAGGGGGAAAAACTTGGTTCCTCACCATAGCAATGAAAGGTTGATTGTTCCTGGGTGGAGGAAACCTTCCGTAAGGAGGAGTTGAATGACCCCTACTAGGTAAATCTACAACTGGGGATGTGGAAATGCCTCTTCTTCTTCTCTTTGGAGGAGATAAGGAAAGTTAGATATACTGATACTTTCCTTTCTTTGAAGAAGCTCTTGTCTGCATTCTTCGCATAAGTTATGGCACTGAGATTTGGAATCCAGAGATATAGAGTCGCCAGGTACTTTGACTTGTGTAAGTGAGAAGAGAAGTACCAACTCTGTCCCACCGGGCGTGCCAAAATCAAGCATGTTACCAAATCACCGCACCCTCCGAATGGACAAGATGTGAATAGGACGTTCGGTGTGATTGGGACACATGGGATCACCTCTCAAGCATGTGGGACTTGGGCTCGAGGTGAACCTCCGAGAAGGCCACTTCCTCTTCCTAAACTAAGTGTCAGTACTACTCCTAGTGTAACAAAAATGATTATCTAATCCTATGCTAACATTTTTATGGGGTTTTAGGGAAAGAGATTTACAGAAATGAAACTGTACTAGGGATGGTGATGCACCAAATAAAGGGTGTTTCCAAACTTAGGAAGGTTTAATTTGAAGAGGGTGTGTGCACCACACAGTCAACTTCACCTACTGCAACTTAGAGAGGGTATAGGATACCACAAACTAAGAGACACATGTTCCCTTTGTTAAAATTTATCGACCGAGAAATACAATAGTTTCCCAATGAAGAAGGATGAACTCAAGAAGGGTGAACAGACACCAAAACTCAACCGCATGTAATACTCCACCACTCGATAAGCACAAAACTCCAAGAACCTCGTAATAGAACTTAAACTTGCAGCACAAAGTGTACTGTAAAGTATGAGAAAGGCACAAAGAAGCACAAAAGGATGAAAGGACCCGATTAGTCATAAAACACACTCTTTTATTGCTTCAATAACATGCACAATGCATCATACATTCAAGAGGCAATAGTTGCCATTACATGGTCTTGAAAGTTCTCTCAACATACAAGAACAACTTGTGAAGAGAGAGGATTCTTGAAAAGTATACACTCGCCTGAGATATCTAACTGTCCAACTTGTCTGAACTGTTGGAACCCTTTGAAATGAGCTTCCAACTTACATTTATAGAAGAATATGTGAGAAAGAAGAGGAAATGGTCATAATTACATTCCTAAAATGAAGGCCCATGATGTATTTATTACAGTTAGTTGAACCACTTGAGAAGGTTCCATCATGGGTCATTAATTGCCTGATGACCTAGTCTTCTTAATTAATTAAAAGAATATTTAAATAATAATAATAAATATTATTATTAAAATATTTAAATAAAAATATTAATTTAATTAACATAATGTTGGGACCCCCCGTTGACCCATTTGACTTGAAGAGGAGGGGGGTCCATGTGGATAGAGTCTACACAAATCTCAACTCGGTGAGTTTCGAATCCTCTAACTCGGTGTTGCAATCAATTTTGAACCCCACACTAACTCTTTCCTCGCTTTGGCAATTAGATTATTTTCTATTGAGTCCTTCATTATTTTGGCAGTGCACTCTGCAATCTCGGCTCCAATCAACAATTATGCCACTATTGGGATCTTAGTATGGCATAGGTAGCTGTGAGCTACACAATATACTCATTTTTCCAGAAACTAAAAAGATCCTTTATGTTACAATTTGCAACACATAAAATAAGCCCTTCAAAAAATATATTGAACAACTGGGGCAACCAAGAGGACCTTGGAAAAATGTACAGGTAACAACCATATGAATTTTTCCTTAGTCGTGGATCAAAGCTAATAGAAATAAAGCTAGATAAAATTAGCTTGAAACTATAGTATAATCGTCCATTGTAAAAAACAAGCTTCTCTGAACCTGGTAAAAGAATACTTTTATTGTCTGATTGGACGTACATAATGGAAGGGTATAAATATTGCCTACTGCCCACAGAGTTTCTCAAAGAGACCATTTACAAGTGACAAGGATGTGGCATACAAAACGGCCGACCAGGTATTTCAGAGTTGACCTTCACATTCAATTCATTTCTAGGAGAAGAAATGTTGAGCAATATGAATCGTTTCATTCTACACCGTAATAAACCTTCATCTCCTGATTCAGGAAATTTTTTATGAAGCCTTGAATAGCATGACTCCAATCCATCGTACATGGCAGTGAATATTTGTTTCCTGCAACTGCTTGCTGGAAGCGCTAAAAATGGCTTCTACTATACTGCAACATGTCAACTGCCTGGTGCGTGGGAGTTTGCCTCGCGACCACCGAATGCTCAGAGCCCGAACGGGAGTTGGGAGAAGTATGCTGGAAAAGGTGAACTGATCAGGTCGACATCTATTTGTTGCATTCGGTGAAATAGTATCAACGCTTCATAAGGAAACCAGTGTCTTCTGTAAGCTGTAATTATGGTATTCCATAAGAAGGCGTCTCTTTCTTGTGAAAGCATATTCCTAGAAATGCGTATGCAATAGTTGAAGATATGTAGATGGGTTTACAGGATGTTATATGTGGTAAGCGCAATGTGTGGAGCCTCCTTCACCTATCTCCATGTCATACTCGATTTTTGCCAGGCTAGACCACCATGTCCAATCCTATTAAACACTTCAACTGTCTCATTCCCACGTTCCCCGACTTACCTTCCGAGTGACTCGCACAAAGACTCGGATCCTATTTACATGGCCCGTGTGGAAGTATCATGTTGGATAGCCATCGTATTGTCTCCACTTGGCAATTTGATCCGATTTTTCCAACTCGCGGAAGTCTGATCATGGCTTACCATGGTTATATTTCCACTTGGCGGTGCTTGCCTGAATCTCCCCTACGCGGAGTGAACAGCTTGGACTGTCCATCGTCAAATCTCCGACCTCGGCATACCAGCTTCAAATCCCCACGTAACGGCTTGGCCACATTAATCCACGGGCCCCAGCCTCAGCTTCGCCGTGCAACCTTGGCAAGATAGTAAAATGTTTCCCATGCGCGGGATTACCTGCGGCTTGCCATGATCGTGCTCCCGATTTTTTGGCAGTAGACTCAAACTTCTCCCACGCCTGGAATCTTTTCAATGGCTTGACATCACGTCATTTCCCTTGGAAATGCTTGCCTTATTTTCCACGTCCGGGATTGGAGTGCGGGGTTTCATTATCATTTGGCCATATTTCGTTTTGGACAGATGGCCACCGATTTCCACTTTTCCACCCAGCGTGAGGAGACATCATTTTCTCGGTGCAAACATTTCAGCTGTAGCTTGTAAGGTGTGATAATTCCGATATAATCCTTTATGCCCGCCAACTTAGTGACTCGTTGAAGATGCTCATATAATTGCAAAGCAAATTATGCTCCATGAATATTCTGATATGAAACAGTTCCACCTCTATGAGATCCACTTCCATGAGTTACATCGTAAAACAAGTAAGATCTCGATAGAGAATCTTTGTAATAAATTTCCTCAGTCTCCCGGTAACACTCTCACTGTCACTTAATCAATTTTCATAAAAATATCTTGAAGGAAAATCCCGAATTTGAGGATGCATTCGATGCTGAACAGATAAAAACATAGTTGGATGACCTGCTTGCTGGAAGTGCTCAAAAGAACTTCTGCTATACTGCAACATGTCAACTGCCTGTGCACCAAATGCTCGGCCAAGGAAGGTCTGAACAACATCAGCGAAAATATATATACTGTATTCACTAATACCCTAGCCCGACATTCTTACGCGCTTCGTGAGCTTACCGTTGTAAAATTATTTTGAGTAGGCCTCCCAGTTTTGCATTAATCAATGAGAGCCCTGAATTGTATCCTAGAAACCATATTTAATGCATCCACATGAAACAAGTTGCCTTGAATTATCCATCATGCTCGATGAGTCCCATTGATAGGGCTCCATCACGTATCTCTATTTACGCAATGATCTCCATTCATTTTATGGCACTCTTGATGCCTTGGCTTGCGTTTGAATCACCCTAGCTCTGTAGAATGTGTCCTGAAATAATCTCACCACATGATCTCCAAATTGAATGAGTCACGAAGATGAGTTGAACTCCTTATCTCTCGCCGCTCGCCATGGCTTGAACCTTTCTAATTCATTGAGACTTTATTGATAGCTCGAACTTTGACTCTCCCTAACTCGGCCTTCACTTCCGCATGCATCGATCTCTACCGAGATCCTTATAGAGTTCCCTTCATTCGTCAATTTTCAATGAGCTATATTTTGCATTAACAAGACCTCGTCGAGCTCTTACAACTGAGAGTATCCACCGAGATGATTTCTAAGATGATTATCAATTTGACGTCGGGTTCTTTATCAACTCGACCCGATCTCTCCACCGAGTTGAGATCAACCGGTGCCTTTCAATGCTAGGTGATCTCTTCATATGCAATTTAGGAATTATTTTTAATTATTGCATCTCGTTAATAACTCAAGGTGGGTTCCTGGGACTATTATTTCATTTTGAATGTGATAGGACCCCATTGTCCAATCTTGCCATGTGTGCAAAATTAGATAACAAGTACATTGTACTAGAGCCAATAGTAGCAAGAATTTCAGCATATTGATTTTACTTTCTCGGGATTTACGTTAATTCCAAAAGCTTCAAAATCTTCTATCAGGTCCCAAACCTGATTTTTATATGATCTCAACAGATCATTTTTAATGCATTGCGGGTTGTTACTTGATGCACAACCAATTCACTATCACCAAAGACAACCAAGGTTTGGATTCCTTTTTTTTGGGCCATCTGAATTACTTGTATGAGAGCCTCATATTCAGAAACATTATTAGTATAGCTAAACTACAACCGAAAGGAAGAGAAATATTTATCTCCTTCCTGAGAGCAACATAATCCCCGCACTGCATCCATTTTTACTTCTTGAGCCATCAAAGAAAATTTTCCACAGTCATTTCAATCGCTTGATGTTTTGACAAGTTGTGGTATGATTGTATCTTCTTCATGAATGCAGTATGTACCCAATCCTATTTATTCTAAAAGTAGCAAACCAGATTCTTCATCCACTAATAAATCAACATAGGGACCATATTGGTGATTGATACTTACTTCATCAAGCACTATGTCAAGAAATTCTTCCACGAGAGTAGTTGGCTCATGATCTGTGTCCTCCTCATTTGGACCACCAATGGAATAATTCCCATTTATGGGTTTAGCGGTGTAAGGTTCCACATGATTATGAAAAATAGGTTCAACTCTTATAGTCACCTTTTTCCCGTACCAAGTTATAAGGATCATATGCAACCAATTTGATGAAAAATAACCACCCATCTTGGCAGTGAAATCACGTGATAAGAAAATGGTAAAGAGGGGAGGGAAATCAATAATAGATATGTCTTGCATGAATTCCAAACTAGGACATGAATGGATAGTAAGTTGAAGCCCCTTAATGACCCCCATAGTTTGGACTGTAGTACCATCTAATTGGACAACTCCTCTTGAAATTAGAGTATATGGAATTATTAACACATATGTAATCTGCTTGGGCATTACAAAACTACTGGCTCCAGAATCGATCATACAATTGTGCACCAAATGATCACTAATAATCAATGAGATATAGAATGGTGGAGGTTTGCTGGCCTTAGAAAACACTTTTGTTTTGGGTTGGCACAGGCTGGTTGCCACTGTTACTTCTTGACCTGATGATCTATTGGTAGTACCAAAGTTGTTCAAAGCCTCCCATAGCAAGTTCCTCTGAGAAGGAATTAAGAGCGCATCCCACATCACGACGATCAAATTGGTCTTCTTCATTTGCTCCACAATGATGAATGGAATTGCCCCAAATTTTCTAATACTTTTTGGGGCATTAGAGTCTTCTTTTAGAAAATGCCTATTGGGAATTGTGATACTTAAAGTCCCATGCTTCTTTGTAGATTGATTCGTGGATACTTTCAGTGATTTCTTTCCCATGTTTTTATCATCTGATATTTGTGTTTGGGACTGTGAAATAGATGCTTGATCAGTTTTGGAAGATTGTAGGTCTATTTCCCTCTTCTTGGAACATGTGTTGGATGCTACAGTGGAGGCATCAGTATTCAAACCACAAAAGTCTTCTATTTTCCAATTTAGTAGTGTAGTTTCATCAGAAGGTTGGTCTTGACTCTCATGGGTGGATGGTCTAGTGGATGATTCAGGTGGAGTGGATATGCTTTGGACCATAAGGGCCTGACTCAAAACTCCATTTGGGAAAATATTCTAGTTGTGAGGCTGAGAACAAGGATAACACCACTCATAATCTTGAATGAGGTTATTCTAGACTGGTACTATGGCTTTAGATGAACTAGCAACAAAAGGGTTCCGAAAGTTCAAAGGCTTCACGCTTGCTACTTGGCTAGTGACCTAGTTCTAGGCCTGATTATTTCCTTGAAAAGGAGGATGATTTGCTTGATATTGGGATTGGAATGGTCGAGCATATTGGGACTTGCTGCCTTTTAATCACTACAAGCTCATTTCCGAAGGTCTGCAGCAATGATTTGACTTCAAATAGATCATTTGAAGAGGCCAGAGAAGATTGAGATGGTTAACTAGAGGCCACTGGGATAGGCACAATGATAGGATGATTATTTGTAAGATCTCGAAAAATGGCATGGGTGGTTGAGGAGCTATATTTCCATCTTGAATTAAGGATTTTTCCACATTTATGGCTATGTAATAAGCATCGGTAATGTAGCCCCCATGGATTGAATCATAACTGCTACATCTCTATTCAAATCTCACAAATAGTAAAAAATGCATTATTTGGAGAAGGCTTAATGAGTGCCAGAATCCTATTCCAAGTCCTATGAAATTGGAAGTTGAAATCACTCATGTACTCCTGGGGAGATCTCTTTATGGTAGTGAGTTGTTCTAAGAGTGATAGGTGATCACTCTTGTCTTTAAACTATTTGCAGATATTCTCTCCTAACTCATCCCAAGTGGTTATGCTGCTAACACGTAACCCTCGAAACCATTGAAGTGATTTTCCCTTGAAGGAAGTGGCTAGAAGTCTGACAACAACATTATCCTCCATGATATTATGTACTGTACAGATGTTGGCTACATCAAGAATGTGTTCTACTAGAGTAACATGAGTTTCTCCTGTGTAAAAGGGTAAAATTTTGAGCATTGCAATAGGTATAGGGTCACATTGAGCCAATAGAAGTGGACTGCTTACATTGAAAGGGGGAAAACTTGGTTCCGCGCCATAACAACAAGAGGTTGATTTTTCTTTGGTGGAGGAAACCTTCCATATGGAGGAGTTGAATGACCCCTATGAGATAAAGTTACAGCTGGTGGAGTTGAAACACCTCTGCTTCTTCTCTTTGGAGGAGACAAGGAAAGTTTGATGTGTGGATAACCTCCCTATCTTGAAGAAGCTCTTGTCTAAATTCTTCACATAAGTTAATGCACTGAGGTTTGGAATCCAGAGATATAGATTCGCTAGGTACTTTTGATTTTTGTAAATGAGAAGAGAAGTACCAATTCTCACTCCCACCAGGCGTGCCAAAAACTATTGTCTCCAAATCACTGCACCCCGAATGGCCAGGATATAAGTAGGTTGTTTTGTGTGATTGAGACACATGGGATCACCTCTCAAGCTGTGGGACTTGGGTTCGAGGTGAACCTTCGGAGAAGGCTGATATCCTTTTCCTAACTAAGTGTTGTACTACTCCTAGTGCAATAGAATGGATATTTAATCTTAGGCTAACATTTTCCTGAGTTTTAGGGAAAGAGATCTGCAAAAGTAAACTAAACTAGGAATGGTGATGCACCAAATAAAAGGATATGTTGAATCACAGGAAGGGTTAATGTGATTAGGATGCAGACATCATTAGTCACCTTCAAATATTGCAACATAGAAAGGGCACAAAATACCACAAACCAGAAGCATGTGTTCCTTTGTTAAAACTTGAATCATACGAAATAGAGAGACCAAAATGAATTAGACACACAATTAACTAACCACAAGGATAAAACACATGCACATGTTAAACATTCATTTTGCTGATGATGGCCAATGATAATATAAATTTAGATACAAAAGGAAAATAGTCTTTCCACAAATGACATAAAAGATGTTATATCACTTTTCCATAACGTGAAACAAAACAATCTAAAATAAAGGCAAGCTAACCATCTATACTAAGGAATCATACATTCAAAAAGCATATATAAATCAACCATTTAACACAATAAATCAGTTTCTTCAAGGAAAGATATCTCTCTGAATATAGTTAAAAGGTTCTTTAAATCTCTGAAGCACTCTTCCAAGCTTGAAGAGAAACCTCACCAAAATATGATCTATCTCTCCCTCCCAAATGACTCCATAAACTTAACTATTTATAAGTTCTTTAGGCTAAGCCATTACAACTTGGGCCTTTAACTAACATTTTACTAATAATAGAAATGTCATTAATTCAAGGGAACAGGCTCCCATAAAAATAACAAGTTTGTTGCAGGGGTTTGACTTAGTCAACCCTACAACTTTAACGATCCAGAGCTTGGATCTTATCCTTTCATAGCCATTCAACTTTGGCCTGGTCTTGTAACACCTTCCTCATCTGTAGGTTTTTGTTGTGTTTCCTCCCATGCATCCATTCAATGTTTATACTCGATGAAGTATTTAATGATTCCTTGAATTTCCTCATCCCCGGGCCCACATGCGTAGTGATTTACCACATCTTCTATCTCAATTTCCCTCATGATTTTAGTTGGGACTCTTCTAAGTTTACTCAAAACTTTCTTCAATATTCTTGTGAAATTTTGACATAAAACCAACCTATCAATAGATTCACTGCTGAAATTTTTAGTAACTTCATCATCATGTTTCACCAAATCCTTGAAATTCTACTTGATTTTCTCCTCTGGAAGAGCATTGATATTTTCATTGAAGAATTTACAGTTAATAATATCAAATTATTCTTATATGTCATTCAAAGCATCTGTAATATCTACTTATTTATCATCTAACTTCTTAATTAGATCTTGTAGCACCTGACACCAGAATTCCATGGCCTTTTGATATTTGAACAACTTTGCAACATCATCGATTACATCCTCTTGAGGAGTAGATCCGAATCTTCCTCTCTAATCTCACTCCATGTTGCCAAATTAAAATTCAGGTTGTTACTATCTTCTGAAAAAGCTTCATCCATTTTGTAAATAGTAGTTTTCCCAACTTGCAAATTATTATATATCTCAACAGCTTCTTTAATTAAAGGGTCAACCTCCTACAATATACATTCCATCCATCCATCTACTGATCTCCCTTTCTAGCCTATCTTTTCGATCTCGTGATAAGAAATATCATCAATAGTAGATGAACCTATCATGACCATAACGAGACTTCAATAGATGGAGTTGGCTTTGTTACTTTCCGTAGCAATGTAGTGAGATGCTTGACCTTGGCCTTAAGCTCATCCTTGGAAGCTTTATCCTTATCATATTTTTCCAGCAAATTTCCAAGAGCAGTGTGTACATCTTTCTTTGCTCCTTCATGAGTGGCTTTGCCCAATGAGAATCTAGAAATATGATAATCTACAGCTGTAATTTTTTCCTTAGTTTTTCCCTTAACGGAGTGGCAACCTCCACAACTCATTCCTAGATGCATTCACCGTCAGGCTTGAAACAATATTTGGCCTCTTGGACTATCTCTTTGGGGTATGTTCCAATATGCTTAGATCTATCACATCTCCCAGAGGAACTTTTTTCTTTTGCTTTGGAGTTTGTTAGAATAACCATTCTGGATTGGTTGATGCTGATGAAGATAGAATAGTTGACCTAGTACTCGAAACATTAACCACTACAAGAGAACCAGTAACATTAGTTGGCATTTGAATGGTAGTGGTAGTCATGGATGGGGTGGATGTGAGGACTTCCATAGGAGTTGATACAATAATTTTAGGGGATGAGATGGAAAATGGAAGTGTTAGGGGAAGTGAGGGAGAAATGGGTGACTCAATAGTTTCTCCACCGAGAGAACTAGAAGGGACAAGAATAATTGGGCCATGGAAGGTCATGGGAAAGAATAAATGATGGTAGAAGTGGAAGGAACTAATGTAGGAAGGGAAAATGGAAGAGAAGAGGGAAATGATGGGTCTTATGGGACACTTAGAGAATCACTGACTTCAACTATTTCTTGTCACAGGTGCTATTGAATGCATGATTTTGGGAATAGGGGCCTTGGAAAGAGATGAGCTCCTAATAATAAATGAAATATTTTTGGAACCATATGGTTCTTTTGGGTTGACCTTTTCCCCTTTGTGGGTGTTGATTGGCTCATGGTTGATGGGCCCCCTATATTTATAGGTTTCTCTAACCCCTTGGGTGAGATTCCCAAGGTAACCAACCAACTATGAGTTCTTTTTAGAATGGGTCCCACCCTTTCCTTTATGTTGCAACATTCTTCCACATACCAATCAATCCATGGCAATGGTTGATTGACAATATTATTACTTTTATACAATTCATCCAAAACTTCATCATTGTCTTGCATGTCTTTTAGTATGTCGGCTATTCTTAATTGCGAACTTCATCAAAAGTTAGCCTTTCATAATATATTTTTCGATTGATAAATTCATCCCGACAAAGGATCCAAATATATTATAACCGGGCACATGGAAACTGGACCAACCTGTCTCGCTGAACTTTCCCGAATAGTCAAAATTGGTCCATGGATGGAAAGTTTTCAAGGTTACCTCTGCCATTTCTACATCTACATTCTTGGCCTTGTAAATATTTGGGCAAGTGTATCTACCAATTGAAATAGGGAATTGCATTCCCACTTTGTGCCTTTTATTCTAGATCTTGTGGTAATCCAACAATTGCCGAACCAATTCTAACAAGACCCACTTATTAGTGGGACATCTAGGCAGCTTGTTGGGAGCACCCACAAAACTAGGAATTCAAATGTAAGTAAATGTGGGGAACTGAAGATAGATAGCTCCCCACTCGCACACTTCCTTGAAGGCTTTGTCTGAAATTATTTGATTATATAACTCCTTATCAAAACGGTAGAGGATAACAATAAAGAAGGCATCATTGACCTTGTAGAAGTGTTTACTTCCCTCATCTAGTGTGAGTTGAGGATAAAAATCATAGATTTGGGAGGTACTTTAAATACCCTTAGTATTCAATCTGGTGAAATCTCCCATGGCAGATGTGACATAAACCAAGAAGGATGACATATAGAAACACTTTGAAGATTACACTCTACTCAACTGATAACAAATGGAGCTACTGATATGCTCCCCCCATCTGATAAATTTGCTATTCTTCTTGAGAGTAGTGATATATAAGAACATCCAATCCTAAAATTCCTTCGCAGAGGGAAGACCTGAGACTTTGCTTAATAGCACAATAAATTCACTGACCTCTTGAATAAAATCTGACTGATGCATGGTCTTTGGAAATTTGGCAACGCTCTTAGCCAGATAGGTGTTTAACATGACCCTTGTGCACAAATCTGCTTCTTTATCCCAATGTTCCATCGCTAATTTTAGTGAAATTGTGGTGTAATATTCAACATCAGGGAGTTTGAGAAAATCTTCAAAGAAATCTGGGTCCAAGCGGATCATGAATTTTCCATCAACATCTTTAATTGAAATAGATTCTTCATCATAGTGGGCTACTGCAGCCAAAAAAAGTTCTAGGTAATGCATGGATGTGGGAAAAATAGCAAGTAAGAGCAAGCCCGCTATCATATATAGCTCTCGCATCTAGGGTTTTCCAAAAATCTAGAAAATCAATTTTTCCAAGGTCGGTGTCCCCTATGTTTCCCAGGTTAGAGGATAAGCAAGAGTGAGGGGTAACCCCGAGGAATGAGTATTTCATTTTTCCTTGCCCTTGGAAGTGGAAGTAGACATCAAATTATGCATCTGAAATGCCAAAGAAGGTAGTTTGAAAACTTAAAATCTACAACCTCCAAAACCCAAAATTTAGAAACTGAAGAGGAGAAGTCTCAAATTCTGAATTGGAAACATCTAAAAACCTGAAGTGGAGACCTTTGAAATGGAGAAGTCTAAAATATTGAAAAATATAACCCCAAAGTATTAATGGCACAATCCCCAAAAATGAAGAGTGCTTTGAACAATCCAAAGCTTTGAATATTGAAAAGAGAGTTCTTCAAAAACGTGGATCTCCAAAATCTAAAAACAAAAGGTGCCGAGGGGGAAAATTGGATAACTTGAGAGGATCCTTGCAATACGGGTTCTTGTAGAAAATCGAATCGTGGAAACATGGTGGGCAATAAATTTTTCATTTCCCAAGGTATGTAGAGGAAGAACAAAGAAAATAAACAAGGAGGAAATAAAACAAAAGATCTTAAACCAAAAGAAAATACCAAAAAAAAAAATACCTTGAGAATGACATTGAAAAGTATGAAATATAGTAAAAATTGGTTGTCGAGAAAAGTGTCAGGTGAAAATGACAGGCAAAAATGTGATTTAAATAGAAAAACCCAATATTAATGGTGAAATTCCAATCCGTATGGAGGTAGGTGGGAATTAAATGTGCAGAGCTCTGAAAGTCTGAAACCTGAAAGACTAAAATTCTAAAATTTTAGAATTTCGGGGTTTCAGACTTTGGAGATCAAGGGATGAAAAATCGTTAAATGACTTGAAAGAGTTCTAAAACCCGAAAGCCCAAAAGTGCAAAATTTTGGACTTTTGAACTTCTAAGTCTAAAAGAAAATTATTCGAAAATGATTAGAAGAGTTCTAAAACCTAGAAGCCAAAAATTCCAAAAGTTTAGGCTTTCAAACTTTCAAACTTCGAAGTCCGAAAGAATTTTTTTAAAAAGCGTGACCTAGAGTTCCAAAACCTAAAAGCCCAAAATTTCAGATTTTCAGAGTTTTGGATTTCTTGAACTTAAAGAAGGTAGTTTCAAAATTAGGTCATTTAAAGCCGATAAGGAAAATCCTCAAGTCCAAAATCCAAATTTTTAGACTTCGGGACTTGGAGAAATTTCAAAATGTAGATATCTTCTATGTGAAGATTCTTTCAAAAATTTGCCTAATCGATTTCAAAGTCTAGCTTCTCAAGGTAGATTAAATTGGTAACACAAGCTTGTAGATTCCTTTCTAAAAGGGGTAAGTATATCCTTTATGAATCCAACTACACTATATTCCATCAAGATTGTTCTGTTCTAAAATACTAAATCAATTTCCTTTTTGGTTAGCTAAATTAAAATCATCTTGATAATATGAGCAGTTATATCATGTAATAAGGTACTTTCTCGCCTTTTCTAATCAACACTTGGGATAGGCTATGAGGATATCTTCTTGTTATTAGGTTAGTGCACCAAGTTGGGGGGGAATGGGGTCTTAAGTGGAAACTTTTTCTAAAAATAAAAATATTCAACTTCTATGAGTTATTTGAAATAGTTACACTCAAAATTGGAAGATGTTATAAGAACATGAATTGTAGCATTTTGAGTATAGTTTCTAAGATACTAATTTTTTTAAATGGTTAAGTGTAAGTGGGTTAAATATCTAAAATACCAATAGGTGCTCTTGTTTTTGTTAAAAACATAGTAGACAGTCGGTTGTGCCCCCATTTTTTAGCACTATTTAGTATTTTTGAAAACCCTTTAGTAGAAAGATAAATAGGAGCATCTAGTTTGTGATAGTATTTTTAAAGATTTTTTTAGTGAGTATTTAATTTTTTATGATTTTTCAAGCACAAAGATTTTAAATTTTGAAAAATAAGAGAGCCGATCGTGCCCCCCCTAACTACCTCCAAATATTGAAAATAAGATTTTTTTAATATATGTAGAATTAGTCCTAGTTTGTGATTGTATATATTTTTTCAATTTGGATGATCGAATCAAAAGATACACGTTGAATGATAGATGTGTATAAATTTTAAAAATATCTATAAAAATACATATTTAGAAAACAATAAGTATGGATTCCTTATACTAGTGAGAAAAATTGAAAAAGCATATTTTAAAAAAGAGGATAGTTTTCTTGACGTCATAGGAAAATTTTTAAGAAATGGGTTGATCATTTTATGGGATTTTTAGTTGAGGAAGACAAAATTTATATTTTTTTGTTGAAAACCCATGGTTTTCTATGTTTTAGTAGGTCCACGCCTCAAGTTTGGGGATCCAAACCTGATCTAAGGCAAGAGCTTTGGGATTTGGAAAATGTAGAAAGGAAACGAGAGCACATTATAACGAGAACATGTTATAATGCGAGCGCGCTTCCTTTTTTTTACACATTCTCTACCCTCCAACATCCTTTTCCACCTCTTTCATAGGATTTACGTCCCCACTCTTCCTTTTCTAGCATATTCCTATACTTACCTACACAAATTTTGAGTAGTTGAGGTTGTCTCCTACCCCACTATCTATTTTTTTTCTAATCATGGGGGATAAAATACGAGGTAAATACAAGAAGGTGGTTAAGAATAAGACACCAAAGAAATTAGAAGAGGATATAATAAAGAAAGTGAAGTGAATGCAAAAACTTTGTGGAGGGAAAGGTACATCTATTATGTCAAATGTACCTAATGTTTTAGAAAATGATGATGAAATAAATAATGAAATTGAGGAGAATAATAATTTTTCAATGAGTATTGATGATGAATTAAATGATAATATTATTATGGATAAATAATTTGGTATGAATGATAATTGTTTTCACCAAATTACAACACCCTCTGATTTTTCATGTGTGTGTGCATGAGCTATTAGTGTAACTGGGTAACATGGAGTTATCTCAAGGTGTGGGACCTTGCAATTGAGATAACTCTCCAGAGAAGGTTGGTTCCTCTTCCTAATCTAAGCACTAAACTACTCCTAATGAAGGAAATACCACTAACTAATCCTAATCTATGATTCCAAGGGACCAGGGAGAGAGGAAAATGTATGAATGATGGGAAATATTACACTAAAGGAGGTGATAACACCAAGAGAAGGGTGTTGGGAATCTCTCCAATGAGTGAAAGTAGGATAAAATGGAGAAACAAAGGGTGGATATAATCACCATAGTCTAAGACAACATCTAAATCACCATTTTCATGAAATCACAAGAAATATAAACCTTGAAAGATGAATAAAATAAGCACAATACATCTGTAAATGTAGTAGAGAGGAAAGATAAAACAACAATTCAAGCCATGGAAGATAAATAACCACACAACTTGAATTTATTTCTTCATATGCATACAAAGTCTATTACAATGCAAAAGGAAGGCAAAAATCTTTGTGCAAGATGTCCAAATTTGAGGCCTTTAGCTCATTGGTGTTCTGAGACCATTTTGACAGAGTTTAATTACATGAGAACCCCCTCAAATGAGAGGATTTTTACATTATATAGAGATGAGAGGAGAAGAGAGAGAAGATGAAATTCTAGGATTCATGCCTTCACCCACCATAAAGATACATTTACTTGAATAGAAATCATCATGGGGTACCTATAAAATCCCATTCCCTCTTGTACCATATCTTATTGGAGAAAAAAATGTCCTCCATGTCCCCATTAATGTCTGTAGTTAGATGGAACTATTCATTTGAGTGCTGAATATTTTTTCCATTTTCTAAATATTTACACATTTTTTAAATTAATAACTTCAGTTATACTATATAGAGGATGATGAGAGTTTTCCAGAAAGTATAATTTTTTGAAAAATGGAGCTCTCGATCAAAAATTATGGCCATTTTACCATCTCCATTTATGTGGGAATCCGAGGTGCCATTGCTTGCTTCATTTCCTTTGTCGTGGGTTTCCGATGGTGTATTACTTAGTCTTTATTGCGGGCTTACAACCCCCTTTACTTTACTACTTGCTTGCAGTGTTCAAGGGTCACCTTACTTGGCTCAAGGATTTGGGGTGAGCATTACTTCCAAGTAATCACCCATCCCAACACCGGAAACTATATTTTCATGTTTTCGGATTTGAAAGTGCTTTTACTTGGCTCAAAATTGAGCCTTCATTACTCAAGAACTCACTGCTCCAAACCTTGCATAAATCACAACTCACTTGCCCTTGGTTTGTAGGTTTTGATTATGCTTCTACTCAGGCTTCAAGAAGTGCATTGATTTGAAGTAAGTATGCATCGTATTACAGGAAACTTTTTTCTCCATGTTTTGTAGGGTTTGGAAGTGATTTTACTTATTTATTTAAAGGAATAAAAGTAATATTGAAATCCCATTCAACTCAACATTGCATCACTTTGCACCATGGGTTTTCACATCGCTTCAACTCGTGGATTGGGGTAGTCATTACTTTGAAGTAACCCCTAGAACACCACATAACTCTTCCTCTCTCCTTTGTAGGATTTTGCGACCACATTACTTCACTTAGGTTTTGAGCTCCCCATAAATTATAGTTGGCATGGTTTGGAAACATGCACAAATCCATTCACCGTTCGTTTGTTGGGGTTCTAGGGTGCTTCGACTCACATTTTCCATGCCTTGGCGAGTTTATTTGTGCTTCCGGCCTTGCTCCGCAGACTCCCATCTCGGCACCTATACATTTCCCACAGTGAATTTTCTGAATAAATCCCAGGTGCCATCAGCCCTAACTTACCCAAGGATTCATCCCCTCGGACCTCGGCTTTCCATTTTTCTAGCTTGACTCCCCATTTTGTCGACTTGACTCACCGACTGGCCCTAATCCAACCTGCCTAGCTTGCTGACTAGCCCATGCCATCCTCACATGCAACTCACCACAAGCTCATCCCCTCAACCTTATCTCAAAAATCACCTCGTGGAGCTCTCTGTTTAGCTCAACATATTGACCAACTTGGAGAGCTAACCCCCTCCCCCCCAATTTTCCTGAGTAGCTCGTCGAGTTGGGCTTAAAACTCTGCCCTAATTTTATGTTTTATTCAAATTGGCATGTTTTATATCAACTAATTGGGTATTTTGTGAGAGAGAGGATACAGGGAGACCCCCATTTAATGTCTTAAACATAGAGTACCCTTATTCAACTGAAATAACACATTTTCTAGTCCCTTCACATTAAGATCCCTGAAGAAGCTCTTTCACTCTCTAGCTATGACTATTGTCCATTTTTCCGTGAGGGAAAAATGGATAATAATTTGGTGACTCAATGGGGTTACCTTCCTATCAAAGTAGACCAAAGTGACCTTATAGAATCCATTGGGAAATTGAGTCATCTTAAATCTTCTGCAATTGATTTGAGCTTTGAAACTTAATACCAAGTCACCAAACACTACTTGGACTTGGAACTTATTTATTGCTTGCTTAAATTTACCACCTCTCATCATGAAAAATATTCAAGAAGAAGGTTTAATACGAGTGGTAAATTTTTTTATCTTGAACTTCACCTTCTCTTCCCCGTAATAATGAACTAAAACTTGGATCTTTCACCTCCGAACCTTCCTAGACACTACCAATGTTGGAGCTGCTTTGAAACCGCCCAAGCTGCTCATAAATTCATAGTATTTTCTCTTTAATAAGATGAGAGTTGAGAATTAATTTAAAACTTGAAAAATTTCACTTGTCCCTCCTGCGATACAAGTTGAAACTGAGCAGTAGTTGCATACAAATTTTATCCCGAACCCTAATATGTTGGGGATGAATGGATGAAACAATATGAAACTTTCCCAAATCTAGTTTTAAGTTGTTCTCGCATTTGAAATTTCTTAAGGATTGCCACCATTTCTCACAACTTTGAACTTCTTACTACAACATTCTCTCTCCTAGAAATGTAATGAGCTATTAAAAGAGACCACTAGAAGCATTAGAGCTTGTGCAAAGCGCTTAGGGAAGGGAAACCTATTCTAGAAAAAAACAATATGCTACAAGCACTTAGAGGAATTATAAATCCTAAAGTAATATGTACAAAGGTTAGAATTTACTTTAGTAACAATGCTTGAGATAGATTATATTGAATGGAATCTTCAGTTCTTCTCCATCCAACTTGGACAACTGGAAAGCATTTTTAATTTTACACCCCATGACCATGTAGGGGCCACTCCATATAGAATCAAATTTGGAATTCTTTCCCAGTCTTTCCCTGTAGGAATCCCATTTCAGTACCAAGTCACCTTCTTGGAAGTTCTTGACTTTATATTTCTTGTCAAAGGACCTCTTGATCAAGTCTTGATCCTTCTCCATGGTTTGCATTGCTTGATCTCTCAACTCTTCCAACTCCACGAGTTTTACATATCTATCTTCCATGGGCTCAAATTAAGATAATTCTAGCTACTTGAGGAGTTCCAATGTTGGTAACTCAAGTGATATGGGAAGCCTAGCCTCTTTTCCATAAACTAAATTATAAGGAGAGATGACAATTGAACTCTTTAGTGCAATTCTATCAGCCCACAAGGCTGATTTGAGCTTGGTGTGCCACGTCCTTTGATTTTCATCCAAATTTCAGATAATCCTCATAAAGTTCTTATTTAAGGACTCAACTTGCACATTACCCTGGGGATAATAGTTAGAGGAAGTTCTTAGATATATCTCATTCTTAACAGGCCATTCAAAGATCTTTGTGCCAATGAATGCTAGAGCATTGTCTGATATGATAGTAGTTGGGACACCAAATCTGGTAACAATTCCCTCATAAAAGTCTAGTATACTAGACTTATTTTCCTCCTTGAGTGCCACTAGTCCACTTGGTGAAATAGTCTGTTGTTGTAAGAATCCAATTGTGGCCTTGAATTGAGTTCGAATTGATAACCCCAATAAAGTCAAATCCCCACTGTGTGAATTTTTGATCAACTGAGATTGGGTAGAGTGGTAGTGATGTTAGCTTCTCCTTTCTTGTGAATAATGCACACTTCTTACACTTCTTGATCCATACATAGCAATCATTGAACATTGTGGGCCAATAGTAACCAACCTTCATGATCTTGAGGGTTATTACTTATGGAGAAAACTAGCCTCCAGATTCTCTCGTGATGTAACTCATGTATCACTTTCTCAATCTAATTTTTGGAACACATCTCAAGAGAACTCCATTCATGTCTTTCTTGAATAAGATACCATCAATAAGAACATACAAAATGGATTGGAGTCTAAAATACCTTATTTTTTATTTACTAAGCTCCGAGGGCATAGACCGGTTTGAAGAAAATGTATCATGTATTGAGTCCAACAAGGAGTGTGAATACCATCTATTTCTCATTTTGATCATATTGTAACAAAAAAACATCTTGCTCTTATTCTCTTGACTCAACATGTTGATTGGAAGCCATTTGTTCACATAAACCTTTTCCATAGACCAATTTTGTCACTTTGATTTCTATGCCATACTACATGACACAGGTAATCTAAACCTACCCCCCCGTTCTCATTCAAGCCCTTGTTTGGGAGGAAGTCCTTAACTTCAGCATGAGACACTAGCAACTAGAGATTGTTATTTGAAACCTAGTGTCTAAACTTCTTCAAACTCCTTATAACAATGAGGACATGCTTTTCAATGAAATATTATCTCACCTCGTAGTCTTCCAAGATCTGAATGAAGAAAGTAATGGGATTCTCGATTCTTCCTTTTTCAACTACACCAAAATGGCAAGAGATTATAATCAACCACCAAAATAATAGAGGATGAAGTCCTTAGAAAAATATGGATTGATGAGAGTTAGATCTTGGGATATTGCATGTTTGATAGCCTCAAAACTCTCTTTTCCTCCGCTGTCCACTTGAATGCAAGGCTATTCTTCAACATCATCGTTAGTGGCTTAACAAGAGTGGAAAAATTAGGCACGAACCTTTTGATGAAGTTAATTATCCCAAAGAATATTTGAAGATATTTATTATGACTTATCAAAGGTAGAACAAGTATAACTTCAACTCTCTTAGGATCAATAGTCAACCCTTCCTTTGAAACAATGTGACCCAGGAGCTTGCCTTCATGTGCCAAGAATATACATTTCTTAGGATTCAAAGATACTCCAAATTTCCTACATCTCTTGAACACTTGTCTGAGGTGAGAAAGGTGATCATCTGCATTCTTGGAAAACACCATGATATCATCAAGATAAACAAGAACCATCTTGTTAATCAGCCCCTTGAACGCCATGTCCATAGTCAGCCTAAAATGTTGCCCTGCATTTGATAACCAAAATGACATCTTCCTATAAGTGTATGTACCCCATTTTGTAGTGAAGGCTATTTTGAATTGGTCCTCCTCTTTTACCATAATTTGGTTATAGCCTGATTATCCATCTAACAATGAAAATATCTCTAAACCAGCTACCACTTGAAATATTTTCTCCATGGAAGGAAGTAGATAGTGGTATTTGAGAGAAGATCTGTTAAAGTCTTGGAAGTCCACACATAATCTGATTTCTTCGTTTCTTTTCCTGACTAGCACTAGATTAGAAACCGATGAAGAGTGCTTGATTGGAAAGATGATACTTGCCTCTATGAGCTTGTTTAGATCCTTCTTCATGAGAGGCTCAATATGAGGATTCAATGGCCTTTGAATTTTCTTGATGGGGTTGGATTCTGGATCCAATTCAATAGTATGTTGTGCTAAACTTGGATCAAAGCCTCTCAAATATTCATAACTCTAGGAAAAGATATCCAGTAAAATATTGACAAAGTTGAATGAAATCAGATTTTTCTTGATGAGTACTCACCTTACCAATTTGAAGCACTTTTCCTTCTCCAACCAAAACTAGTTCTGAATCTTCACCCTTGACTTGGATATTAGCTTTCTCCTTCCGGAACTGGTCATTAGGATTGAACATTGACTCTAAAGTTTATAAGTATTTTGGGAACTTGTTCATTCTCAGCCTGACTATCTAATCTCTGTATTGACTTTCCAACTGACCTTGGTTTCTTGAAGAGAAATCAACTTATTTTTGAAGGAATTTATGATTTTTTGATCACTTTCGAACACTTCCCAACTTGTGTTATTATCTAGAACAACTGGCCTCACAACCACTTTGATATGAGGTTGAGTTTGGTCTTTCTTGATACTCTCAACAACATTAAAAGATGTTCCAATTGCTGTAAGCATGTCCACAACCTCATTTTGTTACCTTAACATGGAATCAATGTTGAAAGCCTCAAAGTATTCAATTAGATCCCATACCCGATGTTTTTATCTCTTTAAGAGATCATTCTTATCAAAATTTATTCCTCTAATTTGATTTACAATCAGCTCACTATCTCCAAAACTTGTAAGTTCTTGATACCTCTCTTTCTTTCCCAGTGTAATCCATGGATTAGAGCTTCATACTCGGTTGTGTTATTTGAACAACTAAACTAGAACAAAGCCGAGTAGTATTTAATACCTATGGGAGATAAACACATTGATCCCCCTCCCACACCTTGTTTGCTCCTTGAACCGTCAAAGAACAATTTCCAAAGTTCATTTTTATCCTCATTATCTAGTTTGATGATGTTAGGGATAGGTGGATTTTATTCATGTAGACAATAAATTCCCAACTCAACTTCTTCCATTTCCTTGTATGGATCATAGCCATACTTATTTTTTTTTACCTATTCATCAAAAGTCAAGTCCGGAATACCTATAACCTTATTTTATGCCTCCCGAATGTGTAGGAAATATTCTTGATTGAAAGATGAGAAATTGGCATTGATTGCACTTGGTACGTTAGGATCAATGTGGAAATTCACAATAGGTTTAGATATGATTGTATCTTTAGCTCCATACCTTTTTCCTGAAGAGCATGTGTGACCAATCAACTAATAAGTATTTTCCAATCTTAGCCATGAAATATCAAGATAAGCACAAGGAAAAGTGTAGACACTAGAAATATACACCCCTCATCTTTGGCCAAATCATTAAACACATCGATATTTTATACCCTAGGTCATACACTATATCCCTCACATTTATTCCATTAAATAAATGCATCCCATATTTATGACCTTCATCACCCTCCCATTCTTATTTAATCAATTAACTAAATGTATGAATATTTCATTACACACCATTCAATCCCATTTAATTACATCATGTTTATCTTAAGTATAATATTCCACGACATTACAAATTCCTAAAATATATAAATCAACCCGAATTTAATTTATTTCCTAATAATCCATCTAAGACCATCTCCTAATCTACCCGTAACTTCCTTATCTCGACACACCTATCATAACCATTTATACACCTATTAAATCATTTACACACTCATAAAAATCATCTATACATCTATCCAAATCATACCTAAATTAGTATGATCTAACCCACTTTATCACCCTAAAAAAATAACAAAACACATCTCCTAATAACCCAACACATCATCCCCCTCGAAATCAAAACAAAAACCTCAATTTAGCAAATTGTTCCAATAATTTTCCTCACAAGGCTCAAACAGACCAAAATCGCCGGCAATTCGGGTAATTGATGGAAATTACTTAAGAGATTTTTTTAGTCTCTCTTCAGGATCCTCCACTAACATTTCAAAAATTCTAACTCCCTATATGAGTTCATAAGACCATATGAGCAAGATCTGAGTGTTCGAGCTATTGTTAACAATATTTCCAACACATTTCAAGCACTTCAAAGTCATCCCTATAACAAACTAAACTATGAAACTCGAAATAGAAGGATTTTTTTAAATAGCATTATGACATTCCTCTGCATTTACAATCAGATTACTAGCTATAGCTAGTTAATGCAGCAAGTCAAAATAAATCAACAATGAGTAGACATTCCTCTGTATAATTTAATCAAGTAACTAGCTAAGGCTAGTTTATGTAGTATGTCGTAATTATTTAATCCATCCTATAACGTAGTGATAAACCCTATGCAACTTGTAAGGGTTAAGTATCCTTGATCTCCATGATCACCCTTTAATATTCACTGAATGTTCATGATTAACCTTACTAGTTTTACCACATTGTGGTAGTGAGAACTGGTGATTGGTCCTCTAGTGTCTACTTAGGGTCATGTAGTAACCCCATCATGTATCCTACACTTAAGGATTGAGGAATCATGGTGATTAGAAAATGTACCCAAAAACACATTACTTTGGAAAAAGTTCCTAAGTTGTACTATGTATACTTAGTGTAGACGAGTGCACAATAGGTCTAAATTTTCTTCCCATCACCTCACTATCATCTCATCACAATTATCTAGATTCATTAAGCTTAAGTAGTTGAACCTATTTAAAACTTATTTATTTCATAACAAGTTCATTTACACAAGTTCAAGGAAATCCTAATGCCTGCTATTAGTTACCCAAGGGAGGCCTATCTGTTGCTTAATACGTTTCATATTGGGCATCCGATGGGCTACTAGTGGGCATCCTTCATCGTGCATTATTAGTTTGGTTTTTTAGGTTTATAACACTCAATATTATTTCTCTACTTTTCGATATTAATATACACATTTAATTACCTTTGTTTGGAGAGTCAGGCACAAAGTCTATATAAACTTGCTGCCCCCTTCTTACATTATTAAAATTTTAATGGAACATGATGTGTTAAAACCTTATTCTAGGTTCCCTTTAGGTCTGACAATCCTAACTAGCCACAACAGAGCATGTCCTTTTTTTATACCCTTATTAAAGGAATTATTTGCATTATTGGGACAACACCTATGCCTTAGACTTATTCAAAGATAGTTAGTACCTGTTTATGGAATTATTATTAATCAATGAGGGAAATATTACCTCTTGGATATGATGTTACCACTTAGAAGTAAAATCTAGCTATCAGGTTTATTTCGTATGTTATTCATTTGAGTTCTTTCTTTCCTCTTCATATTATGTCTTTAAAGATTTATCCCATAATCAGCTAAGACATATTTTTAACCTGTAATGAACGATAGTTATAATGTATTTAGAATCCCTTAAGTCTTGATTAGATTAAATCACTTCTTTACCTAGAGCTCATTATTTCCCTTACTTGGTTAGACCTTAATTAGCTTAGATTGTAGTCCCAATTGAGTTTGACGTTTAGGCATGCACTAGCTCATTTTATTTCTTTCCTAGACTACTATCAAGTTTAAATCTCATAATGAAATAAATTTCTCAAGCCATTAATCATACTACGGATTCCATCCTATAAAGATAAACTATTATCTTACATGTTACCCCTTTTTAATTCTTCTTTTATACACATTTCATAACCATTCTTTTCCCATATTCAACTTGACAAGGATTTAGATTGATATTAAGCATTTAGCATAATTTAGTAACTTAGCCCATTCTAGATTCATTCGTGATGAAGAACATTAAGAGGAACCTTAGATTCATTAAGGAGGCATAACTATTATTTTAGGATTTTCCCTTCACATTTCAGGTCTCTTTAATCACTTAGCATTGTTTCCATTTACTCAAATACAATCCTTACATTCATGGAAGGTTGTTAGGTAAGAGATAATTGTTAGTTTCATGACTGTAATTATTTGAAACACTAGATAAATGATTGTAGGATTCCATATCTTATCAAATTAGTTGTTTTGTTTTCCAACCCGTAACACAATCATTATTTATACATACACAAAACTACCATATTATTTATACACAATCCAATCCTACATTCCACTAATATTTATGGAAAATGACATCACTAAGGAATATTACAAGGTACAATTTTCCCAAGGAAAATATAATTAACAATAAGTAAATAGACAATTGGATTCAAGATCTAAATAAACTTTCATTCTAAACCAATCTTCACATGTCGAGAAGGAAGGTCCACCCATCGTTACTAAACCTGTGACATTGTTTAGTTTTGGGGTGTTAGTTCAAAGAAATGGAAAGAAGTCAATCTACATGCCCTACTAAGTTTTTGAAAAATAATAACATTAGTCATCTTAGCTAGCTTAATTAAATCATTGTAAGGATATTGCATCCATAATAGTTAGGGAACTAGAATCTACCATCAATCCTATAGTTGGTGATGGAAGCGGTGTGAGAATATATGTGAAGAATTACCAAAGGACCACTTCACATACATTCCTCCCACTTCCTCAATCGCAAGTTATGCGATGGACAGGAGATTCGGGATCCCGAACTATGTCGGATCCACTATCTTAGACACACAACACCATCCAAACAATGAATAAAGCTAAAAAATTTAAGGAAATCATTTTGTTTTGCATCCCACATCTATGTAGTTAAATTATCATGCCAAGAAAGTCAACCATTTATTTTAAATCCATAAAAATGACTAAGTATAGAATTCTGGAAAATTTTTGCCAGAGTTTCCCCTTGTATTTTCCACTTTTAAAATTTTCTAGAAATCATTTTAATCTAATTTAAACCACATAAAAAAACAAAATATTCAAATGAAAAGGCATGGATCAAGTGATCCATCCCTTCGAGTCAAAGGATCTTGGGATAAATAAAAATGAAAGGAACTAATAACATTAAAAAGCCTTACCCAACGAATATCAACATTCTATTTTATTTCAATATCATTTTCCAAAATGTTCCTGCATAAAGGTTACTTACATCTATAATCTTAAGAAAAGACTACATATTCTATTTCTTCTTTTTCATTGCGCCAAGTTAGTACACAATCCTTTACAATCGGAAGACAATAAATTCATCCAATTTCTTTCTCTAAGAATAAGAACTAAAGCAACTTAATATTCATTCACTACTACATTAAATGAAAATAAGCCATACCATTTTATTGGGAAAGAATAATCAGTAAATAGTCATGCATATCATAGCTATGAGGTTATCTCGAATTCATGAAAATAAATAGTTTAACACCCAAATGAAGACAAGTAAATCCAACACCATAGTTTAGCTTGAGTAGCTTTATGTGTTTATACATTCAATGCTAACATTCATTGAGTAATAAGCTATCAATTTTATTAATTAGAGTATTGGGGCAAAAATAAAAGGTCCATTCCAAAATTTACCCTACGCTTTTATCAAGCCCAAGTTGCCATACGAATATACATGGAAAGAAAACATGATAATACCTAGAAAATGTCTCATAAAAATACACACAAACCAACAACCGTACGTCTTCCAAGCAAGCTGTACAATAAGAGACATTGAACTATATGCAAGGTAATATCAAAAAAGTTGAGATGAAATAATAGAACCCATTAATTTAATTTAACTCGCAAGATCATAAAAGGAAAAATAGAAAAACCACAACCATAAGTTTTTTGTAAGGAAGTTGAGTTTATTGACTGGTTCACGACTATTTTTCCAATACCCATCAAAGCCAACCAATTTACACCAAAAATATAAATTAAAAACCCTAAAAATTTGATTTGCACATTCAACTAAATAATCCATAATAGAAAAACGTTTTAATACAGAGATTTCAAGCTTAGAGGATGGTTTTGCCATTTATTTTCCAAAAACTAGAGAAGAATGCAGAACCCACAAAAGATAATAATATTTTTATTAATCAAAAACTAGGAGAACAATAGAGAAACCCTTTCTTGAAAAATCAATTTTCTTTTGTTTGATTTGTTTCCATATACAAATTGAAACCCTAGTTGATTTTCTCTAAATGCAACCATTCCAGCTTTCCCAAAATAACCAAAATTTCTTCAATGCCCTCCACCCAAATAATAGAGGATTATAAATACAAAATCGATTCAATAACCACATGGAGCAAAAAATATGGTAAAGGTTCCCCATAACTGGAGTTCTCACAAAGTCAAATACCATGCAAAAATCCCAATCTCCCACTTTTTCCCATTCTCTCCACATATCCCAAGAAAACCCTAAGTTGCATTTACTTCCCCATCTCACAAAATGCCAAATGGATGGTGAGAGAAGCCTCATGCCATCATGGGTGGGGGATTCTTTTAATCAGAAATTACATATTCAAACAAAAATTTAAATCCCTTCCCTAATCTGCATGAATGTCCACTAAAGTGGATAAAGGAATAATTAAAAACATTTACCACATTGTGGTACTCAATGCCATTTCATTATTGAATCCTCAACAAATAATACCTTTAGAAAAATCAAACATTACTTATTGATTCCATTGGTGCGAAAATATGCTCCCAATATACTAATGATGAAAATATTAAAATAGGCCACAAATTGGTGTTATAAAGCCATTCCACTAGCTATAAGCCTTAGGGATTCTTTTGCCAAAATATATCATCTCAAAAACAATTTTCATGGTCATGATATAATTATAACAATGACACTTCCCGAACTAGAAAACAAAGTTTTGTAATGAAACTTACTACGTTAATAACACCAACAAGAGGTATTTAGTTTTCTGAGTACTTAATTATTTTTAATTAAGTACTTAGATAACTAAGTATTGTCTACCATAATAATATTTAATTAATCAAATAAACATTCATTTTTCAACTTTTCATAATTATTGGATTAATTAAATAGTCAAAAAGAAGGGATTAAATTGAGGGATGTTACATTCCTCCACGTTAAAAGGATTCATCGTCCCAAATGAATAAAATACCGTGATCAAAAATAAAATGTTGAAACTTTTACCAAAAATGCAATAAATTAGCATCCAAAACTTCAGAATCAAGTTTATAACGGTATCAACATTGCTGAAACAACCTTATCAACTAAAAATCACAATTCTTTATTAGCCTCAACACTAATAAATCGAAATTTTTCAACTCACAATAAAATAAAAAAATAATATTTATGCAATTAAATAGTTTCATCACAATTTCTTAAACAAATAAATGTGAGAAAGTAGTTTTATATTCTTCCATATTTTCCCAAGTTGCATTGTCCTCAAAATATATTGTCCTATTGGACCTTGCATTGAACAATTTCTCTATTTCTCAAGAGTAACTTACCTGTTTCTAGACTCTAATGGGCTCCACGGCGATTCCGGTTCCAACCAAAGTGAGTCCCGCTTAAGTACATGTAAAAAATATGCTACATATTTTTTAATAATGAAACATGAAAGCATCATGTAAATTTGAAAGTAAAGGAGGTAATTCTAGTTGGTATGCAATTGGACTAAGGACTTCAGAACTTTGAATGGTCTAACATAGCATGGGGAAAGCTTGACAACCTTCTTAAATGTTATTGAACTCTTTTTAGGCTTAACATGAAGAAAAAATTTGTCTCCTTTCTCAAACAATCTTTCCTTCCTATGTAGATCTGCATAACTCTTTTGACGATCTTATGCTTCTTTCAAGTGTTACCATATTTTCTTAACTTGTTTTTCCATTTCCATTAGCATTTCCGGCCCAACCACCTCTCTATCTTCTATGTTGTCTCAACTTACAAGGGTATTTCAATTTCTTCCGTATAAAGCCTCAAATGGTGCCATTTTTCCAGCAAAGAGTGATATGAGTTATTTTATGAAAACTCAACTAAATGTAGGTATTATTCCCACTCGTACTGCTGATCCATATAGTACATACAAAGCATGTCTTCTAACACTTGGTTCACATGCTCAGTTTGACCATCCATTTCTAGATGATAAGATGAACTAAAATTTAATTTAGTACCCAAACCTGAATTTAATGTTTTCTAGAATCGAGATGTCATCCTTGGATCTCAATTATAAATGATTGTTTCTATGAACACCATGCAATCGAAAGATCTCATGCATAAACCTTTTAGCAAGCACCGAGGAATCATCAATAAGGTTCCTAGGTATAAAGTGAGCTACCTTGGTTAACTTTTCCACTACAACCAAAATCATATCATGACAGGTTTTTGGTCATGGGCAGCCCTTGATGAAGTCCATGCTAATGACTTGCCATTTGTGGTGCGGAGTACTATGCGGATATAACAGACCAGTAGGGTGTGCATGCTCCACCTTAACCCTTTGAAATTTTAAACAACTAGAAACATAAGATGTGATGCTCTTTCTCATTCCTTATAGAAATATTGTTGTTTTACGTCTGCTGCCATTTTGGTTATTCCGAGATGACCAGAGTATGGTGCATCATGGAATTCATGCAACACTTTTGTTCTAAGATCATTCCCTTCTGGAACATAAATTATGTTTTCAAAATGCATAATTTTATCACTGTCAAAACTAAAACCAACATATCTTTTATCCTTTGGGTCAAATTTTAGAGTTGCTTGTACTTGCAAATAGTATGGATCTACAGTTGACTCTTTCATGACTTCTTCCTTGAATTTTGTGCACAAGGTTATAACAGCTGAAATGTACTTCCTACGGCTCAAGGAATCCACTACCCGATTTTCCTTTCCTTTTATATAATTGATATCAAAGTTGTATTATGATAGAAAATCCAACTATCTATCTTCTACATTGTCATGCATTTAAATTGGGTTGCGTGAAGATATACTTCAGCCCCAAGTGGTCATTTTTAGCTCAAATGGTTTACCCATCAAATAGTGCCTCCAAACTTGCAATGAATGAACTATTGCAGCCAATTCCAGATCATGAGGGGCATAATTATACTCATGAAATTTCAGTTTTCTCCCCTCATATGCCACAACATGATCATCCTATAGCAAAAAACCCTCCTAATCCTTCCTAGATGCATCTGTAACAACTGTAAAATTTCCGTTTGATCAGAATGGTTAGGACTGGAGTAGTTGTCAAACTCTCCTTCAATTGATTAAATGCTTGCTCACATTTATCTTTCCAAAATTTTTTTGTCCTTCTTCTGAAGTGACATTATTGGACCAACCAATCTTGAAAAGTCCTTCACAAATTTTCGGTAGTATCCCACCAAACCCATGAAGCTTCTTACCTCATGCACATCCTTTGGTGTTGGCCACTCTACAATGGATTTTATCTTTACAGGGTCCACAAAGATCCCATTCTCATTGATTACATGACCCAAATATTGTATCTCTTTCTATAAAAAGCACACTTGGCCAAATTGCCATATAGCTTGTTCCACCTCAAAATTTCTAACATAATTTCCAGATGGGTGTTGTGCTCTTGTTCATTCTTGGAGTAGATGAGTATATCATCTAGGAACACGAGTAAAAACTTGTCGAGATACTAGCAGAAGATACTGTTCATGAGGTTCATTAATGCTGCCAAAGAATTAATGAGTTCAAATGGAAGAACCGTGAATTCATAATGTTCGTAACATGTTCTGAACACCATTTTTTGAATATCTTACTCTTTGATTCACAATTGGTGATATCCTGACCGTAGGTATATTTTAGAGAATACCATGACATCTCTCATCTGATCAAGATACCATCAATCCGTGGCAAAGGATATTTGTTCTTAATTGTTGCCTTGTTCAACATTCTATAGTCTATGCACAGTTGAAGGGTTCCATCCTTCTTCTTCATGAAGATCACTGGTGCACCCCATGGTGACACACTAGGTCTTACAAAACCTTTGTGATGAGCTCATGCATTTGAGCCTTTAACTCAATTAGCTCTATTGTTGTCATGTGATAAGGTTCTTTTGACATAGGTTCAATTATCCGGTTTGATGTCAATGGTGAAGTCAAACTCCCTTTTTGGAGGTAATCTAGGTAACTCTTCTGGAAATACATCACTAAAGTGTTGCAAAAGTGGTGAATCAACCAAGGGTGATTTATTAGTTTCCTCTAAATCATCAATTTTAACAGCGAAGAGTGTGTAACCCTTTCTCTTCACCCTTTTTAGCTACATGGCTGAAATCTACCTTATTGAAAACCCCTTTTTACCCCTTGAATGGTGGCTAGTTTCAGCTCATCATCAAGGCATTTTACATGTTTTTCTATGTAGTCCACAACAGATTGATGTTCAAACAACCAATTGACTCCAATTATTACATCATAGGACCCTAATGGAGCTACATAAAGTTTCACTTCAGTTGTGAAATTGGGTAATTCTAATGCTGCCATAGGTAAGCATTGTTCTACCTTGTGCCTAACATTGTTTCCAAACTATATTGTCCATGTGTTTTCCATAAAACTAGCTTTTCTATGCAATTTTTCTACTAAAACTTTAGAAATGAAGCATTTAGTTTCTCTAGTATCAATTAAATTTTTACATAATGACCATATAACTTACCCGACACTTCACTTGGTGTGGATTGATTTTTAGCCTCATGGTTACCTACAATCTATGAATTTTTCGATCAATATTCTTTTATTGCTGGAAACCAGCTCCTTGTTTCTTTTGTGGGCACCATTTTGCATAGTGTGGACCCCATAATTTAAATAGCCACATATGGGCCCTTTGTTTTTAGTTCGCTATGTGTTATTTATAACCAAAAATTGCCCTATATTCTTGTTTACAAGTTTATTTGCTGCATTTCTTTGGCCAAACATGTGCTTGCTGCCATCTCTTTTAACCCATGGTTTTTTAACAAATCCAGTTGAAGGAGTGTTGTTAAATTTATTTCTATTTTCCTCTCTATTAGTAGAGATAGATTTCAGTTTTTTCTCTTTCCTAATAGCCTTCTCAAAGACTACCTCCATAGTAGATGGACCGTGCACATCCACCTCACCCCCTATGATGGGGTTGAGTCCCATTATGAACTTCCTAATCCTCGAACTTTCAATATTTTTGATATTGGGGAACATAATTCAATAGCCTTGTATACCACTCCCAATATTCAATCACGCTAAGCTTCCTTGAGTTAAATTTTGGAACTTAGTCATTTTTTAATCAAAGCATAGCTGGGGCATCTAGTGTTGATGAAAATATATTTTAAATTGCTCCCATTCTATAGAAGAAGTGTCTATTCCCATCTCAAATTTCTTGTTATCCCACCATGATGATGTTTCTTAGGAAAGATGAAAATATCCCCTAATAGTTTGTCTCCTAGGAGAAGTCTCGTATTTCAAAGTACTTCTCCATTTCACTCAACCATGATTCAACCCCATCTCCCAAGGTTGTTCCATCAAACTTTGGCGGGGTAATCCTCCTAATATCACGGGACAATTTTTCTTCCATATGTGCATTTTTGTTTTCACACCATTCATCTTCCTCATGGTGTTCTTCTTGAGGTTTTACCTCCATAACCATCTCCTCTTTAGGAGGCTCTTTTTTACCGGAAACCTGCTGTTCTAAAACAACCATGTGGTCTCAGGTGTCTCGAAGGAGTTCAAGAGTTTATCAGAATCGCTAGTAGGTGGAGGGCCTTAAAATTTCCCCCGAGGCTTCCCTATAACAGTTCCTTTTCCTTTACGGGTCATCTGTCCCTAATAAAGGTAAAATAAGTTTGTGTTAGTGAAGCAGACCAATAATGTCTAAAAGCCAAAACCTAAAACTCGATGCCAAATGTAACAAACTAAAATATGACACTTAAATAGAAGGTTTTTTTAATAGTATTATGAAATTCGCTTGCATTTACAATCAGATTACTAGCTACAACTAGTTAATGCAACAAGTCAAAATAAATTATCAATGAGTAGACATTCCTCTGCATAATTTAATCAAGAAACTAGCTAAGGCTTGTTTATGTGCGAGATGTCATAATTATTTAATCTATCCTATAATGCAGTGATAAACCATGTGTAACTGTAAGGGTTAAGTATCCCTAATCTCCACGATCACCCTTTAACATTCGATGAATGTTCATAATTAGCCTTGCTAGTTTTACCACACTTCGTAGTAATGAGAATCGGTGATTGGTCCTCTAGTGTCCACTTAGGGTCATGAAATAACCCCATCTTGTATCCTACACTTCGGGATTGAGGAATCACGATGATTAGAAAATGTACCCAACAAACACATTACTTTGGCCAAAGTTCTTAAGTCAGTACTATATACGCTTAGTGTGCGATTAGACGAGTGCACAATAGCTCTAACTCACTATCATCTCATCATAGTTATCTAGATTCATTAATCTTAGGTAGTTTAACCTATTTAAAACTTATTTATTTCATAACAAGTTCATTTACGTAAGCTCGAGGAATCCCCAATGCCCACTTTTGGTTACCAACAGGAGGCCTATCCGTTGTTTAATACATTTCCGTATTAGGTAGCTGATGGGCTACTTATGGGCATCCTTCATCATGCATTGTTAGTTTGGTTTCCTCTAGGTTCATAACACTTAAGATTATTTATCTACTTTTTGGATATTAATATACACATTTAGTTACCTTTGTTTTGAGGGTTGGGGACATGAAGTCTATGTAACCTTGCTGCCCCTTTCTTACATTCTAAACATTTTAATGGAACATGATGTGTTAAAACCTTATTCTAGGTTCCCATTAGGTCCGACAATCCTAACTAGCCACAACAGAGCATGTCTTTTTTTATACCCCTATTCAAGGAATTATTTACATTATTGGGACAACACCTACGCCTTCAACTTATTCAAATCTAGGTAGTACCCATTTATGGAATTCTTTTACGCAATGAGGGAAAGATGACCTCTTGATATGATCTTACCTCTATAACAACCTCATTTTATGACTTCAATTATAGGGATTTTTTTTTTTTTACTTTATGCTTCTTGATCTAAATACCCATATATTTAAATACAACATAAATCTTAATGTTCATTGTTCCAAATTCACATAATTTATAACAAAAATTCATTTATCTAATCCATCTCATAATAGTAACCATATGCAAATTGTTATGACTCGGCACTATACCGATCTCTCAATTCATGAATCGGTACTAAACCAATCTCTCATGTGTATACTAAGTATGCTTTTGGTTCCCTTATTCCATTAAGGGTCAATCAAGTGTTAACAACTAAAGAGTCTATTTGGGTATCTCATTAATAACCATATGAAATATCGTATCTTTAGTCCTATCGAAATCAAGAAAATGTAACCAACAACTTGTGATAATTTTCCCAAAGTTTCAAGACATGTATGTCATGTCTTCATTCGAGATGACATACTCATCAACAAGAATATGTATTTCACCACACTTGAAAATTGTTATCTAGATTAGACTACCTTGACTTACGTCAAACACATCCATGTCTTTGTTATATACTAAGTAGATCTAGCACACATAGACTAGTGTTGATAGTCTGCTTATGAAGACTAAGGAAAAAAAGCATCCAAATCGACTTGCATTGCTTTGGATCCACTTCATCACCCGTAGTCATCATAAGATGACATTGGCACTAGGCCATATTGCTATCACTAATTAGTGTATAACAAAGACCTGGATCCATATTTTATGATAGTAATGCTTAAGGGAGCTAGGTGGATAATCATGCCATAGTGGTTGATCCAAAGTAACCAAATAATGACTCACGCCATCGAATGGGTATTGTGTAGTGACAACTATGCTGTGATTTTCCATCGAGTTCCACTAAGTGAAACATCATAACTTAACAAGTTCATTAATTCATTTAATTCACAACTTGTTAATTCACCCTTATTAATCTTATTGATAGGTGTCGTGCCTAAGGATTATTTAGGGTTCGAAATGAATATCCCATTATGAAAGGATTGTAACGTTTAATTCACTTAAGTGTATGATTGCAGATTGAAGATTACATTATGCTTAATTAATAAAGAATACATTTTCCATATAAACATATAAGTGTCATGTTTGCATTTCAATTGTATTTATTATAGGGCAGCAACCACATAATAACATACATATGTATATTGCCTTAGAGAAAGATTTACCCTCCCTAGCTAATAGATCAAAGTATGTTTATTACTTATAACAATATACATAGCCCTTCAATTGGAAAACAAAAGACATCCATAAACTTAACATATCATTCATAAACTTTAGATTTTACTAGCCTTCTAATTAATAATTGATTATATCATGGATGTATTCTCTTATCATAACTTTATTATAATTCCTGGGTTCATCACAACTACTTACTTATTAACAAAGTAATATAGAAAAACAATCATCTTACAAGACACCCTTCATCATTTAAGCACATCCTATTCGTAATTACTAGATGAACTTTATCCAAATAGACATCGCCACTTGGCATAATTCATAAGTTACTTAGACAAACATCCAATATTAACTTATCCATTATTACAGTATATAACATTATTCTATCTAACACTTAAATTCAATATTCAAGCAAACCATTCAAATATTATTTCCCTCAATAATAGTATCCAACATCTAAGTAAATTATCACTTAATATGACTTATCCTTGTGCATCTTATAAGTATAGATTACACACAAAACTACCTTTCTTTATTGAATGGACAACTACTAAATTCATTTTTTTCCAAACAATCATTTCCAATCAAGATAATGTAACAAGTAATCTAACTTTATTAATTTTCAAATATAGGTATCAAATCATGTTCATAAAATTGATCATAATCTTTTCTTTCAAATAGATACAATAAATGGCCAAGGGCCTTTCTCATTTCTATACAGAATTAATTCAATTATGAATACAATAATCAATTATTCCATTCAACTTTCTTCAATCAAAAGAATAAATGCAACTTTATACATCTTCCTTCTTTTATCTTTCATGAGGACCGTCTCGTAAGATTGTTAACATATGTGTCAGCCATACGAACTGAGCATGATAGGTACTAAATCTTCAGAACAACATGCTCTACATAATAATTTCATAAAAGGAACACTAATTTTAAATGAAATTATCCTAAGGTTCAAAAGAAATTAAATCAACTCTTTTGATCATGCCATAAGAACATTAAAAATGAAACCATAAAAAGAAGACAAGTCTAACACATGCATTTCATTTTAAAAATTGAAACAGATATTAATTTAAGTCACTCAGGGTGACCAAACAGATATAATTGATCCTAATCAATCAAATATAAGAAGTGCAAGAATAATATGATTGCAACTATATAAGCCCATACTTATATGACAGTAATCACATATCTTGCTTAGTAATGTTTATACAACTTAATCATCTAGTTGTTATATTTCAGTCAAATAATAACAATCAAGATAGTGACTTATCGATAATAATAAGTAAAATATTTATAAAGGTTGCAATCATATAAGTTTGTAATATTATATATTTTTAATAAAGTATAAAAAAATTCATTAGCTAAAACCGTGTTATACTACTACAACAAATAACAATCCATGCATAGACATTGTAACACATTATAACAAAAATAAGTATTTCCCTTACTTGCATTGAATACAAGTTCCCAATACATAAGATTTTCAAGAATAAAACAACTACTAGTTAAGGTTTGGTTTAGAAGAAACTAAATTCGAGAGGTGATAAAAGAGCATACTTCTATGATAATCCAATCGATACCAAGCCAAGTTCTTAAAAATCAACTACATTATATCACAATCTTTATCATAACTAGATTTTTTTAATCATGAATTGAAATTAATTTCCAGCTCATCAAGAAGCCAATATCTACAAGTAACTAAGCTTTATAACATAGTCAAACTTACAGAGATAATATAATTAAGCACTCCAAACAATAAATACATCCAATCAAGGATTCATGCAAAAGATCAACGACTTCACATTCCGTAAAGAGGACAAATATTAAATAAATGATGCATTCAAGTGAGAGGTTGAGTTGAACTCGAGATTTTACAATTACCTAAAGCCCCAAACTTAACATTCATTCAAACCTTTACTGATTCCTACAAGGTTCATATGCATAGTACAATACTTTAAAACAAAATGATAAGACCATTCATTCTCAATGATCTCAAGGCTATTATAAAAGAACAATCAAAACAACTTAAAATTGAATCACAATTCTATTCCATAGCTCTCCAGTGTATAAATTTAGACCGAATAGAACCTATCCACAAGGTGAAAAGAATGGAGGAGGAAAGAATAAATAATAGTCAGGTATAAATGAGATCACAATACCCAAATGAACCATCAAATACGACTCAAATTTCAAGTTACATAGGTGTCCATACAAGGATTCGAAGTAAAATAAGGACTTTGATTAAACTTAAACTACCCAAAATCCTCAAATGGATCTGGTGTAACCTACTAAACAACTCAGTAATATTCGAAAGTGTTGACCCAAAAAGGGTAGAATATTCAAACACCCAAAATAATTTTTTCTTCCAACAATGGAGTTCCATAAAACTCAAATGAATTCATTCAAATAAGATACTATTGTCGTAAAACAATTCGACAAGTCATTCATTGTCAAACAAGTATAGACTGATTTTAGATTTTTACACAACTTTAAGCCGATATATTGAATACCCAAGAATAGAAAATATATTCCAACATAACCCCACAAATACCCACTTCTAGGTATAGATTAAATCATGTAAAAATTGCATTAAACCCAAAAGAGATGGGTATGAAATAAAAACAAAGTTATAATACTAAGAAAAGCACAAAACATAACTGTAATAGGCATCCATATTACTAAAAACAACTCACCATAATTATGTCCAAAGCCATTAAAGTTACAGTCAAGAATACTCATCTAGAAACCATGAAACATTATTATTCCATCAAATAAGCATTCACCATCAAGCACATAAGGCCAAAAGTTGTTCCAATCAATAAACAACCAGATTCGAGAAATAAACAAGAATACAACTAGATAAAACAATTAACACAAAAACCACAAAGCCCAGAACCAAGAACACGATTCCATTTCAAGAGCATATTTATTTTCATGAAATAATTAAATAGAGAAAATTATTTCAAGGAGTTAGAGCCTATCATGCCTGGTAGAGCTTTTGAAATTATTCTTCAAGCTCTCAGGATTCCTTTCCAGATTTCCACGATAATCTCCACAACCAAATCGAACCAGATTCCACAGAAAACCCTTCATCTCAACCTCATTAATATTTATAACCTAAGTTGACTAGGTCTCCCACCAAAAGATGGCAGTGGAGATCATTAAATTCCACATTTAAATTTACAAGTACGTGGAAGGTGGTGCCATGCCATTAACCAAACCATTTACCATTATTTTCCCCAATGCCAACTAGTGGTTGGATCTTAGGTTAGGACTTTAGGTCCCTTTCTCTAATATGGTTAAGGTCTAAGTTTTAAAACAATAGTATTAATCCACATATGTGTATCTTCTAATAAAATAACAACCTTAGGTTAGGTTGTAAATGATAGTCAATGAATCAAATGTCACCATAGTGTAGATTTATCGTTTAGGTTCAAGTTAACAACAAAATGAAAGATCTTACCAAAAATTATGTTTCTAACCATATACGACAGGTTTAATACAAACCGACCCTCCAATCACATAGTCATCCTTAATGGAATGGCAAAGCCATACACAAATCGTGATTGAAATCACTACACATATATATATATATATATATATATATATATATATATATATATATATATATATATATATATATATATATATATATATATATATATAATTATATAAAATTGAAATTCCAAAATTGGTATAAACTCAAGTAACCATTGTTTTAAAGTCATAATTGCATATTGGTTTTAGGAGAATGCCTTGGATCACTGAAATTGATCCAAGGTACTATCCAATATCGATACAAAGTTAGCAATTATTCCAAGACATTAAAAGTTTTCTTGATTACCAGATCACCTAATGGTTCCAAGAACTTGATTCAAACTTTCCACAAGTTGAAACCAACAAGTTCATTTCTCAAACTAGTTAAGTAAATATCACAACATTAGTACAATTGCTGCCATATGATTGATTAATAGGACATATTTCATTGAAAATTGATACCTTTCCAGAAACATGATTTAAGTAGTTTAGTAGAGCACACACTCAAGAACACAATCACATGTCTATGTTTCCAATCAATCCACAAGAAAGAAAGTACAAATGTAAGAAAAAAAAAAGGCATTACAAACTCTTAGAAGTAAAATATAGCTATCAGTGTTTATTTCATACGTTAATCCTTTGAGTTCTTTCTTTCATGTTCATAATATTTGTCCTTAAAGATTAATCCCATAATCAGCTAAGGAATATTTTTAACTTATCATGAATGATAGTTATAATGGATTTAGACTCCCTTAAGTCTTGATTAGATTAAAGCACTTCTTTACCTAGAGCTCATTTTTCCCTTGCTTGATTAGACCTTTAATAGATTAGATCGTAGTCCCAATTGAGTTTTCCATTTAGGCATGCACTAGCTCATTTCATTCCTTGCCTAGACTACTATCAAGTTTAAATATCATAATGAAATTAAGGATTTCTCAAGCCATTAATCATATTCCGATTCCATCCTATAAAGATATATTATTATATTACATGTTACTCCTTTTAATTATGGTTTTATACACATTACAGAACCATTCTTTGCCCGTATTGAACTTGACAAGGATTTAGATTGATATTAAACATTTAGCATAATTTAGTAACTTAGCCCATTCCATATTCATTCATGATGAAGAACATTAAGAGGAACCTTAGATTCGTTAAGGAGACATAACTAATATTTTAGGATTTTCCCTTCAATTTTTCAGTTCTCTTTAATCACTTAACATTATTTCCATTTACTCAAATACAATCCTTACATTCATGACAACTTGCTAGGTAAGAGACACATTCTTGATTTCATGACTGTAATTATTTAAAACACTAGATAAATGATTGTATGATTCCATATCTTATCGAATTATTTGCTTTGTTTTCCAACCCGTAACATGATCATTATCTCTGTACATATTTATACGAAATCCAATCCTACATTCCATTAATATTTATGGAAAATAACATCACTAAGGACTATTACAAGGTAAAATTTTCCCAAGGTAAATATAATTAAAAATAAGTTCATAGAAAATTGGATTCAAGATCCGTAAATAAAATTTCATTCTAAACCGATCTTCACATGTCGAGAAGGAAGGTCCACTCCATCGTTACTAAACTGACGACACTATTTAGTTTTAGTGTGTTAGTTTAAATAATTGGCAAGAATTCAATCTACATGCCTTACTAAGTTTTTGACAAATAAGAAGATTAGTCATCTTAACTAGCTTAATTAAATCATTGCAAGGATAGTGCATCCACAATAGTTAGGAAACTAGAATCTACCATCAATCACATAGTTAGTGATGGAAGAGGCATGTGGAATATATGTGAAGTGTTCCTAAAGGAAAACTTCACATATATTCCTCCCGCTTTGTCAATCGCAAGTTATGTGATGGACAGGAGATTCAGGATCCTAAACTGTGTTGGATCCACCATCTTGCACACACAACACCATCATTTTCAGCATTTTATTTTATTTCAATATCATTTTCCAAAATGTTCCTGCATAAATGTTACTTGCATCTATAATTTTGAACAAAAACTACATATTCCATTTCTTCTTTTTCATGCACCAAGTTAGTACACAATCCTTTCATATTACAACTAGAAGACAATAAATTCACCCAATTTCTTCTCTAAGCAATAAGAACCAGCAACTTAATATTCATTACTACATTAAATTAAAATAAGCCATACCATTTTATTGGGAAAGAATAAGCCGTAAACAGTCATGCATATCATAGCTATGAGGTTCTCTTGAAATTCATGTGAAAAATAGTTTAACACCCAAATGAAGACAAGTAAATCCAACACCATAGTTTAGCTTGAGTAGCTTTATGCATTTATACATTCAATGCTAACATTCATTGAGTAATAAGCTATCAATTCTGTAGTAGAATATTTGGGAAAAAAGAAAAGGTCCATTCCAAAATTTACTCTACACTCTTATCAAGCCCAAATTTCCATATGAATATACATGACAAGAAAATAAGATAATAGCCATAAAACATTTCATAAAAAATACACAAAACCCAACAATCCTACTTCTTCTAAGTAAGCTATACAATAAGAGACATTGAACTATATGCAAGGTAATATCAAAAAAAGTTTGGGTGAAGTAATAGAACCCATTCATTTAATGTAACTGCAAGATCACAAAAGGAAAAATAGACAAACCACATCCATACTTTTTTTAAAGGAAGTCAAGTTTATTGATGGTTTCATGTCAATTTTTGCAATACCCATCACACCCAACCAATTTATACCAAAAATATCAATTGAAAACCCCCAAAATTTGATTTACACATTCAACTAAATAACCCTTAATAGAAAAACGTTTTAATACAGAGATTTCAAGCTCAGAGGATGGTTTCACCATTTATTTTCCAAAAACCAGAGAAGAATGTAGAACCCACAAAATATAATAACATTTTTATCAATAAAAACTAGGAGAACAACAGAGAAACCCTTTCCTGAAAAATTGATTTTCTTTTGTTTGATTTGCTTCCAGATACAAATTGAAACCCTAGTCGATTTTCTCCAAATGCAACCATTCCAGCTTTCCCAAAACAACCAGAACTTCCTCAATGCCCTCCACCTAGATAATAGAGGGTTATAAATACAAAACCAATTCCATAACCATATGCAGCGAAAAATCTGGTAAAGGGTCTCCATAACTGGAGCTCTCACAAAGTCGACTACCATGCAAAACTCCCAATCTCCTACTTTTTGCCATTCTCTCCACATATCCCAAGAAAACCTAAGTCGCATTTACTTCCCCATCTCAAATTATGATTCAATCTTTTGATCACTCCAATAGTTGTTAGAGTAGGTATTTACCTTAGCTCATGTTTACCTAAGTACTTTATTTACCATTATTATATTTATCCTCACCCACTTATGTGTGTAGATATTTCTTTTATCTTATTTAGATATTAGGAGATATTATCTAGTTGTTAGGTATAGTTCTTTCCTTGATCTATGGTATTGAATAGATCTTTGATGTCTAGTTCTCTCCTAAATCTATGGTCTTGATTAGTTCTTTGATAACTTGTTATTTCCTTGATTTATGGATTTATCTAAGACCTTGACTAGTTCTTAGATTGTTATTCCTTGCCATTTTTGAAGCCATGGAAATCCTTAGCCCTTGGTCATATGGTATGGTCATATGAGAGCTTAAATATTGTGATTCCTACTAGTAGTTGCTTAACTCTAGACCCCTTTCATTTTATTTGCATGGTGAAGGAAAGAACATTTTGTTTTGTTTTAGTTGCATCTAAACATTTAAAATAAATAGTAGAGCATAATATTGAAAAACTTGTATCTTTTGATTGGTAACTTGGTTTTGAGTGTCGTTTTTTGTAAAAGTGATTTTTTTCGTGCTCTTTCCATTGGAAATATTTATTTTGAGAATTGCACTATAATTATAAAGTTCCATATTGTAACACACACTCATTATAAAGTGCCAAATATGGAGGAGTGTTGTAATCAATTGTGGACACAATTTCAGCTGAGCCCGATGTCCTAAAATTTTGGGAGTTGCATTCTTGTATCTATCATGGATTATGAGAATGATATGCTTTTATCTGAAGTGTGTGGACTTCAAGAGGATATTGTAAAATTTTTGGAAGAAAATAGATCACTCAAGAAGCAAAATTTCTCTTCTACAATCACTCATTCACGATAAGGATACACTAATAAACTCCTGCAAAGAAAAACTTTCTAGCCTACATCATCACCATCATATTATGGACAACCATATCCATGCTCCTAGTTCACTTGCAGTTGCTTTTATCCTGTACCCATTGACATTGATCTCGCCAGCTTGTGAGCCTCACATTACTACTCTTGATGTTTCTAATCCTATGAGCCTTGTTATCGCATACTCTTCCACACCTATGCCTATTACAGAACACATGTTATGTATCCTACTTCTACTCATATACATGGCTCTTTTGAGAAGCATACCACCACAGCCGGCTTCTCATATGCTCCATTCTATGGGTTTCATTAGTGGAGGTATTGAAAGACATCCATAGGGTATTGTTTCCCCTATTCCACATGTTAAGTGGAAAAATCGCCATGACATTGGTTTTTGAGCATATAATTCATTAGGATCACACATTGACAAAGATCCTATTTTTGTTAGCTTGCCTCTTTCTGAGGATCATGAGAAACACATGAGTTGTGCACCTTCACTCAGGCTTGAGAAACCATATATTTCAGTTGTCAGACATGATCAACTCCGACATACATTCTCGATGTTCTTTTCGCATGCACCCATTGTGCATTTTGCACCAAGTCATATGCAAGCATCTTCTTCATCCATTTGTGTTGATTTGGGGTGGATATCTGATCACTCATGGTGGTGACATAGGAATTCGTTGAGAGGACTCTATAGGCATGGCTCCTCCACCATTCAACCTCTTGCTCCACTTTTTATACCTTTTGCATTGTAATGCTTCTTGTTTTGAGCATTTTTATTTAGTAGGTGTAGTGTATCTCTCTTGTTTGTTGAGAGATTTTGTATCTATATTTTCGATACTTTTGGCATGTTGACAATATATCTTGTGGGGGATCTATTCTAGTGAAGTCCAATGTTATTTTATCAATGTTCGAGTAGTTGATTTTGGGAAACTCATACAGATTTGTAGCATCACTCCACCCATTCAACATTATGGGAGGGTGTGGTGCTGATCCTGCTTCTTCAGGTTTTGTGTCCTTGCCTTGTTACCTTGGATTTTCTTGGATCATGACACTCTGGATTTGTTTCCTTTCCTTGTTGCTTTGGTTATTGTTCTTAGATCTTGGCACACCTATTTTCAGCAGTTGATTGAATTATGTTTGGTGTTTTCTTCTTACACTTTCGACATCACTTCATTGTGACACTCTCCTTGTATGGAGCTATTCTCGTGAAGCCCAAAGTCAATTATTTTTGAGTTTTGTGATCGATCAGTGGATTCAAACCATAGTGCACACCAAAATTCTTCAGCATTGTACGAGTTTTTTGATCCGAGCTTCTTGGGATGCCTTGTAGTGGGTTTTTACTCTCTTTACTTTGTTGTTACTGGTTTTGGGTACCTTACGGTGTCATTTTCCCTAGTTATTGTACATGAGTACCTCATCAGGCCTAGTTTCCAGGACTCATACTATGGAAATTTCACTTCTATTTTGGCCCCTAGCTTCACTTGAGGGGGTGTTAGAGTAGGTATTTACCTTAGCTCATGTTCACCTAGGTACTTTATTTACCTTTATTGTATTTATCCTCATCCACTTATGTGTGTGGATATTTCTTTTATCTTATTTAGATATTAGGAGATATTATCTAGTTGTTAGGTATAGTTCTTTCCTTGATCTATGGTATTGACTAGATCCTTGATGTCTAGTTCTCTCCTAAATCTATGGTCTTGACTAGTTCTTTGATGAGTAGTTATTTCCTTGATTTATGGTTTTATCTACGACATTGACTTGTTCTTAGATTGTTATTCCTTGCCTATATAAGAAAGGGACATTCTCATTGTATTTCATTGAGTTCCATAATAATATATGATATTACTGCTCATTTTTTTGCAAAGGTTTTATGTAAAGTTATTCTGGTGAATTACTTTCATCTTATTGATCGTGGTGTTTTATTAGCATCTGTGTTCTTGGCTTGGTACGATATGGTTATCATTCCTTTTAATAGTTGTCACCGATGTCCTATCCAATTGCACTAGTCCTTTAGAGATAGTTTCATATTTTAAACCCAACCTGATGTCTAATTTATTCAGCATCATTGAGCTACTTACACCTGAGTCTATCATGCAATTGTGTACAAGTTTGTTCCTAATGATAAATGATACATAGAATGGTGGAGGTTTCATATTTCCCTTTGGCTGACCTTGTCCTTGCTGATTTGTATTGGTGATCACCTTCTCTTGATCTATGAATGTTTTATTTGGAATGCATAAGTTTGCCATGGCTGCCTGCAATAGATCTGTTTGTCCTAAAATTGTCAATGATTCCCACATAGAGATGCTTACATTTTTTTCTTCATGTGATCAATGATGTTAAAAGGAGATGTACTATCCTTAGGCTACCCTTTTTTCACAATCTTCTCTTGAACATGAGTTGTTACAACATGTACTCTAGGATGATTTTGTCAGTTTGGGGCTTTATTTGAGCTACCAACTCCTTGAAGTGTGATATGAGGTTGAGACACAATTGCATTTGATGATTGTTCTTCCTCTATATTTATTTTCTTGGACCTTGTGTTTCCTACTACACCCTGAGAAGGAGACTGATTTATCCTACATAAATATTCAACATGACAATTCACAAGTGAGGTATCACTTGTAGGTTCTTCTTGACTGATTTTCTACCGCTTATTTTCTTCTTAACTTGTTTCTTGAGAAGCACCAATGATTTGCACCATCAAATCTTGATTCAGAGCATTGTTGAAGCATGTTGCTTGGTTATGTGGTTTTCCACAAAGGAAACACCACTCATATTCCTATGTCAATTTGTTCTTGATTGGAACCAAGTCTCTAGATGAAGAGGTAGCATTACGATTGTAAGGATGAAATGGCCTGCAATGGGAGGTTGTCCTTGGTTCTGGTTTTGATTTTTAATTTGAGTTGGAGGTATATTTGACTGATATGGAGGCCTATTTGGTTGGGCTTGAGGTTGATAAGGTTGAAAATTTTGGGCTTGTTGCCTCTTAATTGTTACCAACTCATTGCCTAGATTCTATAATTGTTTCATGACTTCCTCAAGCTTAGTTGAAGTGCTAGAAGAAGATATATAAAGTTCATTATAATTCCAATTTTAGGGGTTTGGGATAGGAACTACTATAGGTACTTGACTAGAACTAGGATTCCCCATTTCTAGATAAATAGGCACAGGTGGTATAGGTGTAATTTTACCGGCTTGAATTAGGAAATTCACATCTCTAGTAGCTATGGCATAGTCTCAAGGATATTTTGTCCATCCCATAGATTGTATCATTATAGATATATCAAAATCAAGAGCTTTTAGGAAATAGAGAAATGCACCTTTATTAGCTAGTCCACCATTTGTTCATTTTGTTCTCTATTGATTGTACTCAACTTCTCTAAAAGAGATAAATTTTCCTCCCTTTCCTTGAACTGGTCATAAAGAGTTGTGCACAATTGATCCCAATTCTGAATTGACCCTTCTCTCAAGCTTCTGAACCACTGCAAAGATTTTCCTTTGAAAGAAGAAGCTAAAAGTTTCACTTCCACATCCATCTTAGAAATTTCATGTATGGCACAGACATTTGCAATGTCCTGGATGTGATCAATTGGGGTTGTGTGATTTTCTCCATTGAAGAATGGAATGTTCTTCAAGGATACCACTAGAATTGGGTTTTGTGCATTGAGGGAAAGTGGACCGCTGCCTGTAAAATTAATGAATGGGTTTGGTGGTGGTTGTTGAGCCATTCTGATTGGTCTAAGAACTCTAGTAGATTATAGAAATGGCCTACCAGGTGGAGGTGTTGAAAGAGTTCTATTTGGTGGAGATGGAGATCTCTGAACTTGTCTTCCTCTTCTTCCTCTTCCTAGAGATAACTATAAGTATTCAAATATCCCTTCTTCTCTAGTTCTTGACTGTGTTTGGATCCTTCTCATGAATTTGAGATACCTGGCTGCTAAAACCATTGAATCCTAATCCTAGGAGTCACTAGATGTGCTTGATACAAAGCCTCTAAAGGATAGAATTTTACCAAGACACATCCAATATTGATAAACATGGAGTAGTTGACTTCCATCTCATGTGGCATGTTGAAAATATTATCACCAAATTAGAACAACCTCTAATTTTTCATGTTTGTGTGCATGAGCTATCAAAGTGTAACTAGGTATCATGGAGTTATGTCAAGGTGTGGGACCTTGCAATTAAGAAAAATCTCCAGAGAAGGTTGGTTCCTCTTCTTAATCTAAGCACTAAAATACTTATAATGAAGGAAATACCACTAAATAATCATAATATATGATTCCAAGGGACCATGAAGAGATGAAAATTCATGAACAATGGGAAATCCTACACTAAATGAGGTGATAACACCAAGAGAAGGGTGTTGGGAATCTCTCCAATGAGTGAAAATGGGAGAAAATGGAGAAAGAGAGGGTGGATATAATCACCACAGTCTAAGACAACATCTAAATCACCATTTTCATGAAATCACAACAAAGATACACCCTACAAGATGAATAAAATAAGCACAATACATCTATAACTATAATAGAGAGGCAAGAGAAAACAACAATACAAGCCAGGGAAGATAAATAACCACACAACTTGAATTTATTGCTTCATAGGCATACACAATCCATTACAATGTAGAAGGAAGGAAAGGATCATCATGCAAGATGTCCAAATTTGAGGCCTTTAGCTCATTGGTGTTCTCGAGACAATTTTGAAATATTTTCATTACATGAGAATCCCCCTCGAATGAGAGGTTTTCTTACATTATATAGAGATGAAAGGATAAGAGAGAGAAGATGAAATTCCCGGATTCATGCCTTCACCCACCAATAAGATACATTTACTAACTAGAAATCATCATGGGGTACCTAAAAAATCCCTTTCCTCTTTTACCATAGCTTATTGGAGAAGAAAATGGTCTCCATGCCTCCATTAATGGCGGTAGTTGGATGAAACTATTCATTTGAGTGCTGAATATTTTTTTCCAATTTTCCATAAATTTAAACTTTCTTAAATTAATAAATTTAGATGTAGTTGTGTAGAGGATGACAAGATATTTCCAAAAAGTCCAATTTTGTGAAAAACAGAGCTTTTAGTCAAAAGTTATGGCCGTTTTACCATCTCTAGTTTTGCATGGGAATCCGAGGTGTCATTACTTACTTCACTTCCTTTCTTGTGGGTTTCCAAGGGTGCATTAATTCATTATTTGCTACAGGATTATGACCCCCTTTACTTTACTACTTACTTGTGGGGTTCAGGGGTCACCTTACTTGGCTCGGATTTGGGGTGAGCATTAATTCCAAGTAATCACCCATCCCAACACTAGGAAACTCTATTTTCATTTTTGTGGGATTTGAAAGTGATTTTACTTGGCTCATAAACTAATCCATCATTACTCAATCACTCACCAATCCAAACCCCGCATAACTCCTAAGTCGCTTGTCCTTGGTTTGTGGGTTTTGAATATGCTTCTACTTGAGCTTCAAGAAGTGCATTGCTTTGAAGTAAGTGTGCATCGTATTACCGAGAAACACCTTTCTCCATGTTCTGTGGGGTTTGGAAGTACTTATACTTCTTTATTTAAAGGAATAAAAGTAATATTGAAATCCCAAGCAATTCACCTTTACTTTGTTTTGCACCATGGATTTTCACATTACTTTAACTCAAGGATTGGGGTAGCCATTACTTTGAAGTAATGCCCCCTTGAAAACAACATAAATATTCCTCTCTCCTTTGCAACAACATTGCTTCACTAAGGTTTTGAGATCCCCTCGACTTCCAGCTTTGTACGGATCGGAAACTACACCACTCCATTTTCCATTTTCTTGTCGTGGTTCTAGGTGCTTCAATCACGTTTACCATGGCTCGAAGAGTCTATTCGTGCTTCCATCTTCACTCCACAAAGATACCAGCTCGGCCTCCTATACATTTCCCACCATGAATTGCCGAGTAACCCCCCATGTCATTGGCCCTAGGTTTCTTAGGGATTCATCCCCTCATGGCTCGGCTCATCGCTTTTTCTAGCTTGACTCTCTTGTTTTTCGGGTCAACTTGCAGAGATTCGCCTTCCAATCCACCTCTCGCCCGGCTTGCAGACTAGCCCTTGTATCCTCACAAGAAACTCACCACCATCTTGGCCCTTCAACTTTATCTTGGTGATCACCTCACCTAGCTCTCTGTTTATCTTTCCATATCAAACAACTTAGCGAGCTACTCCCCAACTCACCTCGGTAGTTCATCGAGTCAGGGATTAAAACTCGCCACAATTTTTAGTTTTCTACAAATTGGCCTGTTTGATATCAAGTCGTTGGGTATTTTGTGAGAGAGAGGATATAATGAGACCCACATTTAATGTCTTAAATATATAGTTCCCTTATTTTACTAAAATAAGCCATTTTCTAGTACATTCACATTAAGATCCTAAAGAATCTCTTTCATTGTCTAGGTTGGATCATTTGTCCTGCTTTTTCGTGAGGGAAAAATGGATAGCAATAATATTGAACCTTAACATGAGATTCCAAATTTTAAACCTCAAATTTGCATAGAAACAATGAATGAAGAAAGTAATCTTGATAATGAATCTTTACCTCTAAGAACACCCGCTTTCTATTTTGTATAGAAAATCCATTCACTTAATTAAAATTGATGAAAACATCATGAAACCAATGCCTAAAAAAATATCTGAAATAAATGTGAGAAGAAAAGCTATGGAAATTTGGGATAATTACTTTGAGAATTTAAATAATACAAAAATATGTCAATTATTTGTTACGTTGATGAAATTAATCAAGATGAGACCTACAATGAAGACACTAGGGTTAAAAATATCTAATGTTGATGATCAAAATGCGGCAATGATTGAAAATATACATAAAGCATACCATACTTTGTAGGTGTCAACAAACACTCCAAAGATAGTAATGCTACATGACGTGCACATACTAATTGTATAGTAAGCGATAAAACACTTTATAAACATTTGATTAGAAAAATAAGTAGAGCTTTGAAGCTAAATAGAAAAAAACTAATGAAAATAATAGGAAGACGCAAAATTCTTGAGTTAGCCAATAACACTGACTATTGGGCATTCTCTATTAGACTCCCAAAGAAAGAAAAGGATGCATCTAATCTTATAAAATAATTATTTGTAAAGATTTGGAAAGAGAACACAAGGTTGTTATCTTGAATAGAAGAGATACATTACAAAGAAGAATATGTTCTCGTAATCGTGAAGTGCATGCAATTTTTTTATTGGATATGACTCAAACACAAATGTTCTCTAAGTTTAAGAAATAAAATAAAAAAATTAACATAAGCCAAATATTTTTTGAAATGAACAAACCCTTTTAAGTGAAAATAAATCACTCACACACCACTTGTTGTAGGAATCATGTTGAATTTTCAATGCATTATGATGTTTTTGTCAAGTACATTGTGTTTTACATACTCGACATCATATTGTAGGAATTTGGATTAAATTTACCACCGAAACCTGCAAGGGAATTTATTCCTACAATATTTTGTGAAAGGTCAATTGGTCAATTTTTTATAACAAAACATGTTTAGATGGAACATGCAACATATGTGGTGGCTTACTGAAATTGAAAAGTTCTATCCATGGGGAGAGTACACATTCAATAGGAAAAAAATTAGTTGGGTTCAAAAAATATATATATTTGACATATTAATTAAAAGATGGAAAATAATCTAAGAGGTGTGAGCTTGTTAAGACAATTATCTCGTATCAAAATATATGGTCAAATTCAAAGAGGAAATTGTTTATGAGTATGCAAGGCATACACATAGAGCCCGATGGTTGGATGAAAAATGCATGTTAAGCAAGGACACATTACCACTTGGTACTATTATTTCCATAGTTCACTTCATAGAGAATTACTCGTTGCAGTAAAAAATGGAGGTTCAATCACAATACTATAACTCAATGTAAGTTGCTATTTTTCGTGCATATAAAATTCATGAACTCTCCGAAAGCAAAGAGCAAGATAAAAAAATATGAAGAAAGTATCATTTCTACATTAGTTCTGATTAGAAACATTCTACATAATATGTGCAAGGGTGTTTCTAATTGTTTTATGCAAACCTAGCTGAGAGGAACATTGTTTTTAATCAACATTACCTTTGGTTGGACAACCGCACATTACAATTTAAGAATGCACATATGTTTCACTCGATAAGAAGGATGAACATAATTATAAGTGTATAATATATATGGATTTTTACTGAGGCATGACATGGGAAAGGAGAGCATGGTGGTGCATGATCATGTGTGAAAAGATCCCTTGTAAGAGAATGATTAAAGTTCAAGTATGGTGCTAAATTTACAGTGTAAAAAGCATTGTTGATTGGTGTAACAAGAATGTGGGCCATGAATCTCAAGAGAGTTCAATGGTTCATAAATATTTTTGTTCTAGAGGAAGAACATTTGGCAAGATATGAAGACTATGAAACTTACAGGATCAATTGATATGCATGTATTTTGTAGTTCAAATAAAAGTTCTTGCACTATTCATACTAGGTGTATGGCATGTTTTTATATATCATGCATTTATTTTATGTGGAATTAACATGAGTCACAATAGTGGGTGGATGAATGGACTTGTAGACCTCTAAATCCACTCGACATATATCATGTTCCATGAGCATTACAACTTACAAAGTTGTCTTCGAGATCATATGAAAAAATCACCTAAATTTGACCAAGTCTCGATTTAGTGTAACAAGGTACATACATGTCATGTTATAAACTTATAAATTGATAAATGATAATCTCTTAATGTATTTTAAATTTGACTTGAGTTTTAATTTTTGATGTAGGGCATGTTTTTTCAGTTATTGCAACAAAATTTAATGAAGAGGGAACAAACTACTTCTTGTCTCGTTGTGTAGAGGTAATTTTTTTATTTCCACAGTCATTAATGGTGAAAACCTTGAGTATCCCATTGAGTTAGTGGTAGTCACTGAACTTGGCTTCAATGATATCCTATCAAAAAATCAAATACTTGGTTTTTTGAAGACTATGAAATACATAGAAAGATACTTCACTATTCACATTTGGTTCTTGCAACAAATATTCAATTGATTAAATATCGAGGTAGGCCATCAAACAATAATATGCAAAAGTTTCGTGAGTCATATCATAAAGAAATTCTTGCTACTATCAAGAGTATAGTTGATCCTTGTGGTTCATAGGATTGGATTTCTAAAGGTATGTTCACTTAAGATTGATATACATGTACATGAATTTAATTTAATGATTTTTTAAAAAATTGTATGTTTTAAAATTCAATTTAATTTCTTACTAACATGTTTACGTAGGTTAGTGGTGCCAAAAAATATTCCACCTTCACGTGGTTGGCATTGTTAGTAGATAATTTATTATTCTTGAAGCTAAGAGAAGATAAGGAAAATCCAATCTTGGAAACAAAGAAGAATAAAAAATTATCATTTCATAACCTATACCGTATGAAAAAATCTTCTTACAATTCTCATTTCACCATCTATATTATATGAACAATATCTTCCTAACATGATTCCCAAGAATTGTTTCACATTGAATGATTTTTACCACCAAAACAAATCCTTGCCCACTATTTACAAGTCCATGCTAACGTGTGTGCATAGTAGGTTCGGTGCTAGAAGTTTTTGTTTGTAGAATATTACATCGGACATCCTTATAATGACTCACACCGGATTATTCAAGTGCTTTTACAAAAACTAAGAAATTGAGATGGAGTAAACCATGACACAATTTCATAGAGGGTCCCAACATAGAGGTGTAGGCTCATATGGGACCGTACGATGGAAAAGTGACATGCGAGCGTGGGAATCTACAAGTAACTCTTCCTCGCACCCGACCTCCCGAGGTCGTGCCGAGACAGCCGGTGGGTATGGAATATGTATGGGATGCAGACAAACTAGTTAGGCAATCTAATGTCTTCAATACGCACTAGTGGAATTTGCAAATCTAAGGCAAAGAAGGCCCTCCTAACCTGAACTGGTGTGATAGATTGATCGGCAAGGATGACTTCTCGAAGGCTCCAATCAATATCGAGCTCTGGCATGATTCGATCTATGGGTTGTGGAATACGTGGAAAATGACCCGGGATAGTTTCGTATACGTCTCCGGATAAGGTCATATAGTGGATGGTAAATATAGTTGCCTCTATGGACGATTCTCTGGCCTAGTCCAGAACTCTCTAGCTTTGTTAGCTATTTTATCTAGTAAGGATAATTGTTCGATGATGATAGGTGGAAGTGGAGTAGATCTCAATACTAGTGTGTGAAAGCCAAAGTGTCTATGTCTAATTCTCTTATGGATTCGTTGGGCTGCGGGATTTGTGGGTCACAACCGTGGACTCGTAGTTGTTGTGGTTCTCGTTATGGTCATGTATAAAATCAAGTCCTAACCCCTAGTATCCAAAGAATCGTATGCTTTCTCAACTTCTATATTTAGCATCAATAACGTGTGATTTTCTCAGAATATCTTACAAAGGCTGTTCGTGCAACTTGAATTCTTAGGCTAGTATCTATATCTGTAAGAGTGTCTCCTTCACTCGGTCATCGGACCAAAGGATCACAACCAAATGTTTGTTCTCTTTCAAGCCCTTCTACAACCATATGAATGTTGCCTAGGTAATACGTAGTTCGGTTGATTCGACCAAAACGTGTGTGCTTGGTCATCTTCTATATTTAGCCCGCTCAACTAGGAATTGATTTGTTACAAGTTTACCATTGTTCGGAAGACTTGGATTCTAAGATTCTGGTCTATGTCAACAATTGCTGTGATGAGATTGGGTTGAGGCATGATTGGCTCGAATACATACTCTCTGGGCTCCCTAGGTCCCGTGATTGTCATACAAAAGCAATAATGTAAATTAACTACGAAAAAGTGAAATTTAACTATTTTGAATATATCTATAAAGATATATGATTTCTCTATTTTTTTTTCGATTAACTATTTGAATGAATTTAACAACTAATTTAATACATCTAGAAATTGACAAATTAAGATAACAATTTAAAACAAACAAGATAACCGAGTATATCTATTTGTCTCAGGCAATTTGTAGATCTACTCTAAACAATGAAATAACTGTTCTAATCTATTTGCAAGACTCTCAATCCTACCTCAGAAGTGAGGAGTGAATCATAGTTTCTTAGAAACTATCAATCCCCACAGCTTCCCTGGCAATATCGAGAGTAGAATTAACTGAAATAAAGCAATTAACTACTCTATTTGATATGATTCTAACTAGAACTTTGAAAGCTAGAACCTGGATTCTACGCAGTAATGTGCCAAATCTGATGGTGTGTGTGATCTTGTCCCCTTAGTGTGATCTCCTCGTTCCTTCATGTTCACGTGGATCCAGAAAAGCATGTAATGCTAGCATCAACAGAAGTAGATATTGGGATAAAGGTAACTCGAATACGTACTAAATAAAATGTGAGTAGGAGAGGGATAGCGCAAGAGTACGAGCTTGGCTTATGTAATTCCTAGCGGGATCTATAGCAAGTCATGCAACATAAAGCGCCCGTAACCTAAAACTATCCTGTTTGAAGAGCAAAACCTGCAACTTTAATGGCTTCCTATTGAAAACAAACTATTTTACTCCAATGGATTGATGAAATGATAACAACACTCGCACAAGATGGATATGTGGCTTCCTAACAAAGAAACAACACTAACTAGGCATGCAATGAAAGAAACTAAGAACTCTAAGAAAAATGAAAACTAAATCTATCAGCAAAGAGAAATTCGAGGCAAATTTGAGGGGCCATTTTCTTGAGCACAAGCCATCTATTTATAGCATTTGTATTTACCCAAGGTAAAAACCAAATAGAACTCTTAAACTATAAACAACAAAGCAAAACACTATTCCAGGGAACCAAAATCATAAATGCAAGCTTATGGCGGTGAAAGAAAGCTGGTAAAACATTGAAATTACATGAGTCGTGTTAAAAGAGCTTTATGGAAAATTCGTAAAGGACCACCGTCCCGAGCAGGTGGCGCTTATAGGACCGCCGCCTTGTTCAGGGCAGCATACCGAGATCGTCACCTAGTAGGGGCGGCGGTTTCGTCACATCAAGAGAAAAAGGCCCAGAAAGAGGGGAAAAGGGAAAACAAAGCACACGGGGCTAAGCGGGATATGCGGGATGTTAACGCACACTTGGAGATCTTTTTGATCCCAAACACCTCATGAGGAGACTCAGATCATCATTGGGGCACTGTCACATTATTCGGCAAGATAGTACCTTACAATTTTGGGTACGTACATATCATATTGCCCCCTGAGAAGCATTTTAGCCATGAAGAGGCGTAAAACGGTGGGTCCGAGTATGGCAGTCCCAAAATGGGAAGTTAGAAGTTATACTTGATACATCCGTGTGTTGAAATGACGCCGTCCAAAATTCCCACTACCTGCAAAACGAAAAGAGAACTCAAGTGCAGATAGACACAATAGTTTGGAAAATAAACACTAAAATAATAGGAAATGAGAACGTACCATTTGTGCGGGGATAAGAACTTACCTCCATCGGCGCTCCAAACCTGTGAAAAAGGCATTTAAAACGAATTAGGGTGATATATATATGAAAGTGGGCCCATTTTCCTATTCATTTGTGCGAGTTGATTTGATTGGTTTTGAGCTCTGGAACCCACGGTGACGGTTTCTTGCATGAGTAGAGTCAAAATGTCCATGACGGGATAGTGATCATGCCTCCGCGAGCGGAACATCGACCCGCGAGATCACAAAGTTAGTTTTCTTTCAATTTGTCCTTTTACCCCCTTAATTTTGAAATGCTAAAATCTTTGTCATGGGGGGGTAATTTTTGAAAATGTTAGTGTTAAAAGGTCCATCTAGGGGGCGCGCCTACTGGGTAGGCTTTGTTTTTAGGTAAAATGGTCCTTTTTTGCATTTTTTAGGCTTTTTAAGTTTAAAAACCCGCGTTGGGCTACGAGCACTTCATTCCCTATGGCAGAGGTGTAGAGGTGACACTCCGGGAGCCGTGAGGGCAGCCGATGGATAGACATGTCAAGTGCTTAGAGCACCTCATCGCCCGCCTTGCCTCCCTGACTACTACCGACATGGAGGCCACACCATATCAGACTATGGTAGGTATATGGGGTGAGGAGGCTCTTACTTTGATCTCTTGCTCCACCACAGGGCAACTTATTGATAGAGTGGGGTGAGTGGAGATACACCCCTTCGGCCGAGTTCCTCAGCAGTTTGGCCTACCCTACATGGGTATGCTTCCCCCAAGAGCGCCAGATACGTGATCACCCGAGAGGCTGCAGAGGGGGCCTAGAGGCCGGGGTTGGATAAAGGGTTACTCCTGGCGTTCCTATTGCAGCCAGGAGGATAGTATGTGCGAGGGAGATCCGGTGCGCCTGTGCACCCTCGCTTCCAGACACCGCGGGTTCTCCCATAGCAGCGATGACCCTATTGACATAGACTCACCCGAGGAGTTTACAGGGGGAGAGATAGAGGAGGAGACCGAGGATAGTGATCCTGAGTGGCATGACACCCAGGATATCATGCAGGTGGAGAGGGCCGAGCAGAGTGCAGAGAGGGTGACTCTGGTTTCAGAGGAGCCACTCTCCCAGGGCCATGGGGAGGATGAGTCTGTTGCGGGGTGTTACGTTGCTCCAGCCACAGGAGGAGTACCCCAGTCAGTGGCGGCATCTGTGGTAGGTGCTGACCCTAGCGACCCATCCTGGAGGCCTGGTGATCCGAGTAAGTTACCCTCTCTCCCTTTTAATGTTTGTTTTTAGTTAGGATCTCCTTAGTTGCTATCTTGTATTTCTAATTTCTTGTTTGGTTTCTAATTTGTTTTCTCCTTTGTTTGCAGAGACCGCCGATGAGTGGCAAGATTTGATTTGCAGGGTATGTACTGATACCCTGATGATCCTCATGGAGAGGACCCGCACGCTATTCGTGGATGCTTTGGGAGCCTTCGAAGCTGCTGAGACATACCGACGTCTTCGCCCCAGTCTGGTATGTGGCCAGGATGGTATTGAATCTCCACACAGAGTTAGCGGGGTATAGGATGACCGAGCACATGATGAGGAGCCATTCTCATGGTGAGACTGTGGCTGCCCCTCGGGATCCTGAGCCCTCTGTGCACTTAGAGCACCGGCGTAGCCGGAGTCCTAGGCATGGGCGTGTGCCTTCAGAGGGGTCTCGTAGGGATTGAGAAGCCACTTGGCTCTCGTAGATTTTTGTATGATACATTCTTTTGTATATCCCGGGCTCTTTGAGCATTTTGACCATGCTTAGTGCATGATGGCATTGTACATAAATGTTGATCATTTATATATATGTATATTTGTTTTGGATCAAATCCTTGGCATTCATGGCTTACTTTCTATTTCCAGTTTCCTCATGTATACTATGATGTATGTTTATATGCTTTTTAGAATGTATGCAATGGTGAACAAATGATGCAAGTGTTTTACTTTCCTTTTGTATTTCATGATGTTGATATATGATAATGTAGATATGATGTGATTTCGAATCTTAGTTTCTGTAAACAATTTTTAGATACTTCATATTTGTTTTGGAAAAGTGATGAAAATAAACCTACCCCTACCCCTAACTCCACGCAACTAGTAAGATGCGAGGGCTTATCACCGAGAGTTGGGAAGGGTGCAAGTTATGAGATGTGTTTGAAATGATATTGATGAAAGACAGACAAAGCTTTGGTGGAACCAAATTAGGATATCACAAGCCCACTCCACTCGAGTGACTTCATAGTTTTAGATGCAACTTGCTTTGCGGTTTATCCAGACTTAGATCCGTAGATGGCCACATAGTAGACAAAATCTGGGTTTTTAGGATTTTAACTCTCTTGGAATTTTGAACATCTGATTCATTTGTTTTTGACTCAAAGCTTCAAGGTTTGAATTGTTTGTGTATGACCTTTTGCATTCGTTTGTCAAGAGGACCCCCTACACTTTGCCCCATGCTACTAGTAAGAAGCATGGGTTTATCACCGTGGGCCAAGCATAGGTGAGTAAGGGCATTTCCATCCTTTCCCAACCCTACGTCACTAGTAAGAGACGCAAGCTCATCACCAAAGGTTGGTGGGGCAAGGAAATGTGTAAAATTAAAATTTTCTGTTTGATCAATGTTTGACTTGTTTACTTGAGTAAAAATGTCGCATGTGTTTATTTCCAAAGAGATATACATATGGGATAGATGTGACACCATGAAGCTTCTAGAATGACTATAGGCAAGACACCTACCCTAAGAAGAAACCAAAAGTGAGAATAAAATTGCAGATCTTGAATGGTTACCGTTAAGACTTTGTCATGTCTAGCTTTATTTGATAAAAATGATTCCAAGATAATTTGATGATATCATGAAAATGGAGAAGTATGATTAGAGTGTTTATGCCAACAACATCATGAGTTTGTAATGAATTGCTTTTGAGAATAGATTCCTTGATCACAATTTGTGTACTGAAACAAGCATACAACTATGATCCTAATCTATATGAAGATGCAATGTAGATATATAGATATATATATATATATATATATATATATATATATATATATATATATATAGTGCTAGCTAGCTTACATGTAGAACCGCTTGAGGTGTAGGAATTGACTGCTTTTTTCCAAATTCCTCGCTTCTAGCGTACATAAGGGTAAGTGCAGCAAGTTGGGGGACAAAAAGGGGTCATAAGTGGATGTCATATTGCAAATAACAACATAATATCAACTTGTAGGGATTATTAGCAATACATACACTCAAAATTAGAAAAACTTATATTAATATGAATTGTAGAATCTGAATCTAGTTTCTAAAATACTAATTTTTTTAAAAATGGACAAGATTAGCTATATTAAACACTCAAAATTCAATGACTTGGTATTTTTTTTTAAAAACACCTATAAGATTATAGTCCGTTTGCCCGCGATTTGGATGACCAAAAATTGATATATATTTTTCTCCTTTGGTGAGAAGTTATATGCCACTATCTATCTTGGGATGAATTTTATTTTGTATTTTTTTGAGCAATATTTTATTTTTTATGATTTTTTCCATGAAAGTGGTATGAAAACATAAAGAAAACAGAGCACTTTCCGTTTGCCCGCCATAACTTCATAAAAAAATATTGAAATCAAATAATTTTTTTTTTTGAACATGTATATAATTTCACCATAGTTGGGATGGTATAATTTTTATCACATTCTGATAAGTGAAACAAAATTTGCAGTCTTAAACGTAGACATAAACATTCACGGGAAAAAGTGTCTTAAAGACCTACTATTAGTAAAAATTATAAAATGATATTTATCCTATTCTATTCACTTTAAAATCAGTATTTCTACAAAGCTAACAGTCTCCCCTACACAATGGTACCATTTTTATGACATATTTTTTACTTTTTGGCATGGTTCAAGTCCGTGGAAGACTAAATTTGATGTTTTGTGTTTTTAATGTAAAATTCAGGATTTGATGTCCACTTAATTTACCCCCAACTTAGTGCACTTACCCATAAGAGGTATGCAACATTTCCATAGTCCTTCATGACTCTGGTATGAGCCCAACCATTTAGGCTGGAACTTCCTTCCTTCGCCGGTCTTCTTGTCGATCCAAATGCCTAGTCTTAGAACTAGATCACCTTCATATATGTCGCGTTCATAGACCTTGTTATATTGTCGACACATCCAAATAAAGATAGACTCGTGCCGCTTTCAACATCTAACCTAGTTTCATCTAGGCTTTCTAATTAGGAAAGGCATGCTTCTCTATAAGCGTCTTCATCCGTGATCCCTTGTAATGAAATGCGGAGATCGGGTATCTCAACCTCAAGTGGGAGAACTACCGCCTCAATACTAGTGAGAAAGGAGTTGCTCCCGCTGGTGTTCTTATTGAGGTTCGGGGCCCATAAGGCCGGATATAAATTCAAGTGCCAATCTCATTTTTTATCTTTCATCGTTTTAAGGAGAATGGATTTTAGTGTTTTATTCATCGCTTTAGCCTCGTCCGTTGGCTTCGAGGGTAATACAAGGAAGCCGTATGATGGCTTATCTTAAATTAATCGCATAGTTCGCGAACCTCTTCATTCTTAAAAGAAGTTCCATTATCTCGAGATAATGATTTGAGGGATACCATACCGCAAATGATTTGGTTCAAAATGAACTTGGCGATTACAGTAACTGTGTATCTGATAAGAGGTAAGAGGCATAGCCTCTACCCATTTGGTAAAATAGTCGGTGGCCATGATTATAAAATTATAGCTGTCTGTGGATGAGGGAGAGAATTTCCCTATTAAATCTAGGCCCCACGTGGAAAAGGGCCATGGAGTAGTAATCGGTCATAGAGCTTGTGTCGGCATGTGGATCTCATGGGAGAATTCTTGCACTTATGACACCCGCGCATAAAATCTACCGCGCCGTGTTCTAGAGTAGGCCAGAAATAGCCCATTCGATGTATTTTACGAGTGGTGGCATGGCCACCAAAGTGGCCTCCACACATTCCATTGTGAGATTCATGGAGAATCTTCTTGGATTCTTCTCATAGCTGACACATCTTAGAAGCATTCTATCGAACGCTTTCCGATAGAGCACTTTCTCTATAATGATGTATTTAGCTACGATAATACATAACTACCTTCTTTGTTACGGTGTAGCCCCTTCTGGATACGTATGGTCCATGATATAATTAATGATATCAGCAATACTGTGGACATTCGAGATAAAATGTCGGGTTTCGATGTAGTATATGCACTCATCCTGGAAAATCTAGATCTACTAGATCACCTCCATCTAATGGGTTATCACCAACCAATCTGTGATGATTTGTCCCTTAACTCGATTTCTGATTTACAAATGTTAATTTGAATTCTCCCATTAAGGTTATAAAATGTCCAACCTTCTTAGATAAGGACCCTTGCATGAGAAAAGTTTGTAAATGGTCCGTTTTTACCATGACCCTTGTTTCTTGATTTAGCATATAATGTCTTAGGCATTTGGTCAGCAAAGACTATGGCAAGGCATTATCGCTCGCTTTGTGTATAACACGTTTCATAGTTGAGCAAAGGTTCGACTAATGAAATAAACCACACGTTTCTCTGTCATCGCTCTTCTTGAGCCAAAGATACAAAGCAGCAAGACATCGGTAGCTCGTGAGTATAAAATTAATGGGCGATCTAGCTTAGGTGGCATTAGCATAGGTGGTGACAACAAGAAATGCTTAACTACGCCAAAAGCTTTATTGCAATCTTTCATTCAATTAATACTGTAATATTTCTTGAGTAAATTGTTGATTGATGAATGGTGAAACTTAATTCCGAGATGAATCTCCGGATTACACCCAACTTTCCGAGAAATGACCTGATTCCGCATTCATTCAAGGTGGGACCATTTCAAGGATAGCCTTTCAATTTTGGTCAATGGGTCAACATCTATTCCTCATGATGATATGATGTAACCTAGGAGCTTCCCTCCCGTTACACCAAAGACGCATTTTTCTGGATTTAGCGTGACTCCATATTCTATCAGATGTGAAAGAATGACACGAGTACTTCCAGATGGTCACAACACTTCTTGGCCTTAGCCAACAAGTCATCTACGTAGGATTCCATGATTTTATGAATTAGATCGTGGAATATATATGTCATAGCTCACTGCTGGTATGTAGCACCAGCGTTCTTGAGACCAAATGGCATAACAACATAGCAATAAGTTCCCCAAGGAGTTATAAATGTGGTTTTAGCTTGATCTTGTTTAGATATTTTAATTTGATTGTATCCCGAGAATCCATCCATGAGAGACAAAAGTTCAAACCCAGCTTGTTGCATCAACAATGACATCAATGGATGGCAACGGGAAGTTGTCTTTAGGACACGCTTTGTTGATGTCTCAGAAATCTATGTAGATGTGTATCTTCCCATTCTTCTTGAGAACGGGAATGATATTAGATACCCATTGGGAGTAATCGACTGGTTTGATGAATCCTACTTGGAGGAGTTTTATTACCTCCTCTTTCACCATGAGAGCTACTTTGGGTTTCATTGGTCTTGATTTTTGTTTAATTGGTTTTGCATCTGATTTAGTGATGAGGTCAGTGTACCACAATGTGGGGTGTAACTCCGCCATTTCCTTATAACTAAATGCAAAATCTTTTTGATGTTCTTTGAGGATCCGAGTGTGTATTTCTACTTCTTCACGGGGTTAACGAGGATCCTAATTTCAATATCCTTGGTTCATCTTCCGTTCCGATGTTAATATCAATTGTTTCTTCGATTAAGGAGGCATTACCTTCTTCAAACTCAGGTGGGGCTGGAGGTAAATCCAAATCATCCCTATTTTCTACTGTGTATATGCTAGGTTTCATTTCCGAGGGAAGATCCATCATGGGAATTCCAAAGTAGGAAGACGAATGTGGGATTAAGGAAAAATCTATCATATGATAGGAGAGATGTAGTGCCGCATAGGTGTTTAAGTAATTCAGAGTGGCCATATCACTATCAATGTGGTCTAGGATAGTAGATTCATTTCCGTTTAAAAGAGAATTTGTCATTGTTTTTATCAATGGTTCATCACGAAGGGATATCATGAAATGGGTATCCTCTAACTTATTGCTTGGAGTAAAACGTGATGCTGAAGTTGCTATTGAATCAGTGAGAAGATTTTTCTCGCTGGGATTGCTTCAATTGATATGAAGTCAAACTCCTTGCTTAAATCTAATACATCTGTTTTGTAAAGCTGTAAGTGCTCGGCTTTGGTTTCATATACCTCAGAGACTTGGTTTGATACCAATTGTGAGTCTCCTAACACCCTGATGTTATTAACACCGATCCTTTTAGCTAAAATGAGGCCAAGGAGGAGGGCTTTGTACTCAGCGCCGTTGTTTGTACATTCGAAATTTAGTTTGAAGGTGAAAGGTAAGACTTTTCCTTTAGGGGAAGTAAGGATTATTCCTACCCCAGCTTATAATGACATCTAGCCCCATCAAAATGGAGAGTCCAATATTTAGCTAGGAGTATAGATGTTGGGACATTTGTTGTGTTTTCACATTCTACTTCCACTATGCAGAGATCCTCTGCTGGAAGAGACCCAACACCTAGGGAATATCCTATGCCTACTGAATTGAATGGTAAGAATATTGGTAGATCTTTTTCTAGCAATTCAACGATTTTTGCTGTAGTTCCTAATGATACTATTTCTACAGTGTTAGCCTCATCTTTGGGGGTTGGGGTTGCCTTGGCTAGGCTCATAGTTTCAAGATCTATCGTAGGTACTAATTTTTCTCTTCGTTTTGCTTTGGTAGGTTTATTAAGTTGGTTTGTTGGGAGTTCAAACTCTGAGTGCACACTTGGTCTTTTCTTTAAGTCAGCTAGGTGTACATCGAATGGTTTTGGATCACCTTTGGTGACAAATATCTTCCTAAGTGTAAAAACCTTACTTCTTGAAATAGCGTAGAAGGGATTACCTTCATACGGTATATCCATGGTCGGCCGAGGATCATATTATAGTTAGTTTCCGATCTATAATATAAAACTCACCAAGATGTTTTTGGGTCCTAAGGTGATCGGTAATATTATAGTTCCAACCGAGGTGGCTTTAAGGCTATCATAGCCCTTAGCGTATTTCGAGTTGTGGAATAATTGGTTTCTCCATACCCTAAATTTTCAAGGAAAGAGAAGGGGACTATGTTAACCACCGCCCCATCGTCTATCATTACATGCTTTACATAGTTGTTATAAACCCATACTTGCAAATGTAAGGCTGGATCACCTCATGCGTGTGATCTTAAAGATCTCGTCGGCATTTTGTTTATCTCGAATATGAATTCGACGTCCCTATCCGCCTGCCCCAGAGGATGAACATCAAAGTCTATATGATTTACCTGTGTTTCAGGAGGTGGAGTGATGTTAATTAAATGACCTAAACCTAATGCTTCTAAAATAGCAGCCCTGTGAGCAGGAGAGTTCTTTAGTAAGTCTAAAAATGAAATGTGCGAGAAGGTTTTTGTTAGGTCGTTGATTAAATCATAGGCACCCACCGGTTTTACTATGATTTTTTGGATGTCATCCACCTCTGGCAGGTGGCTTGGACTTGGCTGAGAGAAATACTCTCGTGTCCTTGTTATAGCTTTGATGGGTAGTTCAACATCTAATTCCACTAAACCGACTACCTTAGGTCATGGCTGACTTCCTAGTTGTGGTGCAACTAATGGATTTAGCGAGGTCGAGGCTTCATGATAATTGTTTCCTCGTCATTACACCTTTTTTCATCCCAGCTAGATTTAGCCTCGTTATTATCGTGATTTGAGAGTGGGTCATTAAAGATCTTCAGGGGTGCGTTTTGAGGGGAAACTGCCCCTGAAATTTTTTTTTTTCGATGTTGGTGACATAGATCTGCCAAGAACATATCCATGAAAAGTTGTCTTTGTTCATCCGGCAAGCGCTGCATGAATTTATTGTAGTCATGGCCTTCTAGTGTCATGGCCCCGAATTTTGTGGAAACCACAATATGAATTAGGATCAGAACTCCTAGTTTGTTGGTTTGATGTGTATTGTGGCCCAAAATTTTGATCAAACCGTTGTTTATTAAAATTTTGCATTTGTTGTCTTTGGTTTGAATTCTGGTTTTGGTACCTAGTTGAATTTTGGATTGATCCCGTATGGGATTTTGCCATTTTTGTTGTTGTTGTGGATAGTTAAAATCCACTGTATTGATTGTCGGGGGTGAAGTTGTTGTTTCGCTGGTTATTTATTTGTGATGGAGTATTGATGACATTTACCTTCTTAGGCTGGCGGTTACTCCATCCATCGTTACACCCCGATTTTTGTTAAGGATTTTAGGTCCTTGATTGACATTCATGGTAGTAGGATAAGTTGTGGTGTTCTGGTTGGAGGTGATTAACCTCTCGTTTGCTCCATATGTTTTGCGACCACTATCAATTACCGCTTGATCTATTCGAAGAGTGCTCCCAAGTACTTCATCGTAAGTCCTTAGTGGAAACTTCTAGACTTCTTCCTTTACTTCTCTCGCTAGAGAATGAAGGAATAAATCACATAGTTCCATATAATCCATATTGGGAGCACTTGCCAAAGAATAAAGAACTCGTACGCCACCTCTCGGATGAAATGGGTGATAGATTCATTATGTTCTTGCTTGATGTGTAAGAATTCTATGATTCCTGTTTTAATAATTTGTTCATGTCAAGGCCTTGATGAAATCTCGACATGAGTTATTTGAACCAATGTATGGAAGCCTCGTGTATTTTATAATACCAATCGAGAGTGATGCCTTCCAAGGTTTTTGGGAATATTTTAAAGAACCCCCATCCCATAGGAGTAGTTCTCGAATGGTCAGAGCGTAAGCTTTGATATGTGCATTTGATCTCCCTCACCTTTGTATTTGGGTAAGTCAGAAGAGATCTTGGAAGTATGACGCTTCGTATGGTGAAATATAAGGGCTCTTTCAAGTATTCTCAATAAGTCCCTATCGCATAGGTTTCTACCATCGATGGTACTTCACGAGGGAGTGAAGGCAAAATGGGTTGTTGATATGGCGAGTGTACACGCTGGCAGGGGGCATAAGGAAGCCCATGTGTTTGAGAAAACATGCCGGAGAGGAAAACATATCCCCTTGTGGTGATTTGGAGTACATGTTTAAGTATGACGGGGTTCTCGTCTCAGAATGGATTGTTTTGTACTAGACCGGAGGAACAATGTTAGAGATGGTGGGTCTAGTTGGCATTTGTTGTGAATACTGAGGAGTCATGCCTAACGTGCCTACTCCTGTGAGGAGATCTACTTGGCTAGGATGGTGTGGAGGATTGGAACTTCCTGCTTGCATGAATTGAGAATTTTGACTTGCTTGAGCAAGTTCTAACCCCCTCACTTTTTCTATTAAAGTTGAAATGACTTCATTTGGTGAAGTCACGATATTCTGCCTTGGTGGCATTTGTTGTATATCATGGTGTTGTATAGGTCTATGATACCCCACTATGAACTGATCATTGCCCTGCCAAGTTTCCCTGAGGGCATTTCCTATATGCAATGGACATAGAGGTGTTTTCTTGAAAAGAGACCTCGGGTTGTGTTTGTAAACTTCCTATGGGTGGGTACATACTCCGAGAGCGTTGTTCATTCCTGGCATAATATACCGAACGTTCATCATCTAAAACCTGGTATGGGTCTGATTGCCTACTAATTTGTGGTCTAAGTAGTACCTGAGGAGATGAACCAGATTCTCCGGTGAACGTCATATTGTTTGAGCCCAAGGCTCTATTTCTTGTGATTTGAGCGAGTTGTTCCAACTCCTCTGTTTGGAAGGACGAGCTATATCTGATCCTTGGAGTTTGTGTTGATAATTGGTTATCTGAATAGTTGTCACCCCATACTGAGAGTGAGGGTGATGATTGTCTATTTTGTTGGGCATAGTATGCCTCAAGACCCAAGAGGGGTCTGCCATATGCATCGAATCCCGACATATTCGGGGGGTATATGAATACCCGCAGAATAATGGGAGAGAGCGAAAATGATTGTGAAAGCTAATGAGGTATAGAAGATGAAACAATTGCGGGTTTCACATCGGGTTCACCAATTTTGTACGACGGAAAAGTGACATGCGAGCGTGGGAATCTACAAGTAACTCTTCCTCGCACCCGACCTCCCGAGGTCATGTGGAGACAAATGGTGGGTATGGAATATGTATGGGATGCAGAAAACTAGTTAGGCAATCTAATATCTTCAATACGCACTAGTGGAATTTTTGAATCTAAGGCAAAGAAGGCCCTCCTAACTCCGAATCGGTGTGATAGATCGATCGGGCAAGGATGACCGCCGAAGGCTCCAATCAATATCGAACTCGCATGATTCGATCTATGGGTTGTGGAATACATGGAAAATGACCCGTGATAGTTTCGTATATGTCTCTCGAATAAGGTCATACGGTGGATGGTAAATATAGTTGCCTCTATGGACGATTCTCCTGCCTAGTCCAACTCCTCTCTAGCTTTGTTAGTCATCAGTATCTAGTAAGGATAATTGTTCGATGATGATAGGTGGAAGTGGAGTATATCTCGAATACTAGTGTGCATAAGCCAAAGTTGTCTATGTCTAATTCTCCTATGGATTCGCTGGCACTATGGGATTTGTGGGTCATAACCGTGACTCGTAGTTGTGGTGGTTCTCGCTATGGTCATGTGCGAATCAAGTCCTAATCCAAAGTATCTAGTAATCGTATGCTTTCTTAGCCTTCTATATTTAGCATCAATAACTATGTGATTTTCTCATAATATCTTACAAAGTGTTCGTGCAACTTGAATTCTTAGGCTAGTATCTATATCTCAGTAAGAGTGTCTCCTTCGCTTGGTCATGGGACCAAAGGATCACAACCAAATGTTTGTTCTCTTTCAAGCCCTTCTATAGTCATATGAATGTTGCCTAGGGTAATCTATAGTTCGGTTGATTCGACCAAAACGTGTGTGCTTGGTCGTCTTCTATATTTAGCCCACTCAACTGGGAATTGATTTGTTGCAAGCTTACCGTTGTTCGTAAGACTTGGATTCTAAGATTCTGGTCTATGTCAACAATTGCTATGATGAGATTGGGTTGAGGCACGATTGGCTCGAATACGTATTCTCTGGGCTCCCTAGGTCCCGTGATTGTCATACAAAAGCAATAATGTAAATTAACTACGGCAAAGTGAAATTTAACTATTTTGAATATATCTATAGCATATATGATTTATCTATTTTTTTGTATTTTCTGATTAACTATTCGAATGAATTTAGCAACTAATTTAATACATCTAGAAATTGATAGCTAAGATAACAATTTAAAACAAACAAGATAACCGAGTATAGCTATTTGTCTGTGTAATTTGTAGATCTACTCTAAACAATGAAATAACTGATCTAATCTATTTGCAAGACTCTCGATCCTACCTCAGAAGTGAGGAGTGAATCATAGTTTCTCAGAAACTATCAATCCCCACAGCTTCCCCGGCAATATCGAGAGTAGAATTAACTGAAATAAAGTAATTAACTACTCTATTTGATATGATTCTAACTAGAACTTTGAAAGCTAGAACCTGGATTCTCGCAAGCAATGTGCCAAATCTGATGGTGTGTGTGATCTTGTCCCCTTAGTGTGATCTCCTTGTTCCTTCGTGTTCACGTGGATCCAGAAAAGCGTGTAATGCTAGCATCAACAGAAGTAGATATTGGGATAAAGGCAGCTCAAAATACAAACTGAATACAATGCGAGTATGAGAGGGATAGCGCAAGAGTACAGAGCTTGGCTTATGCAATTCCTAGCAAGATCTATTGCGATTCATGCAACATAAAGCGTCCAGAACCTGAAACTATCCTATTTGAAGAGCAAAACCTGCAACTTTAATGGCTTCCTATTGAAAACAAACTATTCTACTCCAATGGATTGGATGAAATGATAACAACACCTACACAAGATGGATATGTGGCTTCCTAACAACAAAACAACACTAACTAGGCATGCAATGAAAGAAACTAAGAACTCTAAGCAAAATGAAAACTAAATCTATTGCAAAGAGAAATTCAAAGGCAAATTTGAGGGGCCATTTTCTTGAGCACAAGCCATCTATTTATAGCATTTGCATTTACCCAAGGTAAAAACCAAATAGAACTCTTAAACTATAAACAATGGCAAAACACTATTCCAGGGAACCAAAATCATAAATGCAAGCTTATGGCGGTGAAAGAAAGCTTGGTAAAACATTGAAATTACATGAGTCATGTTAAAAGAGCTTTCTAGAAAACATGTAAAGGACCGCTGCCCTGAGTAGGGTGGCGGTTACAGGACAGACCGCCGCCTGCTTTATGGCGGCGGTCACGAGATCCCCGCCTAGGCAGGGCAAATGCGGTTTCGCCATCAAGAGAAAAAGGCCCAGGAAAGAGGGGAAAAGGGAAAAACAAAGCACGCGGGGGCTAAACGGGGCATGCGGGATGTTAACGCACACTTAGAGATCTTTTCTGGATCCCGAACACCTTGCGAGGAGACCTATATCATCATTGGGGCACTGTCACATTGTTCTCGGCAAAGATAATACCCTACAATTTTGGGTGGGTACATAGGGACCTCTCAAGGTGCCATGATGACTCGAGAAATCAATCGAAGAACTTATAGCCATTTTTTTCTCTCAAGGTTCTTAAAGGATTATGCCTAAAAGAAGTAGCCTAGAAGCACTGGGCACCGTAGGGCACCGAAACAAAGTCTCAACCACCATTTAACAAGGAACCCAAATTTGTTGGTAAAGTCACTTTAGAGCCACAAGTTTCGTTAGTAAAATATTGCATCGATAACCTTACACTTAGTCAAACTATAGTATTTGGGCACAGCTTTAAAACAAAATTATAATGGGAGAACCAAATTGAGATGGAGAAAATGAGACAATATTTTCTATATAGTCTTGATGCAGAGGGTGTAGGATTAGAAAATACCTTCAAGGTTCCATGGAGATCGAGAAATCACGCTGTGAACTTATAGCATTTTTGGTCTTAGGGATCTTAAGGGACTACACCTGACCTGAAATATCCTAGAAGAAACAACACCATCGGGCACCAAAAAAATCCTTCCCTAATTTTTATAGGAAAATCCAATATGTTGGTGTAGTCGCTATGCCATGAGCTTCTTGTAAAATATTGCATTGGACGACCTTAAACTGACTCAAACTGCAATATTTTACATGGTTGCGAATAATAAGACAATGAGAGAACTGAATTGAGATGGATAAAACTGAGAGAATATTTTTTATAGGCTTCTAACACGTATATTTAGGATCAAACGAGACCTTTTAAGGTTCCATGGAGACTGAGAAATCACCTGATGAACTTATAGAATTTTTTTTTGTCTTAGGGATCTTAAGGGACTACGCTTGGACGAAGTAGTCTGGAAGCACTGATAACATTGGGAACCAAAAATAATCCTCCATAAGTGTTTACCAAGCCACCTCAATGTGTTGGTGCAATACTCGGTTCCAAAAGTTTCCGTTTGTAAAATACTACATTGGACAACCTTACACTAACTAAAACCACAATATTTTTCATGGTTAGTAAACAATAAGAAAACAAGAGAACCAAATGGAGATGGAGAAAACAGAGAAATTATTTTGTAGAGGGTATCAATGTAGAGATTTAGGGTTAGATGAGACCTTCTAGGTGCCATGCAGACCGAGAAATCACCCAGTGAACTTATAGCTTTTTTCGACCTTAGGGATTTTAAGGACTACACCGAATGAAGTATTCTGAAGCACCGACACCAAAAATAACCCTCTAAAAGAATTTACTAGGCTACCTCAATGTGTTTGTGTAGTAGGTTTAGTGCCATGAGCTTCTGCTTGTAAAATACTACATCGACAACCTTACACTGACTCAAATTGCAATATTTGACATAGTTGCAAAGAATAGGAAAATCGTTAGAACCAAATTGAGATGGAGAAAATAAGAATTTTTTTGTAGAGAGTATTAAATCATAGGTGTAGGATCGGATTAGACCTTTCAAAGTGCCACAGAGACCGAGAAATCACCCAACGAACTTATATCCTTTTTGTTCTTAGGGCTCTTAAGGGACTACACCCGAACGAAGTATCCCTAAGCAACTACACCATCGGCACCAAAAAAATCCTCCACAAGTGTTTACTAGGCCACCTTGATGTGTTGTTCAACAATTTGGTGCCATGATATTTTGTTTACAAAATATTACATTGGATAGCCTTACACTAATCGAAACTACATGTATTTGGCACAAGCTTACAAAATATAACACAACGAGAGAACCAAATTGAGATGGAGAAAACCAAGACAAAATTTTGTAGAAGGACCTAACACGGAGGTGTGGGATCAGGAAATACATTTCAAGGTTCCATAGAGACCGAGAAATGACCCGGTGAACTTATAACCTGTTTTAGTCTCGTGGCTATTAAGGGACTACGCTTAGACGTAGCCTGGAAGAAACAACACCATCAGAACTAAAACAAATCCTCCACAAGAATTTACCAGTGCCACCCAAAGTGTTGGTTTCATTGGTTTGGCTCCAAGAGTTTCCTTTGTATAAAATTCTATTGACAACCTCTCACTCTCTTTGTTTGTCTCTCTCTCATGCTCTCACTCTCACTCTTTCTCTCTTGCTCATTTTCACTCTCATTCACGCTTCTCTCTCTCTCTCTCAATCTCTCTCTCTCTCTCTGTCATTCTCTTTCTCTCTACTATTTGTGAAGCTTGATCATTTTGACTCTATAACATATTCCTTCTATGTAAGAAATTTATATTTTCACTTTCTTAGGAACACTAGCTAATTTTTTTTATATACCTTTAAGTGAATTACGAGAAATTTATCTAGAGTAACTGAACAATTGTACCATCATAGCTAATGAAAATTTGTCTTATAAATTTACTTAGAGACTATTCGAGACTCTTTGTTGGCTTGATTTAGGTCGTGTTGTGGTGCATAGATGATGATGCTTCATAGATTGATTTAGATTTTGTTTCCATATTGATAAATGATTTTACTTGGATTATTGGTAATTTTGTTAGTTTAGGACATAGCCATGTTTTGATATTTCCCATGTGGTACATGCCGATATTTTTACACCCATTAAAAATAGAGAAACTTAGTTTGCACGCAAACTTGGATTAATTAGCCACTGTAGTGTTTAAGTATGCCACAGATTGAAAGGAAATGTCACAACTAAGGAGTGAATCCCATGGAGTGAGGGAAAAAAAATGAAAGGAAGCAAAGGACACAAACCGTGAAACAAAGTGAATAAAAAAGCCACAGGGTAAAGAATAGGTATTCCATGGAATTCAACATGAGGCCACACCGTAGTAATGCCACGAAATAAAGCAAAAAGTTAGTAATGCCACAAAACATAAGGAGGAACCAAAAACCCAAAATCCACAAAAGACTAAAAGAAGAAGCTGCATGTCAAGGAAATCAATATTTTACCATGGATTAATAAATGAACATGAATCTTATTTGATCTTTATGAATATGATATTATTTGAAGGAATCAGATTTCATGGATTAAATTGTGGTAGGTGGCTGAAGTGAAGAAAGACGTCTCCAACATGCAAAGGGGTTGTTCCAGATGGCTCAACCACCAGAATTAAATGTAGTATGGGTGTTGTCCCTTCTTCAACAAGGAAAGTTGCATGGGGAGGTAGTTTTTGCAGGAATATCGATCTTCTTAGAAAATTGAATGGAGGTGGTCTATTGGTTTGATAGGGAATTTGAATTTCCCTCTCTTCTTTCCTTATTTCTCTTCTCCAAATTTTTATATATTGTAAAGTGATGCCCATTTTTAATGTTGTATACTTTGGGAATTCATAGGCACTAGTTTTAAGGGTAACATGCCTTGGGCTCAAGTTTTGTAAATGTTTTGCATCTTCTTTCTATTGTGATGATATGTGGATGATCTTTAAGCAATAATTCTCTTGTTTTTTTGGCTCATTTCATCCTTAGCTATTGTTCTATTTCACTCTCTTGCCTCTCATTTACTTATAGGTTTATCATGATGCATTATTTCAAAGTTTGTGTTCATTTCGCATCGTGTAACTAGAACCTTCAAATGGTTTTGATTTGTGGCTTAGTTTGGCCCTCTTCATCATTGTTTTCTTCCATTTTTCCTCTTTCTAAAATATTCATCCCCTTATGTTTGGTGTTATCACCTTCTCTAGTTTAGGTTTATGTTGTATGCATTTCCTTCTCACCATGGTCTCTTGGAAATTTATAGAGAGATAAATAGTTGCATTTCAATTCCTAGAGAAGTTTAGCATTAGGAGTAAGTAAAGGAAACCAACCTTCTTCGGAGGTTTGTCTCAATTTGAGTCCCACAAATTGGAGACAATCCCATGCCGTCTCAAATCCATAATTGTCTATGATTTTGGTAGGGTGCAATTTTGAGCTCCAAAAATTTTGGCATGCTCGGTGGGACATTGAAATTAGTATTTCAAGTTTTATCAAGTTTTGAAGTGTATCTTGGTGAAGCTTTAGCCTTTGGAGGATTTGCAACAACACATCTCAAGCGAATCCATTCAAAATATCAACTATTTTGAGTAAGTACTGTGACTTAAGTGTCTTTGATTAATGAGAAGGATCTAAAAATGGTCATTAACAAGAGAAGAAGTCGTATTTGAGTACTTGCAAGTATCCCAGAAGAGGTAGTAGAGGAAGATAGATTTAAAAATCTCCAACTCCTCTAAACCAAACTCTTTCAACATATTCCCTTAGCAAGCCATTCTTACACTCGAAAAGAGTTCTCAGACCTATCAAAATGGCTCATCAACATCAAAATCAATTTGTAAACTTCAAAAACAACATTCTGTCATTGCCGTAAATGCTCTAATCCTATTCTAGTAGTAGTTTTGAAAAATATCCCATATTTTACTAGAGAAAATCACACTACTCTAGTTGACCACATTTAAGACATTGCAAATGTCTGTGCTATACATGAAGTTGCTGAGATGGACATGGTAGTAAAACTTTTGGCTTCATCACTCAAAGGAAAAGCTCTACAATGGTTCAGAAGCCTAGGGGAAGGAACAATTCAAAACTAGGATCAGTTGTGCACAACCCTTTGTGACTAGTTTGGAGAAAGAGAAGACAACCTATCTCTATTAGAGAAGTTAACTACAATCAAGAGAGCACCTAATGAGAAAATGGTGGATTTCAACTTCAGATTCTAGAGAACTTGGGATAGAATTCCAGTTCTTGTGAGACTTGCAATAGAAGGTGTCTTTCTTTACTTTTTAAAAGCTCTTAACTCTAATAAATCTGTTATAATACAATCCATGGGAGGAAAACTCTACCAATTGCTTATTAAATTATAATCAAAGCTGAAAATAGTCTAGTACAAGCTGGAAAATTGGCTCCTAGGCCACCCATGCCATTATATCCTAAAATTTCTAAAGCTTCTAAACATTTTATTGCTCCTTTCATCAAGGGCCAAATCCAAAACCTTTTGCTTCCACATCACAAACTCCAACTTAGAAAAAGGAGGAATAATAAATGAAGGATTTAATTAGAAAATTGAAAAATAAAGTTATATGTGTAGAGAAACAAAAAGCCCAATCTTATAAGAATTATCAAAATCAAGGGCAATGTTCTAATCAAGAGTATTAACCATAGATAAATTAGTAGCCTAATCAAAGATATGCACAGAACCACCAGAATTAAAAAATTGTAGAACCAACGCCCTCTTCTTCCACTAGAAATAATCCCTCCTCCAAAAGCAATTCCTCCTACTAGTTCAAGTCAGCCTTAGTTCCTATGCAAAATAATATGACATAAGAGATAGAGTAGTGTTTACCATGTCATCTTCTCGCATAACCAACTTGGTTGTGAAAGGGAAATGCACCTTCAAGTATACATGGTTCAAGGATCTTCCACCAACAGAACCACTGCTAGAGGCACCATGTCCATCCGTGGAAGCAAGCCAAGAAGCTAACAATGATACCAATCTCATGTTCTTTGGAGCTGAGGATTTTTGCACGGTCAACCAAGTGGCGAAAATTCCAATAGACCATCAATCAACATGGTTGATAATAGGCAAGACAAGAAAAGGATTTTGGAGTTATAATCTTCACCTTTCATGGATCAAGTCAAAGTAATGGAAAAGGAAAAAGAAGTCATGGTGAACAAAAGAAAGTCATGTCTCAAGTTCCCAAAAAGGTCAGAGATAAAGAGGTCGGTACTCAACCAAATCCGCCAAATCAAATTCCTCCACAACATAGGAATGAAGATAGTGGAAGGATTTTAGGCACGCCGCACATACAGAAATTTACAGTCTTCCTTTAACATTGTTGAGAAATTGAAGAAAACCTATATCAATGTATTAATGTGGGATGTGCTTGTTATCGCATCATAGTGTGATATCCTATGTGAATCCATAAAGCGTAAAACCTCTTACGGATCCAATAATGCAAAAGGATCATGCCACACCAATGTTTGTCAAGAAAAGGATGACCAATTAAGTAAAACTATCAAAACCCCACCCTTCTACATGTCGATAATTGTGGGTAATGACTATATTCTTTTATTCTAACTCTTTTGTTAAGTATTTTATCCCCAAACTCTAGATTCCCTTAGTTGCTCAAATCTAGTAACGAATAAGTATGAAATTTTTGCATGGTTGTCTCCATGTGTCTCATAGCTGCATCCCCAAGTCCAAGAATTCAAGCGGGTTCTCAACTCATGTGTAGACACTCCACGTGTCTATCTTTCGCATGTTTGATATAACCCAAAAGGAAGGAGGACCCTAAGCGAGTGCAATCCTCCATGTAGTCCTAATAAGGATTCTAATCAGAGAGGGACTTAGTAGAAATACCAAGAAGGGAGTAAATGTGCAGATTTCTATAGAGGGATGAAATATTTATTCCAAAACCATGAAGGTCAAATATTTGAATTAATAGGGAAGATAGTAGCGAATCGCATTTAAAATGCTAGGGGCAGGAGCCAGAAGGATAAGTGCAAGGCCTTATCATAATCAAGGCAAAGGGTGGTAGCTGAAGGTGACAGAGGAAAAAATGTTTCTTATAAAAAGAGGGAATTCTAAGCCAAAATAAAGGGAGGAGAAAAGCGAAGAGTTCTATATGTTTTATCTAGCCTTAGTAAGCCTCTGTCATAGAGGAGAAGTGTAATTTTTTCTTTCATGGGCCTTATGTACCCTTTCTCTATATGAATAAAGAGTTTCTTATTCTATGCAAATTGGATTTTCATATGTTCTGAACCTTTGTTTCTTTTATGAAAGGTAGTTCTAAATGAGTCAGAAATTCATCATGCTTGACGCCCTTAGAATTTCCTTGTTTAGTTTATTATTAATCGTTTCAGTTCCTCATATTTTTATGTTATCAGAGTAGTAGATCATGCTATTTATCCCTTCAACTATTCTTGATAAGGATATCAGATATTCTATCATTTCTCTTTTATATTTGGCACATCGCCTATTTATTTAAGTCATTTACATGCTTTCTCTAAACCTACTCCTAAAAACTAGAGAAGAGCCAACTTCTTTAAAACCTGGAGGTCACCTTAGGGTGCACGTCTCACCAACCTAAGGTTTCCTATGACTCTGATGGTTCATCTATAAGGATCATCATCAATAGTTTTCTAGCACGCCTGTGGGACATTAATCTTTCCTATAGGTTAAAGCAACACCTAAGATTTATCAATGAATACGAATGAGATCAAGAGTGAGGGAAAAAGGTCTCATCGACTATTTACAGCTATCCCCTCTATGAAATAGAAGAGGAAGATAGGTTCAGAGGTCTCCATCCCCCCTGGACCGGACTCTCTCAACCCCTCCACTAGGTAGGCCCTTCACTCACTCAACAAAGACCCTCAGACCTATCACTATGACACACCTTCAGCCTCCATTTTGAGACCGCTTGTTTCATGGGATAAGGTAAGACCACTCATTTTTCCTGTGCCCTCGGTGGTATAGAATCCTATTCCAACCAATGCATTGAAAGCCTTGCCAAATTTTAGTGGTGAATACTTCAAAACCCCCGAGGAACATCTCTAAGATGTAGCAGAGATATGTGTGGTACATTATATAAGGGAGAAGGATGTTGCCTTATGATTACTAGCCACCTCTTTTAAGGGAGGGCCCCGAATGGTACTCGAGCCTTGACCCCTAACACTACTCCAGACTTGGGACCAGCTTGGGAACACCATTTATAGCAAGGTTCAGCGAGAAAGGAGACCACCATCACTCCTACAACAATTAATTGGTATAAAAAGAGTCAGAAGAGTTGATGATAGATTTACACACCCGGTTCCACAAAACTTGGCAAAGGATTCCGCCTTTGGCTAGACCACCTCGTAGGTATGGATATTGTTTTCTACTTAAAATCCATAAATTCAGATATTTTTGTAATGATTCACCATTAGAGGGATTCTTTTTGAGGCCTATAGCCTTGTAATCCAAGCCAAGAACAATAAAATAGACGTAGGTAAGCTTCCTCCTAGAACTCTTTTGCCCATAAATCCTATGATATCCCCCTTTCCACAAGTACAATCCTAGATTTCAACCTCAAGCTCGCTTCTCTATAACCCCCAACCGTCATGCGGCTCCCGCTCCTACTGCTACCACCTCATCTTCATTCCCAAGATGGACAAGATGAGAAACATCCTGAGAAGTTTCTCAAATGAGATAGTAAACCTTAAGAAAAATTAGGCCGCTTATCTAAAGAAAAATTATCAAAATGTCCAAAGTAGCCAACCCACTTACCTGTTTACATACAAGAATGCTCAGAGGCCACCAACCTCTCAACCATCAAATCAAATAGTCCCTGTACCCATGCCACTTTGAACCACTCCCCAAATAGCAATAGAGAGCTCATCCCTAGACAAAATCATCTGGCCGAGGAACCCAATGCCTGGTGCTTCCCTTGCAATAATCCTCACATGCCGAGAGATTGTCCCCAAGGGAACTTACAACTAAGGATAGCTGAGAAATGAGTAAGAGAGGGTTATGATGCATGCATAGTTGACCTCATCAATCTGAGGGAGCCCAAAGCACTACTTTCACCACCCAAATGCAAGGAATGTCTTTAGAACAAGAGGCTAAGATTGTACCAGAGCATGCCTTTTCTCCAAGCTAGAGGGGGAAGAGTTTGTTTTTATAAATGAGGTATCTATTCCAAAACTTGTGTAGTTCAACTACAATAATCGCTTCAAGGAAAGGATCATCAAGCAAACACACCAACTTCCATATCACTTAAAAGGTGTATAAAGAGCCTCTAATTATTATAAGTGTGTCATTACCAAAGATAAAAGAAGTTCCCAAACCAAATATACAGAGAAAGAGGTCCATCACCTTGAGAAGGAGAGGACGAAACATCAGCCACCTCTTAAACCATCACTGTTAGACCCATCAATGTAGTCCAACAACTGAAAAAGGCACTAGCCAATGCATCCTTGTGGGATCTCTTAAGCATTCCCGAGTAGAAGGAGCTGCTCCAAGGGGCGTTAATATTAGAGGAGGATGTGACCATGTGGGGGTCCCATGAAAGGAAAAGTCAAAGACACATAGGTTCCTTCAGAAGCCATATTGCTAAATCAAAATGAAGAAGTGAGTAAACCAAGGCCCAACCCATTCTTTTTTACTCTTATTATAGGAAAGAAGTTACTACATAATTCCATGATAGATTTTAGCGCAAGCACTACTGTCATGCCTCAACAAATATCAAACACTTTAGGAGTCTAGTATGAAACCTCAAGAAGGGGGTTATGCATCTAGATGGGAAGTCTATGCCAACCATATGAATTATCAAGGGACTCCACTTCAGAACTCTATTCTTGTCCAAATATAACTATTCACCAAGATATCATGGTGATTAATGTTCTATTGATCTTCAGATCTACCTCTCCCGAGACTTCATAGCTAAAATTGTGGGTACATGTATTTGGATTGGTCCCACTTAATCCTACACACCAAGTATGGATCCAAGATGAAGGTCTTGTCCGAACCACTCTCTAAGGAACATATAACAAACCAAGTACCTTCTAGGTTTGAGGCCTCCCATGCTATGATCAAAAGAGAAGAAAAGATATACATAGAGGACTAGAGAACCCTGTGGAGGGTGACCATCTATCTAATCTTCCCCCTAGAGATCTGTTTGGAAACTTTGATTCAACCGACCTAGGCACTTACATCATTTCTAAGGAAAACCCCACCATACTAAAGGTAAAAAGTGAGGGTGACACACTAGGATAGGCTCTCCCAGTGATCCTCTAATATGGAGCTTATATTTTTACGGGGCTAGAAGTAAGAATGCCTCAGGAGCCGAAGTTTTCCTCACCTCTCCAACCGGTAGGAATATTCTCTAGTCTGTACGTTTCCAGTTCTCTTGTACTTGTAATGAAGTGGAATACGAGGCCTTGGTGCATGGTTTATGCACCGCTCGAAAGGAAGGTATTAGGAAGCTAAGGGTATTCGGTGATTAAGAATTAGTGGTCACATAAGTAAGGAATACCATTGCCACCAAGAACCTAAGGATGAGATCCTACTAGCACCGGGTCTGGGATATAATAGATTATTTTGAAGCTTTCAACATTAAGGTAGTTCCCCGTGAGAAGAATGCAGAGGAAAATATAATGGCTACCATTGGGTCTCAGTTTGACCCAACCCAGGACCTTCTAGAAAATAAAGATGCCATAAAGGTAATCATTCACCCCTCGATCCTTGACAACCTCCATCATCGGTAGGTGTTTGATAATGACCGATATGTCATACATTTCCTCTAAGAATGATTAGTTTTTGAATTAACTCACCCAAGGTCAAAGAAGCATATGGAGACCAGTAATACAGCTTAAAGATGAAAAAGCTCCAAGGGACTAATTACACTTGAAAACCTTTTTGACTTAGATGATGCTAGCTTAAATCGAAGGAGTTTCAAGCAAGCATAGAGGATTTTGTAGAGCTGGAAATAGCCAGGATAAATGAATGAAAGTTGACAAGTCATTAAATCAAAAGGATAAAGACTGACTCGTAGCTTTGTGTCACAAGTATGAAAAGGTGATGTCCTGGACATATGATGATCTTCATGGCTATGATAAGGATATCATCCAACACACCATTGATCTAGAGGAAGAGGCTAATCTTGTGTGACAGAAATAAAGACCTATGAATCCTAAAGTGGAGGCCCTCATGGCCGAGGAGTTAAGAAAATTGTTGTAATCTCACATCATTTTTCCAATCAAGCACAAAATGTGGGTCTCCAACGTGGTTCCAGTAAGAAAGAAAAATGGTGAAATCTGACTTTGCATAGATTTCAGGGATGTGAATAGAGCCTCCTTAAAAGACCATTATCCCCTGCCCTCTATGGAATAGATTTTACAAACGGTTACAGAATCCAAGATTTTTTCCCTATTGGACAACTTCTTGGGTCATAACTAAATATGGCTCATAGAAGGGGATCAACATAAAACTATTTTCACAACTAAATGGGGAACGTTCACCTACGCAAAGATGCCTTTTGGGCTCACAAACGTAGGGGATAATTTTTAAAGAGCCATGGACACCGCATTTGGGGTGTTGATAAACAAGGTAATCCTCATATACCTTGATGATCTTACCGTGTTTACATAATCGGTGAAGGATAATTTTGATTCTTTAGAAGCCATGTTCAAAAAATGTCAAGAATTTGGGATCTCTATGAATACCAAGAAATATATTTTTGGCATTCCCAAGGAAAAATCCTAGGGCATGTGGTGTCAAAGGAAGGAGTTTCCATTGATCCCGAGAGAGTCGTGCCCATCTTGGATCTACCCTTCCAAATAACAAGAAGGTTGTTCAATCCTTCTTAGAAAGATCAACTTCTGCCCATAGGTTTATATCAGATTTTGTGGGGACCGTCCACCACATTACTCTCATGCTAAAGAAAGATCTAGTTTTCAAATGGACTAAGGAAGGTCAAGGCGTCTTTTGAATTAATCAAAGAGGCTATTACATCATACGCCATAATCCACAACCCTAAATTCTCAAAATATTTCATAATGTATGTATTCAGGGGAAAAAAAAAAGCATCGCATTTGTGTTAATTCAAAAGGGAGAGTGACAAGGGGAGGAACACCCCATTGCTTTCTTTTCCAAAATGCTTCACACTATGAAACAAGGTACAATTTTGTGGAAAGGAAGGCCTATGCCATAGTCAAAGGTTTGAAGAAATTTAGACACTTGATCACACACAACAAAAAAGTCTAGTTATCAGAGCTCACCCCCAACCGCAAAGACTATATAATGGAGGGTGAGATAGATAAAAAAGGGAAAATTGGATAACCAAAATCCTATAATACAACATAGATATAAATCCCACAAATCTCATAAGAGGTAAAGGACTGTGTCAATATTTGACATAGGAACCAGCTTCCAAATAATTGACAAGTCGGAAAATATAATGTACCTATAGGGGATAGGCCCGAGGGTGGGTATTTGACATGTAATTTGTTTTATTCAAACAGAGAGTACTCACAGCCATCTCCCCTTAAAAAAGAGGAGGTATTACAGGAAATAAGGGACTCATTTCGCTATAATTAATGGCTTCCTTTTTAAGAGGAATTTTAATGGGTTGATGTTGAGATGCCTTAAAGATGAAGAGGCCAAAAGAGTCTTAAGATAATTGCATCATGGAGACTCAGTGGTCATTTTTTGGCCCAAACCACTGCTATAAATATATTATAGGAAGGATACTTCTGGCCTAGCTTGTTCACCGATAGTTAGGTGGAAATAAACAAATGTAAGGTTTGTCAAGTTTACGCAAGTTTCTAAAGAAACCCAGCATTGCCCCTCAACCCCATTTTAATTGAGGAACCTTTCACACAATGGTGTCTTGATTTCATCAGAATGGTTAATTTGACTTCAAGTGTCTGGGCATCGTGGATTCTCTTGACAACTAATTATTTTACCCGTGGATGGAGGCGCCCACTTAAGGAGTCTCATCAAGATGTGATCCTAGGACTCTTGTAGGATATCACTACTCATTTTGGTTCCCGCACACCATTATATCCGACAATGCTAAATATTTCCTAGAGCTAAGGTGTATTATTTTATAGTCGACATGGGATATATTTAAAGACATCCTCTAACTATTACCCCCAAGGGAATAACCTGACAGAGTCTAGAAATAAGAATCTGATAAGACTCATTAAAAGGATGGGACATGAGCATAAAAGGTTGTGGCATGAGCATGTTAAAATAACCTTATGGGCCAATTGGATCACTCCAAAGTAGATCCTAAAAGCTTCACCATATGAAATGGTCTATGGGAAAAGTGTTGCGATGACAATTTCTTCGGAGATGCCCACATTACAATTGTTGAAAGGATTTGAGATAGAAGAGAATGGAGCAATGTTAGTAAGGCTCACTATGTTGGTAGAACTCCAAGAAAAGTGTGAACTTGCCCACAAGGCTATGATTAATCACCAACAAATAGTTAAGACATGGTTTTATCAAAAGACATTGGATCCGAACTTCCAAATTAGAACCGTCATTTTAAAGTGGGATGTTAGAGTAGCTAAACCCGGGAACCATGGAAAGTTTGACCCCTTATGGACTGGACCATTCATAATTAGTGCATGAAAGCATCATAACTCATTCGAACTCAAAACCATCAGAGGATATTCCTTGAAATTCCAAGAAATGGGCTTCATCTAAAGCCCTATGTTTAAGTACTTTCTGAAATTGTATCATATATATGTATACATATTGTTTCCTATTTTTAGTTTTAGTTTAGTTTTGAGCCTCCTCTTTCATTGGATGTTTTTGCATCGTACTCCACCAAACCTATCCACGCTCACTTTTTATATATCAAATAAAAATCCCTTTCCGTCTTCTCACATTAAATTTGTCATCAAAGGTAAGGGTCTCTTTTCTCAATAAAAGATCCACAATCAATGCAAGATCTATCAAAGGTGCCAAGTTCTTCCTCGGGTCTCTTTAGCTTAAAGGAAGCATTATGAGAAGTAACTCTGGGCACATACGAGTTTTTACTCCTGAGGTAGCAATGGCTATGAGAGGCCCCTCGAGCTCTGTTTGAAAGGATCATTCTAAATCATTTATATTTTTATCGGTAAATATCAAAGTTTCCAAAAGCTCTGGAGTCATTCGAAGAAATTCAAATCACCATGGCTAGCACCACCTCCACTTCGCTCGTGTAATAAAGTCCTATGTAGGATTACCCATTCCTCCCTAACAACACCATCTAAATTTAAAATACCCAAACCCATTATCTTGGTATAGCGACCCTTCACTGGTCATCAACCCCGCGATGATATATTCGATACTAGTCTTAACAAAAGGCTTAAATATTTGAGAGAAGCAACATGCACTAGGTTTAACCTCCGTGGAGACTCAAGTCATTCATTGCTAGAACCTACAAAGACTACTCCTTCCCAATACATGGTTCCTCCAACACACCCATGCCCAGAGCTTGTACAAATTTACAAGGAAAGTTTTAACTTAGGAAACCATACCATCAAGGGCTGGAATTTAGCTATTGTAATCACACCGCAGCCATCAGGGACATGTTAGCCCTGAACTATGATCAGTTGGCCAGTTTCTATGATATAGCCAAGCTCTGGAATGTATGGGTCTAGTGTCAAATGAAGGTTGTGACCCTCTCCAAGGAACCGAGAAAATTTGAATCCAGCTGCAACATATTCTCCTAGTTTCCCCATTCCCTTAAAGTCCCTCATGCTTGACACTCAAGATGTCTGCTCTATGTTGGCTTTTATTTTCAGCAGACTCTGACAAAGACATTGAGGATTGGTAGATGGTGGCTATATTCTGAATGAGGACCATCAACAAAAAGAAAAGATATAAATTTGACTTTGTGGAAGTCATAGTAGGGTCGATTTGTGAACAACTCAAGAATTTCTCAATGACGTTCACCTTCAGGTATTTATCTTTCCTTTTTCACCTCATTCTATACCAAAATGCTCAGTATTTCGGTCAATTCATGACCCTAACCCTGTGGGATATAGAGGTGAATTCCCCAAATGTTATCTCAGCATGGACCCATATACTATCTCATTCTTCAGACGTCTATGAGTTTTTCCATGCTTTTGTGGAACCTCTTTTGCTAGATCTCGATCTTGAAGGGATTGATAACAAAATGAATGACTCTACACGGTCTATCTTTTCAGACCCATTTCACCCCATTGACTACTTATTTTCCAGAGGCCATTCTATGATTTGATTCCATGGATTCTAGAGGTGAATCCTTCATGCTCCTAAGGATCCTCACACCTCGTATAACAGTATCGAAGTCACCCAAAGCTCTTTGTGCTAGACTCCAGAGCTCGCTCACCAAAAAGAAGAAAACAATCTATGACCTCCCTTTTAGTAAGGGAGGGATTACTGTAATCAAGAGGAAGGAAGACCATTATCTGTTTCGTAAGTTGGCCTCTTATGGCTTTGTCTTGATTCAGGACTCATGGAGGTATGATCCGGATGGGAAAATATTTGAAGCCCTGTCTACAATTAAAGTCAAATTCCCCTGCAAACATGAATCGAGACTATTTTTCAATTCATGACGAATCCCCAAGGTTGAAGCACCTGAGGTCTTCATCAAACTCTAGGATATCCCCAATCTAGACTAGAAGTCATTTCATTCGGTAAAAAACACATTTGACCCTACTCTAATGATTGGGAAAGGGCATAAAGTAGCCTTAAGAAGAAAGGACTGGAATTCCAGGAAGCTTGAGGGATTTTGGAAATACAAGAAGGAAATCAGCCAAACCACACAAAACTTCAAGAAAGTTCTCACTGGTGATCCCTGGGAGGATAAGTGGGATGCGGAGCATGACTCCGATGTAGAAAATGAGGATATACTTGTCCTCACATCCGGGTAACCTCTCATGTCAACTGTGGGGTCCTCTAAGCTACAATAATGGATACCTAAGGTAACTTTATCGTCCCGCTCCCCTTCGAGACTCCTCCTCTAATTCCTCCATCCCTTGAGCTCTCAAAAGATATGGCAAAGGAAGATTCTCTCTCCATATTGGCCCGCAAGCAGCTAAAATCGGGCGCGATTCCCGAAGCCCACCACCCGAGGCTTCACTCTCTAATGCTTCCACCTCCACCTTCCCATTCGTAAGGAATACTCGAGTCCGTCACTACATCCTAGCCTCTTTCTCATCTTGGTTCTCCTCTACATCCACGATACCTAATCGCCATCCCAAGCTTCTCACCTTGCATTACCATTACCCCTTCTTTAGTCCTCGGTATCCGTAATATCTTAATCACCAAAGGACTGCTCCATACAACCCGCCACCTGGTTTACCATTTGTGGGAGGGATGGTCTCTTCTCCTTCTGAGTTTTGGAGCCAAGTAGACACCACCAAGGAAGCCCAAGATCAAAGGAGATCAAAGAAAATAAAGAAGGATATCGCAGCTCTATCAACTAAACAAGTTTGACCCATGTATGATCATAAACAGGGCTCCTTAACCATTGCTCACCTTGTCCCTCATGTATCTAGGCCCATGGAACAAATGTGCCATGACGAATATTCCATTAGCACTATCGCAATAGACCTTGTTAAATTCTCATCCTTAGGAAAAGTCAAGTTGATGAATGAAATGGCAAAGTGGTAGTCACTCGACCGACTACTTGAAGCTTAAAATCAACGAGAAAGGCACAAGCCAGACCTCCAAAAGGTAGAAGCTATAGTAGCAGGAGCTACATGGCTGAGCTTAAGGCTAAGGATAGAGAGGTATAACAACTCAAGAGGGAGTTAAGGGACACATCTACCAAGTAAGCCCTCATGCGCTTCTCAAGCAGGTAAAATATCCGACATCTAAGCTCACCACCATTGAGTCCCCCGGTTAATTTGCTTTATAGATAAAGGATGGCCTTCATGCCATGTTAAAATCTTTTGATAAAATGGTCAAGGACTTGACCGACCAGTGTCAAAAATCTCACAAAGATAGAATTGTATCATTAGTGAAAGGTCTATATTCCTCCTATTGTGACAGATTGCCACCACTTTTAAAACTTTAGCCCCGACACTGGATTTATATCCGACGCACAAGAATCGTGATCTAGGTAGAAAGTTCAGTCTATACCATCAACAATGTCTTATCCACCAAGGTCCAAAAGTAAAATTTCCTAATTTATAAACTCTATGAAGCCTCGGTATATAGCTCTTCGTAAAGCAAGAATCACCGATAGGTGGTTGACGGTGACAAAGCTTCTGTCAAATGTCAGAATCTCTTAGCATAGCTTCACCAGGGTATGAGGGAAAGAAAATAGAATATTAATGAATTAGTACAGCTTGGTTTCCCCTCTCCCTTCCTAGACGAGTATGTGGTCTTATCCAAAGACCAACTTCAGCAGCTTCTGATCGCTAAGTGCCAAGACAAGATGATTTTCCAGTCTTTGAAGGAAGACTCCAGTGTTGCTGAGGTTGAGACCATCATTAATCCTATCGTACATCTAGAGTTCCACTTGCATGTGGTCATATAGAGCCTTCAAGGTTTCTCCCACAAGGAGATAATTGAGTTAGACCGAGATTTTCAAGCTTTGGCAAAGAAAGAACCTACCCAATGTAAGAAGAATGAATCTGATATCAAGCTTATTTGTGAACACTCTAAATGACCTATGGTTAGCAGATTTTTTTGAAATTTTGGGAAGGCATGAGATATTAGATTCTTCCATGGTAGGCATGGAATCCCTGGTGAGTCACCAAACTAATTATATTATTTTATTATGACTCTTTTGTTAAGTATTTTGTCCCCAGACTCTAGATGCCCTCGGTTTCTCAAAGCTAGTAACGACTAAGTATGAAATGCTTACGGTAGTATCCACGTGTCTCATAGGCACATCCCCAAGTTTAAGCATTCAAGTGGGTTCTCAAACTCATGCAGACACTCCACATGTCTATCCGACACATGTTTGATATAGCCCAAAAGGAAGGAGGACCCTAAGCGAGTGCAATCCTCCATGTAGCTCCTAATAAGGATTCTAATCGTAGAGGGGACTTAGTAGAAATACCAAGAAGGGAGTAAATGTGTGGATTTCTATAAAGAGATGAAATATTTATTCCAAAACCATGAAGGTCAAATATCTGAATTAATAGGGAAGATAGTGGCGGCATTGCATTTAAAAACTAGGGCGGAGCCGGAAGGATAAGTGCAAGGCCTTATAAAAATCAAGACAAAGGGTGGTAGCTGAAAGTGACAAAGGAAAAAATGTTTCCTATAAAAAGAGGGAATTCTAAGCCAGAAAAAAGGGATGAGAAAAGAGAAGAGTTATATATGTTTTATCTAGCCTTAGTAAGCCTCTGTCATAGAGGAGAAGTGTAATATGTACTATCATGGGCCTTATGTACCCTTTCTCAATATGAATAAAGAGTTTCTTATTATGTGCAAATCAGATTTTCATATGTTCTAAACCTTTGTATCTTTAATGAAAGGTAGTTGTAAATGAGTTTTGAAATTCATCGTGTTTGACATCCTTCAAATTTCCTTGTTTCGCTTTATTATTAATCATTTCAGTTCCTCAGATTTTTACATTATCAGAGTAGTAGATTGTGTTGTTTATCCCTTCAACTATTCTTAATAAAGATATCAGATATTCTATCATTTCTCTTTTAAATTTGGTGCATGACCTATTTATTTCAGTTATTTACATTCTTTCTCTAAACCCACTCCTAAAAACTAGAGAAGAGCCAACATATTTAAAACTTGGAGGTCACCTTAGGGCACACGTCTCACCAACGTAAGGTTTACTACGCCTGACGGTTCATCCGTAAGGATCATCGTCAATAGGTTAATTCCTAGTTCATAAAAGTATGATTGTTTCAGGGGCTAGTAATTCTGCAGTAATGCCAAAGAAAATTACTAATATCGAAGGTCTCAAATACAATCCCGTGTCTAAGGGAGTTTTGTATCTTGATGGGTCAATTGTGAATGTCCCGGTGTAATTAAAAACCTTGAATTAACACTTCATTACCGTCTAAGCCTTACCATAACCTATGATATTTCAGTCATTGACATTCCTCCCATGTTTTCCATCCGTTTTCTAGAGACTTCATTACTAAAGTAGGTTGCTATCTATCCCGAGATTGTACCCATATACTTTTGAGAACCATATATGGTACTTGTAAGATAGAAAATAAACACATGACCTTCTTCGCACCCAACCTCTCGAGGACATGCCCATGCATAACCGGTGTAGAATGAATGTGAATGAAAGTGTGGTGACAGAGATCAAGCTAATTGAGCAATATTATATCTTCAACATGCACATCGAGATCTCGCAAGTCTAAGGAAAATAATGCTCTCCTAACTTGAAGTGGTGTGATGGCTCGGTCTGAGATAATAGCCACTTGTAGACTCCAATCAATGTCAAGCTCTACCAAGATTCTATTTGTTGGTTGTTTAACACTTTGAAAATGACATGTGGGTGCCTCATATAAATTTCTAGACAAGGTCATGGAAGTAAGAACGAGAGGCGTGATGGAGCCACATGTATTAATGGGTTATTTTCAAGGTCTTGTCTAGAAAGTATGTGCTCGATTGGCTATTATCTTCAAAGTGAAGGAAAGCCATGCAATAATATCCGGTAGAAGTGGTGAAGATCTACATACTATCAGTAGACAAACAAGTGTTAATGTCTAATTGACTAGCATGCCCATTGGGTTATGAGACTCGAGGATCACAACAAATGACTTGTGGAGGTTGTGGCCCTTGAATGGTCATGCACATAATCAAACCTTGTCGCAAAGAGTAGTCAAATAGTCATAGGCTTGATTAAGCAACGATGTTTACCGTATTGAGTTCTATTTTATAAGTGAAATTTGTGGGTGTGCGTAAGATCACAAATGTAAACCGTATCAATGTCGCTTATCAATTCTAGCCCATTGGGTTGTGGGACCAAGGGATCACAACTGTATGTCTTTTCCTGTTGTGGACCATTGATGGTCATATAAAATGAAATAAAATGATTTTTGATAAGAAAACTAATTACTGAAGGAAATCTAATCTATGTTTTTGGATTTTTCACAATATTTCGATCAAAGCAATAAAAGTAAACTAATCTACCAAAGGAAATATTTTTTTCTTTTCTAATTTTTAAGCAATGCATTCTAATCTAATAAATAAACTAAAGACAAGCAATCATCCAGATGTAGTTGGTTACTTGTGTGAATGTATGAATCTAATCTAAAACAAATAACCTAATCTAATCAAAACCCTTCAAACCCTACCTCAAAGGTGAAGAACAAATCATGACCCTAAAAGGGGCTATTGTTCCCCACAACTTCCCTGGTAATGTTAAAGAGGAAAACTTACTAATGATTTGATCTACTTGTGATTGACTAATCTATTGAAATGAATGATTTTCTACTCTATTTGATATGTAATTGAAACTAGTGATTTGAAATTGATAATTTAACAAATGAGGAAAACAAACACACAATTCCAACCTAGACAAGTAAGAGCTTTGGCAAATTTGGTTGTGTTTGTATCTGTCCCCTTACTATGTTCCTTTCTTTCTATGAGTGTCAATGTGAGTCCAAGGGATTGGGAATGCAAGAACAACAAGAGGATGGTGCTTGAGTAATGGAAACTTGAAGGTAGTCCGGATGTAATGCAAGTAGAATAGGGATAACACAAGAGATCAGAGCTTGGCCATGCAATTCCTAACAAGATCATAGATGCAATACAATGCAATATACAAAAATTATCAGCCTTTTACTTGAATACAAACATGGAATATATAGGAATGGAGGATTTTTTGTGCCTTCAAGTTCAAGGCAAGAAGGAAAAGTTCCAACTAATTAAATCTATTTAAAAATAAAAGGAGGAAAGAGAACCAACCAATCAAAGATAATTTTAGACAATTTGGCTCACGGATGCATGTGAAAAGTGAAATTAAGTGAACCGTCGCATGTTAAAACATGTATGAGAGAATCTGGAAAAAGTGGGAAGGACTACCACCCTGTGTAGGGTGGTGGTTTCAGGACCACCACCCTATTTTGGCTGGAAGTTTTAGAATTTCTACCCAGCAGTAAGTAACGGTCCTAGCACTAAAGGTCAAAACATGTGTAGAAAGAGGCAGGAAGCTGGTAAACACACGGGAATTCCAAGTAAAGACATATAGGCAACAAATATACACTGCGAATGGAAATTAGAGCTCGAACACCTTCTTGCAAGGACCTGAATCATCATTAGGGACTTTTGTAACTGTTTGTCTAACACTGTAGCACATGTAATTTTGGGTGCATACATATTGCCCCCTCAAAGAAGCATTTTAGCCATGAACAAGCATAAAATGTAGAGTCCGAGTATGGAATTCCCGAAAAGGGGAGTTAGAAGTTATACCTGACATGCCTGTGTATCGAAATTTCACCACCCAAACTCCCACTACCTACAAGAGAAAAGAAGACTCAAGTGCAGATAGATAAAATATTGAAAAATAAACACTAAATCAAAACAACAAGAGGACTTACCATTTGTGTGGGGATATAGAAATATACATGCACCAATGCTCTAGCCCTGTGAACACATACACTCAAAACGAGGTTAAAAATAACATATATATATCAAAACAAACTCACTTTTCAATTCATTTGTGCATTATTGATTTGGAAAATTTGGAGCTTTGATTCACTTGTGATTGTTTCGACGAGTACATCTGAAATGACCATTGCGGAATAGTGATCATGCCTCCACATGCGGGAGATCAACCAACGCAATCAAAGGTTGGTTATTTTCACTTTTGTCTTTTTATACCTAAATGTAAAAATGTTGAAAATTTCACCTAGGGGATTATTTTCAAATTTTTTGTCTTAAATGAGTCTCTAAGGGGGCACCCATAGGGAATGCTTTTATTTTGTTGAAAATGGTATTTTTTTGCACTTTTGAATTTTTTTAGGGTTAAGGGCACATTTGGAAAATCGGTTTAGGACTACCGCCCAAAGTAGGGTGGTGGTCACGAGACCACCGCCCTATTTGGGTGGAGCCCGAGAACCACCGCCTATGACCGGGCGGTGGTTAAGAACAGAATGACCAAAACGTCACTAACTTGGATTTTTTTTTGGATTTTTCATGTTTTATCATGTTTTTGGTGAGCTTGTCTTCTTGTATATGCTACTAACTTTCTCTTTTCTCATGTTTTGGTGAACACAAAAGGAGGAATACATCTATTGGAGAAAGAGAGAGAGAGAGAGTGTGTGATTGGCTCCCTGGGATTCTGGATCAATAGACTCAGGTTGAGAGGGACACTCTACAGAGGGAAGGTATATGAAGGATTGCATGGGTACCCCAAGTTGCCCTCGCCAATCACATATTGTGTGACTTGTTCTCCTACTAGGATGTAGATAGAACACCTTCCAGTTTCCAGGCGTTAGGGGTGAGTGGACCATTACTTTGGAGGATGTATACCGCGTCCTTGGGATCCCGATTCTTGGGAGGATATTGACTTTAGAGACAACAAGATCTAGGGCCACGATGACATAGTGGGCCACATATATGGGAGACATCGTTGTCTCATCTGGTTTGAATAAGGGGACGAAGGTTCAGTTGATTTCTACTGCTCCTATTTTGATTATACAGAGAGCCATTATGGGCATATTATCCTCACGATTGATCAGGGACAAGGGAGGTGACACTCTCCTCTACTATTGGGCTCCCATCATTGCACATATTGAGGGGCATGGGCATAGGTACGCATGGGGAGTAGACATCCTAGGACTACCTACCATGTCTTATATAGGGTATTCCAATCATTGTGGGCAACATCGAGACACCCCACTCTTGTCATGAGCTGGGTATATGAGCATATCACCCCCTTATGGAAGGGGAGTATAGGTATTGGACCAAGGGGTCATCCGAGTAGCGAGGTGGATAACTATGTCCTGCTCTTAGGATACCTCGTTAGTCAATGAATTCTCTTACCATATACGACATGGTTGTTACTCCCTACCAGGACATGGTAGGGTTATTGGGACAAGAGGTGACCATGGTGGTAGCTTGTTCTACTACAGGCCAACTAGTTAACAGTAGGATGGGAGACTCAAGATTATCTCATTTGATTAGGTTCCATAGCAATTTGGCCTACTATATGTTGACATAATTATCCTAACAAGATTAAATCTACATGACAATTCAGGAGGCCCAGAGAGGCCTTAGAGGATATCCCAAAGCTAGATAATAGTTACTTAAGGTGTGCTTATTATAGTTAGGCATGTCGTTTGTGCTCGATGGGAAACTAAAGTGCCCCTCGAGTGCCTTTACTACACTAATTTTGGCCATTCTTGCTCACAATGGAGAGGAGGATGATCCTATTAGTGTAGACTCTGATTCTAAGGAGCACACAGGGATGAGACGGATGAGGATTCAAAGAAAGAGGAGACCGAGGAGGAGGCGAGGGATACCGAGACTAGCAAGGTAGCCCATTCGGGAAGAGGAGGAGAGCGATCCTGAGTGGCATGGCACTCAAGATATGTTGAGAGCCACACACGAGGAGGCCAGTGTAGAGAGGGAGACCTTAGTCTTAGAGGAGCAATTTCCTCTAGGGGGGGGGGATGATGAGTCCATGATCGAACAACATTTGGCCTCTAGCTTTGGGAGGCCTCACAGATGCCAACACAAGAGTCACGGACCCTACCTAGATGCCATGATATCTGAGTATGTTTGACACTATTCTCTCACCATGTTTTGATTTGAAACCCTAGTTTTGATATTCTCTTTTGATTTACATTTTGTAATTTTATAACTTATTTTCTTCCTCTCCTTCCCTTATATTAGCACTACACAAGGAGTGGAGAGAGCTCATTCGACGGGTGTGCATGGACACCCTATTGATCCCTTAGGAAGATTCGAGCTGAATTGATCGATTATTCATGTCTCCACCACTAGTCACGCGTGGACATACTAACGTGTTTCTCCTATTTAGAGGGTAGCAGCGTGATGACCTCCCTTTGTACTATGGTGGCTGGATATGAGGTCGCTGAGCATCTGATGAGGTGAATCCATTCCCGTAGTGAGACAATAACCAACGGCCACTATCACGAGCACTCACACCATTCGGTTCAATCCCAAAGATCTTTGCAGCCACAACAAGAGCCCTAGGCGTGGTGGGTCGCACCATCCGAGAGATCCCACAGGATTGACAGGCCACTGGCCATTTATTGCTTTGTTGTCATTTAGTTAGGCACTAATTTTATTTTCTTTTGTATATTTAGGTCTCATTACGAGCGTTTTGACCACGTCTTAAAGCACATGATGGCATTGTATAGAAACTTGAACCACTATGATGTTGGAACATAATGATTAAGTGGTCCAAGTTAACTCTTAATGTATATGGGTCCATCACTAATATATAGGTTAATATTTGGTAATATGAAATATTTATATTTCTATTATTAAATTTACTAACCTAGGTATATACTTTAGGTTAAATATTTAATATCATGGAATGATTATATTTCTAATATTAAATATTATAAACATAGGTGTATGTGTAACCATTTTAGGTTGAAAAGGTGGAGTCGTGAGACATACTCGATCACCTTATATAAAAGGTCTTAGGACCTCATTTGATATATTCGTGAAATATATCAAAGGTGTGGAAATCAAGTGATTTGGTTTTAACCTTGGTAAATAGGGTTTTAAAAGAGGAGATGATCTTCCGGTTGTAGAAATAAGTTCTCTAAAGTAAAAGGTTATTTTCAAAGTGGTTTTTACTCTATTGGGGTTTTCCACTATAAATATTGTGTCACCTGTGTTATTTATTTCCTATAAGTATATTTTATTTACTTATGTTATGATGTAATGTTTATTTGAATATTTATTGTAACAATATATAATATGTAAGTTCATATTTATTAGAATCCTCAAATTCTCGAATTAGCCTAAAACCTTTATGGTTTAAGGATAGTAAATCCTATAATGTACCACGAGCATGTAATCTATTGGCATATGTTATGTTATCCCACTTAGCATTACGGGAGTGTTGAACTTAATGATTAAGTGGTCTAGCCAACCCTTAATGTATATGGGTCCATCACTAATATATAGGTTAATATTTAATAATATGAAATATTTATATCTCTATTATTAAATATACTAACCTAGGTATATACTTTAGGTTACATATTTAATATCATGAAATTAATATATTTCTAATATTAAATATTATAAACTTAGGTGTATGTGTCAACCATTTTAGGTTGAAAAGGTGGATCGGGAGACACACCCGATCACCTTATATAAAAAGGACTTTAGGTCCTCATTTGATATATTCGGGAAATATATGAAAGGTGTACAAATTAAGTGATTTGGTTTTACCTCGGTAAATAGGGTTTTAAAGGAGGAGGTGATCTTACTAGATGTAAAATAATTTCTCTTTAGTAAAGGTTATTTTCAAAGTGGTTTATACCCTATTGGGGTTTTTCGCTATAAATCTTTGTGTCACTTGTCTTATTTATTTCCTGTAATTATTTATTTATTTACTTATGTTATGATGTAATGCTTATTTAAATATTTATCGTAACATTATATAATATGTAATTTGATTAAATCCATATTTATTAGAATCCTCAAATTCTAACATATGATATAGACAAACTCTTATTTTTGGTTTAAAGAATCCATTGTATCTGAGTTGAATCTCTTTTGGTTTATTTCTCATGTGTACTCTAGATGTTTAGAATTTGTACTTTTCTATGCTTTTCAAAATTCATGCAATGGGTGTGAAATGATAATTGAGTGATTTTTTTTATATTTTATAATGTTGATATATGATAATGCAAACACAATATGATGTTGGAACTTTATTTTCTTTAAAAATATTTGATACTTAATATTGTCTTGGAAAAAAGTGGTGACACAACGATATGATAAGAAGATATAATTTCCCCACTCTTGACCCCACGTAACCAGTAGGATGCAAGGGCTCAACACCAAGAGCCAGAAAGGGCACAAGTTACAAAAATTTGTTGAATGGTAATGATGAGGGAAAGACAATGGTTTGACAGGACCACATTGAGACACTACAACTTCACCCTACTCAAGTTACCTCATAGCTTAGAATGTGATTTACTTTCTAGTTTATCTAGACTTAGATCCGTAGATGGCTACTTGGTTGACAAAATCTGGTTTTGAGGTTTTAAACTCTTTTGGATTTTTGGACATCTAACTCACTTTGCTTTTGACTTATGATTTCACAACATTTGAGTGAATTATTTTTAACTTTCAATTTTATCAAAGAGAGCCCCTAATCCTTTCCCCATGCTACTAGGAGGAAGCACGGTCTCATCACCATAGAAAAGGAATAGGCGAGTGAGGGAATTTATCTCCTTTCCCAACCCTACAACACTAGTAAGAGATGCAAGCTCACCACCGAAGGTATAGGAAAAGAAATGTGTAAAATAAAATTTTTCTATGGATTTGCATTTGACTTACTCATCTAGGAAAAATGTTTAGTATGTTCTTATTTCCAAAGATATTTTTATGGGATAGATGTGACACCATGAAGCTTCTAGAACAGACTATAGGAAAAGACACCTAATCTAGAAAGAGACTATAAGCAGAACCAAGTATGCAGGCCTTGGTATGATCATGGTCAAAACTTTGTCTTATCTTGTTTGAATTGATGAAATGATTTGAAAACAATTGATGATACCATGAAAAATTGGAGTGACATGATTTGAATGCTTTGCCAATGCTTTTCAAAAGTTTTTAGGAGTTGCTATAAGAATAAATCCCTTGATCACAAGTTTTACAGAATGAGTTGAAAATGAAAGTGCGATGCAGATGTAGTAATGTACATATGAAAATGCTAATGGATCATGTGTAATACCTCTTTAGGTGAAGAGAGTTCACCAATTTGTTAAATTTCTCACCCTCTAGTGTACACAGAAAAATTCCCCATTTTTGTAGTCTTCTATTACTCGATATGGACCCAACCACCTAGGTCTAAATTTCCTTCCTCACCAATTTTTTTCTATCCAGTTGTCAAGTCTTAAGACCAAATATCCCTCATATATTTCACACTCGTAAACCTTCTTATTATATTACCAAGCCATCTAGTCAGCGTCAAAATTGAATCGTTGTTCAAGTGTTAAGTATAACCTCATCAAGACTTTCTAACTGAGAGAGTCACACTTCTCGATAGCCTTATTCTCCCAAGATTCCATGCAATGAAATATGGAGACTTGGTATTTCAACCTCGAGTGGTAAAACTACTTCCACACCAAATACCAAAGAAAAGGGGGTTGCCCCTGTTGGTGTTCTAACTGACATCCAATAGGCCCACAAGGCCGAAAAATCTTTAAATGCCAATCTCGTTTGTTATCCTTAATGGTCTTAAGGAGGATGGACTTTAATGTTTTATTCATAGCCTCAACCTATCCATTGGCCTAAGGATAATAAAGAGAAGCCGTGTGATGACTTATCTTGAACTTTGCACACAATTCATGCACCTCATTTTTTTTGAAAGACATTCCATTATCTAAGATAATGACTTGTGGGAAACCGTACCTACAAATGATCTGGTTTAAGATGAACTTAACGATCATAGACTCAAGTACAGTGGTAGGAGGCATGGCTTCCACCCATTTGTAAAGTACTATGTGGTTGTGATTATGAAGTTATGGCCATCTGTTGATGAGGAATATAATTTCCATATTAAATCCAGGCCCCATGTGGAAAAGGGCCATGGGGTTACAATTAGTTGCAAAGTTAGCGCCACATATGTGGATCTCATGGGAGAACTCTTGGCATTTATGGCATCTTTGCACAAACAAACTCTACTCATATCATGTTCTAGAGTGGGCCATAAATAGACCATTTGATGTATCTTTCGAGAAGTTTCATGGCCACCGAAGTGACCTCCAAATACTCCACTATGTGACTCATAAAGAATCTTCTCAGATTCTTTAACACCAATACATATTAACAACATTCCATCGAAGGCCCTGCGATAGAGCACCTACTCTACAATAACATACTTAGCGGAAATGACATGTAACCACCTTCTTTGTTGAGATGTTTCCCCTTCTAGATACGTATGGTCCACTATAAAATTAATGATGTTGGTATACCATGGACACATAAAAATGGGGGGCCTAGTCTCAACGAAGTACACACACTCATCGAGGAAGTCTAGATCTACCTAGATCACCTCCATCTAATGGATTATCAGCTAACTAATCCGCAATGATTTTTCCTTTGACATATTTCTGATTAACAAATGTTAACTCAAATTCACCCATCAGAGTTATGAAGCACCCAACCTTCTTAGACAAGGATCCTTGTGTGAGGAATGTCCACAAGTGATCTGACTTAACAATAACCCTCATTTCTTGATTCAACATATAATGTCTTAAGTGCTTTATCGCAAAGACTATGACAAGGCATTCTTTCTCTTCCTAGGTGTAATGTGTCTCATAATCAAGAAACATCTGACTAATGAAATAAATTACATGCTCTTGTTTATCGTCATCCTCTTGAGCCAACATGTAGGCTAGCGAAACATCCATAGCTTGTGAATACAAGATCAAAGGGTGATCTGATCTAGGTGACATTAGCGTGGGAGGGGACAATAAGAATCGTTTAACTACCTCAAAGGAATCGTTGCATTATTCTCGTACAATTAATGATATAATCCTTTTTCAATAAATTTATTGAGTGGGTGAACAAAAAGGTCAAATTAGGTATAAATCTTCGTATTGCCCCAATTTTTCAAAGAAAAGATCCGATGCTGACTCATTCGTTGGTGGAATCATTTCCCGTACATGACTCACATTTTGGCTAGGTCTACATTAATTCCTCATGAAGATATGATGTACCCAAAAATATTTCCTTCCTGTTACACTTGAATAAAAACTTTTCCAGTTCAATGTGATGTTGTATTTGATTAATCTCGAAAGGATTATATGAAGCACCTATAGGTGATTGTAGTGCTTTTTGGCCTTAGCCAACAGGTCATCCATGTAGGATTCCACAATCTTATGTATAAGATCATGGAATATATAAGTCATCGCTCATTGGTACGTAGCTCTAGCATTCTTAAGCCCGAATGGCATGACCACATAACAATAAGTTCCCCAAGGAGTTATAAACATGGTTTTGGCCTGATCCTCTTCAGATATTTTGATCTGATTATACCTAGAAAATCCATCCATAAGAGATAATAATTCAAAACTAATTGTTACGTCAATGATAACATCGATGGATGGGAATGGGAAATCATCCTTGGGACAAGCCTTGTTTATATCCCGAAAATCTATGCAGATGTGGATCTTCCCATTTTTCTTGAGAATGGGGACTATGTTAGATACCCATTGAGAGTAGTCAAATAGCTCGATGAATCCCACCTAGAGGAGTTTCATCACTTCTTCCTTCACCATGAGGTCCAATTTTGGCTTCATGTCCCTCGACTTTTTCTTAGTCAGCTTTACATCTGGTTTGGTGATAAGATTGTGCACCACAATGTGTGACAAAATCCCTGTCACTTATTTGTAATTAAACAAGAATGATTTCTGATGCTCCTTGAGAATGTGGGTTAAAAATAGCTTCAAAATCTTTGGTTCTTCTATGGTCCCGATATTTATATAAATTGTTCCTCGGTTAAGGAGGAATTTCCTTCCTCAAAATCATGAGGGGCCGGAGGTAACTCTAAATCCCCCTCTTCTACCTCCTCACAAATGTCAAGTTCCCTCCTAGGAGAAGACTCTATCATGGGATTTCCAAAATAGGAAGAAGAGTGTGGAATTAGAGAAATATTAACCTCATGATGTGTAATATGTAGTTTTGTGAGAGCATTTAGATATTCTAGAGTTACTTTGTCAATGTCAACTTTGATCTATAATGATAGACTCCCTCTCAGTCTCTACGTATGTCAACATTGGAGTTACCAATGTCTTACGGACCAAAGGTTCTCGCACGGAGACTATGAAGATTGAATCTTCCAACTCACCACTTGGAGTAAAGTGAGAAGCAGATGTTGTGATTGAGTCTGTAAGGAGATTATGGTCTTGTGGAATTACCTTGATTGATAGGAAGTCAAACCTCTTCATTAAATTTAGCACTTCCATTTTGTAAAGTTGCAAATACTAAGCTCTAGTCTCATACACTTCGGATACTTGATTCGTAATCAATTGTGAATCACCCAACACTCTGATATTAAGAGCACCCATTCTTTCAGCTATGATGAAACCAATTAGAAGGGATTTGTATCCAAATTTCCCCATTATTTATACACTTGAAGTTTAACTTGAAGGAAAAAGTTAGAATCCTTCGCTCAGAGAGGTAAGAATCACACCCGACCAAGTGCCAAGACCATGGATCATCTTTTTGAATCTTTCTCCTTCACTTCCGCCATACCTCAACCATACAAACATCATTTTCTGGGAGAGAACCGAGTCCTAGGGTATGTCCTATGCCCATAGAATCGAAAGGAAGGATAATTGGTAAATATTTTTCAAATAGCTTGACAATATTTTTCGTAGTCACTAACGATAATGTCTCTACAATGACAGTTTCATCTTTGACTGGAATGCCTTGAATCAAACCCATGACTTCTAATTCCATTGTAGGAACCAAATTTTCCTTTGGTACTGAGATTGTAGGTTTATTTAAATGATTTGTAGGAATCTCAAACTCAAATTAGACTCTTGGCCTCTTTCAAATTGGCTAAGTGTATGTCAAAGGGTTTTGGATCACCCTGTGCCATAAAAACCTTCCCTAAATGCAGAACCTAACTTCTTGAAACAAATTGGAGGGAATATCCTTCATGTGATGAATCCAAGGATGAACAAGGATCATATTATATATATTTTTTCCTATCTATAATATAAGATTTGGTTAGTACCATAATAGGTCCAAGGGTGACCGACAACACTATAGTTCTGATTGATGTTGCTTTGAGGTTGTCATAGCCCCTCAACATATTTCATGTCAAAGAGAAATTGGTCTCTCCGTACCCTAGTTTTTGAAGGAAAGAGAAGGGGAATATGTTAATAGTTTCCCCATCATCAATCATCGCATGCTTTACATAGTTGTTGTAAATCCATACTTGTAAAAAAATGTTGGATCACCTCTACGAACTATTTCAGTGTCTATGGGCATCTTGTTGATATCGAACACAAATCCAACATCTCTTTCAGGCTGCCCTGGAGGATAGACATCAAATTATACATGGTTTATTTGTGCTTCTGGAGGAGGGGTGAGATTAGCCAAATGACGAATATGCAATGATTCTAGTAGAGTGACCCTATGAGCAAGGGAATTCTTTAACATATCTAAGAAGGAAATGTGTGAGAATGTCTTAGTTAAGTCACTAAACAAATTGTAAGCTCCTACTGATTACTTAGCATATTATATATGTCATCTGATGTAGTCAGGTAGATTGGAATAGGCTGTGAAGAATAATACACAGGTTCTAGTGGCGGTGTTAATTTGGGGTTCGGTGTCCAACTCTACCAATGCCGCAAATTTTGATTGTTGGAAACCATATAAAGGAGGTGCCACCTATGGGTTTGACGAAGTTGAGGCTTCATGATCATGGGTCCCTATCTACAATACCCTTTTTAAACCATTAGGATCTATTCTACCATCCTTTGGATGCGTGGGGAGAGGATCGTTAAAGATGCCAAGCAAAGTGTGTTCACTTTGGAGATACGTGTCCCATGTAGGTGTTTTGAGTGGGAGCTATTGGGTTTTCCAAAAACATGTCAAAAATAATTGTCTTTGGCCCCTTACGCAAACTTTGTAAAAATTTATTACAATCATGGCATGTTCTTGCTCCGCCTCACGAACCCTATGGAAACCACAATATAAATTAGGATCATAATCTCGAGGCCTTTGGTTTGCACTTTGTTCTAGTCCAAAATTACGATTAGTGTTCAGTTGTTGATTGTTATGGTTAAAATTTGGGAACCCTTGCCCTTGGCTTTGAAATTGGTTAGGGCCTTTGGTTTGTGTTTGTCTTACTTGTTGAGGTTGTTGTTGTTGTTTTTGTTGGTAATTAAAATATACGCATTGACCGAGGCAAGAAGTTATTGTTCCTTTGATTATTTTCATTGTTATTTTGGTTATTTGAAGTAGAAGCATTGGGAGTATCAACAAGATTGGGCTTCTTAGGTTGGTCTATCATTCCATCTCGTCATGACTCCACAATTCTTGTTAAGGATTTTTAGTCCTTGGTTGTTATTCATGTTGTTGGCGTAATCTGGGGTTATTTTGATTGGGGGTGAGTATCCTTCCATTAGCTCGTATTTCTTACAACCACTATCAATGGCTTTTGGTCAATTCAAAGTACACTCTCTAACACCTCTTCATATCTCCTTAGTGGGAAATTTTTAACCTCTTTGTTTGTTTCCTGTTGAGAGAGTGGAGGAACAAATCACAAATTTCTGTTTGATCCATATTTTGAATGCTTATAAAGGAGTAGAGAACTTGTCACCACCTTTGAATAAAGTGGGCTACAGACTCATTGTGTTCTTTCTTGATATGAAGGAATTCCTAATTCCTATTCTCAAAAGCTTGTTCATATCAAAATATTTAATAAATTCTGATACAAGTTGCTTGAACGAGTGTATTGAAGCCTCGATATCCTATAGTACCAGTTGAGAGCAATAAATTTTAGTCTCTTAGGAAAATTTTCGCATGACTACGTCCCATGGGAGAAACTCTTGAATGGATACTATGTAAGCCTTGATGTGGGCATTAGGATTTCCCTCCCTTTTGAATTTTAGAAGATCAAGAAAGGGTCTTGGGAGCATGACTATCTGAATGGAGAATTCTAAGGGTTCCTTGAGATATTAAGAATAGGTCCTCATTGCGTATGTTTCCACCATTGAAGATCCTTGTTGGGAGGTGGGGGTTGCATCGGTTGCTGAAATGGGACAACATAGACATTCTTTGGGGCATATGAAATCCCCTGTGGTTTTCCATTCGGACCCGGGTAGGTATGCATGTCCCCCTACGGAGATTTAGAATACATGTGTACATAGGGGGTTGATTACCTTAATATGGAATCGAAGGCACAAAGCTAGGAAAATTAAATTTCTATATGGTATGGCATTTGAGAATGCACTTTGGGTTGGTGCCTATTGCAAATATCCATATATGGCTTGGGGGTATACCCAAGCAGTGCCCATCCCCATAAGCGAGATCTCCGGGGTTTTGAGTATTCATATAACCGGAGGATTACATGCGGTAGGTATTTTCTATAATTGCAGTGGGTAGGAGAAGTTTACACTTGCCTTGCATATAAATTATGATTATTTTGGGAAAGATCTAGCTTGTTGACTTTGTCTACTAAATCTGAAATGACATCACCCATTGACGAGGTGATGCTTTGCTTAGGTACTTTTTTTGAGCCCTCGAGGTTGTTTAGGAATATGGTATCTGCTATGAATTGTTCACTATGTTGACACCTCATTGGCAATATTTTTGGCTAGAGGAGGGGTGGTGTTATTGTTTGGAGTAGGACATCACCTTGTCCTTGTAACCTATCAAAATCTTGCTTCATGTTTTGGAAGTGTTGTTCATTCCTAACATATTGTGCTAAATATTCATCATCTAGATGTAGGATTTGATCAATTACATGATAATGGGTTGTTAAAACAATGCTTGAGGAGATGAACTTTCTTAACCAATGAAATTTGTGTTGTTTAAACTTGATTTTATGTGAGGATAGGTCTACGTGACCTAGTCAAGTTCCTCAATACATATAGAGGAACCAACATTGGTTCCCCTGAAGCAGAGGGGTTTGAGCGAGGTGAGAGGTTGTTCACCCATGTTGAAAGTTAAGATGATTGTTATGGTATACTTGATTAGTAGTTGAACATGTCAAAACCCAAGATGGATCGACCATAATCATCATATCCCGACATATTCGGGAGTATAATAATACTCGTAGAATAAAGTATGGACGAAGAAATAAGAAACATTTAGAGACTAGATATTCATGTCGGGTTCACCAATTTTTACAATAGAAAATCAACACGTGACCTTCTTCGCATCAAAATCTCGATGTCCTACCAAGATAGCCAATGTAGAATGAATGTTAATGAAAGTGTGGTGACAGAGATTAAGATAATTGGGAAATATTATATCTTCAACATGTAACATCGGGATATACGAGTCTAAGGAAAATAATTCTCTCATAACTTAAAGTGGTGTGATGGCTTGGTTTGAGATAATAGTCGCTCGTAGACTCCAATCAGTGTTGAGCTCAGTTGAGATTTTTTTTTGGTTGTTGATCTATGGGCACGTTGTATAAATTTCCAAACAAGGTCATGGAAGTAAGAATGAGAGGCATGATGGAGCCACATGTATTTATGGGAAAATTTTTTGTTTAGTCGAAGAAAGTCTTAAATTGATCACCGTGTTATGTTTAGCAAGGAAAGTTGTGGAATAATATCTAGTGGAAGTGGTGAAGATTTAAATACTAATTTATGTAAACTAGTGTCAATGTATAACTGACTAGCACACCCATTGGGTTGTGGGACCTAAGGATCACAACCAAAGACTCATGGAGGTTGTGGCCCTTGAATGGTCATGTGTGTAATCAAACCTTGTTGCTATGAGAAATCTAATAGTCATAGGCTTGATTAGCAATGATGTTTAGCATATTGATTTGTTCTATTTTCTTACGGAAAGTTGTGAGTGTGCGTAAGACTTTCAAATGTAAATTGGTATCAATGTCAGTTATCAATTCTGTCCCATTGGGTTGTGGACCAAGGGATCACAATTGTATGTATTTTCCTGTTGTGGATTGTTGATGGTCATACAGAATGAAATAAAATGATTTTTGATAAGAAAAATAATTACTGAAGGAAATCTAATCTATGTTTTTGGATTTTTCACAATATTATGGATCAAAGCAATAAAAGCAAACTAATCTACCAAAGGAAATCTTTTTATTCTTTTCTAATTTTTAAGCAATGCATTCTAATCTAATAAATAAACTAAAGACAAGCAATTAGCTGGATGTAGCTGGTTACTTGTGTGAATGTATGAATCTAATGTAAAACAAATAACCTAGTCTAATCAAAACCCTTGAAACTCTACCTCGAGGTGAAGAACAAATAATGACAACTTTGAAAGGGGATATTGTTCCCCACAAATTCCCTCTGGTAGTGTTAAAGAGGAAACTTACTAATGATTTGATCTACTTGTGATTGAATAATCTATTGAAATGAATGATTTTATACTCTATTTTATTTGTAATTGAAACTAGTGATTTGAAATTTATAGTTAAATAAACAAGGAAAACAAACACACAATTCCAACTCGACAAGCAAGAGCTTTGACAAATTTGGTTGTGTCTCGTATCTGTCCCCTCAATATGTTCCTTTCTTTCTCCAAGTGTTCATGTGTTTCCAAGGGATTGGGAATGTAAGAATAGAAATTGGAGGATGGTGCTTTAGCAATGATAACCGACTTGATGGCGGTTCGGATGCTATCAAAGTATAAGAGAGATAACACAAGAGATCGAGCTTGGCTATGCAATTCCTAACAAGAGTGTAAAGATGTACAATGTAAGATAAACAAACATTCTCAGCATTTTGCTTGAATACAAGCATGGAATATATAGGAATGGATTGTTTTTGGCGCCTTCAAGCTCAAGGAAAGAAGGAACAATTCTAACTAATTAAATCTATTTAAAAATAGGAGGAAGGAGAACCAAACAATCAAAGTTATTTTTAGATAATTTGGCTCACAGATGCATGCAAAAGCAAAATTAAGTGAACCATCACATGTTAAAACATGCGTGAGATAATTTGGAAAAATCAAGTAGGACCATTTGCCATGTTTTGGGTGACGGTTTCAAAAGCTCGCCACCTAGGTAGGGTGGTGGTCCCGACACTAAAGGTCAAAACATTCACGGAAAGAGGCGGGAAGATGGAAAAAGCATGAGAACACAAATCAAAAATGTCTAGGTATTAAATATACATTTCAAATGGAAATGGAGCTCAAACATCTTCTTGCAGGACCAGATTCATCATTGCGACTTTTGTAACCTTTTTCGACAATGTAGCACATGCAATTTTGGGTGTGTACAAGACTCATTCACAATACAAGCCGAGCTCATATGTTCCTACCATATTGAGCCACATGACCCATCTCTCATCTAATCAAATTACTCTGAAGAGCATATTATCTCGTGAAGAGTAGATTATCCCTCCTTCCATGTATGCATTTTGCTACTAGATGAATGGGCCGAGAGAGATCATAATTTTGATCGTTATGATGAAGAGCTCAAAACTTTTAAAACTAGTCTGGGAACTTATTGTATTCTTCAGGAGGAATTTGTGATACCCACGACATTCAAATAAGAAGAAGGAAATGTTTCTAGACTATGAAAAATGTTATTTGATGGTTTTAATAGCAAAAATGGACCCGAGGTGGGTGTTGTGCTCATTTATCCAAAAAATGAAAATCTCTTCTTTGCTCATAGATTGCAATTTACATGTTCTAATAATGTAGCAGAATATGAATCATTAGTGCATGAATTGTTGATTACTGAGAAAAGAAATATCAAAGAGTTGTCGGTCATCGAGACACTTTGATTTAGATGTTCAAAAATTTTACAAATGGGAGGTGTGTTAGAAAGAATAATTTGTTGAAGGCTTACAAACATAGAGTCTGGGATTTGTTAAAAAGTTTTGATGTCATTAACCTACAAGTTGTTCCCAGAAAGTTGAACAAAGATGCATACCAAATGGCGGCCCTTGGCTCCCAATTCTCACATGCTGAGGATTTGATCAAAGGGAATGCCCAACATATCAAAATGGTGGCTAGGCCATCTATTCCAGATAATAGGCTTGCTAGTAAGTATTTGAAAATGATGAACAAATTATGTAGTTTATCCAAAATGAGGTGGAATTATCCTCAAATATGCAAGCTGATTTACAAGAAGTATATGGGGATCAAATTATTCAACTAAAATCAAACAAGTTACCCAAGAGATGAGTCACTCTGGAGTAGCTCTTCACTCGATGATGAGTTCAAAGGAATGGAAAAGAACATGATAACAAATTAAGAATATTGTCAACAAGTTTCAATTTCTCTAGGAAAAGAACTTCTACTTGGAAAGGTATGTGATGCAAATGAAAGGAAAGCTTTTGTTTCCTTGTGTCAAGGGTTCAGTGATGTGTTTTCATAGGATTATGAATATTTAAAAGAATTCAATCCAGATATAGTCCAGCATTCCATTGATCTTGATCCCAACATCAAGCTAGTTAGACAGAAATAGAGGTCGAAAAACCCCAAGATTGAGCCCATCATGAGAAAGGAACTCTCCAAACTCATTGAGGCCAAAATAATTTTTTTGATTAAGTATTTTACTTGGGTTGAAAATTTGGTCCCGATAAGAAAGAAGAATGGTGAAATATGGCTCTGCATATATTTTAGGGATTTGAACAAATCCTCCCATAAGGATCATTATCCCTTGCCTCCTATGGAATAAATTTTGTAGATAGTTGCAAGAGTGGAGAGGTTCTCCATGCGTGATGGTTATTTTGGTTTTAACCAAATAAAAGTGAAAAAAGAATATCAGTATAAAACCATGTTCATCACCAAATGAGGAACATTTTCTTATCAAAATATTCCCTTTGGCTTATCAAATGTAGGTTCTACTTTCCAAAGAGTAATGGACATTATTTTCAAAGGGTAGATTAATCAATTCATCTTGGTCTACCTAGATGACATTATTGTTTTCTCCAAACAGAGCACAAATCACATGAGGCACCTAGAAAAAGTATTTGAAATATGCAGAGAGTTTGGCATATCCCTTAACCATAAGAAATTAAATTTTGCAGTTCGTAGAGGTAGGATCTTGGGGCATGTTATTTCTAAGAAAGGCATCACCATTGATCTAGAGAGAATTTTTGTTATTACAGCTCTTTCCTTGCCATCTCACAAGAAGGCATTGCAGTATTTCCTTTGAAAGATAAACTTTGTTAGGCACTTCATTCCTAACTTCCCAGAATTGATAAGACATATTACCCTCATGCTCAACAAGGATGCAACATTCAAATGGACCGCATAATGGAAATAATTATTTGAAAAGATAAAATAAGAGATTTCTTGGGCCCCAACATTTATTAATCCATATTACACTAAATATTTCATTCTTTAAGCTCATGAGGTGGAATCTAGTATAGCCGTTGTTTTGACACAACTAAATGATCAAGTAATGGAGTAGCCTGTTGCATTTTTCAGCCAAACACTGAAGGATTATGAGCTCAATTATATTCATATTGAAAAATAGGTGTTTGTCATCATGAGAGCCTTAAATAAATTCAAAATCATGATTGTTGCTAGCCACGTAAAGGTTTTGGTATCACATTCTAGTGTTAGAGACTTCATCATGGGAGCATAAATTAGTGAGAAATGAGCTAGATGGGTAACTAAAATCATGGAATATGATGTGACCATTAAGGCCACAAAATTGGTAAGAGGAAGCTAACTTTGTCAACAACTATCTCTAGAAGTTGCATAACCTCAAGAGATCACCCTCATGAATGAAGTGCCCTCAAATTATGAGCTACCGCATGATGTTGAATGGAAATAAGATGAAAGGAATACAATTAATGATTGCAACTGGATTACTGATATGTCAAAGTTTTTGTCTACTGGTGCATACCCTCTTGGTTTCAATAAAGAGAATAGAAGACATCCAAGGTTGTGATCTATTTCTTATGCATTAGTTAATGGCACCCTATTCAAAAGGAACATTGATGGAGTACTAATGAGGTGCATTGAAGGTGAATAATGTGACAAGGTCCTGACCGAGTTCCATGATGGATTCTCAGGTGGACATTTCTCTACTAAAGCTACAACCATGAAAATCATAAAAGAAGGCTATTTTTGGCCTACGTTGTTTGTGGATGCCCACAGGTGGGTTAGGAAGTACAAATATTGTGTGCTATTCACTGGAAAGAAAATATTGGCAGCCTTGCCACTTCATCCAATTCAAGAAAATCATTTGTTTTCACAATGGGGTCTCGAATTCATTGGTATGATCAATCCACCATCTGTGGGTCACAAATGGGTACTCACAACCATAAACTATTTCACTAGGTGGACCGAGGTCATGCCATTGAAGGAAGCCACTAATTAGTCATCCTGGAATTTCTTGAAGAAATTGTTACAATTTTGGTGTCCCTTAGACCATCATTTATGATAACACTAAAGATTTTATGGGATCCAAGATTTCTAATTGGGCTTTGGGACTTGGAATTTATCTGAAAACGTCTTCCAATTATTACCCCCAAGGTAATGGATTGCGAAGTCTACTAATAAGGAATTGATCAAAATCATGAAGAGGACAATGGACATCAACAAAATACGGTGGCACACAAAGATAAAAATGCTCTTTGTGCGGACTCGATAACAAATAAGAAGGAAATTGGCGATTCTCCTGTATAAACTGGTATATGGTAAAGAGGAAAGATTTCCATTGTCACTTAAGTGCCTTTATAGCTCAGTGAGCTGGAATTTGAAGACATGGATAAGAGGGAAAACATATTAGTGAAATTGGTGTAGTTAGAGGAAAAAATAAATTCCACCATGGACAAGATGGAACAACATCAGGCGTCAACCAAATGGTAGTTTGACGAGAAAAATGGAAATCAGTCATTCAAGGTTGGAGATCTAGTTTTGAAGTGGGACAAGGATCAAGCTAAACCTAGAAGACACTCCAAATTTGATGTTATTTGGAGTGGACCATATATCATTACCACTTACAAGGTGGCTAACTCATTCGAGTTATCTGATATTGATGCAAACATGTTTCAAATCCCAATCAATGGGATTCATCTCAAGCCTTCCCAGTAAGGAATTTTCATGCATCTTGTATATAGTAGATTCAAATTTCAATTCCTCCAAGTGCTTTTAGAACACTACATTGTTGGTAGTTTAGGTTTCTTTTTCGTAGGTGCTTTGCACAGTCTTGTTTCTTTGAGATGTTCTTGTGCAATTTGTTTCATCACGTTCTCAAGATGATTTTGAAAATATCAATAATTAGTTGTAATCACTTCAGAAAATCAAATATAGAGTAGCTAAATCAGATTAGAAGAATTTCAATTTGACTCTATGCCCAATGGATTCTAAGGCTACTGATCATCTCATCTAGCAGGCAGATGGCCCCTATGAGTCACCAAAAATGTTGACTATTTTTGCACCCATTGCAAAATAGAGAAGCTTGGTATTTCATGGAATTGGATTAATTGGTCATGGTAGTGTTCAAGCATGTTGTAGATTGAAAGGAAATGTTCAGACTAAGGAGTGAATCCTGAAAAGTGAGGCAAAAAACTTGAAAGGATGCGGAGGACAAAAACCATGGAACAAAGAAAATACAAAAGCTGTGGGGTGATGAATAGGTAGTCCATGGAAGTCAACATGAGGCCATGCCATAGTAATGCCATGGAATAAAGTAGAAAATCTAGTGATGTTGTAGAACATAAGGAGGAACCGCATGGAAGCCAAAATAAACACAAGACTAAAATAATAAATTCACGTATTGAAGGAAAACATTAGTTTTCCACATATTACTAAATGAACATGAATCTGATTTGATATTTGTAAATATGATATTATTTGAAGGAATATTAGCCTTCTCCATGCGAAGAGAATCAAATTTCATGGATTAAATGTTAGTAGGTGGATGAAGTGAAGAAATACATCTCCAACATGTAAAGGGGCTATTCTAGACTGGTCAACCACCAAAATTAAATGCAGTATGGGCATCGTTCCCCTTCAACAAGGAAAGTGGCATTAGGAGTTGATTTTTGCAAGAATATCACATCTTCTCAGAAAATTGAATGGAGGTGATCGGTTGGTGAAATAGGGAATTCGAGTTTCCCTCCCTTCTTTCCTTCTTTATCTTCTCCAAATTTCTATATATTGTAAAGTGATGCCCAATTTTAATGTTGGATACTCTGGGAATGCACATTTATCATTTTTTATTACACAAGAATTCTAAGGGTCGCATGCCTTGGGCTTGAGTTTTGTAAATGTTTTACATCTTCTTCTTGTATCGTGATGATCTATGCATGATCTTTAAGTAATAAATATCTAGTTTTGTGGCTCATTTCAGCCTTAGCTATTGTTTTATTACACTCTCTTGCCTCTCATTTACTTATAGGTTTGTTGCATGCATTGTTTCAAAGTTTATGTTCATTGCGCATCATGGAATTGGAACCTTCGAAATGGTTTTGATCTATGGCTTAGTTCGGCCCTCTTCATTATTTTTTTCTTCCATTTTCCCTCTTGCTGAAGTATTCATCCCCTTATTTTTGGTGCTATCACCTTCTCTAGTTTAGGTTTATGTTTTATGCATCTCCTTCTCACCTTGGTCTCTTGATTCAATAGATAGTTTCATTTCAATTCCTAGGAGTAGTTTTACATTAGGAGTAAGTAGATGAAGTCAATCTTCTCCAGAGGTCTGTCTCAGTTCGAGTCCCATAACTTGGAGATAGTTCCATGTTGTCTCAAATCGTGAATTGTCTATGATTTGAGATGGGTGTAATTTTGAGCTCCAATAGTACATGGGCCAAATGTGAGATAAATTCCATGGGTATAGGGCATACTACTTACTTCCATTAAAAATGTAGGGCATACGATAAAAGAAACACATAGATTTAGCTAAATTTCTGGGTCGATTCCTTAGATTAATTTCACTTTGGTTTATTGAATTTTGTATCTCTCTCTCTCTCACTCTCACTCTCTCTCTCTCATGTTTTCTTTCTCTCTCTCTCTCATGCTCTCAAAAGTATCCTGTCCTAGAAACTATTAAGGAATAACATTTACTCCTTTATGTATCCCCTTTCAACTATTTATGAAGCTTGATCATTTCAATTCTATAAGGTATTTGTGCCATGTAAGAAATTTCTATTTTCACTTTCTTAGGAACCCTAGCTAATGTTTTGTATCCAAAAAAATTTCATGCCCCTCTAATCTACAATACTGATTAGAAAGTGAAAAATTCTCTTGATCTTTTGCACTACAAGGATCATAAAACCTCATGTATTTCCAGAGTAGTGTATATCATCTACCTTATTGGTGTGGAAATGTGGACATTCATGATTCAATTTGAAAGGTGGTATGAGAAAACAACAATCTCTATGCATGACATTTTGGTCTTATACATGTTCATTTTCAAAAGAATGTCTTCTTCCTTGAAAGTGTCTCACTAACTCGGTAAGGATTTCGTATACTTTAGAAAATTCACATTTCTCGGACAAATATGGTAATTTCCATAGAGATGTTCAACATTGGAGTCTAAACTATGAAAATGATCCTTAACATTCATAATCAAAGTTGTACAAGTTATTTATGAGATCAAATCTTAGATCATCTTCATAATAATAATAGAAAAATTTGGAACTATAAATTACATAGCTTAAAATTTCAAAGAGCATCCTTTCCTAGAAATTATTACGCCACAACATTGAATATTTCCTACATCCTTAAGGATGATTAGAAGGTGATTTTGGATAATATGAATGCAAGAACCAACAAGTGGACTAACCTCTTTAGTTATCATTGGAATGTTTAATTCATCCTAATTAAATAGGTCCTTCAAGATCTCCCTATATACATATTTTATGGCCACCATCGCAAAAAAAAATTAATCTCAAAGGAAATGGATGAAACATAAAGAATATAATATTTATATATCATAGATGTAATGTAAAATCTTAAGTATATTGAATGTTTTGAACATTGATCATCTTATTAAATATTAATTGTATTGAATTTTTTGAATGCTCAATGTAAAATGTTAAGTATCATAACAACATATATCTTTGTCTCTCTTTTTTCTCTCTCTCTCCACACTCTCACTCTCACTCTCACTCACACTCCCACTCCCACTCCCATTCCCACTCTCACTCTCCTCTCACCCTCACTCTCACTCTCTCTTTCTCTATCTATATCTCCCTCATTCTCTCTCTTTCTCTTTGTAGTTAGAATTTAATTATTAGAATTAATGTAATATTGTGTTGTCTCATTGCATATGTTTCATTTTAATTATTGAGATTCCATGAAGTGGATAGGATTGAAATTGACATTATATTATTATAATTGATGGCATTGAATGATTATAGTATAGTGTCAAAATTGTAAATTAGTTAGATATATTTTTAATTCCCATGTTTAACACATGGAAAAAATGAACACTAATAATACATATTAACATAGCATACATATGATATCATATTAATCCACTTAGATACAAGTTTTAAAACATTTTTTTCCTCATATATTATATTGATTCAAAAATCCTTGATAGCATACAAAATTTGATCAAAATCAATGTCTTAACAAAGCCATGTAGGCATATACAATGATATACATCAACAAAATATAAATCTACGCCAATATGCCATGAAGGAAGACAAAAATCCATATACATCTAAACTATGGGGTATCATCAAACAATCTAGTTCTTTTCGCCACCTTTGGGAAGATGAATCAAGCACATCATTGGAATCTCCCCTACTCACGATCATACCTCATATGCTCAAAGGATGCTTGTATCTCCATATATTAATACAAATAAACAACATACCCATTAGTATACAATTAGTGACATATATAAAATGAAACTACTTAAAAATAAATACTTACTGCAATATAATTATCACTAGCAATAATCCTCTACCTTTCAAGATCATCAACATCAGCATGAGATGCACTGAATCTGAGTAGTCACCTCATCCTATGAAAACTATGATGAAGAAAAATAGAATATGCATGAATCTCATTTAATTATACTACATGATGTTATTAAATACAATAAATTTACTATGAAAACAACTTTACTAACACATATACCTTTGTAAGAGGCACAACAAAAGCTATGCCCATAACAACTCCAATCTCTAATGATTGTTGAATCTCAATAGAAATCATTATTGATGTCATATACTAAAATAATAGTAAAACTCACATTAGTAACTTCATACATTAACTATGGTTCATTCTCTTTCATGTACATGATGAATAAAAATAATTAAAATCAGATCAAAAGTAAATTTGCCAACATGTGAACTCATACCGACATTCACTTGTGGAGAAGGGGAATGTGACACTAGATGTATAGTTTGACCCTGTAATTTTATAAAAACACACATGACTCATTAATTTTCATTCACAATTGATTAACATTGTTAATTATAAGATTTTGTACATTATATATATATATATATATATATATATAATTACAACTAATTTCATGTAAAATTACCTGTTGGTCAATACCAAATGTTGAATCCAGTAGAGAATCTGTGATGATGATATTCTCCAACACATAATCATGATGTTCCTCCTCTAATAGGAAATTGTGCTCGGCATGTGGAGTTTCCTCACGAGGCTATGGAGATGCCTCACAAAGTTGTGGAACCTGTCTCGTGAGGTTTTAGAGCTATCACGAGGTTTCAAGCTGTGGATCTACCACGTGAACCACATGGTGTCTTTAATACAACAAACATGACACTATATGGTATATGATGTAATATGGCTAGAAGGACCAACCTCATCACCTTGGGAGAGATGAGTGCCATGTTATAGAAATTCCTATGTCAATGACTGATACAATCAAGGGTATGAACATCCATTGTCTCCTTTACTGTGAAGGGGAATGAAACATGATGAATATGTGGGTGATAAATGGGTCTAGTTGTTTGGTTTTGCAAAAGTTTTTACCACACTCTATCCTATGCAAGAGCCTTTTTCTCTACCCCTGAAAATCTCAAATCTCACAATAGTTAAGTATTTCATTGAGGATGAAATCACAATAGAGTTTCCTCAAGAAATATTGTGGCACCTCAAAATTGTTACAAGGTGGTTGTTAAAAAACCATTCACCACCTATCCCAAAAATTATTTTTATCCCCTCATGATTACACCAATGGATGGGGAATCTTTTGCAATCCAATCGTAATGGTGTATTAGTTTTAGGATTTGTAAACAATGCACACAATTTATCTTTTGTGATTTTTTCTTCTTCATTACTGACATAAGAAAACTTATCTGCATAAAAATTGAGGCACTTGGTTTTAAAACTCTCCCATGTGTTTATTTTTCCAACCACATTATTGATATTAGATAATAATGATCCTAATGATGTGGCTAGGTTTTGACGATGTGGATTTGTGGCATTAGGGTTTCTATTAAACACTCCATTTTTATTTTGTTGTTTGTAATCTCCCCAAAATGCTGTTCTACATGTTAGGAGGATGTCTTGCTATAGAAGGGGGTGTTTGAAGGATATTTTATTCTTCATCTTAGTCTACGGGTGAATCAAGGGATTGAATTGAAGGTATAGAAACATCTGAAAATAAAAATAAATTTAAAAAATAACTATAAAAAAATAAGATTAATAAAGAAAATAAAAAACAACCAAACTTATTAGCTCTTCGGCATCGTCAATTTGAGGTGCCATGAGGTGTCGATGCCAAAAATCTATCATAAATGCATTTTTGTTATTCATCGCTTGTGTTTTCCTCTCCTTTAGTTTTTGTTTTCACAATGAACTGCTCTCGGGTTTTGACTATGTTTTATGATATTCAAAACACGAGTATGTTATAACACGCTTGTGTTATAACATGACCTCAATTTCCCCCTTTCATGTTATAACACAACTGAGCCATAACATGACTGCATTATGGAAAAAATAACCAAAAACCATATTTTGTCAAATTTTTGGTCCCCAACTTGGTGCAATTACCCTAATGTAATACTTTCTCACCATTTCAAGAACAACTAAAATCTTGTAGTCCAAAACTTGCGTGAGGGTCATCATGGAATATTACCTTAATCTCACCTCCTCCTCATCCCTATAATCTATCCAATAGTCCTAATGGTGAGACTCATGTCTATAGGAAGTCTTCAAAGCTTCCTAAAATATCCATTGATGTCATACTTGGGCCTAGGAGTGAAATTTTGAAAATTAATTCTACCCACTTATACTTCTAAGAGACTAGCCTTGAACAAGATAGGGCATGTGTACCTCCCAATGTTTATTGGGAACTTAATCATTACCTTATGCTTTTCTTTAATAATTTTTTGTACTTCTACCAATTTCCTTGATGCCTCCAAATGTGTCGATATCCATTTTTCCACCAGAAAGAATGGATAACAAGGAAAGATCAGACATGAGCTTTGGCCAGAGCATTCAAGGAAGAATTTTAGGTTTGTAGGAAAATTCATGCTTTGGAAGCTTCTGCGAGGTTTTGGGAGTTCAAAATCACTAAGAAACATTTTTCCTATTTAGGGTTATAAGAGTTCAAGAGCTTGTCTAGAATGTGAAAATGGGTTCCCGGGTCCACAATCGGCGGAAAAATGGGAAAATATGGAAAGGTTGAAAAATATAGTCCTAGAAACCCTACCTCATCCCCATGGCATCGACACTAAGAAGATCCGGAAAAGGATCAAAAAATCATGAAAAATGTCAAAGGGGGCCAAAATTGGATAAGAACCCAAACAACTTGGTCAGCACGATGATCGAGTTGTTTCCATCTCGCCAAGTTGGTATGGAGATCACAAAGGCCAAGTTAATAAGTAACTCGGTGGGGCTCTTGGAACAACTTTGGAAAGATCTTGTAGATGGTGGGTCTACTCAGGTATTGAGGGCTTGGTGGATGGGTAGCTCATTGTGAAGTCGAGTCGAGCCATGGGGAGGAAGTTTGGACGGATCGAGAGGACACGGTAGTGAGATCATTATAGAGGTCGGTGTTAGGTTGGCGATTCATACTCGCATGTTAGATTAACAAGGTGGTTGATCACCTCGATGGGATTGTAGGGTGTTACATAGTTTCGAGACTAAAACATGGATGAGTCAACATGGGGGTGTATCGGCTCAGTAGGTCAAAGGATCAAGTCAGGAATGCATGGTGAGAAAAACATCGGAAAGTCAATGTTGATGTGGGGTAGAACAAGGTCTTGACATACATGTATTGGGAGTTGGTGAGTTGGGCATGAAAGTATTGTATGGAGGATGTGTTTTTGGGGATCGGTGCTGAGTTTGTAGGAGCATGGAACACCTCGGAGCGATGTTAGATGTAATGTGGCTTCCAAATCTAACATACTCGGGTGAGCCAACTCGAGAGGTGGGTGTGGGGATGCACCGAGCACGATGTAATTCACCGAGTTGTGTAGTGAAAAAGTAGAACTTGCCTCTGTCTTACATGGTGAGTTAAATGGTGTCTTAGGTGGCGAGTTACCCAAGGAGCTAGGTAGGTGGGTGATGCTCCCAAATCGACCCATACAAATATGATCATAACTTTCATTATGCTCATCCATTTTGGGAAAACTTATAGTCGATGGAAAGAGGATTTAGAGATCTATGATATGAAATTATTAAAAATGGGAAATTAATGGGTTATTTAGGTGAAAGTAAAGGATGAATTTGTATGGAAATGGAGGCCATACCTAGGTGCATAAATGAAGTAAATAAAGGTATAGAGGCACACTTCTTCTCCCATAATCCAAAGTACAATAGGGCATGGGTTTTTCAGGTTTCCCCATCCCTCTTGTAGGTGTGATGATGATTTTGGAAGGTTGTTGAAGTATAGATTTGGGTTTTTATCTCTCTCTCTATCTCTCTCTCTCTCTCTCATCTCCTTCTTCTTATATATTGTAAAAAGGAGCATTTTTAAAGGCGGTTGATTATTCTCCATTTTCTCCTTTCCCTTTTATAAGTCATTGAGGTCTACTTTGAGATAAAACCTTCATTTTAAGATTTTTGTAAGGAATATATGCCTTTTACCTCCATTGTAATGAAGTGTATCAACTCTTGAATCAATAAAATTAGATTTGTGGTTTTTTTGCAACCCTTGTTTATATGTTCTTACAACTAGTGACCTCTTCATTATATTTAAAGGTATTTTGTGCATTTTTATGGTTTCTAGTAAGCTTTAAATGATTGTGTTTAATGAAAGTAATAGTGTAAATGTTTGTTTGTGGATCGTGGTGTCTCAATACCCTTCCAATCTCTATTTCCCTTCATTTTCACCATTGGAGAGTATCGCGATCACCCTTCTCTTGGTGCTATCACCCCTTGAGTGTAGGATTTCCCCTTTCTTTCATGCAATCTCTCTCTCTCTCTCTCTCTCTCTCTCCTGTCTCTTTGGAATTACTTAGAGTAGGATTAATCGGGTATTTTTGCATTTAGGAGTAGTGAAGTGCTTAGTTTAGGTAGAGGAACCAGCCTCCTCCTGAGAGTTGCCTCAACTGCAAGGTCCCACACCTTGAGAAAATCCATGTTATACAATCACACCGATTTCCTCACACACACATGATAGGAAATAGGAGGGTGTTTTGATTAGGTGATACTTGATTACGCATGCCTAGTGGGACAATAAAAGTTATATCTTTCATAGATTTGAAGGCATTTACAAGCTAAATCGGGAGTTCAAGATCGCATGCCCCTTAAAAAGGTATTTCCAGATTTCACATGTGTAAAAAAATCCCTAGTTCGACTAAAGAAGATTAGAGGTTGTGGATTGCAAAGGTGGTCTTAATTTCCAAAATAACATTTCGGGTTTCGGAGGTTACATTGTATGAGTTGAGTTCTACCCTATGTATTTTCATGCGGATTAACAACGAAAAACAAGGTCCAACTTCTGAAATCAGGTTTTGGGCCCTTCAAATTTAATATTTCCATTTTATTAGGATCAAGTGTGTGTCTTGGTAGAATCCTAGCCTTTGGAGGCTCATTCTCAATGCACATGGTGACTCCCATGATCATAACTCGGTGGTGTTAGTAACCTAGATTTCTCAAATTTAGGAATAGGATCCAAACCAGTCAAGAACAAGAGAAGGTGTTTTATTATTTGTATCTATCTCTAGGTAGAGGAAGGAGAGGAAGAAGAGTTCAGAGATCTCCATCTCCACCAAATAGAACCTTGTCAACACCTCCACCTGGTAGACCTTTCCTTCAATCAACTAGAGTTCTTAGACCTATCAGAATGGCTCAACAACCACCAAATCCATTTTTCAACTTCATGGGCAGTAGTTTTCTTTCCCTCAATGCACAAAATTTTATTCTAGTGGCGGCATTGAATAGCATTCCCTACTTCACCGGGAGAATCATACAACTCCTCTATATCATATCAAGGACATTACAAATTTTTGTGCCATTCACGAGATTAATGAGATGGATGTTGCAGAGTTAGACTCCTTACTTATTCCCTCAAAGGAAAGGCCTTGTAATGGTTTATAATCCTAAGAACTCGGGGAAATATATAACTAGAATGAACTATGTTTAGGGATCTATAACCAATTAAGAGAAAGGGAATAACTTGTCACTTTTGGAGTAGTTAACTATGATCAAGAGGGCTCCAATGAACAAATGAATGATTTCAACTTTAGATTCCAACGAGACATGAGAAAGGATTCCAATTCCCATGAGGCTAATGACCAAAGGTGTGTTCTTAGACTTCCATAAAGCTCTAAATTCCTACATATCCATCATGATACAATCTATGGGAGAGACAACCCTACCATGAGCCTATGTCATAGCTATTAGGACTAATAATTTCTTGATCCAAGTAAAAAAAAATCACCTAGGCTACCTATACCTTTTCATCCCGAAATAGGGAATCCTAACCCTAGTCAAGCACCCGAATTAAATCCCATTCTAGTCTGTAGGAATCAAATTTCAAGTGAGGCCTCCAATTCTTCTAGTACTTCCAAGGAACTCCAGAAGGTCATGAAGAAATTATAGAATTTAGGAAATGAGTTGGTGACTATTAAGAGGAAACATGCCCAAAACTTTAGACCTTATTATCCTCCAACCCAACCAAACAAGCCTTCTTATAAGCCAAATAGATATCCATCTCAAGCTGCAAATCAAAATTAGAATCAAGGACAACCCACAACTAGTAGGCCATTTCAACCATACAATCCAAACATAGATTCAACATCCAGGGCCTTGGTTCTGGACAAAATGAAATTAAAAAAGAATATGAATGGTGTTTCCCTTGTGGACAACCCCATAATCATGAAACATGCTTGATGGTGCTATAATTCAATCCTTAATGGTGTAAACTATTAGTATAAATCAAGAAACAAACAAGGAATAAAATCAACTGCAAAGAGCTACTCAAGAAACACCTTCAAGTGAGACCTCACTAGTCAACCGGCAAACGGAAGATTTCTCCGTGATGTATCCACCGCTTCTTAGGGTGTAGTAGCCAACACGAGGTCTAAAAAGGTGAATACAAAAGAAGGATAATCATTGAATGCAAGTACGTCTCAACCTCATATTACACCTCGGGGAGTTAATGACTCAAAAGTATCTTAGGATTCACCGAATAAGCCTAAAGGGAATGTTGTATCATCCCATATAGCAACTCATGTATAGTAAAAAGTTGTGCCAAGCCCGGGAGACATAAAGACAACCCATCTCCTTTAAACATCATAGATCAAATGAAGAAAACACATGGAAGCATTTCTTGTGGGAATCATTGGCCATTCCGAGACAACGATATTTATTGTAAGCAACCATGGAAAATTCATCTGCTTTAAATGAGTCATCCAAAAATCGGAAAAGGTTCTCACCAATACAATGCAGTAAGAAGGAGGTAAACCAAACAAGAATGTGAAACCTCCACCATTTTATGTGTCCTTGATTGTTTTGGGTAACTTAGTACACAATTGCATGATAGATTCAAGTGCAAGTAGCTTGGTGATGCCTAAGTATATCATAGATCAAAGGATTAAATATTACATTGCATGTATACCCAAATGTCACCGTTCAACAAGATGTATCATTTATTGACCTACCATCACTCTTTGCTTTGTGCTTGTCAAGGGAATTCACGGATAAAATTGGTGAGTACCTATCGATTGAATTGGTCCCACATGATTTTTAGAACAAGGCATGAGAAAAAGCTACAATCAAGTCAGATCAAATTGTAAACTTCCACATTGATCCCTATGTGCCAAGCCCGATCAATTCCAATAGCTCATCTTTTGACCAAGAAGACTACATGTTATCCCAAATTCACCCTTAAGGTAAATTTTGGTAACTTATGCAAATTTTTCTTGCTTAAACAGGTTGAAATGGTCCAAGACCAAAAAATCAGGTTTTGGGATTCCCTTTGGTTTCTCTCTGACTTCCCCATCCAAGGAAACAATCTAAGAAGTTAGAAAAGTTGTAAAAAATCTGATAAATGAGGTCATGCAAGCATATTTTAATGCAAATCGGGTCTAAGAGCTATGGATGGAACCAAGGCGGATTATACCAAGGTTCATCATACCAACTTTGGGGCTGGTTTGAAAAGGAATCGGTCAAGTCAGCTTTCTTTGTCTCGGATGACATAGGTACGCGTGGGACGATCAGGACCCAAAAGCCAAATTTTCCTAAGATAGCCAAAAATAGAAAGAGTCAATTAAGTCAAAGGGTTGAAATGTCCCAAAGGCGGTCCATGAGACGTGAGGGACACACTAGACCCACATGGTTGAAATCATTGCAGGTAGGGACAAATCAAAAAATTTAGATAAATTTTGCTCGGGTGGTCCACAGAACATTGGGACATGAGTTCACTAAAATTTTGAAATAGCCGATCACAAAGGGATGCGGGCAAAGTAGAAGTCAATAGCCCACGATGGCCCGGTCAACGGTGGGACATATGGGACATCAAAACCTGATTTTGCCAAATTTTCTAATTTACAAAGTGGGTTGAGAGTGTTGCAGATGAAGCAGAGGTTTTTGATCCAAGTTTCACAAGGGACATCTAGGACACGAAAACCCAAATAGTTGCATGCAAAGGAAGACAGTACAAATTTGATTCCAAACTTCAAAAGGCCATAAATTTTGACCCCGAGCTCGATTTTTATGAAAATAAAAGAAACATATTCAGCTCCAGTAAAGTAAATGCTCAATCTTGTTAAATGACAGAAATGCCTAGTAGACCTAAAATAGCTTCCCACACTCAGAAGACCATAGCTTTTGCAATTCTCAATGAAAATGTACAAAATTGGTACCATTGGAATTATGGTTCCGGGAGCAACGTAGAAGAATCAAGAAATCCAAAATTTGATGAAGAATCAATGGAGATTTTGTTGAAAACGTGCCTAGTTTAGAATAATGATTTTAGTGGTAGTTGGGATGCATTCAATGAAGCATGGGATGACATTTTTCATTGCTGCAAGTCATGGGACAGTATGGGGGCCATTTGCAAGAAACATACCATCATTTCAATTCATTTATATCATCTTGCAAGAGGTGGGAGGATAGATTTCGGGATTTTCATTTCCCTCTCTCTCTTCTCTCCTCTCAGAATTCTATAAATTAGAGTCTGGGCTCATTGTAAAGGGAATAGTTTTGAGTAGAAAAACTCAGTCAAAATTGTTTTGTGAAGCCAATTTGTTGTAGACCCTTATAGTGGACTCCTTGCATGGTGATCTATGCCCTATTTTGTGATAGACTGAATTGTGCATATCATGAAGCAATAAATATGAGTTTGTGGATGTATCTTCCCCTGTTGTGTTTGTTTGCATTCTTCTTGCCCCTTCAATCTCATTACAAATATATTGTGTCTATATTATGATCTTTCAGGGATTCATTATCATTGTGTGTGCATGAAATATTTGTGTGGATGCAGTTTCTAGATTGTGGAGAGCTATTATCACCCCTTCAAGTATGCACTTTTCTTATACTTTCCACATATTGGAATACTATTCTCACACTCTCTTTTTTTGGTGTATCGCCACTTTAGTGTAGGATCTTTTTTCATATACTTTCTCTCCTTGGTCCCTTGGAAATCTAGATTAGGATAAGATAGTTTTTCCTACATTAGAGTAGATTGTAGCGGTGTAGTTTAGGAGCAAGAATCGTCTTTCTCTGGGAGGTCTATCTCAAGTAGCAAGTCCCGTAACTTGGAGCTATTACCCATGTTATCCAATCACACTATGATCTCAAGCACATACACTTTTGCAAACCATAAGGTGTTTTGATTCGAGTGATAAAACTACATAAGCACTCTAGAAATAGGCACTAAAGTTGGAGGCACTATAGATTTAACATTAGACAAGTGGGAAAACAAGAGGCATGACCAATAAATTCATTTTAAGAATATCCCTCTAAAAATTAATTTCAAATCATTGTTTAATCTCAAAAATTGACTTTCAAATTGTTGGTGAATATTTGAAAAAAATCAATACAAAGCTGATTACATAGAGAGCATTTTCCCTCATTTTGCAAAGATGGTTGGGTAGGTTCATCACAATGTTGGGCGGTGAGGAATAGACGTCCCAAGGGTTGGGTGAGTGGGTTGGACAGGTGAGTGGTTGGATGACTATTGAGTGGGTGGGGTGGAACGAGTCGGGGTTTTACAACTAAGGGTTAGGCAGAAGGATGGATAGGTGAGGGGTTAGACACACTAAGTGTTGGGAAGGTAAGTTGGACAAGTTAGGGTTGGATGGCTAAGGGTTGGATGGATGGTTTGGACAGAGGTAAGGGTTGGATGGGCAAGGGGTTGACAGCTAAGGGTCGGATGAGTGAGGGTTTGGATGACTAAGGGTTGGACGGGTGGGTTAGATGGGTGAGGGGTTGGATGACCGAGGGTTGATGGGTAGATTTCTTGGGTGAGGGGTTGGATAATTAGGGGTTAAACGGTGTATTAGATGGGTTATGGGTTGGATGGCTAAGGGTTAGATTGGTGAGTGTTAGACGGCTAAGGGTTGGATGGGTGGGTTGGATGGGTGAGGGGTTGGACAGCTAAGGGTTAGATGGGTGGGTTGGTTGAGTGAGGGTTAGATAGTTGAACCTCGAGGGGTTGGATGACTAGGGGTTGGACGGCTAAGAGGTTGGATGGGTGAGGGGTTGGATGGGTGAGAGGTTAGAAGGGTAAGGGGTTGGGTGCCTAAGGGTTGATGGGTTAGGGTTGGATAGCTCAGGTTTGGATGACTCGAGTTGGATGACTTATGGTTGGACGACTCATATTTCGGTTGTTAGCGGTGAGAATTTTCTTATGTTTACTTCGATGAATATGCATATGATATGATTCAAATGGTGGTGAATTAAATTCATAAGCTATTATATATATGTAAAATCTAGGTGAAATGAATAGTATAAGGGACATATCTGTCAAATTTTTTGGTGAATAAGTTGGTTGCGAACCACTAAATGTTCACCAATTCAAATTTCCATAATCCTCTATTTTTATGAGTTTACGAAAAATTGCCACTAAACATTTCCCGGGCATGGATATGATGTATACAAAGAGATGGAAGAAGCTGAGTTAGGCATCTATTACTTGCACGAAGAAAACACACCTCTCCCTAACATCACCAAACCAGATGAAAAATATGACCATGAATTCGACACTTATTCTTTGATGGTTGCATGGTAGACAAAAGGTACAAGAGGAGGATCTATGCTTGTGTCACTCCAAGGTAACAAATATTATTCAACATTGTGTTTCCAATTCAATTTCTTAAACAACACATCTAAATATGAATCTATAATCTATGGACTTCATTGGGCAAGAAAAATAGGCATTAAGAACCTACAAGTTTTTGGAGACAATGAGCTCATTGTCAATTAAGTTAAAGGGAAGAATGTTGCTAAAAGTGATCTCCTAAAGAGCTATAAGAAATGTATGGGATCCGATTAAATACTTTAAGGATTTTAATATCTATTCCATTCTAAGAAATAATAATGAGGTTGCATACACACTTGCAAAAATTAGAGAAACATTTGATGTGGTTGAAAGTATCAAGAAAGATAAAACTCAGCCTCATATCATAGTGGTTGTGAGACCAAATTGTTCTGATAATAACATGAACTGAAAGTATTTGAAAGTGATCAAAAAATCATAAATTTTTTTAAAGCGGAAGTTGAGTTCTCTTCGAGGAATCAAGATACATTGGGACAACAATGTATGGTGATCAAGTGGTTTGGTTGCGAACAAACAAATTACCTAGAGGTATAGTGATTCTCGAATCCATCTTAAATCCTAATGACTATTTCCATAAGGAGACATACAAAATTTAGGTCAAGGGGGAGATTCAGAGCCCATTTTGATTGGAGAGGGTAAAGTAATCCAAATTGGCAAGGTGAGCACTCAACAATAAATATTGGATTTCATTCAACTTTTTCACTAATTTCCAGAATTCTTTGCTTGGAGTTAGGAAGACTTGAAAGGTTATAATTTTATATTAGAAAAACATACCATTGACATGGATCCTAAGCCAATCCTATCGAAAAGAAGTAAAGACCAATCAACCTCATATCGAGCCTCTCATGAGGAAAGAACTAAACAATCTCATTGAGGCAAGCGTCCTCTTCTAAATCAAGAACTCTTTATGGGTTGCTAATATGGTGTCACCATGAAGAGGAATTGATAAATCAGATTGTGTGTGGATTTTCGAGACTTAAATGAGCTTTTCTCGAGGAAAATATCTTCTTCCTTCTATGGAGAAAATATTTCTAGTAGTTGGATCAGAAAAATTCTCACTCCTAGATGGCTACTTGGGCTACAATTAAATTATGGTGAAAGAGTAAGACCAATTCAAAATACCCTTCACCACCAAATGGGGAACATATTCTTATAGGAAGATGCCATTCAAAATATCAAATGTTGGAGCTACATTCTAGAGGGATATGGACATGAAATTCAAAGGGGATGATAAAGGATATAATGCTTGTTTATCTTGATGATATTACGGTGTTTTCCAAGAATTCAACAAGTCACCTCCACCATATCAAGTAGGCATTCCAAAGGTGTAAGAGATTCGGAGTGTCTCTTAATCTGAAGAAGTGTATATTCCTAGCTCACGATGGAAATCTCCTAGGCCACATTGTTTCTAATAAAAGGTTGACAATTGATCTAGAAAGAGTTTAAGCCATCCATGTTCTACCATTACCAAGTCACAAGAAAGCTCTCCAAAGCTTCTTAGGGAGAATCAATTTTTTCTGAAGGTTCATGCCATATTTTTCCACTCTTGTGAAGCCACTAACAATGATGTTGAAGAGTATAGAATTTAAATTGAAATCAAAGGGTAATAAGAGTTTTAAGGCTATCAAACATGCCATATCTCAAGCTCCAACTCTCATCAACCTTGAATTCTCCAAGGACTTCATTCTCTATGCCTTTTGTGGCTTAGACACCACCTCTGTCATCTTGGTGCAATCTCAAAAAAAGGATCCGAGTAACCCATTGCCTTCTTGAGTCGTAGCTTGAGTATTACGAAGTAAGGTACTTCTTTATTGAGAAGCATGTACTCATTGTTTTTAGGAGTTTGAATAAGTTTATATAATTGGTTTTAAACAATAAGATTCAGATTGCTAGTGTCTCATGTTGGGGTTAAAGAATTCCTCCTAAAAAGGATTTGAACGCAGGTAAAAGGAAAGTTAGATTACCTAGGTGATGGAATGTGACATAGAAATCAAGGTGACTAAGATGGTCCATGGTAAGGGATTATGTGAGCAACTAGATTCAAATCAACATGTTTAATACAAATACGAAGAAAGAGATATCCTAGTGCTCCAAGATGATTAGGAAAAGATGTAGATGGTATGCCTGTTCCTTATTGGAACAAAGATATGATATCATTTATTTGAATAGGTGTATTCCCTTCAGATTTATGAAAATAAAAAATAATATACTTTATACTCTAATCCATCTCAGATGCTCTCATTGATGGCATCTTGTTGAAAAAGGTTGTAAATGGGGTTCTCATTAGGGGTGTCCCAAAAAATCAAATTGAGAAAGTGGTACATGAGTTCCATGATGGAGAAGTTGAAGGTCATTTTTATCCCCCTTAAAATCATGAAGGATGGTAACAATTTTACCACGGTTTTAAGTGATTGTTATGCATGGATCAAAAAGTGCAAGAAATGTGCCTCCTTCATAGGAAAGGAGAAACTAGAAACACCGCCACTCCACCCAACCTCACGTTTATCAACTGTTTATATAGTGGGATTATATTTCATCGGGGTCATCAATCCAAACTCAATCTAAGGCCACAAGTGGATTCTCATAGCAATGGACTATTTCACCAAGTGGATCAAGGTGGTAGCATTCAAAGAGGAAAATAAGTCTATCATCTCGACTTTTATGAGGGGTTGATAACTAGATTTTAATGTCTTAGCTAATATCATATCGATAATGCTCCGCATTCCTAGGCACCTAGATCACTGAATGGGTTGTTAGGAATGGGATTTATTTGAGCACCTCCTCTAACTTTTATGCCCAGGGTAATGGACAAGTTAAGTCCACAAATAAGAACTTGCCAAGGATTATCATAATAACTTTGGATAAAAATAAGAGGATGTGGAATACTTGAGCTCAAATAGGACTTATGGGATAATAGGATCACACCAAAAAGGTCAAAGGAAGCTCTTCCTATAAGCTAGTCTACGAGAAATAAGCTATGCTACCCATATCCCTTGAGTTTCCAACATTGGGGCTCCTCAAGCAGACTAGAGTTGCCCAAATTTGAGCCCATGGAAGCTAGATATGTGAAAATCATGGAGTTGGAAGAGATAAGAGAACATGTAATGCAAACCATGGAAAAGGATCAAGCTTTGATCAAAAGGATTTTTATAAGAAATTTAAAGATAAAAGTTTCTAAGAAAGAGACTTAGTTCTAAAATGGGATACGAGATATGGATAAGTCAGGAAAGCATTCCAAGTTTGATGCTATATGGAGTGGTCCCTACATGATCATGGGGTGTAAAAGTAACAATTCTTTCCAACTATCCAACTTGGATGTGGAAGAATTACATATTCCAATAAGTGGGATCTATCTAGAGCACTATTACTAAAGTAAAATCTTACCTTTTTACATATTAGTTTAGGATTATAATTCCTCTAAGTGTTTTTGCATGTTGTTTTGTTAGTAGAATAGGTTTTAGTTTCCCCAAGTGCCTTAGGCACAATTTTATTGCTTCAAGTGATATTATTTCACATTTCATTACTCCTCTTGGAAAGAATGTCATGACAAAAACTCGAGTTATAGGGAACAATTGTAACCCTTGAAAGGTTTCAAATGTAGAGCAACTAAATCAGATTTGGGACATATCTCAAATATTTCATCCAACCTTGTCCTAATAGATCAATTTATAGAAATGAAGAAGAAAATAAATGTTAGATCAATTTTTTTTTCCACTCATGTGAATTTAAATATTTTCTTATTGAAATTGGAAAAATTGAGCAAAAGGTAGTTTCGAGTTCAAACAACAATGCTTGAATGGCTTGAGGAACATGTTTTCAAAGCTTTGGGTCAATTTCAGGACATTAAATGACTTCATGCCCAATGGATACATTCAGGTTACTTGGGTCAACCCAATCTAGCATGCAGATGGCCCTATGACTCGCCAAATTGTTATCCATTTTCCCCCCAAGAAAGAATAGAAAATAGGGAAAGATCGGACCCAAGATTTGGAAAGGAATTTCAAGGAAGAATCCATGGTTTGCAAGAAAATCCAGGCTTTGGAAGCTTTTGTAGGGTTTTCGGTAGTTTGAAATCACTAAGAAATGTGTTTCCTCTTCAGGGTTATAAGAGTTCAAGATCTTGTCTAAGTACAAAAACGGGCTCCCGAGCCAACACTAGGCCAAAAAATGGGAAAAAATGGAAAAGTTAAAAAATATAGTCCTAGGAAGCCATCCTATATCCCCATGGCCTCTAGCATTGAGAAAATCCAGGAAAAGAATAAATAAATGAATAAAAATTTCAAAGGGGTCCAAAAATTGGCTAAGAACCCAAACAGCTCGGTCAGTAAGGCGATGGGCGAGTTGTTTCCGGCTCACCAAGTCGGCATGGAGGTCTCAAAGGGACAAGTTGATAGGTAACTCAATGGGGCTCTTCAAACTACTTGAGAAAACTCATGCAAACAAGTGGGTCTACTTTTCATTTAAGGCTTGGAGGATGGGTAGCTCAATGCGAGGTTGATTCGAGATGCGGGGAGGAAGTTTTGATGGACCGAGGGATGCAATAGTGAGCTTATCACGGAGGTCGATGTCAAGTCAGCCACCATGCTCACATGTTGGAGGAACAGGGAGGCCAACCACCTTGGTGGGAGTGTAGGGTGTTACATGGGTTTCGATCCCGACATATAGCCGAGTCAACTCAGGGGTGATTTGGGTCAGCTATTCATAGGATCAAGTTAGTAATGCATGGTGAGAAAACATCTAGAAATTCGGTGTTGATTCGGGAGGATCTTGGACCCAACACGCATGCGTAGGGAATTGGTGAGTCATACGTGAAAGTGGTGTGTTGGGGATGTGTTGGGGGTCAATTTCGGGTTCCCGGGGAGCATGGAGCACCTTAGTGAGTGGTGTTAGATGTAATGCGGTTTCCACATCCAACATGCTTGGGTGAGCCAACTTGAGGTGGGTATGGGGATGCACCAACATGATGCAAGTCAACGAGTTGTGTAGTTACAAAGTATAACCTTCCTCCGAATTTCACAAAGTGAGTTAAATGACGGGTTAGGTGGTGAACTTCCCAAGGAGATCGGTGTAGGTGGGTGATGCCCCCAAATATGACCCATACAAAATTGATCATAAATTTCATTATACTCATCAATTTTAGGAAAACTTACAGTAAATGGAAATAGAATTTATATCTCTATGACAAGAAATGATTAAAAATGGGAAATTAATGGGTTAGGTGGGTGAAAATAAAGGATGAGGTTTCGTGGAAAATGGAGGCCATACCTAGGTGCAGAAAAGAAGTAAATGAAGGTATGGAGGCACATTTATTCTCCCACAAACCAAAGTACAATGGGGCATGGGTTTTATAGGTTTCAATCCCTCTTATAGGTGCAATGATGATTTTGGGAGGTGGTTGAAGTATGGATTTGGGATTTTCACTCTCTCTCATCTCCTTCTTCCTATATATTGTAAAAGGAGCATTTTTAAAAGGTGGTTAATTATTCTCCATTTTCTCCTCTCCCTTTTGCAAGTCATTGCAGGTATATTGTGAGATCAAACCTCCATTTTAAGCATTTTTCAAGGAATATATGCCTCTTGCCTCCATTGTAATGAACTGTATCAACTCTTGAAGCAATAAAATCATATTTGTGGTTATTTTACAACCCTTGTTTGTATGTTATTGCAACTACTGACCTCTTCATTACATTTAAAGGTATTATGTGCATTTTATGGTTTCTTGTAAGCTTTAAATGATTGTGTTTAATGGAAATGATAGTGTAAATGTGTGTTTGTGGAATTTGGTGTCTCAATACCCTTCCTATCTCCACTTCCCTTCATTTTCACCCCTTGGAGAGTGTCTCAATCACCCTTCTCTTGGTGATATCACCCCTTAGTGTAGGATTTTCCCTTTCTTTCATGCAATATCTTTCTCCTGTCTCCTTCAAATTGCTAGAGTATGATTAATCGGTATATTCTACATTTATGAGTAGTGAAGTGCTTATTCTAGGTAGAGGAACTATTTTCCTCTAGATACTACATGATCCCACACCTTGAGAAAACTCCATTTTACACAATCACACTGATTGCCTCACACGCACATGACATTAAATCGTGAGGGTGTTGTGATTTAGTGATAATAGTGCCCATTTGTCATCCAAGTGCCATGAAATCCACTTATCCTTATGTAAGAGAAAGTTTTAAAGTGGATGATGTAAACATCATATTTAGTGATTACCTTCCTTACTTGGGGAGATATCCGATTATATTACCACTTTGGCTTGAACAAGTACATAAGAGGAGAAAATCAAGTATCATGTACCAACCTGAAGTCAGATATAATTATCCTAGTTTAATTATGGGTATACATCATAATCTCTAAAATTACTAAATGTCTTCACTCTATCCAACCTAGGGAATGATCTATGGTGAACAATGTTGTACACCAAGTAATAGGTCATGTAAAATTTCATATTTTTGGTACATACCTTCTCAATATGAACTATCATTCTAACAATTTTTAGTGTATGAAATCACCGATAATCTCTTCCCACTGAATCTATATATTTCCAATAAGAATTATCTAAAATAATTTGAATATCCAAACATATTAGGGATATTTAGACTTCTTTTCCATGACCCTATTTAGAAAAGTGATGGTGTCTACAATCTATTCCAAAAAATAAGCCATGTTTAGTTTCTTGGGGATCCTAATGGTAGAGATTCTTGGCTTTTCAAGCCAATTTTTGTTTAATATTTTGGAGCACTTTACACTTTTGCATTTGGTATTCTTCTACATTTTCAATTGATATGTACACCACTTCAAGTGCATCGGGAGACAAGAATTCCTCAAAAGTTTCAATGGTTAAGGACATGACCAAAGTATTTCTTCCATCCCAAACCTCCCCGGTTGTTAGATTTTAGTTTTTTTCACACACCCATACCAATTACTGGATATTGATAAGATGGGAGAAAGGCAATAGCTAGAGTGAGTCCACTCCAATCAATATTTTCATTGTTTCATTATTATCTACTACGTGTAACCTTTTCTCAAATTCATCTAGGTCTACATTGCCCATGTTAGTGTCTATGATTTTTTGAAATTACAAGTGAGGTGGAAGGTGGTCTGATACAGACCAAATGAAATTTCAAGTTTGTAAGGTGAGGTGCTGAAATTTCGATTGAAAGAGGGGTTCACAAAATTCTATACGTACCCACCATTTTAACAATTTTAACTGATACACCATGATACCAAAAATTGTTCACAAGCACTGGTAAAATACTTACCCATGCAAATGCCATCATAATTTTCCTTTGATTTGAGAATAGAAACCAAAATTCCTTCAAAGCTCCAAAATGAATGTTTCACTGTTCAAATGCACAAATTTGGTGTTCTTATTTTCTTAGGGCTTCAAAGATCTTTTCATTAATTCCATCTATATATTTCCTTATGCATGTTTTCATTAATGGTGATACCTACCTCTATGGCTTCTTCATTTGTGGTCATCAATATTTTATTCTTAAGTTTGAATTTTGGCCTTACAAGTGGATAGATCAGCCACCTTTTATTTCACATATATGACTTTAATTTTCCTCATTGGCTCAGTGGATTTAAAATCATCTTGCATGGCATCTTCATAGGCCTCGTCAAGTTCTTAGTCAACTTTCTTGTGCATCGTGGTTATGCAAAAAACTTTCAAAATTGCAAGAATTCCAAAGTTGTAAACCTACAAAATGTAAAGCTACTTTCCTTCTCAAAATTTTCCGTGACACTCGACACATGTCCACCTCTTTCGAGTTGTGGGAAAAAGTTTAGTTACATTATTGCAACAATTATAAATATGTAGAATTGTTTTCTTTATCTACTATCACCATATCATGACATGTGTCCCTTTTTTTCAGGTTGTGGAGATGAAAATGTAATTTGCGATCTTTGAATGTATACGAAGTTGTAAAACTGCAAAACTACTAAGTTATATTTCTTCTTTATGGTTTCAATATTCCTAGAATATTCTATTTTGGGGGTTTGGACTTGTATTTGTAATTTACAATTTTGTAAAAAATAAAAATTTCTTTAACGCTCCACTTTCCCCTAATACTTTGAATATTCCACTTTGCATGCTTCAAGGGTAGAAATACAATTTGTAAACATGTAAAACTATAAGAATACCAAATCTTTTACATTGACAACTTCAATTCAAACATTTGATAAGAACACTGAGATTCAAATACATCACCTACACCATTACAACTAGAACTTCATCAACACACAAAAATCAAAGGAAACATTAATATGTTAATGTAACATCACATAATTGGGTTAAGACACGACACAATTATGACATTTAGGCCTATGGAACCACACAATAAGCTCACAAATTGACAAAAAAAATGATGGAATGGTATGGTTACTCACTATACTAAGGGAAATTCATAAAATATTTCCAAGATTTCAAGAAAACCAAATTGGGCACCAACACATATCATTATCAATTCACATCAGAGTGGAGATAACTCTCTGAAATACATCTCTATTAGATACCATTACCACAGTATAAATCTTATCCACAATACATATAATAGATCAAAGTATCAACATTATTAATTTTTCTCAAACATAAAATACTTTCTACTGTAAACAATTTAGATTATGTATAAATATCTTGAAATGGTTTATTTCATGCTACAAATTTTTGCATGAATCAAACACTAATTGTGTTCAAATAGTTACACTTTCCAAATAGTAAATAAAAATATTATCCTCATAACTAGCTGAAAAATAACTCCTATTATAAATCTTAACTCCTTAGGAGTGTAAAAATTAACCAAATGATAAACAAGTTTAAACACTCCAAAACCCTCCCTTAAGAACAAAACAAGGAGTGATAAATGAGAAAAGATAGGCTATATATCCAAATATGTGTCTTGAAAATGAGGTCTAATTAGCTAGCCTTTTATGCACAACAGGAAAAAAAAAGATTCACCATGGATGAAATGATTCATTGCAAGGTACCCAAAAAACTAGAAAAACAACATCTAAAGTGGAGCAATAAATTATGTAGACAAGTGTCCTAAGAAGATGACTCAAAGACTAATCACAATGTTTAAGTAGGTATATTGATGAAAGAAAACCCATTAAAACTAATTTCAATCAATGGACTCAAAATTTAAAAATATCTAATAAGAGCATGTGTTTCAAAGCTACTAATATTGATAGATGTTGGGAATGTAAAACTTATGAACATTTCTAAGTCAAAATCCACTTCTCTTCTTTAGATATAAAGCATTTCTAACTAGAATAAACGTATAGTAGACATATGTTCAAATAAACTCATTTTTATTAGTGTTCGGATCCAATACTTGATCACACATGAAAAAACAATAGCTAAAACTATAACTCACTAGAATAGATCCATGCAAGGATATTACACATGATGTTAACAAAGAGTTCACCAGAATTTAACTTTTATCTACTACCATAAGATGAGGTGCATAAAATATTAACAAAAATCTAAGGAAATTGACATGAAACCAAAATCATGGTCAATATACCATACCCCTTTCATAATTTTGAATGGGTGAAGTGATTTTACAAATCTATATGAGTGGAAAAAACTAACCAATCAAATATTGACACTAGATTTCACTAGTCTAGTTGCACTTCAAAAGGAGGGAAATCTCAAATACAAGATAAAGGGGATTTGTTAACATATCTAAAAATGTTGAATATACATGTGAAATATACCTATCAATAAGATGTCCCTGGTGGCAATGGGAGATTCATGCTACTGAAGGAGATAAAAGTGCTAAAAATGGAACACAATCTCATGAAACAATTCTAAGGATATGTAGACTTAGTGTCACTATAGAGTGGTCACATACAAATAATATCACCAAATGATGTCTCAAACTCTAAAATGTTTCCAAAATTTCAAGGATGTCATCTAAAAATATTTTCTCTATATAGCAACCCTAGTGGGTGATAAGAAAAACACACCAAAAGAGAAAATTTGAGAAGTAAATTCAAATTACCCTTACACAATTGGGGATAAAAATTGATGCTTCTCAATTTTCTAGCCCTACACTTATAAAAACATGTATGAAGCAAAGATAATATAAATCAACTAATTCAAATTTATCTAACATGGTAGATTAAGTTATGTCATTCATTTTAACTCTAAATTTTTCTTCCATGAAAATCATAAATGAATTAACCATGCATGTAACAATAAGTATGTTTACCTACATTTTTTATTATGTGGATTTTCATCGAATTAAACTAAGATGTGCATTCATTTCCATTCATTCCAATAATTGTGAACATGAAGTTTACAAGTACAATTCCATTTAATAGGATCATTTATTACCTCAATCATAATGCATCGATAATTTTAACTTGTAGGATATGACACAATTACAAGTCAATGATAATTGTTACTAAAATAGATAATTCCATTCATTTCCAAATTTTAGGTGTTACATTAATACATAGGTTTGCATCTCATAATTCATGTTACAATTTATAACAAATGAATAAATTATTTAATTTACATAGTTTCAATACATAATGATTTAGAGTTAAAATTTCAAGAAAAATAAATACATCACGACTACACTACAACACAATTGTCACCTTTCACTAGAGATCCATCTTGATGTCAAAATATGCCATGAGAGAAAGAGCATCATAAATAGTGAAAAATTTAAGGATCCCATAAAGAAAAACTTATAAAAAGGGCAATGAATCTTGCTGAAATAGGATTCATTAGATTGATAATCTTACAAAATGGATATTGTGACTATCATGAAAATAAAAATAAAAATCATAAAAAATTGTTGTAGATGTAATCTGAACTTTATAAAATATTTTATTAAAATCTAATTTTTCTTTAAAATTTAGATTTCATTTATCTATTATGTTGATAGTATGAATTGTATTATATGCATTTATTACTTAACTAACAAAAATTCTTGAGATATGACATCTGACACGTTTTCCCTAATCCTTCCCAGTGTCTAAACCTTGATCATTAATCCATTGGCCATGTGTCATCATTTCATGTAATTTCAAGAAACCTCATGATCTCTCAAACCTTCCTCACAAATCCTACTATAATTATATCCCACCCATTGATCGCTTTTACGCAATGTGTCAACATCATACGTTATTTTTCTTGAAACTCTTCTTTCTTAGAATTCCATCACTTTGAAACATTTCAATACTTTTCCAAAAGGTTTCCCACAATTTATTTCCTCCACTATACTAAGAGAGAGTTTTGCTACATATACACATAATATATTCACTACTTGGGCAATGTAGGACAATTTCTAAAGGTAAAATTACAACTTGCTCGATTGTTAGGGCTCCAAATGACTATTAGCTGAACCAATTCAAACTTGGATGAAAGCAATATGTTTTTATGGCTTAAAGGGCCCGATAATTCCTTAATTAAATAATATCACATAGAATAGAATCTCTATTCTAATTTTAAGCTTAGATAATCCTTTAATTGAATAGACGGTTACTTGAATTGGTGCCTTCAATATATTTGACCATATCAACACACACACCCATACATACATACATACATACATACATACATACATACATACATGCATACATACAAACATACATACATACATACATACATGCATGCATACATGCATACATATACACAGATGTATATATAGACACACAAACACACACGTGTATATGTATATATTAGTGTGTGTGTGTGTGTGTGTGTGATGATATGATCAAATATTTTGAAGGAACCGATTCAAGTAATCGTCTATTGGTGGTGAATTTGATAAAATTTCAAAATTTTCCTCTAAGGTGTCAGTGAATTATGATCCAAGCTCCCATACATTTCGTGGTGATCCAAACATGTTTTAAAATATTGACCCATTGATTTAAAGGTGATATACTAAGTATCTTATTAATATTCAAAATAATTTGGCTATGTGAGTAGGAAATATAAACATTTGTGATTATTTTGGTGAATCTTGGATGGGCATACTGTGATCCAAATAACCAAATGAGACTTTTGAAATCTTGAAGAATATCCAAATTATGAATATTCATCACTAAAATTTTCTTGTGTCATCGAATCACTTTACCTCTAACCTTACGGATCCTCCCACACCTCCCACAAAGTAAGAGTGGACCTACCATTTTAAGAAGGAATATATGAGTGATTAATAAGGTAAGAGAGAACATTGTGTGTCAATTAACCCAAAAATTGATAGACCTATGAACAAGGTGGGAATATAACATCCTATAAATAATATTAGAAATGAATATGCTTTTGTCCAAAATACTTAGGATAACAATAGGAACATATTCCTAATAGAATACAACCATGTCCCAAGGTATGAAGTAATCCTACTTGATTAATCATGGATCTACAATCAACTCCCCAACCCCTAGTACTTTTATATGTGAAAAATGCATCAAGTAATCTACCCATTCATACTGAGACCATTTTCATGTACATATTTATCAAGAAATCCTCTTTTCCCATAAATAATTGACAGCATGACATCTCTATCTCCAAAATCAAGTAACTCAAGAAAACTAGAAATAAGACAAATAATAGTAACCTTCTTGAATGCGTCATACCACTAGTTCACATTATTATCATTATAACGACCATAATCCTAGTGTGTTACTCACAAAACAACATAATAAAACCCATGAATATGATTCAAGAAATCACATCCTTCTTGGATGGCCTATACCATCCAAGAATATTGTTATTGTGGAAATCCTAAGCCTAATTTTCCAACACAACAAAGAGCTATAAATTCTTGTAATAGGTTTAATAAGTTGTTTTTAAGTTTTACACATTTCCAAATTTGATAATAATTCAAATATTTAATTTTCAAACAAGTTCTTATTTCATTCATTTTCCTCTTCATGGTTTAATACAAGTTAAAAAAATATATAATATCCATTTTCATGTCAAGAGGTTTTCATCATCATTGATTGGTAACTTTTGACCCCCATAACGAAATTCCTATATCATAAATGTTATTCCTTCATTTATGGTTTTTTCATATTATAATATACAAAATAAATGTATTTGTGTTTTCCAAAATAATCACAATTTCAAATTTTGCAAATTTTATTTGATGTCATATCCATTAAACCTATATTATGGGTATAAATCCATAGTCTATATTTAACATCTCATTTTCATCATAAAAGCCTCTTGAGTAATATTTATATATTTTGTAAATTATATTTGCTTGAAAATTTTATGAACATAAAACATATGTTATATTATCTATAATCCTTTGTTTTACTCTATTTACTATATGGTCTACTCATGAATTATTAATAATCCCATACATATAATTAAGTTTATCAAACCCTATTGATAAGTTTTAATTACTATGAATTAGCAAGTATAAAAGGTGGTTTTATAAAGTGATTTCTGGTTTAACAAAAGGTATATTGGGAGAGGAAGTTGACCTCGACTACCCGTTCCCCTAATAATTTCCCTTAGCCATTTGGTTGGGCTTGTTATTATAGCAATTGTGTAACTAAATTTAGTTTTAATTAGGCAAAATCATAGTGTGGTTTTAAGAAAATTAAAAATAAAAGGATTATGTCATTTTGTGTGGGTAGAGCCTATTAACTATGGATTATTTATTTATAGATAATATACATGAACATGAAAACATGAAAGTATTAAATATATAAACTATAATGAAGAAAAACCTAGTTTTTGGAAGCTATAACATCTCTTTTGACTTTATTCTCCTTGATCATTTTCTTTTCCTTGATAGATGTATTCTTTCCTCCTCTACATCCTTGTGTGGGTATAACCTAGTTTTTGGAAGCTATAATCTCCCTTCAATTTAATATGTTTCTTGTGTGTACCCAAATTCTTTTTTTTATTTCTACATCTCAGTGCATTATATTGTACACTCTTTGAATCCTTGTGAGTCTATTCATGGAGTTTCCCTATATTTTTATATATCCCTTTCTTATCTATTCTTAGCCTTATTTATACTTAGATAATTTATAAATCTCCTTTATAATATTTGAGTGTTTTTTTAGCTCAAAATCGTACTCCATTCAAGTGTTTGCATAAATTTTTAATGTTTTTGTTTTCAATTATCCATGTTATAAGTTTTTACTTGTTTAAATTTATCCTTCAAATTTTCTCGTTAATGTACTATAATTTTAACTTGGGTGGTTCAAACGTCCCTAAGACCCACACCTTAACTCATACAAGTCAACCAAATTTTCCAATTTTAATTGAAATTGAGTCAAGGTTTTAGCACTTAGTTTAACACAAGTTTGAATCCATGCATAATGAACTTAAAATGTGGAAGGTTTATTTTCCTCGGATTCAATATTCCTACATGTATTGAGAATGGGTAGTCTTTATCATTTATATTTTTGTTTTTTCTTTGTGGTTATCACGATATAGGTTTTTTTTAAGCCATGAGAAAGTTAATCCCTCAACGAGCTATATATGATGCACGTGAAGTGAGAAGGTAATGCATGTTGGTTGTTTAAATCTAGATCATCAAGTTGATGAATGAAATTTGGTTAAGTTTTTATTAATAGAATGTAATGTAATATATGGGAAGTGATGTTTAAGAAATTTTAGCTCAGTTTCTAAACAATGTAATGTGGTTGGGTTCACCATGAGCTCAAGATGTTTAACTACTTTAAAAATTAATACAAATATAATCCCACATTTACCATATGAATGAAAAATATGGTAAATATAAGAAAAAACACTTTGATAATTAAGTACGAAGTTGTGGCTTATATGCCACGCCACCCTAAGCCTTTCTCTAACTATTACGCACATGAAACATGGGATTCCTTAATGTAGCGTAAGTCTCATGAAGTTAGGGAAGATAAATAAGATGTTAGGAGGTATAAAGTGACATGCGGAAAACATATCATATATACATAAGGCCACTTATGACCAACAAGAAAATTTCCCCACATAATAAAACACCCTTTTTCTAAAACCCAAGTAACATATTTTTACTTGTTAGTGAACTTATTATATCATTCTACAAACTAATAACAAAATACCTAAGATGATTTAATTACAATAGAAAGTGTTCCATTCTCACAAAGTGATAATGAACTACTCAACAAGTGCGTAGAATAGCATTGAGCTCCTTGCTTAAGAACAACACCTAATCTCTTTTCATCATCTAAATGAAACTAAATGAACCAACTACCTCACACAAGGTGACACCAATAAGAAAAATAATCTAACAAATGGAAAATTAAATGACTATACTTTATGGTTTACACTATTTTCTACATCTTTATTCCTCTCCTCAATGATACCCTTTCTCAATCTATACAACTTTTATACACATGTAAACAATAGTACACATGTGCGCATTCTCCACTTCAAATAATCATATAAAATAAAATGAAATATAAGAAGCATAATTAAATAGTAATCGATAACTAAAATATAGATCCTTGATATCATCTATTGTTAATCAATTAACTTATAATAACTATTTACCCGTATTATCTTTAAATTTGAATTTCACTAAAAATTGGGGGTACTAACAAATTTGTCAAAACAAGGTGTTTTGAGAGAAGATAAGTTTTAACAAGTTAATTAAAATGACTAGGTATTATTTTGCTTCCCAAAAACCCATTTTTTCAACCAAAGATATTAAGTTCAACACTTGGTTAGACTTTTGACCTTGTCCGATATGGCCAAAGACTAACTCCAATGAGTCAAACTTTTGACCTTAGTTTCAAAGGGTCGGAATCCCAACTCCACTAAGATGAAATTTTTACCTTGTTTGATAATGCAAAATACCAAATCTACCAATTCATAATTTTGACTTTGTCCGATGAGGCCAAAATCCTCGAATCCACCGAGTCAAACTTTTAACCTTGTCTGGAAATACCAAAATCCTAACTCTATCAAGTTGGAATTTTGACTTTATCCAAGAATGACAAAATCCTAACTCCACTAAATTTTACTTTTGACAAGGAAAATCCCAAATATTCTTCTCAAGACATTTAATGCCCTACTAATTATAATTTTTGAGTGTGCCAATATTTGTGGGACGAGATCAATATAAATGTAGTTTTACCCATTCATTTTTTTTCAAAGTTTATCAAATTCATGCCTTGTTTTGTTTCTCACTCTCCACTCGCAAATTTGGAAACACTTGGTGCATCTTGTTTGAGTTTTGTGCAAATATTTTCAGGTGCCTTCATGCTCGACACCTCACATTGCATTCAATTATCTATGTGGCTTGCATGGATATCTTAAAATATGGAAAGGTTGTTCTTGGATTTGTGGAAAAAGTCCTTGTATTGGTGAACATTTTTTATCTCAATAACCCTAAAACCCTAAAAAATTACACGACAAAGGAAAATCCAAAAATATTAAGTGTCCTATCTAGTTTACAAAATAAAATAGGAGTTTTATCTTGTTCTCAACACCTATAAAAGCATTATCAAGATAAGGCATAGTTTCCCATTTTTTCCACATATAAAAAAGTCTCAGCCAAGGATTTATTGGAGCTTTTGCAATCAAAATTTTCCAAAAGTCTAACTAGGACCAATCAAACATTTCCAAAAGTATAACCAAGGGGAAATCAAACTTTTTGGCTAATTGGACATTTCTAAAAAGTCTAACCAAAGGCCGATTAGACTTTTTTAATTCATTTTCGCTCCAAAATCATGACCAAATATCAATCATACTTCCAAACCTTTTTTCACTAGAAAAATATTGATTCCTTCTCAAGTTTGGTTTCAAGTGTTTTTCTCTAGGTTCTTCGTTTCAAGGATCATGAGGTAAGAAGGACATGAAGTACCAATTTAATGGGGTCACTCCTTCATCAAATTTGGATTCTAATGTAGAAAAAATATTAGACATCAACCTTGATCATGTTGACCTACAAGAGTTGTGGACGCTAATTAAAGTTGACTAAAAGACATATCGGGTGTAAGGGATATAAGATAGTGGTGTTGTATTAGAAAATACAATTCACATATCAACTCAAATACCAAATTTGGTACTTGAACTATCAAAAATTATGATAGGATCACATGGTCGAGTGAATAATGTAGATGATAAATACCTCTTAAGGGTAGATGGCATTGAATACATATTAAAGATCCCATATTTTGAAGCCTACATCAACATCACCCTCCACTCCACCTAAAATTTTGGGAATGATAATTTTTTCATGTATAAAGATAGTGAATAAGAATTAATTAGAGAAGGCTAAATACTCCACCTCAAGGATACCAAAGACACTACCTAGGTCTGATTTCAAGAAAGAAATAAATAATGTCATCACACTACTCAATAGGGTAGCAAGTAATCCAATTGTAATGACTTCCAAAAATTAATGTTTAAATATATCCACACTATTATGAAGAGAAATCAACACATATTAATTGTGCTAAATTGTTTAGTGACTTGATTCATAGATAGCTCATCGAGGTACAAAACATGAATGTGTTCTAATTGACATCATACCTCATATATATCACATCCAAATCTAAATATTTTGTGGGTTTGACTAGAGTGTGATGCACCGAGGAATGTTAGACACTCATTTTGCAAATTTAACACGTACTCACATAGATGCAATACAAACACCATGCACAGTAACCAAACCGCAATAAGAGATCAAAATGACAAAGAATGAATACATGAGAGGGTCGAGAGTCAATCACAACACATATATTATTGCTCAAGAGTCGATACAGATATCAGCAAAGGGCTAAGAGGCAAAAAGACCGGCATTACAACCCATATGGGAGGTTCAAAGCTCCACAATTTCTCTCGCAAAGCGAGGAAGAAGGGAGGATGCAAAACAAGAATGTCCGACCCTTAAAGGAGCTCTTCTTTACAATATATATCAAGAAATGAGAGAGGGAAGAGAGAGGAAATCCAGACCGCCCCAACCACTTCTTGGTAGCATTTAAAATCATCTCATTATGACAGTAAGGGCGGATCCTAGCAAAACGACGGTCGTCTAACAGAGCGGCGAGTCAGTCTCACCGCATTAAAGTTGGTCATCAAGCATTACTTCGTCTATCACCACGCGTCGAGACGTTTTCTTAATTTTCTCCTCCAAACTACACCAAAATGCAAGATTGATCCTAGAATCATGTAGAGAATTTCAACAGCTTTCCGCTGATATAAAGAACGTGCAAATCCGAGCTCTGATCGAAAGATATGATGGTCTCAAGATTTAGGCACAAAACAGTGAAAACGATTTTTAAATTTCTTTTCCCGCGCCTCGCCATCCGGACGACACGTGGCGTGCCTCGTTCACGAGCAATTTTCTCTCCCACCTTTTCGGGCTTTTCTTGTGGGCCCCTTAAACTTGGACACGTGGCACTATTTCATCGTTCGACTGCTCAAAACTCGCCCCTTTGACTTTTTGACCTTTTTCCTCGCGACACGTGTCATGCCGTGATTTGTCCACGGCCTCGCTGATTTTCACGTCCACCACGTCCTTTTTGTCCCGGATGTCCTAAAGCTTCATGACACAAATCCTCCGATCCACCCGAAATGGGCTTCCTCGCCCTTTTCTCGCTGGTGACACGTGGCGTGATCTCGATTGCTTTCGCTTTCTGCTATCCGCCCCGCGCGCCTTTTTGTCCCACTTGTCCTCAGTGCTGAAGTTTCTGCTTTTGCCGATCCGCCGGCTCACGGCCCTTCACGCCCATTTGTCCCAAATGTCCTGGTCACTGGGGGACAAATTCTTCTGCTCGCCCGATTCGCTTTCCCAAATGGCTTCAAGCCCTCCGCGCACTCTTGTCCCGCTTTGCCTCCCTCAAAGGACTTGACAAATTTTCTTTCTTTCTTTCCGATTCGGCATTTCACGCCCATTTGTCCTGTATGTCCCTTTGTCCCTTTTCTCGCTTGGGGCCGCCTGAGGCTTTTCGCCGATCCGCGCCTTCCGCGTATAATTGTTCCAACTGTCCCAAAGGTGGCCTTGAGCAGACTTAGCCAATTTTACGATTTTCCCCTAATCAATCTACTTGCTTGAACTAAAAACTCTCGATGCATGTTATCAAATTAACTCGGGGTGAAATTTGATAACAATTTGGTGACTTTTCGGGGTCACCTCGCTCGCTAGGTAAGATCGTTGGCCTTTTAGTGATCCATCGGGCATGGAGTCATAAGCAATAACCTCAATGAGCCTCGATGCTGCAACTCCTCTACGAGAGCACGCCGAATCAGAAAAAACTCAATCTAGGAGCGACAAAACCTACGCCAAAGCACTTAGGGAAACTGAAACCTAACTACAACAAGACAATGTGCATACGCACTTAGAGGAATTGAAATCTAGGCTAATATTTACAAGGGTGAACCTTTATTTTCAGTAAAGAATGTTTGAGATAGATTCCATTTACTGAATCTGCAGCTTTCACCGTCCAATGAGGCCAATCGAAAGCATTGCTGCTTCGCACTTCGTGACCATGTATGGGCCACTCCAAATGGCATCAAATTTTGAATGCCTTCCCGGTTTTGCCCTGTCCACATCCCATTTCAACACTAGATCTCCAACTTGAAAAGATCTATCTTTGGCCTTCCTATCAAAGGTCTTCTTGATCAAAGCTTGATCCTTTTCCATTGCTTGGGATGCCTGATTTCTGATCTCCTGCAGCTCCATCAACTCTGCATACCTCACCTCCATGGGCTCAAATTCAAGTAACTCCAGCTGCTTCATGAGTTCCAATGTTGGCAACTCAAGTGACATGGGCAAGATTGCCTCTCTCTCCATGACAAGCCCGAATGGAGAGTTACCCGTGGATCTTTTCGGGAGTGATCCTATCACCCCATAAGGCTGATTTCAGCTTGGTATGCCAAGACCTCTCGATTCTCATCAAGAGTTCTCCTAATGATCCTCAACAAGTTCTTGCTTGAGACTCGCCCGCCATTACCCCGAGGGTAATAGTTCGATGAAGTGCTTAGGTAAATACCGCTCTTGACAGCCCACTCACCACCTTAGATCCAATGAATGCCAATGCATTATCGTAGATTATTGTGGTGTACACCAAATCGGTTGTTATTCCCATAAAAGTCTAAGATGCTAGACTCATTTGCCTTCTTTGAGTGCTACGTCATTCCATTTGGTGAAGTAGTCTCATGGTCACAAAATCCATTTATGCCCTTGGCTTGAATTGGGATTAATGACTCCAATGAAGTCCAAACCCCATTGCATGAATGGCTGGTCAACCGAGATCGATGCAATGGAAGGGCAGCAAACTTTCTTTTCCCCGTGAAGAATGCACAATTCTTACACCTCTTGATCCATGCGTAGCAATCATCAAGATTTTAGGCCAATAATAACCAGCCTTCATAATTTTTAGAGCTGTCACTCTTGGCAAAAATGGCCACCACTGGTCCACCATGAAACTCTTCCAATACCCTTTGAATCTGACTCAGCTAATGCATCTCAAAGAAAGACTCCATTTACATCTTTCTTGAACAAAACTCCATCAACAATGGCATACGGACAGCCTCGTAATCTCAAGTGTCTCCTTTGGGTCTTGTTCATCTCTGGGGGGCACTGGCCTGTACCTAGGAAGTGCATAATACCTTGGGTCCAGCAAGGAATGGGGGAAGCATTGTCTTCTTCATGATCCGCTTGGCTCATGGCTGTCTCTGACTGTCAAAACAGCCTCTTCTTCGTCAGCATACTTCCTTTTGCTTCCCTAAAACCAGCTGCTCACACAAATTCTTTCCCCTTACCAGCTTGGTGATCTTGATCTCAATGTCATACTCCATGACACGGTGATCCAACCTCGCCCTTTTCTCATTCAAATCCTTGCTGAGGAGGAAGTCCTTAACTCCAAAGATGTGAGACCAAAGAACGACCTTGTTGTTTGAGACTAAATGCTTGAATTTCTTCAAGCTTCGACACGCAAGTACATGCTTTTCAATAAAAGAGTACCTCACCTCAGTCATCTAGGCTCGCTAAAAAGGCAATCGGCTGCTCATCATTATCTTTGTTCTCATTGCACTGCAATGGCAGTAAATAGTGTCATCACCTCCAAATGCATAGAGGATGAAATCCTTGAGAAGTCCGGGTCGATGAGAGTCAGGTGCTTGAGAGATAGCTTCTTTGATTGCTTCAAAACTCTCCTTGCCTTCTCTTCCACTTAAAAGCCATGCTCTTCTTTAACATTTTGGTGATGGGCTTGACAAGGGCTGCAAAATCTGGATAAACTCATGACACAAATTGATCCTTCCCAAGAAACTTCAAGAGCCTTCGTGACTTGGCAATGGCAAAGGTTTTATGGCTTCAACCCTCTCTCGATCAATCACACCCTCTTTCGAGACAACATGGCCAAGGAGCTTTCCTTCATGTGCAAGAAAGATGCACTTCTTGGGGTTCAAAGATACTCCAACTTTCTACACCTCTCAAACACTTGCCGCCTCGAGGTGAAAGAGATGGTCTCACCGCATTCTTTGAGAAGACAAAGTGATATCATCTAGATATATCAAAGACTATCTTGTTGATCAAGCCTTTCAATGCCATGTCCATTGCCCTTTCAAAGGTAGCACTAAAGCTTGACAGCCCAAATGGCATCTTCTTGTAAGCATATGTGCCCCATTTAGTTGTGAAGGCTGCCTTGAATTGGTCTTCTTCTTTCACCATCACCCGATTATACCCCGAGTAGCCATCTAGAGAGAGAATCTCTCTCAACCGATACTACTTGCAATATTTGTTCCATCAAGGAAGCGGTAATGATCTTTGAGAGATGCTCTATCGAGGTCTCTAAGTCCACACACAACCTGATTTCTCCGCTTTTCTTCCCCGACTGAACCAAGTTAGCAACCCACTTGAGTGCTTGATCGGGAATATAATGCTTGCCTCTATTAGCTTATTTAGCTCTTTCTTCATTAGAGGCTCAATGTGAGGGTTACAGTGTCTCTCTCGCTCCGATGGGCTTAGATCTGATCCAATTCTATGGTATGTTGTGCCAAATTCGATCAATCCTCTCAAGTCTTCATAGCTCCAAGTCAAGACATCCGGAAATTCTTGACAAAGCCGTATGAAATCTGATTTCTCCCGCCAAAGGGCCACTTTACCAATTTGAAGTGTTTTGCCTTCCCAACCGGAATTGGCTCAATCTTCCTCTCGACTCAGATGTTAGCCTTTTCTTTACGGAATCGGGTCGTTAGGGTCAAGATAGACTCCAACGTTACTAAACCCTCGGGAAGCTTGTTTGTCCGCACCGCACTACTTGATCCCCATACCGCCGCTCTAGTCTCTGTCCCGATTCCTAGCCGAGAATTCAGCCTTTCTTTGTAAAAAATTGACGATCTGCTGATCGCTTTTCAAACACCGCCACCGTGTTATTATCTCGAATCGCTGGCCTCACAATCACATGGATATGTGGTCAGTGTTTTTTCCTTTTGATGTTGTCAACCACATCAAACGCTGCTCCAATCCGCCGCGAGCCTATCCGCGGCTTCATTTTTCTTCCGGGTATGGACACAATGTCAAAGCTTCAAATCCTCAATGAGGTCCCATACCCTATTCTTGTAGCTCCTCAAAGAAGTCGCTTCTTCAGAAGATGTTGTCCTCTAACTTGGTCGACGATTAGCTCGCTATCCCCGAACACCGCAAGTTATTTATCCCTTTTTCCTAGCCCAATGAAGTCCATGAATCAAGGCCTCATATTCACCGTGTTGTTTGAACAAGAAAACTGGAACGAAAAGTCAAATAATATTTGATGCTCGAGGTGAAACAAGCATGGCTCCACCTCCCGCACCTCGCCTACCCTCGATCCATCAAAAACAAATGCCATACCTCATCATGTCATCATTATGGCTTGGCTTGGTGATGCTAGAACAAAGTTGATTTTCTTCGTATACAATAGACTCCCACTGATTCTTCTACTTCGATAGGATCAAAAGCATGTATCTTGTTTGCCCATTCATCAAGAGTTAGGTCCGGGATACTTCCAACCTCGTGTCACCTCATCAAGACTTTTAGGGTGATCTTCTTGATCAAATGCGAGCAATTGGCATTAATCCGACTTGGAGTGTAAGGCTCAATATGGAAGTTTGCAATAGGTTCGACTCTAATCAGCCTTAGTTCCATACCTTGTTCTAAACAAAGATGTGAGACCAATCAATCAGACAAATACCCCCAATCTTGGTCAGAAGTCCTCGACAAGCAAAGGGCAAAGAGTGGTGGAAGGTCTATGATTGATATATCTTGTAAGACAACAACATTTTGGACATGCATGCAAGGTAAGACTCAAGTTTTTAATCACTCCAATCTGCTCATATTGCTGTCCCATCCAATCGCACTACCCTTTAGATATTACTTCATATTGAGACCCAAATGATCACCTATTTGCTTGGGCATCACCGAGCTACTTGCCCCGAATCAATCATGCAATTGTGTACTAGTTTATCCCCAATGATTAATGAAACATGTAAAGGAGGGGGCTTCAACATTTTACCTTGTTGTCCTCCATGGCTTCCTTCAGCCGGGCAAAGCATTTGTAAGCACTTTGTCTCGCATCCGAACCCGCTGATTCAAGTCAGTCCAATCCTTCATGGCAGCTTGCAGCAGATCTCTTTGTCCCGGGATGGATAGGGATTCCCACATTGATATATCGACGTTAGTCTTCTTCATCTGCTCAATGATACCGAACGGGATGAAGTATCCTTTTGTTGTCCCTTGGTTTGCACACTTACCCTCAGACGTAAGCAGCAAATAAAAATGGCATTTTGAGTCGCCTAGGGGCTGTTCTCGCTGCCCTCAGTATTTGAAACTCGACTTTGCTTGCACAATCATTTGTGGAGCCGTGGAAGGTCAGTGGATCGGGCAGGGCTAATGGCTGTTCTTCACCCAAATTTCTCCTCTTTTCGACCTTGTGTCACTGCAACACCTCGACACCTCGAGAAACTCGCTGATTCATGCCACAAAATCTTCCGCTCGCTACCACCAACGTGGTGTCATTTGGGGCTGATTGCCGTTGGAATGTTTCTGTTGTTGATCAAGCTTCTCGATCGCCTCGCCTCCACACCAAGAGTTGTCACCATCAAGTGCTTGATTGAGAGCACCATCAAACACATGGATTGGTTATGAGGCTCGCTGCATGGAAAGCACCAATCATATTCCCGAGCAATGTTGTTCTCGTGTTGGCACTAATGCCTTAGAGGCAGATATAGCATTTGGATTATAGGGTCTGAATGGTCTATTAGAGGGAGGCCTTGTTTGATTCACATTGCAACCGGATTAGGTGGTCTTTGTGGTTGGTATGGCTGCCTATTAGGCCGAGCTTGAGGTCGATAGAAGGTCTCAAACCTTGGGCTTGTTGCCTTTAATAGTAACCAGCTCATTTCCCAAATTTTGCAGAATCTGCTTTCATGACCTCTCGAGTTCATTTGAAGCACTTGAGATGAAGTGGAAGCTTCATTTGAACTTTGATTTCTAGGTGGGAACAGAGCCAAAGTGGGTGCTTGACTAGTGCTTGATTTTCTAAGTTTGGATACAAGGGCATGGGAGGCCTAGAGCCAGCTTTACCACCTTGAATAAGACAATTTTCTCTAATGGCAATGCTATAAGCCATAGGGATTGTTGGCCTCCCATGGACTCGAATTAACATAGAAATATCGAATTCAAAGCTTTAAGGTAATATAGAAAAGCACCTTCATTGTTGGCCTGACCGCCACCGGAATCCTATCCCAAGACCTTTGAAATCTGAAGTCAAGTCGGCCACCGCCATACTGGGAGCTCTCGATAGTTGTCACCTGCTCCAAAAGAGACAAGTTGTCTCCTTCTCTCCAAATTGCTCATGAAGTGCAATACACACCGATTCCAGCTTTGTGATAAACCACCTCCAAGGCTCCTAAACCATCAGAATGCTTTACCCTCAAGGAAGATGCCAAGAATTTGACAAACCACTTGCATTTCATTGATTTCATGGATCGCACAAAGGTTAGCAATATCTTTAACATGATCACCGAGTAGTCCGATTTTCTCCTGAAGTAGGGAATGTTCTTCAAGGCCGCAATAGAACCGATGCAGTGCATTGAGAGCAAGTGGGCTGCCGCCTCGTGAAGTCGACGTAGGGATTGTTCTCGAGCCATTCTAATCGGTCTTAAAACCTCAGATACCGAATGAAAGGCCTGCTGTGTGGAGGAGTTGAGAGAGTTCTGCTTGGTGGAGATGGAGACCTCAATCCTTCTTCCTCTTTGCCTTCTTCTTCGAGATAACTCGCAGTATTCAAACAACACTTCTTCTTCTCCAACTCTCGACCTCAGTGGTGATTCTTCTCATGAGTTTTCAGTGCCCGCACCGCTGAAACCAGCTGATTCTTCCCTGAGTCGCCAGATATGCAAATAATAGCTCTTATAAGCAAGAAAACTGCAGCAGATGCATATCAACTTTGCTGCAATAAAAATGAGACCTCTAAGTCCCACCGGCGTGCCAAAACTGCTGCACAGACTCACAAAGACCCCCGATGCAAATCAGCTTTCTAGGTTGATGTTCAGCATCCAAAGCAGATTGCACAACATGGAATCCTTTCTCCAAGCGGGACTTGTAGAAGATGAGAAAAGATTCTCCAGAGAAGGCCGGTTCCTATTCCTCTGCTCGATGCACACAAAAATGCAGAGGGTTTATAAAACCTAATCTAACTTGCAAGGAGACAGGTAAGAAAATGCATAGAATAAAACCTAAACTACAAAGGTGATGCACCGAGGAATGTTAGACACTTGCTTGCAAATTTAACACGTACTCACATAGATGCAATACAAACACCATGCACAGTAACCAAACCGCAATAAGAGATCAAAATGACAAAGAATGAATACATGAGAGGGTCGAGAGTCAATCACAACACATATATTATTGCTCAAGAGTCGATACAAGATATCAGCAAAGGGCAAGAGGCAAAAAGACTGCATTACAACCCATATGGGAGGTTTCAAAGCTCCACAAATTCTCTCAAAGCGAGGGAAGAAGGGAGGATGCAAAACAAGAATGTCCGACCCTTAAAGGAGCTCTTCTTTACAATATATATCAAGAAATGAGAGAGGGAAGAGAGAGGAAATCCAGAATCCGCCCCAACCACTTCGGTAGCATTTAAAATCATCTCATTATGATGTAAGTGGCATGATCCTAGCAAAAATGGCGGGTCGTCCTAACAGAGCGGCGAGTCGTCTCGCCGCATTAAAGTTGGTTGTCAAGCATTACTTCGCCTATCACCACGCGCCGTCGAGACGTTTTCTTAATTTTCTCCTCCAAACTACACCAAAATGTGAGATTGATCCTTAATCATGTAGAGAATTTCAACAGCTTTCCGCTGATATAAAGAACGTGCAAATCCGAGCTCGATCGAAAGATACGATGTCTCAAGATTTAGGCACAAAACAGTGTAAAAACGGATTTTTAAATTTCTTTTCCCGCGCTCGCCATCCGGACGACACGTGGCAGTGCCTGCTCGCCGAGCAATTTTCTCTCCACCTTTTCACGGGCTTTTCTCAGGGCCCCTTAAACTTGGACACGTGGCACTATTTCATCGTTCGATCAAGCTGCTCAAAACTCGCCCCTTTGACTTTTTTGACCTTTTTCCTCGACACGTGTCATGCCGTGATTTGTCCACGGCCTCGCTGATTTTCACGTCCACCGCCCTTTTTTGTCCTCGATGTCCCAAAGGCCATGGGACAAATCCTCCGATCCGCCCGAAATGGGCTTCCTCGCCCTTTTCTCGCCGGTGACACGTGGCGTGATCTCGATTGGCTTTCGCCTCTTCTTCCATCCGCCCCCGCGCCCCTTTGTCCCACTTGTCCTCAGGCTAAGTTTCTGCTTTCTACGCCGATCCGGCCGGTTCGCATCCCTCGCCCATTTGTCCCAAATGTCCTGCAAAGGTTGCCTCGGGACAAATTCTTCCTGCTCGCCCGATTCGGCTCAAGGTCCCGTCCAAGGGGACCTCCAAGGCCTCCGCGCACTCTTGTCCCGCTTGCTCCCTTAAAGGACTTGACAAATTTTCTTTCTTTCGGCCGATTCGGCATTTCGCGGCCCATTTGTCCTGTATGTCCCTTTCTCGCTTTGGGGCCGCCCGGAGGCTTTTCGCCGATCCGCGCCTTCCGCGTATAATTGTTCCAACTGTCCCCAAAGGTGGCCTCGAGCAGACTTAGCCAATTTTACGATTTTCCCCTAATCAATCTACTTGCTGAACTAAAAACTCGATGGTCCTATATGTTCCTTGACCAAATTCATTGCTTTGACATGGCCAACATCCCAAGATGTTTAACAGGATGATGGGAGTATCATGTACATGGTATTTAAGTATAAAAAATAATTTTTCATCCATTACCAAGGGTTTTGGTTAACCTCAAGTTCACATATTTTGAGGAAGGACCACAAGGGTGATTTTGAGAACTCTAAAGTGGATTCATTCTGAGATTGAGTGTAACAGTTGACTAGTGGTATTAAATGGATTAGTGGGTGAATCTTCCACATTAATCACAGAAATTTGGAGAAGAAATAGGAAGGTTATAAAGGGACCCACCACCACACCAAAAATCAAGTTTGCTCCCATAAGGAACGCATGTGGTGGGGAAAATTGTCACGAACTCTCAAAGGTTCACTTGAGAGATAATATTATTAGATCCACCATCTCTATCACTTATAAAACATATCACAACCTTTATTTGCTACCAAATACCGCTGTGTGTCATCCTTGCAACTCAATCTCAATCTCTTCCATCTTCTCCAAAGCATATTATTTATCATTTTTCCTTCCCACCTCAAATTTTTACTCCTTCTTATCCCTTGAGTTTTAAATATTGCATCTACTCCTCCCTCTATCTAAAATCATTTTTCACCTTCCCCACTTGTGCCAATCTCCCTCCTATCACTCCTCTTTTGTGTTCTCATACAAGTGACCATGCCCATACCATGATATCCCCCGACATCTTTTGCATCCTCTAACTTGGTTCACATCCCCGATTCATCCTCAATACTTGATCCATAATAGTAGACTTCATTGTCCCAAAATCCCTACAACCCCAGGGTGAGGAGGTTAGCAGCTAAAAGAGGTGGTGGGAAACTAGAGGAAATTTATTTCATTGGCATGGATCGCAAACCAACCCTTCATAAGTAGAAAACAAACCCAAGGTGGTTGTAAGAGGTTTTGATTGATGAAAGGTAAGATGAATGGTATTCCACTCCCGATAGAAAAGATAAATAGGATACCATACATAATATTGCAGATATCAGGTTATCCTCGAAAGTTATGAGGTAAATATGAAAAGAAGGAATTCTAAACTTAAATCAGTGGTATTTTTGAAAATTTGGATAAGGATTAAGCCACCAAAAAGACACATCAAGGATATAGTGGATTAAATCAAAATTATTATTTAGAAAATATTCAAACCTCTCATCTTTTATATCTTTAGAACCTATATATTTAAATAACTAAGTCAATCACACTAAATGATGTTGAGGAATTAGGGTGTATGGATAGAACTAACAAGGAATGGGTTGATAATTTGATCAAATAACGATAAGAATTAACATAGGAATACATATTCATAAGGAGATTTCTCTTAGAGGTAGAAATCTCAAGAGGAAAATCGTGGTTATATATAGAATTTTATGTAAATTCTCAAACAACACATTCCTAAAATTTAATATTTCTTGATATTTGATTTACATACCCTCATTAAGAAAAACTGTGAAGAAACGTA